>CM062528.1:16813337-17548337 GCA_031439595.1 Pterocarpus santalinus
AGTCCTACATTACTTATAAAAATATATTAATAAGTATTTATATATAATGGTACATAATTAGTAAATATTTTATGATATTGAGATAATATTATGGGCTTGGGCTATAGTTAAATACACGCGTTCAGCCCCACCCCACCCCGTCATGTCTTGTCCATGCACGTGTGGGCTTGCCACGCTTTTACTACTCGTACAAATTTTATTTTCAATTTTAGCCAAATTCCCTTTTACCGTTGTAATTCTTTAATGCTCCAACGACTCTTTTTTTGACTATTATCCAATAACTCTTTTGCAACAGCTAGTTTGTAACAGCTCTTTCCTGACCCTATATAAAGCCCGTAAGATAGCCTAAACGAAATGTACAAGAACATCCTCATCTTTTTCTCCTCCCTTCTACACAAAAGAAGCCGCCCCCACTGCTTCTTTTGTGTTTTCTGCTTCCTGCAAGATCGGCTACTTAACGTACCGGGAGCATCATGTGGACGAGTTCCTATAGAGACCCACGTCTAATCCTGCAAAGTTAACCGTCAATGCCATTCCACCGAATATGCTTTGGGTAGGGCAGAATTAAACCCTTAAGGACAATGCCTTATATGATTCACGATAACCTTGTTCCACTACTCTACTACTTTTATTGCTATTGTTATTCTGTTGCTATTTTCTTCTTATTATATTGTATTTTAAAGCTAAAATACTACCGTCCTAAATTCTTTTTTACAATATTCTTAAGGGTTTAAATATGGATCCTAGTATTTTAGCTGCTACTAAGGTCATTCTTGATGTTTCAAGGATTGAAGCATTTGATGGAAATAATTTTAAACGATGGCAACACAGAATTTTAGAAGTTTTGAATTTTTCTCAAATCAGTTTTGTTTTGAATGATCCTAAACCAAAGCAAAATTCTAAAAATTATCACCAAGCTTTAAAGGATTGGGAATTGGTTGACAAATTATGCAAACATAATATTTTAAGAGCTTTATCAAATGATCTATATGATATTTACTGTCATTATATTCATGCAAAGGATATTTGGGATGCCTTAGTTCAAAAATATATTTATGAAGAAGAAGGTAGTAAAATGTTTTTGGTTCATAATTGTAATGCATTTCAAATGGATGAAAATAAATCTGTTGCTTCTCAAATTAATAAATTTACCAAGCTTGTAGATGAATTGGCTAAGGAAGGAGATATTCTACCCGAAAGGCTTATATCTCAAACTCTTGTTGACAAATTGCCTGAATCTTAGAAAGATTATAGAATGAGTTTCATGCAAAAAAGAAAAGCTATAACATTACAAGAAACCATTGTGCATATTAAGATTGAGGAGAAAAAAAGGTTAATGGCGAGTGAACAAAATGCTAAGGAAATGCATGCTAGAGCTAACATTGCTAAGGATATGCATTGTAAAATTTCATCTCATGGTTCTAAAAATCATAACATTGGAGTTCATAAACCTCATTTTAAACATGATTCTAACCAACAACAAAAGAATAAGGGTGCTTGTTTTATTTGTGGCAAAATTGGTCATTTTGCATCCACTTGTAGATTGAGAAGGAACAACCAAGGAGGTGGAAATAAAGGAGAAGGAGGATCATCATCAAAGGCAAGAGCAAATGTGGTGGAACACCAAGATGATGTTATAGTGGTAGTGGTATCTAAATGTTTTTTAGTGAAGGAAGCCAAGGGTTGGATTGTGGACTTTGGTGCCACAAAGCACATTTGTGTTAAGAAAAAGATGTTCTCCGAGTTTTCTCCCATAGAAGATGGGAAGGATTATGTTTACCTAGGAGATTTAAGCAAAATCTTGGTCTTAGGGTATCATTAAAAATGACATATGGGAAAACCTTTGTGCTGTCCGAAGTACTATTTGTACCCGCCATTAAACATTGTCTGGTGATAGCCCATCTCCTTAACAATGCCAATGTGAAGTTAACTTTTGATAGTAACATAGTTACCTTATCTAAGAATGACATATATGTTGGTAAAGGTTATCTTAATGATGGTCTGTATATTTTGAATGTAGTTACTAATAACAATGAAGGAAGTTCTTCTTTTGCGTACTTGGTTGATTCTCTGGATGTTTGGCATGATAAATTAGGACATGTAAATGTTCCTTATATCTTGAAATTAAAAGACATGGGACTAATTGATAGATTGGATAATACTAGCTTGGATAAAAGTAAAATTTGTGTAGAAACTAAAATAACCAAGAGGCCATCCAAACAAGTAGCATGACAACGTGAATTACTAGAACTAGTACATAGCGACTTAGGAGACTTAAAGAACACAGTGACAAGAGGTGGTAAAAGATTTTATATAATCTTTGTTGATGATTATTCTAGATATACTAAATTATATTTGTTAAGAACCAAGGATTGGGCATGTGAAATGTTTATCAAATATAAAAATGAAGTAGAAAATTAACTTGGTAAGAAAATTAAGAGATTAAGAACAAACAAATGACGTGAATATGAGTTTAATGAGTTTTGTGAACAACATGGTATAATACATGAAATAACTCCACCTTATTCATCTGAATCTAATGGTATAGCTAAAAGGAAAAATAGAACTCTTAAAGAAATGATGAATGTCTTGCTTGTTAGTTCAGGATTACCTAACTATATGTGGGGGGAAGCTATCCTCTCAGCTTGCTATATACAAAATAGGATACCGCATAAGAAACTTAGTAAAACACCTTATGAGCTTTGGTTTGGTAAACAACCTAGTTTAGGACACTTGAAAGTGTGGGGGTGTTTAGTTAAGGTAATGTTGTCAGACCCTAAGAAAAGAAAAATTGGTTCTAGAACATGTGACTATGTATTTATTGGATATGCTCAAAATAGTAGTGTATATAGATTTCTTGTTGTGAAAAGTGATGTGTTGGAGTATAATTCCATAATTGAATCTTATAATGCATCATTCTTTGAGCATGTATTTCCTATGAAAACTAAAGAGAAGCATATTAGTAACTTACATGATAATTGTGCATGTTTGGGTACCTTGTAAAATAGTTTTTTTTTTTTTTATAAAAAGCTATTTTGAAAAATTAATTATGTTTGGTTCAAAAAGTGAAAATAGATTATAATCTAAAACTGATAATTTTAAGCTGAAAAATAGGTTATAAGCATAAGCAATTTTTTGGAGCTTATAATTATAAGCAGAAGTTGATTATTTCAGAATTGCTATGTTTTTACTAAATTGATCTTAAATAATAAAGATTATATAATATAAATAATCATTTCATACCCTTTTTAGTAATTTTACCATATAAAAGCAACTTTTTTCATACAATCCAAATAAAATAGATTATCTTAAAACTATTTTTTAGCTAAAACATCCAAACATAAATTAATTTTTATATAAGTGATTATATAAAAAAGCGACTGTTGAAATAATTTTAATCTTACAACTTTCCCAAACATACACAATATATATGATAATACAATTGATGAAAATGATAATGAATTTGAGAAGAAGTAAAAGAATTAGGAAAGAAAAGGATTTTGGTGATGACTTTCATGCTTATCTTGTTTTTGATGATCCTTTGACTTATAATGATGCTATTACATCTATTGATGCTTCTTTTTGGAAAGATGCTATACATGCTAGGATTGAATCTATCATAGCCAATCATACTTGGGAATTAGTAGATTTACCACCTAAGACAAAACCTATTGGATGTAAATGGGTATTTAAGAAGAAACTAAAACCTGATGGTAGTGTAGATAAATATAAGGCCAGCTTAGTAGTTAAGGAATATAAGCAACAAAAGAATCTTGATTACTTTGATACTTATTCTCCTGTTACTGGAATTGCATCTATTAGAGTTTTGTTTGCCATTGCATCTATCTATAAACTTGTTGTACATCAAATGGATGTGAAAACCGCATTTCTCAATGGTGACCTTAAAGAAGATATCTACATGGAACAACCTAAGGGATGTGTGGTTAAGGGCAAGGAGAACAAGGTATGCAAATTTGTTAAATCTCTTTATGGTTTGAAGCAAGCTCCAAAATAATGGCATGAAAATTTTGATCATGTTAAGATTTTCAATGGGTATGTGACAAATGAATATGATAAATGCATATATAGCAAGTTTAATGATGTTGTTGGTGTTATCATTTGCCTAGATGTTGATAATTTACTGATCTTTGGGATATGTTTGGATACTGTAACTAAAACTAAGAAATTTTTGTCTTCTCAATTTGATATGAAAGATATGGATTTTGCTAATGTTATACTTGGAATAAAATTGATTAAGGAAAATGATAGATTCATTTTATCTCAATATCACTATGTTGAAAGCATGCTTAAGAAATTTGGATATTTTGACTACAAACCTGTATTTACTCCTTATGATTGTAGTTTGCATCTACTTAAAAATAAAGGTGATAGTGTATTACAAATTGAATATGCATGCATAATTGGTAGTTTGATGTATTTAATGAACTGCACTAGACCAAATATTGCATATGCTGTGAATAGACTAAGTAGATATACTCATAATCCTAGTGACATCCATTGGAATGCCTTAATTAGAATTTTAAGATATTTAAAAGATACTAAAGATTATGGTTTAGTGTATTCTAGTTATCCCTCAGTATTGAAGGGATATATTGATGTAAACTAGATTTCTGACTCTGATTAATTAAAATCTTCAAGTGGTTATGTTTTTATGCTGGCAGGTGGGGCTATCTCTTGGAAGTCCACCAAACAGACTTGTATTGCCAAGTCCACCATGGAGTCAGAATTTATAACTTTAGAAACAGCAGGAGTAGAAGTTGAATGGTTGAGAAACCTATTGGTGGACATACCATTATGGGATAGAACACAGACATCTGTGTCTATTCATTATGATTGTCAAGCTGTCATTGCTCTAGCAAAGAACAAGATATATAATAGAAAAAGCCGGCATATCAGATTGAGACATAATATTGTAAAACAGCTGATTGAAAACAATATAATATCCATAGATTTTGTAAGGTCAGAAAAGAGGCTGAACCATTGACGAAACCACTTGCTAGAACTCTAGTAAGTGAAACATTGAGGGGGGATGGGACTGATGCCCATTACTTGAGGTGGAGACCTAACCACTATGATTGGAGATCCCATGAAGGTGCTTTAATGTGTTAAACAAAGTCATATGAGTCTCACAAGGGGTACTGTTGCTTCTTACTGATTTCTGCCATTCATATGAGATGGTTGGTGAAGAGTCCCTTCCTATGGTGTATGATAGTACCGTTGCAGTGGTGTTTGAGGATGAGCAGTGCTCTTAATGGATCCATAGCCCTTAATGTGGGAATGGGGTATCTGCTGTAGCATACTCTTGATGGATGCCACTTAAGTGGGAGTAAAGATGAGGCCGCCTCCCATGAGTTTGGGCATAAAAGTCTAAAGCTCATGATTCCAGGATAGCGCACGACCTTAATGCGCAAAACGGCTAAGAGCAGCATATCTTAAGGGAATGTTGCGTGGTTGGTGGATGTGCTCCAACCGTTATTTAAGAAGTTTGGTTCAAAGAGATTTCTCTACTAAATTTCTATAGGGTTGTCACCCACCTGTACCTAAGGTGAAGTTCAAATTATTTGGATACTATACTGATGCATAACATTCCTATTTATTCCTCTAAGTTTGAAACATGTGGGGGATTGTTGTATATATATAAGTCTTAGTTTGTTTCAAACTTGCTTGCCAATATGTATTTTAACTAAGAAAGAAGTACCACATTACTTATGAAAATATTTTAACAAGCATTTATATATGATGGTACTTAATCAGTAAATACCTTATGGTATTGAGGTAGCATTGTGGACTTGGGCCTTAGTTAAATACGCGCGCTCCGCCCTGTCCCGTCTCATCTCGTCTGCGCGCGTGTGGGCCTGCCAAGCTTTTACTACCCGTACAAATTTTATTTTTAATTTTAGCCAAATTCTCTTTTACAGTTACAGCTCTTTAATGCTCCAATGACTTTTTTTCTAACCATTATCCAACGGCTCTTTTGCAATAACTATTTTGCCACAGCTCTTTGCTGGCTCTATATAAAGTCCGTTGGATAGCCTAAACAAAATGTACAACAACATCCTCATCTCTTTCTCCTCCCTTCCATGCAAAAGAAGCCACCTCCACTGCTTCTTTTGCATTTTTTGCTTCCTGCAAGATTTGTTGCTCAACATACCGGAAGCATCGTGTGGACGAGTTCCTATGGAGACCCACGTCTAATCTTGGAGGGTTAACCATCAATGCCATTCCACCAAGCATAGCTTTGGATAGAGTGAAATTAAATCCTTAAGAACAGTGCCTTGCACGATTCGTGATAACTTTGTTCCACTACTCTACTACTTTTATTGTTATTGTTATTTTGTTGCTATTTTCTTCATATTATACTGTATTTTAAAGCTAAAATACTATAGTCCTAAATTATTTTTTACAACACGTGGCTGTACTCATAGTTAATAATATTATAGTATTTTAGATAAAAGTATAAATTAGTGGTGGATCCCATTTAAAATATAGCGATATTATTGATTATGAGCACAGCCACGTGGTACTCCAGAATCATCTAAGTATTTCTCACTAACCTGGGGACATGTTCTATTGCTCATGCTGAGTTATGACGCATGCTTTACAGTTTGAAGATGGCTTTTGACTGAGGCTACTGCAACGTCTAATCGAAATTGGATTCTAAGTGTGCAGTATTGTTGTGTCAAGGAGCTAATAGTGATATTGTGCATCACCCTTGTTCCTCTTTCTTTGGTCAAGGCAATTCGCGATTTGCTGGCCTAAAACTGGATTGTCCATATCTCTCAGATTATTAGAGAGACCAACTTCTTCTCGAGCTATTTTGCTAAACATAGGCACAATCAAGTAGGAGCTGTGTTTTATCTTACTCTTTCTAGCATAGTTATTAAACTTGAACCGATGATCAACTTGGTCAAGGAACTAGGTTATTGGTTTAACCAGTGGGTCATTGGTTGAACTGATTGAACCGAATTTAATTAAATAAATATATAAAAATATAATATAATTCAAATAAATATATAATATATATTATTATTAGCATATTGTAATACAAGAAATTGTATAGCATAGTAGTAGTGCAACATGCCTCTCATTCTCTATAGAGAGGGTTCGAATCTCACCAATTGCAAATCTTGAGCTCAATAAATTTAGCTTTAAAACCGGTTCAAACTGGGTCGGTTCATAGCCAGATACAATCCGAATGAAGAACCGAACCGGACAGCTGGCCAGTTCGATCCGATTTTACGACTATGCTTCCTAGTTTTGTTTTCGTAGCCTTCATGGCAGATAAGATGGGTTGTTGTCCCCGTGGTGTAAATGCTATGTTATTTCTTGGGCCTTTGCCTCAAAGTTAACAAAAAAATAATTCAAATCAGTTTTGAAAACAAATCCAAAGATGAAAATGAGGGCATAGCACACCCAAACAAGCAAGAAATGAAGATGTATACAAGTCCACGGAATGCAGATGATTAAGCCACTAGAGGTGGGCTTGTCAAGACCACCTGTCTCTTACCAAAACCCCATGCCTTCTTTTACTCGTTATTGTTAGTTTATAGATTCCCTATTTAGCAACAACAAATTAGGCCACCAGATATCAACTTCGAAGTCGATATAGTAACTAAACTAACATACTGGTTTCATAGTTCAGTAATTAAAAACTATGGATCAGTGATATAACATTTATTTCCAAGGCACAATATATGCAAATGTTAGCTAAATAGCCCTTCCCATTACAATCAAGAGACCGTTCATACTGGCACATCCCACATGTTTAACCCCATAAAACGGCGTTGACTTGAAGGGACTCCGGAGCACTAGAGACTGAGAAGGTAGCTTCACTGAAGCGTCGTTCAAAGATCCAGCCAAAGCCTCCAGGCAAAAATGACATTTAACATTGGCCAAAGCACCAAAATATGGCTGGAGAGTAAAGTGATTAGATCAGGTTCCTTTTGACGACGTGTTGATGCCACCTCTGGTACTGAAATGTCCTACATTAACTCCAAAATGGATGAGATGAACCCAAAATTTGTCTTACTATATATAGAGGACTAATACAAAAGCAAAAGATGATACAGACCAATGAAATATAGATTACACCTCAAGGATAAGGCAAATACCCCAAATTTCTTGATGTAATTATTTCTCTTATCCTTGACTTGTAATCCTTTACTCTGGAACAAGCCATAGCAAAACCAGCTTCCTCCACATTCCACATGAAGTTCCACCCCGGTATATCAAAAATGATCAGTGTAAAAAACAAAAAATCTATTGCCCACAAAAAATACAAGGCACAGTATGTTCTAGTCGCTAGTAATGGCCAAAATCCCTCTTTTTCCCACTTTCCCTCCTCCAGTAATGACCTGTTTGACTATTGTCTCTTTGAAATTGAGAGCTATTATGGCCTAAAGTATGTCGATTAGAGCCTTCCCTCCTCTGAAAACTTTGACTCCAGGCAGTCCTACCTCCATAATTTCTTCTAAATTGCGAATTGCTTGAAACATCAGCATTTTCCCATTGCTTCGAACCTGGCACATTTGCCCCATTATTTCTCCATCCTGTGTTTAAAGGAGCTATGTTCTGCTGACTAGATTTACATTCCAAAGGGTTCTTTGACTGCTGTTGACACCAAGAACTATCCCTAACATTACCCCATCCTTTATCCTTCTGTGAAAGAATGCCCTTACAGTCATTCCCCCAAGGACTATATCCAGAATTCCAATCCCCAGAGTGATGGTTATGGTCCCTTCTTTCATTCCATCCCCACGACTTAACACGGCCACCTTCCAAAGCATTGTCTTTTGACCCTCCATTTCCTTGAGTAATGCTACGCTCCCAAGGATTGTCGGTATTATCCACATTGCCAGAATCATTAACATTATAATCCCCCTGACTACATCCTTGTACTTTGTTTTCTAAATCTCTGCTAGGAGGTGTACCAGTACCAATACACTCCCAAGGATTTTCATCATTCACTGAAATTTTTGTTCTTTTGATTTTTATGGCATTCTCTTGTTCCTCGTCAGGCACAGGAAAGTATGCACTATCTAATTCCTTAATCAGTTCAGAATCAATATAAGGGTTCCAATCTATTTGATCAACATACATATCAGGATCAGGCAGAGAAATATCACAGGCGAGGCTGTTGATCTTTGCCCAGTAACGGTTTTTGGCATTTTGAAATGCTTCTTCAGCAGCTGAATCATTCCAATTGAGCACATTATTATGGCAGTAGATATACTCCTTGGAATCAACTATCTTCTGCCATGGTACTGATCCAATAAAAGTGCAGTATTTCTTCTCCCATAAAGGTACACCATCCAGTGAAAAGTCTAAATGATTGAAAACAACACATTCAGTAGAAGAAATATTGAATTAATATCGGCTGAGGAATAATAAATATCATCATTGTAAATACTTTCTCAGACATAACAGAATGCATATAAAGGAAAGATCAATGTCTCCATCGAGTTGGTAGGTTCAACAACCACAAAGTTTATGTGTAGCGATTATATGAAAGTATAAAAAAATGTTATCAAATTTCTGACAACCACAAACTCACCGAACCAAATCAATGGCATAAAGTGTAGTTACAGAAGGACTTCTAAAAATCCAATATGAATATTGAGTATAAAATGGTCACCAGCCTACTTGCAGTAGACAGGGTAGCACCACTTCAAAGCATTAAGACAAGACTAAACTGCATCAATCCGGTGAATGCTTCTGCTCTACTTCTCTATTTCAGAATGATAAAAATTAAGATGCACAAGCCAGTGACACCGATAGATTAAGAGAAGATAGGGAGTTTCATTTTTCAACTCTACTGAAGGGGCAGCACCTCAACAAGCAGGAGGCAGTAAAACCCTTCTGGCTCCTCACCTCATTGCCTTAGGCCCACCTTTTGGTGCCTTTGAGTTCACTGAATCAAACAAGCTATACTACATTCAGAGAAGGCAGCAGCCAGTCTGTGGCAGACCACAAAGATTTTGTTTTTTAAAATTTGGTAGAAAAAGAAATTCACAAAAAAGAACAGAATTAAAGAGACAGGAGGAAAAGAGGTCCTCCATCAAGTAAAAAAGAAATTTTTAAAGAACCGACAAAACAAAACTCAAGAATAACAATTGACAATGGCAGCCCAATCGTTTGTAAATCAGAAGCGGTAACCCCCATAAAAATACCATGAGCTAAGCATGAAAGAGAGGCCAAGAAACTTTTTTTGCTTTATGGAAAAAGAAATTTATTAATGAGAAAAAAAACGAGTAGTTTGAAAGAGGATAAGCTGATAAGGTATCCTCACAAGAAGAAAGAAGAATTAAAAAAAAAAATGCAATTCCTTTGAGAATGACCCCTGTAAAAAGGCAAGCCAATCCCTTTGCATATATACTAAAGAAACACTTCTAAGAAGACCATTTGCGGATCACCACATTGATGCTGAGAAAGTAACCATATCCCAATGATGTCTAAAGAGGAAGAGATCCCCTTGAATATTCTAGGATTCCTTTCTAGCCAAAGACACCATAGAACAGAAAAATCTGAACATTACTACAGAAATTTAGCTTGTTTATGAATGATGCTGAGAAACTTATTCTATTATGCAACAAATCTAAAGACGTTGAAACACTTAGTAAAATCTGAGAATTCCTCTCAAATCATATGCACCACAGAATAGAAAACACTGCACAGTCTATTGAAATATAGATGTGACCAACCTTATGAAATAAGAATGGATAAATAGCAAAGACCCACCCTATTTATTTCTCTAACATTATCTGCATACCAGAGAAGTAGAGTTTAAATTGTGCGTAATTCCTTAGATCTTTCTTTGACCCATTTGGTTAACTAAAACTATGGATATCCAATGGTAGGTTGAATGGAATGGAATAAGATGGGATTGAATAAAATGAACTGGAATGCAATAAACTTACGATATCCTGTTCAGATATTTTATGATGGGATGGAAGAAAGTTTCCATTCCATTGTTTGGGAAATGGATGGAATGGCAAGAATTATAACTTGTTATTCCTATATTATCCTTATTTCACACACTAAATTTTAATTATTTTTACTGAAGAAGACTTTATGTTGACTAAATCATGATAGGATTCCAAGTAGATCTAAAATTCCAATTAATAATTGCTAAAACATAGTATTTTCGTTCAAGTAATACATCTTAGGCCAACAAGTGCAGTAAGGATAAGATGGAAATATTGATAATATTCATGTTAATGGGCAGCAGCATCAGATGCTGATGTGGCAGTGAGAGAAAGAGGAGAGATTGTGAGGTATTCAGCTAGAGAAGTGAGGTGTGAATTCAGTTGCGGAAGAGAATAAAAGCAGAGAGGGAGGGAAGGGGAAGGCATCCAGAGACTTAGTGCAGGATTTGTGGCTCTTTGAGCAGGAGGTTGGCAGACCCTTGAAATTCTGCAAGATCTCTATGTTTTTCTTCCCCTGTTTTCTCCTTCCAGAGTTACATAGGTCTATTCTATAGAATTTTCAAATAAAACTACTGTTATGTTTTGCAAAAGGAGCATTTTTCATCCCACCAAGCTAAATTCATCTTAATGCTATCAGACAAATTATTGTTGGCATCATTATTTGTTTCAGCTTTAAACAGATCCTCTAGCTCATTGTTAATGAGTTTCATATATTTTTTTGTGGCTAATAGAAAACTTTTAAAATTTAGATTCTAACTTGAAAAGGGAATAGGTGCTCTCATGCATTCCCCTACCAACATACAGATGAGGATGCCAATTATTAGGCTTCAGAAACTCCAAGTTAAAATGTAAATATCTCATTTAATGGCATAAAACTGCTCTTTGGTGTACCAAACTCAAAAATATAAACAAGGTTGAATTACTGCCTACCTGTGACCACATCATTAGAATCACACTCCTATATATCGAACTCTCAATAAAACGACAAATAAATGGGAACAGAAAGAATAAGGAAGTGAGCATATTTCGTGACAGGTGAACAACCATAGCCAAAATAGACAACAAAGGCCAACTTGAATCACTTCCAAAGCAACTTTTGATGGTTTAGAAAACACAGGAGGACTATCCCAAGTGTATACACGCATACAAATCTGACAAAACAACCACCTATGCTGCAAAAACTACAGCAAGACGATGAAGAGGCAGAGCAGAACAAGGGGAGGGGAGGGGAGGAAAGGGAAGGGCTTGAAGAATAAAATGGACTCCATTTTACAGCCCATTTTACTCTTCAAACCCTTCCCTTCCCTCCCCTTCCCTCCAAAATCCCAACTCACAAACACATCCTAAAGGCATGTTTCAAGGAGGAGTTTGAAGGGAATTTTTTCATTTTCAATAAATATTAACTTATTTGAGAATTTTTTAATATGAAAGGAATAAAACAAGTGATTATCACTTAAAATTCCAATATTCCCTTATTCACTTTCATAAACATTCTATAGCTCTCTGAAGTTTAAAAATGAAACATTGACCCTAATTTCCCTTTCCCGCCAAACCCCTCTATCCAAAGATACCACAAAGGTAATTAAAGTTAACACTCCTTCTAATCATGTACTCACTACTTCCATAGATTCACCCGTAACTGTCCCAATACTCTAAGTGCTACCATATGAAGAATTTCCAATTCAAAACACCTTTAAAAAAAATAAAAATAAAAATAAAAAATCATAAAAAATTTGGGATCAGAATATGAAACGAACAGGGGTACATCATCAAAGTGGCACAAAGATAAATAAACTGAAAAAATAAGCAATGGTTGAGAATTGAGCAAAAAACCAGAACAACGAAATGAAAAAAAGAACGAATTTTCTTAACGAAAGAGGATGTTACCGGGAAGAGTAGCATTGATGTCGTAGAATATCGGGCGAGGGACGGGAGATCTTTGGCGCCGAAAGAACCTACGCGACCGACGGTGATCCCATTTACCCATTTTTATTTTATTTTTATTTTTATTTTTAATTTTAATTTTTCACGCAATGGGAGTAACCATCAAACTTCAAATCCCTCTCTCGCTATTCGGGCAAATGGGTTTTGCAGATAAGCAAGAAAGAAGAAATAGGGAACGCAAGAGTTTTCTACGTTTCTCCCCAAGGCTAAGACAAGCAGTGGGTGAATTAGTGATGGAAAGTAGAAACGCGACACATATTCTCGAGTTTAAGTCGAAGTGGAACGATCCGTAGCGTAACACAAGCGTAGCACGGGCGGGGCTTTTTAATGGAGGTGTCTTCTGGTTATCTGGGATTTGCAGGGTGGTTGGCTCAATCGTTTATCGTGATCGTTCAAATCGTAAATGCAAATCTTAATCATTTTTTTTTGAGATGACAAAATTTAATTGGAAAATAATATAAAAATATTTTATATTATCGGTATATATAAATTAGAATTTAATTTAAATATATTAATGGTGTAAAATATTTTTATATTATTAATCAATAGAAATAGTAAAAAGTATTAATTCATACAAATAATTACCCATTATAATGAGAAATTTACCATAATTTCTCACTTTTTAATATTTCTATTAATTAATAGTGTAAAACTATTTTATACTGTTAATGTATATCAGTTAAACTCTATAAATTAAATTCTTATTTATTTATGAGAGTAATTTATATATATATATATATATATATATATATATATATATTGACAGTATAAAATAATTTTATACTATTAGATGATAGAAATATAAGAATGTGTCATATCATGCTAGGTTCTATTATGATTTGATACTTTTTGTAATTCTATTAATTGATAGTAAAATTATTTTGCAAAGTCACTGTATAAAAATAAAACTTTTTATTTATTTAGTTTTTGGATTAACATGATATTAGTGGCATGCTTGGATTTTCAATTAAAATTTTAATACTCTAATTTGAGAAGAATTATTAAAGAATTTTTTTCTCAGATTATAATCTAAAACTTTTCAAATGAAAAATTAACTATAATCTAGCTTAGTTCTAATAATATGTATTCATAAATTATTTTAAAAATAATCCAATTTGTCCCCTAATTACTACAAAAATGAAAAATATCTCACCTTCTCCTTACGCTATAACCCAGGGCCACATACCCATGAGCACACACCCTCACATTTTTTCACAAAACACTCTTTTTGTCCCATTAAGTTTCTCTCAAACTCTCTCATCCCTAAGAGAGAAAACTCTCTTCATCTTCTATATATTCTTCATTCTTTTTCTTCACTCTCCATCCATAGCTAACCTCACTAAGTCTTATGAGAGCTACAACTTCTAGTGCTTACAAATATATACAAACACACAAACACATCCTCGTTTAAACAAGGAAGCAAAGTCTTATCTTCCCTTCCCTAGAGCCAAGGTCGTGCGCTACCTAGGAGGGCAAGGAGGAGATTTTTCACTTCAAACTTCAAGATTTTCTTATTTAGATCATCATCTTGTAGTAGGATCATCAAACTATTCTTATTTTCTTTCATGACAAGCCACGAGAGCTCAAGTTTGTTCATAACTTAGAGCCTCGAGCTTTGTCACAAAGTTTCTAGTTTCTAGTTTCTTGACAAATAAAAAAATGCTATCTTTCATATTTCTACTACTTTTTGTGACCTTTTGATGTGATCATCTTTGAAGAATGAGTAAAGTTTTGATCTTTACTTATATTTAGTCAAGAGCTCTTAGCCCTAACCATGGTTATGATGCTCTTGGCATATTTCTTGTTTTTTTCTTCTCAAAAGACTCTAAAAATTTCACTTAATTAAGTATTTAACTGTTCTTTTTTGGTTTATTCTACACTTTTGTGATCATATCTACAAAAAAGTTGCTTTCTTGAGTTTGATTGATGGGTTGTTAAAAAATGACCATGAGAAAGTGGTCTTAAAACTTAAATATGGGAAAAGTTTCAAACTTTATCACTTACTTCATAGGAACAACACTTTTTAAGCTTAGATCCATGTCCAAAAGCCTTAATAAGTCTCATACAAGTGGAAACAAGAAGAAAAACATAATAAAAATTGAAGCTTAGCTTAAGCATGGTTTTGGCCATGATAGGAAAATTATGATAGGAAGTGAGTTTGATGTTTTTAGAGGTTGATCTATGATTTATATAAAATACTGAAACACTTTGTAATAAAGAAAGTAAAATAAAACTTTATCCAATCTTAAGGTATAAGATTCGGCCACTAAGAAAGAAAACAGAAGAAAATCTTTTTAACTAAGACAAGAATAAAACTTGATAATTTTAAATGACTAACTAACGGTTGTTTCAAGTGTTATGAAAACTAAAGTTAACTATGAATTGTCATAATCCAAAGAGAACAAGGTGAATTCCTTGTAAGCCTCTTCGGAGAAGTGATTAGGGTCATTAGTTTTGTCATAAAATTTGTAATGCATATGTGTTTCTTAAATAAAAATCACAAGATAGAATTTCCATTAGAAATCTTAAAGGTAACTCACAACCTTGAAGAATAACAAGAAAATGTATATAAAGAGTTAAATGAATATATTAAGGCATGAATACAAGCTTTAAGGATTAGTAAGCAAAGAAAAGAATCTAAAAGCCTCTTGGCAAGATTAATTTAAGAATTAAGAATAAAATGATAATTTAAAAGGTTGCACTTAATCACCCAACCATGTTCATAAGACTCTTGAGTGCATTGGTGTATTTGTTTCCTAGTCATGGGGCGTTGTTTGAATATTGAGATTATTGATCTGTGAATTATAACTATACTGGGATTGAGTGTTGTGATTCTTGAGGGTAAACCCAGAAAAATCACGATCTTTGCACGTGATGGAATAATTATGGATGTTTAAATATGGCATGAATGTTATGAATGCTTGCCATTTGTAGGTTTGCAATTTTGGGGAATCTTTTGGTCTAGTCATTGTATTATCGGATTTTCATCAAAATTGTGGACTTAGGAATATTTGTCACCTACATGTATGAATCTTGATAAGAAAGATTTAAGTCCTTATACCTAAGGCACGTATGACATAAGATTTAACACTAAGATTTATGACAAGAAAATAAAAGAGATAATTGAATATGATTCTTCGGTCACTTCGAAAAGGGAAAGTGATCCACAAAGACAAGATAATCGGGCATGACCATGTAGTCACTTCAGTAAAGGAAGGTAACCCCACCAATGGACTCTTCTGCCTGCAAATGTAAGTCGAATGTACTGATTGATGACAGTCACTATTAGGAATAAGCTCATCTCCTGGGAACTTCGGTTCTTTATGAAGGTAGATAAAGGAAAGATAGTGCACATGCTAAAAGCAATGAACATATGCTGATGACTAATCAATCCAAAGTAAAGTAAAGTCAAAATAAGACTAAGGTCAAAGTTAAAGTCAAAGTAAGCTAAAGCCAAAAAAGAGTCAAAGTCTATGGAATTGCATAAAATGTTCATATTTGTGTTCCTACTATATTTTCTATTATGCATGCCCCATGCTTGCTTATGTATGCCTTATAATTCCATTGTCTACCATGACATGCTTATGCAAGAAAAATTAAAATTAACCTGCTTCAGGCATGAATGTTTTCAAACTTATTTAGAATTGAACTTTTGCATGCTCACCCTTTTTTTTATAAGAGAACCTGAAGTGGTTAATACGATAACGATGACACTTAACTATTTAGTTAGAGTTCTACTGAGAAATTATATTTTTCACTCTTATTTTCCGTGTCTTCAAACCAAGATGACAACAACCACGACAGTGCTTAAAGAGGCACTTGATTGGCCGTGACGAGGAGTAGTCGTGCTACACATCTTTAACTAAGGGGAACCAAGACAATAGAGTAGTGCTCTTATTTTCTCAAAAGCCCTGGATGGGAAATTTATGTGTAATTAAGGGCATGCCAAAAGTCTTACTCCTTAATTTGACCTATTATGTACTTGATAACTACTATGTGTGATCATGACTCCTGAATTATCAATGATTATGTTAATGTATTGAAATTGGATCGAAATTGGTTGCCATGTTATTTCTATTTTGTCATACACTTGTTTGTAACGCAACGATATGAGAAATTATGTCTGTACTTATATAAGTAAGTAAGCACTTAAAGGCTTAATTTTCAAGAACAAACGATTTTATGAAAAAAATTTATATACTATTTTCATATATTCCACTAATTTCAAGAAGTTGTAAATAATAATTTAATCTATGGTAAATTAATTAGTTAATTAAGCTGATAAACTCATAAATGCATAAAAAATATAACAATGGCCAAGCAATGAATCGTGGCCGAAAGTGGGGTCGCATAAACTTCCTACAGTCAGAATTTTACAAGAAACAAGGAGAAAACTCATAAAGGGTAAAGAATTTGAAAGAAACAAGTAACTAGATTAAAATAACCATAGTCAACCAACATCTTTTACTTCATTAATTGAATTCAAATATATTATCAGCTTCATTGAACCTTAAAAACCGTGAGGATCATCATCCAAGCATCAAAAGAATAGATTTCATGAAGCATCCAACTAATGAATTAAATCATGGTTAATTATTTAATTAATTAAGCAAGTAATTATGTAAAATGTGTAAAAATATAAGAAATGGCCAAATTACTCCTTATGGCCGTAAGATATATCAAACATATATAAATATAATTTTGACAAGTGATTAAGAAAATTTAGTTATTTACTAGTTATTTGAAGTAATTAAACACTTTTACACTTAACTAGTTATGAGTAAATTATCCTATTTACACTAATAATTATGAGTCATCTAATTACATTCTAATATGTCTAGAAATAAGGTTTATGAAGTTTTCAAGTTAGTCAATTCGAGTCTTATAATTAACAAGTTAAACTAATTACTTTAGATAAAAACTAATCAAGTAATTAATCTATTACTAGCCCTAGCCTTTGTCTATAAATAGAACATACCCTAACACAATCCCATAATTTAGAACTCAGCCCAAAACTCCCCCTTTTGGCCAAGACACTCATCTCCCATTTTGTGCACCATTAAGCTTCTAAAGAACTAAGAAAACTCCATCAAAACCTCATCATCTTCTCTAACCCTCAAACACCCTCATCTTCTACCATCATAGCTCAAGTTTCGACCTTAAACAAGGATTAAAAAGCTTGAAGTAGCTACTGCCTAGCCGCTCAAGTTTTCGAGTTCTAAGTCTCTATACCATGTAGGGTTTTCTTTGTTAGCTTTTAAGCTTCATGCATGAGTTTTGTGTGAATCTTTGTGTTATTTGAAGTTTCTAAACTCTATCTATAGAATTTATGTTCTCCTTTTAACCCTCTAAAAGTTTATGATGGGTTTGAGTTTTAATGGATTCTTTTGAGGTTTTGAAGCTTGAACTATTGTTTCTGAATTCTTTTAACTCATATACTTGTTTTTTTTGGTGAATTTGTAAATTAAACCTCTTGATTTCTCCATGAATGACTCACAGCCTATTAGGGTTCAAAGAGGGTTTTGTGATTTTGAGAAGATTAGTGGTTGCATTGTTTGTTTGATAGCTCTTTGAATATGTGTTTGATTTTTCATAGATCACAACCTTTTGAACTTGAAATCTTTCTCCTTGGGCTCTAGGAAGCTCATGACCAAGCCATGGGCTAAGGGCAAGAATATGTCTTTTGTATGTTTTAATGTTGTATCTATGCTTGTTTGAAATCTTGTTGTGTATAGATTTGAGTTTTAAAGGCTATTGACTCAATATGCATAAAAAATCTTCATTGACACCTAAAGAAACTCATAGCCTCTATGTGGACTAAAGGTGAAGGTGATGTTTTATGAGTTTTTAACATTGCATCTATGTTAGTTTAAGAGATTATTGTGTTTATGTTTGAGTTTTAATGGTTATTAACACAAAACTCTTGAAAAATCTTTCCTTCAAGCCAAATACTACTCTCGGCCATGATAAGGGCTAAAAGTGATTTTGTGTTTTTGTTTTCTTGTTTGCACCAATGTTTTACTACAAGCTTAATCCATGTTTGTATGTGTTCCTTTACTAATTAAGCCTTAACACATGGAAACCAACACCAAACATCATTAGTATTGTAACATCCCCAATTTCCATTGTGTTAAATTATCTTCTATTTTGCTTGAACTGGGAACTCGTCTCCATTCTACTTGAACTCGGAACTCGTATTCATTCTACGTGAACTCGGAGGTCAACTCAAAGCTCGGAACCTGATACCACCTATTCTGCTTAAACTTGGAGCTCGAAGCATGATACCACTTGTTCTGCTAGAGCTCAGACCTCGGAACCTAATACTGCCTATTCTACTTAAACTCAGAACTTGGAGACAGGACTACCCTTATTTTGCTTCAATTCGAAGCTCGGGAGCCGTAACATCCCCAATTTTCCCTTGTGCTGAATTACATCAATAGCCTTGAGTAATAGGCACTTAATGAATGATTAAAGAATAAAGGCTTAAGGGATAAAAAAGGATAATTAAGAGAAGAGAAAAATTGAGAAAATGCTTAATTAAGATTAGAGAATTTTGAATTAAGTGCTAATCACCAATGCGTAGTCTAATCGAGTTTAATTAAGGTTAATTGAGCATAATTGAAACTTTAATTTTGCTAATTATGAAAACATGATTTAATCACTAATGCTTGATTAATTAAGTCAACTATATAGCAAGAATATTTAATCACATCATTAGAATTCAAATTAGGTCAACTAGATAATAAAGTATTGACGACATCACTAAAGTGAAAAAGCAAAAGATAAGGTTGCTTTATGTAAGAGTTAGTACAAGATTTGTCTAAAGTAATCCCCTAATTATCCAATTTGTCTCCATAAGCATAACAAAGATCAAAACATTTTCTCCTTAACCCCTAGTGAACCCTACGGCCACCCCACCATAAACATACATACACACATACATTTTATTTCATTCACTTTTCATCCTCTAATACACTCTCATATCTCTCAACCCTAAGAAAAAGAAAACTCTCTTCATTTTCTTTTTCTTTATTCTCCATCCTGTATAGCCAACCTCACTTAGCCTAGTGAGAGCTACAACTTTTAGCTCGTACAAACACATACAAACACATCTTACTCAAGTAAGGAAGCAAAGTCTTATTTTCCCCTCTCAAGAGCTCAAGGCTGTGAACACCCTAGGAGAGCAAGAAGGAGATTTTTCAGTTCAAGATCCAACCTTTTCTTCTCTAGATTATCATCTTGTGATAGGATCCTCCAATTATTCTTGTTCCCTCTTATGACAAGCTATCACAAAGCTTCTAGTTTCTTGAGAAAAATGACAACTTTCATGTCTCTACCACTCTTTTTGTTCTCCTAATGTGACCATCTTGAAAAGAATGGGTAAAGTTTTGATTTTTACTCACTTTCATGTCGAGAGCTCCTAGCCCTAGCCATGGTTATGGAGCTTTTAGCACATTTCTTTGTAAGCTGTAATACCTTTTTGAAATCATCTATAGCTTAAGATGTTTCAAGCTTTAAGGTTTTAATGAATACGAAGTCAAGCTTTAAGTAAATCTTTTGTCTGTGAATGATTTGTTAAAGTTAAATGTATTCTTTTGTGAGCAAAATCATTTATCTCATGCTTAAAAAATTTTTGAACGAAACAAATTGTCTTAATCCATAGTACTTCTCTTGAATATACTTATATTGGAATAAATACTTTGTGGTTTATATGATTTGTGACTGAAGAAGCAGACAGAAAGTTCCAAAGGATGAAATTATAGCATTAGAAAGGAAAATATATCATGAGAAGGATCACTGTTCATTCAGAAAAATGACCTTGTGTAGAAGGGTAATCATTGGAAATATGCTTCTCATGAAGTACCTCACCTTCAAAGCTTCTACCACATGATTCATTGATAAATTCAAAAAGTCAAATATGATTTAACATGCAAAAGAAGGCCTAACAAGTCTGAAAAGTTGGTGAACACTTCAACGGTTATTTTTCCTCTTCTGTGTCATTTCTATTTGTTGAAGAAGAAAACTACATTTTTTCTTTCTAATCGTAGACTAGTGGATCAAAGAGGCACAAGGCTCAAGATCTGCAAGTTTCAACAGTTATATCTTAAAATCTATATAAAGCTAAAAATCGAAGGAGAGAAGAGTTACACTGTTTGAATATTTCTTATACTGTAAAAGTTTTCATCCTTCAACCTTCCCAACTTTCTAAGTCTCCAGAAAGTTACATATTGTAACTTCTATTTGAAAATTTTCTCTGCTGATTTGTAATAGAGAATATTCTCACATTGAGAATCTAGAGAAGACATACACCCACTGTACATTATTGATCATACTCTAAAGAGAGATTTATTGTGAGTGTCCAAACACAAACCAACATATCAACTTCTTGTAACCAGACCCAATAGTGGTCAGTGTGAGTTTAGAGATGCTAGGATAAATACTACTTGTTTGTAAAAGCTTGGAGAGGATGAGAAAGACTACTTGTATGTGTAAGCTTGGAAAGTCTTGAGAAAGACTACTTGATTGTAAAAGCTTGGAGAGGCTTGGACAAAGAACACTCGTTATATAAAAATTCTCAACAAAGTGTTGGGTGTAATGCCCAAAAAATTTTAACCGTTTTTAACTGAGTTGTTCGATTTTTAGTAAATAATTGGGATTATTAGAATTTCATTAAGCATTTAATTAAAGCCAATTAAGTATGATCTAGAAGTGATTAGGCTTGATGGAATTAGATTAGGAACATAGGAAACCTCATAAAATTTTTTTGAAACCGGTGTACCAATTTAAGAGAAATCGGTAAGATTTCGGCACCTTAAATGGTTGGAACCGAACCAATAGAATTTATATTGTGAAGACACTAGGATGAATGGCTAAGATTTAGCCAACTTACCCATGCAAATGGCGCAATCTTAGCCCTCCATATGGGCTGCCAAATCAAGTTCAACAATCAATACAAATCCACCAATCACATGAAACCTTGCTTCAAAAGTTTGTGATTTTATCTCCTCCTTGCCCTTGAGAAATTCGGCCATCAAGAAGGGGCAAGCCCCTCATCATTCTCTTCCATCTCAACTTGTCTCCACTCCTTCTCCATCAATCCTTCGAGCTTCATCAAGAATTTCTTCGACACCAAACCAACAAGACTTCACCTGAAGGAGGTAGGAATCCAACCTCTCTTCTTATTTTTATTGAATTGAGCTATGTGGAGATCTTGTTATCCTCATGATATTCATGTGATTTGGAGTGATGATGATGGTTTATGATTAAGTTTGCATGTGTGTTGTGATTAGAATTGGAATTGGTATGAAAGAACTTGAAGAAAGGAGAAAATCCAAGAAGCTACTAGGATTTTTCTCGGCAGTCCATATAGCGGAGTGTACGGCTCTACCTACAACCATTTAAATTTCATGAATCTAATTTTATATGAAACTAGACATTCAGTGCTTTCCATAAATATATAATATAAGGTCATTGGATTAGTATAGAGGTAGTTATAAATTTTTGAAGTTTTACCTAGAAATCAGGACTTTCATCCGGGCAGTATGGGTTGAGAAGGGTGTAACTCACCCTACACAACTCCAAATTGATTGAATCCAACGTTGTTTGAAAGCTAACATATAAGGGAACATCCCATAAAAATTTCAGTATCAGATTCATTGCCAACTATCCCCATACATCAATAAATTCATCTTAAGTTTAACCTAGGCTGGAACAAGGTAGTCCAGTAGGGTCCAGTTTTAGGGCTTATATCTTGAATTATACTTATTCAAATGATATGCAACTTCTTTCATTTGAAAGCTTGCTCTATTAGCTTTACATTGATATAAATTTCATATGATTTCACCTAGATTTCTATTTTTGGTGAATTTTCTCAGATAAGAGTGTAATATTAGCTAGAAATGGAGCTAGATCGGCTATACTTAAGGGCGAACTTGGAAACTTAACAAACATAGAGCCAGATCGAGTATACTTAAAGGTGAACTCAGAACTTAGCAAACATAGAGCTAGATTGGGTATACTCAATGTTGAACTCGAAACTTAGTGAATAGTAAACTAGATCGGGTATAGTTAATGTCAGAACTCAGAATTTAGGAAACACTTATAAAAGTCTTGGAAGACCAAATGTAGACTAAGGTCGGAGATCGGGATCAACCAGAATCAATCTCGGAGGTTAAACATACCCAGAAGTTGGAACTCATATAAGATCGAAACTCGAACACATTCAATCTCGGAAGTCGGTCCTAAACTCAAACCTGGGAACATTAGTAAAAGTTAAAAGCTTGCAAGATAGTATAAGACTTAAGATTTTGAACATGCATCTAACTGCCTAAGCTTTGCTTATAAGACTTTGTTTTGTGTGACAACTAATGAGGATATGATGCTCTATATTGGGTTTACTGTTTGATTAAAATTTCTTGGTTGTCTGGCACTATTCATGGGAAAGCGGACTTGATTCGTTATATTGCCGAACTTTTGGCAGAAGTCTATGAAAATCATGAGTGTTTATTTTATGAGAGATTTATGAATATGTTAAGATGATATGATCATGAATTA
The DNA here is from genome assembly GCA_031439595.1 of Pterocarpus santalinus. Lineage (NCBI taxonomy): Eukaryota > Viridiplantae > Streptophyta > Magnoliopsida > Fabales > Fabaceae > Pterocarpus > Pterocarpus santalinus. The sequence continues at coordinate 16,836,782 of CM062528.1, forward strand.
GCCTTATGAGAGCATACTTATTTGCATATGAATAAAGAAAGAATATATGAGATCCCTTCACTTGGAAGCAGTTACTTGGGTCCCTCCCTATGAAGGCAGTTAAAAGATATGATGAAGGTTCCATATTCCTAAGGAACGTGACATGACGATCACGCTCTGATGGGGTATGACATGGCGATCATACTCTGGAATGTGGCATAATGATCCCACCCCCTAAGGGATGTGACATGATAATCACACCCCGATGGAGTATGACATGGCGATCATACTCTGGGACGTAGCAGGATGAATATATTTCTAAGAAGTGTGACATGGCAATCACACCCCGAGGGAGTATGACATGGCAATCGTACTCTGGAATATCAATGACAAGTAAAGGAAGACAAAGAAAGAAAAGAAAATTATGTATATCTGCATAAATTCAAGTACAAGTAAAGGCAGATGCAGATTTCAAGTTTCCAGCATACTGGTGTTATTATATTTTAAAACGTTGAAGTTATTATTCATGAATTTATTTTGTGTTGGCTCACCTAAATGACAAGTGTGTGAATAAAATGAATTTTGCTTCGGACAGTATGTTTTTGAACTAGAAATTTAAACAGTTTGTATAACATGTTCACTTTTTTTGTAACATCCTCAATTTCGTGTCGTGCTAAATTACCTCAGTAACCCTAAATAATTAGGCACTTATGAGAAATTATGAGATTATGGCTTAAGTAAGGGATTAACGAAGAGTTTATGAGTTAACTCGGATGAGATAAGTCAAGAGAGTGCTTAATCGAGACTAGATAATCTCTAATAAGCAAGTCAGACCCTTGGCAGCTTAATTAAGCACTAGTCGCCCTTAATTAGCTTAATCGAGTTTAATTAAGACTAATTAAGCTTAATCACTAGATTAATTTTTGTTAATCATGTTCTTGTGTGTTAATCACTAATCCCTGCTTAATCATCTTAATTAAGTTGTATGAGCACTTAATCACATGATTAAATTCAAATTTAGTCAACTAGACAATAAAGTAAAGAGTGATATCATAAAAGCAAAAAGCATTAGACAAGACTACTTTATGTAAGAGTTTGACCATAGTTTGTTCCCCCATCATCCAATTTGTCTCCCTAAACCTTAATTAACACAAAATGAAGCAAAAATATCTCCCCCCACCCTACTAAAAGTTTCGGCCACAACAACACAACACACACACATTCACTTCATTTTCAACTTCTTATTCTCTCTCTAAAGTTCTCAAACTCTCCAACCTCTCTCTACATTTCCTCTTTTCCTTCTTCATCTTCTTCATCATTCTCCACCTCCATAACCAAACCTTTCTCACTAAACCCTTCAAAGACCTCATCTTTGGGTCTTTGGAGACAAGATCTAAATACTACAAGACTCATTTTCAAGAGAATTCAAGAGTTCTCTCCTTGCTCATTCAAAACCGCCACCTTCATCATCAAGAGGAGTCATCATCTTGTTCTTCCACTTCTCTTGTTTTGCGCCATCTTCAAGAAAGGTAGTGATCTTCATCTTTTTCATTTTGTTTGCTCAAGAAAGCTTAGAGCTTGGTTTTTTCATGACCAAGATCTCTAAGTGAAAACTTGAGAAGATCCTTCATGTCCTTCATGTGTTCTTAAGTTTTCTCTTTTGGAAAAATATGTTCTTGATGTTCTTCATGTGTTCTTAAGTTTCCTCTTTTGGAATATGTGTTCTTAAGTTTCCTCTTTTGGAAAAATATGTTCTTGATGTTCTTCATGTGTTCTTAAGTTTCCTCTTTTGGGAAAATATGTTCTTGATATTCTTCATGTGTTCTTAAGTTTTCTCTTTTGGAAAAATATGTTCTTGATGTTCTTCATATGTTCTTAAGTTTTCTCTTCTGGAAACATATGTTCTTAATGTTCTTCATGTGTTCTTAAGTTTCCTCTTTTTTCTTGATGTTCTTCATGTGTTCTTAAGTTTCCTCTTTTGGAAAAATATGTTCTTGATGTTCTTCATGTGTTCTTAAGTTTCCTCTTTTGTTGGTAGCTTGCTTAAAGTTATTCTTTCCTTTTTATGATGAGTTGATGACTAGAAAAGCTTCATCTTTTTATGTTCCCATGATTTGATAAAACTTTGAACATTCTAAAAGCTTAAAACTTTAAAAAGTTTGCTTCTTGACACAATTAAGGTGGCGCAAGTTTTAGTGCCACCATAAAGTTTTCTTTTGTTTTGTTTTGAAGACAAGAATGCATGTAAAGGTCTAAGCTTTTTGGCATAATAAGCCTTTTTGAGTTAGAAAATGATATCTTATCACTTTATGTCTTAGAAATCAAACATTAAAGAAAAGATCTTTCATAAAGTTTCAAACTTTAGTCAAGAATGAGACCTTTAAGTCATAAAGTGTTATTTTATAACATTTAATTCATAAAGTTTAGATCTTGAACCAAAAAAAAAAAAAGCTTAAAGGTGTTAGCTTTTATAAAGATTAAGACTTGTTAACCTTAAAGTTAATGTTTTGATGTCACTAGTTGATAAAGTAGGAACCTTTGTAATGTGAAGACAACTTTAAGTCATAAAGTTGAGACCTTGATGGTCTTAGAATAATTAAATGAGTCAACCTTCATAAAGAACAAGACTTTTTAGCTAAAAAGCTAGTAACTTGAATCATCATTTCATAAGATTTAATCTTTAAGATAAAAGCTCGAAGCTTTGTAAATTGATTAAGTTAAAAATCACCCTTGGTGTTTAGTGAACATGGTGTTGTTGGGTTCATGATGTGGTTATGCATTGTCATGACCCAAGGATTAGAGGGATCTCGAACTCCTTGGGAACAAAAGTATGATTAGGGCCTCTAAGCATACCATGAACCTAGGAATCACCAAGTGCACTATCTTAAGGAAAGGAAACAATCACTTAACTTAATTAATTTGAACAAGTGTTCCATAAGACATGAACTCAAGTGAAGAATAATTTCATATGAGAACTAAGTAACTAAAAGATTACATACACATATCTTAAATATGTGATTCTCTCATGGGTAACCATGAGAAATCATATGATGATTCATAATATTCTTCACAAAGAATAACACAACTATAAACCCCTCTAGGGTATGAATCTGTGATGCCATTTGGCATGATGAATGATGAGCTTACTTGAGCTTTGTCTCATGATTGAATGATGAGTGTGATGATATGATGTAGATATGATGAACTGTCGGTTGAAAGTTTATGATTGGCATTTTGGGGAAGCTCCGGTCTAGCCGTTATCTTTGGGATTCAGTCAAAATTAGGGACTTAGTCATATCATTGCATGTGTCTAGTCAAAGAAGTAGTATGCATGTAAAGTATAATGATAAGAAACAAAAGAATGGGACATGACCCCTCGATCACTTCCAGGAAGTGAAAGACAGGGATCCACAAAGGAACCTCTATGAGGGAGGCAAGGGTATTTTGGAGGACCCTCCAACTTAGAGGTAACCAATATCGGCTAAGTCTGATTTGGTTAGTACTGCGTGACGACGGTCACGGAATGAGCTCATGTCCAAAAGCAGTCTATTTTAAAGGAAAGTAAAAGAATGTTTAGCATGTGCCAAAAACGAAAGTAAAGTCTAAGTATAACCATGGTTAAGTCTATGATGATGGATGTCTTTGCATGTAATTATATTGTCCATTTGCATTATGAATGTTTATTCTATGTTTCAGTATGTATGCTAGTCATGATGATGTGGTTATGATGTTAACTTTAAAAGCAACCCGCTTCGGGGTTTAAGTTTTCAAAACTGTTAAAAGTTGAACTTATATCTATCCACTGTTTTTATAATTAAACCCGAAGTGGCTGGGACGATGACGATGACACAATATTTGTCTGGTCGCGATCCTACTGAGAAATCTTGTATTTCTCACTCCTACGTTTCCATGTCGTCTTGAGATGGAGTGATGGCATCCATGGTAACACTTACGATGGTACTGTTGGATAAGACGAGGAGCTGCTATGTTCTTCACCTAGCTAAGGAGGATCGAGATAGTAGCGTAGTATTTTTATTTTCTTAAGAGCCCTAGTTGGGTAGTTTATGTGTAATTAAGAGTATGTGGGGAGTCATGCTGCTTAATTTGACCTATTACATATGTGATACTTATTAAATGTAATGATGACCTTGATTATCTATGATTACATTCTTGACTTAAGGTATTATGTTATGTTGCTTCCATTTTGTCATATGTCTTATCAGTAATTCTGCAATATGAAGAATAACATTCATATGTATATGAGTAAGTAAGCGCTTAAAGGCTCAGTTTTTAAGTGTAAAGGTTTTACAAAAAAAAAAATATACGCTATTTTCGTATATTACGCTAATTTCAAAGATAAGGACTTCCGTTAGAAAAGAGTAACAACTAGTAATGCCATAAAATGACTTAAGCATAGTATGGTATTGGTAGGGTGTTACATTTTTCATAATAAATCGAAGCAATTGGAGATGACAATGATGACATTATGTATAATAGTTAAAGAATCCTATTGAGAATTTAAAATTCTTACTCTTGTTTCCGTGTTATCTCCAGATAATTTGAGAAGTTGCAAAGACGGTTGAAGCTGCCGTCAGATAAGGTATGCTCAGGTAACAGTAACCACTCCAAAGTGTGGTACTATGACTTAAGCATAGTACTATACCAAGGAGGACGTTACATTGGGGATTGGACGTAGGCAATTGGTTGGCCGAACTAGTATAAACTCTATTGTGTGATCTAGATCCCTTTTATTTCATTAACTGTCTTCACCTTGTATAAAAATCTATGTGTATAAGATAATCCTGTTTGAATAAATTTTGTAAGTAAAACAATTTTTATTACTAACCAAATCGCTTTCGCGTTCCAAGTCCTGGACTTGATAAAGTTGTTTTATTAAAGTTTCAGGTATAGAAATTTTTATCTAAAGCATGATTCAACCCTTCTTTCTTGTGCCACCATTTCCAACATTCTTGTTGTCACCTCTTGAAAGATCTAAAGTTTGCATCTTTTGAAGTATTTGAGTGTTCTTTTGCTTAGTCTACACTTTCATGACTATATCTACTGAAAGGTTGCTTCCTTGAATTTGATTGATGAGTTGTTGCAAAGTGGCCATGAAAAGTGGTCTTAAAACTTAAACAAGGAAAGAGTTTCAAACTTTATCACTTATTTTATAAAATCAACACTATTAAGCTTAGATCTATGTTTACAAGTCTTGAATAAGCCTTAAACAAATAGAAACAAGAAGTGAAGCAAAATAAAACTTGGAACTTGGCACTTATATGGTTTCGGCAATGATGAGTAAGTTGTGAGGGAAAGTGAGTTTGATGCTTTTAGATATAGATCTATGGCTTATTTGAAATGTCAACATACTTTATGCTAAAGAAAGTAAAAATGAAAATTTACTTAACCTTGAGGTACCTATTTGACCATTAATGAAAGAAAAGAGAGAAAAATGTTTTTAACTAAGCCTAGAACAAAATTTTGTAGTCATGAAAGCTTGGTCTTGCAACTTTCTAAATTAAAAATCACTTCTTGATGATGATGAGCGTATAGTATTGTTGGGTTCATCAGTGTGGGCATGCTTTGTCATGACCCAAGCGACTAGAGGGATCTCAAAATTCCTTGGGAACAGAAGTATGATTAGGGCTCTAATGGTCATGCCATGAATCTTTGAATCACTTGTGTACCATCTCATGAAAATTAGAAGATTAGAAGAGAAAAATTTTGGTTGAAAAACCCTAATTAAGGTCACGACCCTAACAAGTAAAAGGGGAAACAAAGAGTTAAAATATTAACTCAAGAAATCTAACTCTTAAAATGTGTAAATAGAAACGCAGTAAGTTACATGGGAAATATGAAATATAAGATTATGCTCGGAGATGGGTCACTTGGTCTTGGAAATAAGATACTTTGAATCGAAGATGGAACTTCTAAGCGACTGTCCACAACGGTGCTTTGAGTGCAAGTTGAATTCCATAGTGAAAGAAGGTGATGTACTTGCAAGGACTCCAACACTCAAGTCAATGAGTGCAAAAGGTACAAGTTTGGGAGGATATGTACATACCTGATTTGGGAGTATGTTCTCCTATTTACAGAGGAGTTTTGAGAATAACAGTTACCAACAGATTTCCAAGATTCTCGAGTAATGGTCTTAGATTCATTATGATTTTGTGTGTGTTACGGAATTTGAGCTCAGGTGTTACTGAATCTGGTTTTAATGCTTTAGTAACTGTATTGGCATCCGTTACATCATCTTCAATGGTCTCCTACTTGGGCTTTTGGGCCTCATGAAGATAGGGCCTTGATAGGCTATCCATGATGTTTAGGCCCTTGGATCTAGTCTGGAACAGTGCCCCCAACTCAGGTTCTAAGGTGATAACCTCGAATGTTGAGTTTCTTCAAGTTCATAAACTTTCGATTTTATCCTCGAATAACAGGCTATCACATTGCGTCTAATCCGACCTTTCTCTTTGGAAATGTCCTTTTCTTTTTGACATAGGTCATGTTACTGGTCAAATCTCTTTGCCTTAGGGAAACATGTGGCATTTTGACACCTCGTTTCATGTGCCTTATCATTCAAATTAGGGTTTTTCTCTGTTTGCCCCCAACCCTATGGTGTGAAAAGACACGCTATACCCTTAGTGAAGTTTAGAGTGCGTGACAAAGGAGCATGTGTAGCTCTTTAAATACCTCTCTCTTTTCCCCTTCCGTACTTTTCTACCTTTACCCAAAATTATTATGAACGTGAAAAAGAGAGGTCTGAAAGGGTTGAGGGATAACTCACATGATTCTTAAGGTTCATCCTTTCCTTAAGCCTTTGTACTTTCGCTGCTTCTAGAGGTATGCTTCTTTCCCTTGTTTTACTATTTGCATTTGCAATTTATATCCTAGGAAAAATGTAATTCTAGAGTGGTGGGTTTTGCTTCCTATCACTTTATTTTTCTAGTTTTGAGGGGTAGTTGCCGTCCCTGGCTTTTCTTTCTTTTTTTCTCTATCGCTTGTTGGCAACTTGCCCCCTTAGTAGGGAAAACACTATAGGCTTCTTTTCATTTTGTCTTTGATTTTTGTTTTTCCGAGTTTTGATTTTCCGATTTAGTAATTTAGAGGTGATTTTCTATGTAGGTTTGTCCTGATGGCAAAGAAACAATCTCTCATATTCTCGCCTTTAATCCATTGGATATACAAATGGGTAGATCTCGAGGTTCTAGGAATCTCTTCGATGGCAAGTTCCGAGTTGTTGAGGTCGTTGAGGGAAGAGCACTTGATCACCCTAGAAGGCGAGTATGAAGAGGAATATATCTTGGATGCTTCTCATGTTAACAAGAGGGTTTGCTATCTTAATCACGGAAGATGCCGAAATTGGATATGGATGTTTGATGTCCTGATCTCCAAATTTGGTGTCCGTATTCCATTTACACCATTTTAGTTCACAATTTTGGAATGAGCTTGAGCCGCTCCTTCCCAACTGTATCCAAATAGTTAGGCAACGATTCGAAGTTTCAAGATCAATTTGCCTATATCTTGAGGTTTTGCCTTCACTAAACACATTTTTTTACCTATTTGCTCTTACTTATCCCAGCAGCAGGGGTTTAACCACGAGCTAGCTATCTTTCTGAACTCATGCAAATCAGAAAGTATTTTTGTTGTATGAAGAATCCTTTCATCATTTCAAGCCAGTTTGTTTCAAGGTGTTTGGAGCACTAAAAATGATTCTATTTTGGGAAACCTTGGAAGGGGAATTGGGAATTAATTACTTTTGGACTAAGCAGTTCGAGATTCCTTGAGTAAACGGAGATGACCTTTCGATTGAGAAGCAAGTTGTAGTGGACTTCTTCTTGACAAATTTTGGGGAGGAGCATCTAAATTTAAAATGTATAGTCGGCGTTGAAGCTGAGGTTGCTAGGAGTTATCTCAGTTAATACTATTGCACCAAATTATTCCTTTGCTTCATATTTTGCAAGAATGAATAACTTTTCCTTTCCTTTTATAGAAAAAATGGCTCCAAAGTCTGCCTTGGCCAAATTCCGACATCGTTTCCTCAAGAGGCCACATTAAGGAGATGGAAGCAACAGTCCCGGTTCTGGTGGTTCTGTGGACTTAAAATTTATGTTGGCCCTCGAATCTTTTTCTCTTGAGGTCCTCCCTCTGGTTCATTCTACTTCCGAGGTTGATCTTCTGCAGACATAGAAGGGGAAAAAGGTGGCTAAGAAGAAGAAAATTATCCAAGTAAACCCAGAAGATTTTCCGACTTTGGGGGACAAGTCAGAAATCAATGTGTTGGCAAGAGATTTTCCTTATCCAGAATTTATGGATAAGGAATTAATGACCTCTACCTTGAGCAACCTCGGGTTGATAAAGAAGGCTTGGCGGAGAAGTTCCAATGGGTTGGTAGTATTCTGCTAGAGTCAATGGCATTATGTATGTACTCGAAGCCCATCATTTTTTCTGGTGTCCGAACTATGCAGTCAATGAAAGATTTGGAAGAAAAAGTTATCCTTCTCCAAAATGAGAAGCTAACTTTGGAGAATGTAAAATAAGATTTATCCTCTGAGATGCATGAGTTGAAAGAGGTGGTTCGACTGAACGATCAATAGCTGGAAGAGGCTTAGTTAATGGATTAGCAGTTGGAGGAGTCAAAGATCCGGATATTAGAACTTGAGAGAGCCAATGCAGACTCTTCCGAGATGGTTTCGAAACTGAACATTGAGGTTGAATACATTGAGCAGTGATATGTCGTTAAACTACTAAATTAAAAAGCTTTACTTGGTTTAGAAAAAATTAGTTTAGTAATGAGCAAATGGTCGATCCATGAGGAATTGAATTAATTTAATTATTTAGCTTATTTTAGATTCTGATTCTAATAAACTCTAAAAAGACAAAGTAACACAAAATGGGGGGATTTTGTTAGTTCTATAAATAAAAAAAATTATATAAAAAAAGTTACACAAAAATTAAAAAAAATAAATAAGAGCAAATGATTCTGTTTTGTTGAAATTAATTAAAAATTGGTTATGGGATCCCTTTTCCCCACCAAATTATATCATGCAATTAGTTCTCAATTTCAGCCTCCAATTCTCCTTTTATAGTTACCAATCTTAGGCAATTAAACATTCCATTACCTACCTTCTTTTAAATAGATTAAGGAATATCCATTAGCCTATTCTAATCACTAATTGACATAAGGAACATCTACTAAGTTCAATTAACAATTACAACTAGAAGGATAGATTGATCTAAGTTTTGGTCTCTAACATAAGACTAAGTGACTTAGGTTATATTCTCCCTTGCATACAATCAAAACTTGACAATTAAGTTTGCACACAAGTTACTACATATGGATAAAGGATAATAAACATCATAATCCTAAATCTAGCAATCAGCCAAGACATGAAATATAAGGGTGGCCAATCCAAACATGTCATATTACTACCATAATCATGAAGTGAGTAAGAGAATATAATCAACTCTCAAGAAAGTAGAGGTCTAAAAATCAATTTAATTACATGATAATTTAGGGTTCAAAGTTCACCCATAACCATAAAAATAACTTAGCCTAACATTCTAAAGAAAACCGTATCACAAATTGAAGAATACATGACATGAGTTAATAAAGAAAGAAAAACATGTGCAAACTAAAGTATGAAAGCAAAGTTGCCCAAACTCTAATCTTCAGCACCTATCTCTTCTTCTTCTTGTCCTCAATTAAATCCCTAAAGAGCAGCAAAAAGTGATGTCCACAGCTACAAGCTTGATAAAAATGTTACTTCTCCAACTCCAATATTGTAACTATGGTTTCTAAGGATAAGGGGCTAAAACCTCTTTCTCTCTTCACAAAAATTTCTCTCACTAGAAAGAGAAAAAAATGCTCATTTGTTACTCCCCCCTGTGGCTGCTTGTCCCTTGTCAAAATGTAATCTCAATCATCCAAATTGTAACTGCTCCAAGTGTAACTCCACATTAAACTAGCTTCATAGGTTACATTCTCACAAAGAATTGGTGATTATCAGAAATAATTCTGATAATTAAGTTTTTAATAACCTATCAGACAATGAAAACCAAAAAATGAATTGAACTCAATTGGCCCACCATTCATTACTTAAAATTAATAGTTTCAATTTTTGCAGCTGTGCTTCACATGTAAATTTCATTGACCAAATGGATTTAGATTAGAGTCATTCGACCACCATTGGAAATTTAACATCTTGGGCTTCATTTTTGGCTCTAGAATCATCCCATTTGGGCTTTTATCGAGGGAGAACTAAATTGAGCAAAACTACATTAAATGCAGTGATGGGTCAGCATTAGGCCCAATTTTGGTAGCTTCAATCTTTCTGGTCCGTTGGACTTTTTGAGCGATCTTGGTGTCAAATTAAAGCTCTGGATGTCTACTTTCATCTCCAAGTAGAATCATGTCATTTTGACTTCGGAGGAAAAATTTATGCCCTTGGAAAGACATACTGTTCACGCTGTCCAACACTCAATTCTTAGCATTTTCTTGAATTAGCACTAAATTGAGTTATTTTACTCTTGTTTAGCTAAAAAATCATCCTTAAGCTTTATTTTCCTACAAAACACAAATAATAAAATAAAAACATTATATTTACAAGATTAAAGCTACAAATAAGCATAGAAAAGAATATAAAATAAGTGAATAAAATGCACTTATCAAGTAGCAATGGGAAAGATCGGTCTTTGAAATTAAAGAGAATATCTTGGGTCAATGCCAAGTTTTTTGTCTGGAGGCTGATTTTGGTGAGGTTGGTCTTGATAACTACGTTGTTGATGAGCTGACCACCCTCGCTACTGAATCTTGAATTTTCTTTGTAATCATTTTGTGTTTTGTGCCCTTTTATGGCCTTCTTGTATTTGACTTACCTTGATTTCTAGGTTTATTAATGAAGTTGACTCTTAACAATTGCATATGCTTTTTCTTTTTCGCCTAAGTTAAATAACTTGAAGGTAATAATAGTAATATTTGAATTATTCTTTGTAAAACCATTCGAGGATTATAGAAGGAACCTGGTTTTCTCGAACTAGTTATAATTGAGTTGGACTTTTCAAGATTCTTAAATAATCTAATTTCACTTCTGCCAAAGTTTGATACAAGGAATTTTAATTTCACTTAAGTTAAACTCAGGGGTTTTAATGGGCTCAAGGTTAAAACTTGAACTTTTTTCAAGGTAATGATAAAAACCTGGATTTAAGATTTAGGATTTTCCATATTCGTGCAAGACTGTTTTGATGTCTTGAATTCATGTAGTGCTTGAGGTGTTGTACCTGGGCATTATGTATTTCTCGACTAAAGAGTAATCAATCCATTTGGATTACATAGTAATAAATAATAGCAAACATGAAGATAATGATAATAATGAACATAAAGAAATGATCTTATTGATAATAAGTGAACAAAACCAAGTGGCAAAGTATGAGGGTACCACTTGGCTCATGGAAGCCTCGCCTCATTAAAAGCTCCTCGAGAAAAACCCAATGGGAAAAAACCCGAGGTAGGAAAAAGAGTACATTGACCTTGCGTGGTTTATTAGACATAAAGTTTTCTTAGGTTTGAACTATTCGCGACCTCAAAACTTTGGACCCAAATAAACTTGAAAGCTTATGTGCCCCTTTTTCTAAAACTTCAATGACTCGATAAAGGGCTTTCCCAATTTGCCACGAGTTTCCTCTGCCTCAGGATGTTAGCATATCGGAGTACTTCTTCAAACTTACGAGGAACAACTATAGAATTATATCTTTTCGCAATTCCTTGTTTTAGTGATTTCTCTTTAATGTGTGCCATTTCCTTAGCCTCATTGGAAAGATCGATTTCCTTTTTTAGTGCATTAGAACTTGTAGCTTGGAAGATAACCCTTGAACTTGGTTCTTCAACTTCGACTGGGATCATGGCACCAACCTTGTGGGTAAGCTTAAAAGGGTTTCTTCCATAGTCGATTGCGGTGTTGTTTGGTTTGACCATAACACACTTCCAAGTTCATCAGCCCATATTCTTTTCCTATCGTCAAGTCTTTTCTTTAGTCCTTGGAGTATAACTTTGTTGGCTACTTCCACCTGTCCGTTTTCTCGAGGATGTCCTACCGAGGCTAAGTGTTGTTTGACATTATAACTTGCTAGGAAACCTCGAAATTTCAGATTCATGAATTGTGTGCTGTTGTCCATTACTACAGATTCAAGCATTCCAAATCGGGTGAAGATATTTCTCCATACAAATTTTCAAGCTTGTGCTATCATGATGGAAGATAGTGGCTACACTTCTATCCACTTTGTGAAGTAATCGATGGCTACGATTAAATACTTCACTTGTTCTGCAGCAAGGGAAAAATGACTTAGGATGTCGATTACCTTACTGTTGAATGCTCTTTAATTGTTGCTACATGGAAATAGGTGTATTGTTGGCACTTCAAGCATTTTTGACGAAATTCGCCGCATTTTTTATCATTATGGGCCAATAATAACTAACTCACAAAACTTTTAATGCCAAAGTCTTTCCTTCGAGTTGGTGGCCACAAGATTCTTCATGAACTTCTTCGAGCATAAGAGATATTCGATTTAGGCCAAGACACTTTAGCAATGGCTAGGAAAGACCTTTCGTGTACAACTGACCTCCGATAATGGTGTAGTAGAAGGCTTCTTTTGCCATCTTCTTTGCATCAATAGGATCTTAGGGAAAATTGCATTTAAAAGACACTGCATAATCAGAATTATCCAGCTTGGAGAGTCCTCAATAGCTGATATTGAGATTGGATTTGCTATGGATGGAGTCTTTAGGGTTTCCTATATAAGGCTTTTTTTGTCCCCCCCTTTGATTTTGTTCTAGCCAATTGAGAAAGGACGTTAGCTCGGATGCTCTTTTCTCTGGGCACATGTTGGACATTGTATGTGTCGAGCTTCCTTATCAGCTCTTTTACCTTCACTAAATATTTCTGTAACAGCGAGTCTTTGGCTTGATACGTTTTGATCGCTTGTGATGTTATGATCTGGGAGTCACTGCAAATTATACGTTTACTAACATCGACATCGGAAGCAAGTTGAAGCCCTACTATTAACGCTTCATACCTAGATTGGTTGTCGTAGATTGGAAAATCAAATTTAATGGACATTTCAACTATAATGTTGCCTTCTTTCTCCAAAATAACTCTAGCCCCACATCCTCTAGTGTTTGAGGCTCCATCGACATATAGTATCTAGCTTGGATCTCGAGTTCCTTCCTCTTCTGCCATTTCTATGAGAAAATTTGCCAAGACTTGACCTTTGATTGTAGTTTTAGGCTCATATTGGACATCAAACTCGAAAAGCTCCACTGACCATGTCATCATTCTTCTAACAAGGTCCGACTTCTGTAAGACTTCCTAAATGAGTTAATCTATCCTGACCACTATAAAGTGGGCTTGAAAGAATTGTTGGAGATGCCGAGTAGTGAACACCAAAGCAAAAGCATCTTTTTCCAGCTTTTGATATCTAAGTTTCACTCCCTGCAATGTCTTATATACAAAATATATAGGATGTTGTTGCTTCGCATCTTCTCGAACTAAGATGCTACGATCGTATCGCTTACTAAGAGATATAAGTATAATGGATGACCAAACTCGGACTTGTATAGGATTGGAAGACTAGAAAGATAATTCTTGAAACATGGCTTCGTACACCACTCAAAATTGCTCTTTTTTCTTCAATAATGCATAGAAAGGCAATGCCTTTCGTGTTGATGCTGCTAAAAACCTGGAGGGGAAGGCTATCATTCTAGTAAATCGTTGAACATCTATGATAGAAGTCGAACTTTTCATCTCTAATACCACTTGGCATTTATTAGGATTCACTTCAATTCCTCGATGTGTAAGCATAAAACGTAAAAAATTTCCAGCATCTATGGCAAAGACACATTTTTTGAAGGTTTAACCTCAACTTGTGCTTGCATAGACATTTGAATGCTTGTGTAGAGATTCGAGCACAGTTTCAAGATTTGACAAGAGCTCTTCCTCTTCTATTGTCCTGACCAACATATCATTAATCTAGACTACCATCAAAGTTCTGATATGTTTAGCAAAAATCTTATTTGTCAGCCTCTGATATGTAGCTCCCGCATTTTTCAAACCAAAATGTATGACTTTATAACAATAATTGGCTGTTGGAGTAATGAAAGTGGTTTTTTCTTCATCAAGCGGATACATCAGAATTTGGTTATATACCAAGTATGCATCCATAAATGAGAGAAATTAGAACCTGGAAGCCGTGTCAACTAATCCATCTTTGCTAAGTAAAGGGTAAGAATCTTCAGGTTAAACTTTGTTGAGGTCAATATAGTCGATGCATATTCGCCACTTCCCATTGGACTTTTTTTACTATGACAACATTGGATAACCAAGTCGGATAAATCACCTTTCTGATATAAAGAATGTCTAATAAAGCTTGAACCTGTTTTTGAACTTCCCGAGCTTTGTTTGGGCTCATCTTCCTTCTTTTTTAAGCCACAAGATGACCATTAGGAAAAGTAGCCAAATGATGACTTATGAGCTTGGGATCAATCCCGGGCATGTCTACTGCAATCCAAGTAAATGAATCCATATTCCTTCTTAAGAAGGCCACGAGCTTTTCTTTTAGAGAGAGGGGGAGATTCTTATTTATTCGGGTTGTTTGATTGTCCTCTAACCTAATTTGTATAACTTCAAGCTTCCCATTAGGTTCAAGCCTTTTTGCTTCATGCCGTCCTTTAACATCAAGGTCTATCAACATGACCTTCGATGAGTTCGGAGGTCGGTCTTCGTAATATCCGAAAAATCTTATCATTTTTAATCGATTTGTTCGATTTTAGTGAACAAGTGAGATTAATAAGAAATTAACTAAATATTTAATTATAGGCCAACTAAAGGCTAATTAGATATTAATTAGAGAGATTAGACATGAGAAAATTAGAACAGACTTATAAAAAGTCTCACGAAATTTTCCAAACTGTTTTGCCAATTTAAAGGAAATTGGTAGAGATTCGGTATTTTAAACTGTCAGAACCGAATCAACAAAATTATACACTCAAAACCTAAATCAAGTGGCTTAAAACTCAGCCACTTAACCCATTAAAAGTGGTGCAAGATAGCCACAAGAGTGGAAGATAGTTGGCTTCTTCTTAGCCACTCATGCCAAGGACCAATGGGGAGCTTTTCTTCCAACTACCCCAAAATTTTGCTTGCTTTAATTCTTTTTCTGGCCATCATAATTCATCCTCCCTCTTCCAGTAGGCTTCTCTCCTTCTTTTCTTCATCTTCTTCATCTCCTTCTTCCATTTTCAGCCTCCCTCAATTCTCTTGTACCTATATCTTTCACTAGAACTCAAGACTAGCTAGTTTTGCATCAAAATAAGGGTAGGATTCCATCTTGTTCTTGATTTTCATAAATTGTGGCTGTATGAAGTTTTAATTTTCTTCATTTCTTTGATGATATATTAGGTGTATTTGGTGGTGTATGGATGGTTTAACATGAAACTTTGAGTTAGAATTGAAATTAGAATGAGAAAACAAAAAGAGCCATAAAACAGAATCTATTAGGTTGAGAAACCCTACAACGGTCGGTATAGTAGAGTATATGGCTCCACCTACAGCCATTGAAACTCAATAAAACTAATTTTAAGTGAAACTAGACATTTAGGGCTTTCCAATCATATAAAATATGAGGCCATAGGGTTAGTATTCAAGGAGATATGAATTTTGCAAGTTTACCTTAGGTTTTTGAGTTTGATTTTGGGCAAGAGAGGTTGTTCAGGTAGAACTTTCCCTATACGACTTGGAATTGAGTGAAACAAACTTTTTTAGAAAGCTTACACATAGAGTAACATCCCATACAAATTTCATAGTTAGATTTGATCTCAAGTGCTCCCAGTAATTCAATGAGTTCGCCCTAGGTCCAAATCAGGCTAGAATAGGATAGTCTAGAAGTGTTAAATTACAAAGCTTATAACTCAAGCTCTACTCATGAAAATGAACGAAACTTAGTGCAAATAAAAGCTTGTTCTGTTAGCTTTAATATGATATAAGTTTTGTATGATTTCAAGCAGTTTTCAATTTTTAGTGAATTTTTACTTTTGAGTGTATAATTCTAGCTAGCTACAAGGTAGGCCGAGATAGAACCCTAATAACTTGAGCTACACTTATCAAAATTAGATGGAACTAAAGAAGTTAAAAAATAGACACACAACACCCCCACATATCCAAAATATAGGCCTAAATGAATTAAATAGAAATTATGGCTTATTTTAACAAAATCGGGTAGAGTGAAGGTATATAGGCAGCAACTAAAATTCAAGTGCAACTATTATTTCTATGAGATTGATATTGATATGTGAATACAATGTTGTGATTTTTCTGAATAATTGATTGTCTGAGTATTGATACTATTCATGGGGAAGTGGACATAATCCGTTATACTGCCGAATTTTTGGCAGAAGGTAGTAATAGTTCTAAATGTTGGTGTGTTAATATTGTTAAGCGACGTGTATGAATACTATGCAAGTATTATCATTTGAGAATAAGGTATGAAGCCTATGTGTTTATGATTCTATGATGATGAGTTCATATTCTGAAGGAATGCGACATGACGATCACGCTCTAATGGGGTATGACATTGCAATCATACTCTGGAATATGGCATAATGATCCCACACCCTAAGGAATGTGCCACGACGATCACATCTCGATAGAGTATGACATCGCGATCATACTGTAGGACGTGGCAAGATGAACATATTCCTAAGGAGTGCGACATGGTGATCACACCCCTATGGAGTATGACATGGTGATCGTACTCTGGAATATGTATAACAAGTAAAGGAAGATAAAGGAAGAAAAGAAAATTATGTTTATCTGCATAAATTCAAGTACAAGTAAAGACATATGTAGGTTTTATGTTTCCAGTATATTGGTGTTATTATATTTTAATAAGTTTCAATTATTATTCATAGTATAATTCATGAATTTATTTTGTATTGGCTTTCCCAAATAACAAGTGTATGAATAAAATGAACTTTGCTTCGAATAATATGTTTTTTAACTATAAAATTGACAGTTTATATAATATATTCACCCTTTTCATAATAAATCAAAGCAACTAGAGATGACAACAATGACATTATGTATGATAGTTAGAGAATCCTACTAAGAATTTAAAATTCTCACTCCTATTTTCGTGTTATCTCTAGATAGTTCGAGAAGTGTCAAAGACAGCTGAAGTTGCTGTCAGATAAGGTCCGCTTAGGTAATAGTAATAACTCTTAAGTGTGGTACTATGACTTAAGCATAGTACTATACCAGGGATGACGTTACAGTCTTCTTTTTATCTTCCTTCTTTTTAGTCACTTCTAAACTCACATTGTAACATTTACGAGCTATGACTTGATCTGCTCTCACGGTTGCTATTTCTCTGTCATCTGTGAAGAACTTCATTGCCAAGCAGGCTGTAGAAACTATATCCCTAGTTTTATTCAAGGTTGGTCTTCCAAGAGTGATGTTGTATGCCGAAAAGCAATCGACAACTAAAAAATCAACCTTGATTGTCAGAGTTCTAGGCCAGGTTCGGAGAGTCATGTGAAGAGTGTTGCACCCATCTTGATGGACCTTTTCGCTGAAAAAACCAATGAGCTCTTCCTTGTAACTATGAAGGTCGGAATTCTTTAGTCCGAGCTTGTTGAATGCATCCCAAAAAATGATGTCGGCCGAACTTCCTTGGTCAATCAATACTCATTTGACTTCAACATTAACCATTACTGCCAAAATGTCCATGGGGTTGTTATGCCGAGGAACCATTCCTTCTAAGTCAGAGCAATCTCAAGAGTAAATGATGGTTTGTAGGCCTTTTTCATCTTTGCCATAGATAAGCTCAAAACCTCTTGAAGGTGTTTATTGCGAGCTGACTTAATTGTGCCACCTCTTACGAAACCTCCAGCTATGACATTGGTTGTTCTCGTAATTGTCTCCTCCTCCTAATCTTCTTAGTTTCTGATAGGCTCTGAAGTTCTTTGTGAGTGGAGGTTTCTTTTTTCATCCTTCATACTAGGGGATGCCCTTCTCTTCCTTGGACTTTGTTGGGAGGCAATATACTTTGCCAACTTTCTGACTTAGATCAATTGTTCTACCGCATCTCGAAGATTATAGTAATCCTCGGTTTTATGATCGAAGGCATTGTGGTACTCACAAAATAAGGACTTGTTGGTAGTAGCCATTACTCGGAGAAATTTTGGCTTTAGGAATAGTTCCACTTGCCCGACTTTCTTGAATAAATATCTAGGGACACATTTACGGGAGTATAGTCATGATAACTTTCGACCCTTGATGTCTTAGATAGCATTTTATGGCGTATTCCTACAGTGGACCCAACTTCTTCTTAGCTTGACTCCTTGGTGAGTTTACCATGTACTTTTGTGTTTCCTCGAGATAAATGTATCTTTCTGCCCTTAATTGAATTTCGTCCACGATTTTTGCAGGTTGCTTGGATAGTAAATCCTTGAATGCCTCAGGTCGGAGCCCATTTAGCAAGGTAAGCACCATGCTTGGGTTTCTAATTCTTCCACCAATAATGTTTTGACATTAAACTGCTATTGGGGCGACTCTCCTTGCCTCTGAGACAATCCTAAGAGACTAGTAACCGGTTTTGGTTTAAACCTTCTAGTTGTGAAGTAAGCCAAAAAGCGGGATTAGAGGTCCAAAAGCTTATTTATGGACCTTGATGGTGCAGAGTTGAACCATTTTAACATTACCTTCTTCAGATGATTGGGAAAGCTTTGCACTTTATAAGGACGAACGCTCTTGCCAATGTCATCCTAGATTTAAAAGCATCCATGTGCTCTTGAGTGTCGGTACTCTAATCATAAGGCTCCATGTCGGTTAGCGGCTTAAATCCCTTGGGGAGTTTGATACTTATGATATAGTCTGAAAAGGGCATTTCATCATCTTCATCCTAGTTGTCATATTGAATAGGGGTAATGCCTAGATTGGTGATCTGGGCTCCTCATCTGAGATGGGCATGACTCAGCATGGTTAACATGACACGAGTACTCACTCTAGGATTCTCTATATTGCATGCGCTCCTTCTCCCGAGGTCTGACTTCACCTTGGGAGTTTAGCTTATTCGCATAACATCGAGATCGATGTTGATGTAGCTCATTACAATCTCGAACTTGGTGATGACCATCTTAGTAGCCTTTTCCTTCCATTACTTATCCCATATGCTGCAAGTTCTATTTCAATTCCTGGATAAGCTTAGCTTGGTCCTTTATTATGGATATGATTTCCTCGTATGGGATTGGGTCTCTCAAAGCTTGCTCTACTTTGGATGCTAGGCGTTCTTTAGTAAAGACTCCAAAGAATGAGCAATGGCATTTTGCCAGTTTTCAGCGTCAGATGCTGATTCTAAGGCTCCTCGGTCGTTTTCACATTCTTTTAATGGTAACTGTATTTCATTCACGGGACCATGGGCCACCGTGAGTTCCTGTCGGTGATGAGTGGACATGATTAGTTGAGATCCTGTGAAGGAGAAATAGCGACTTAGAAGTTCCTACAGACATTGCCAATGTTGGGAGATAGATCACCAGGTCTTGGAAATGAGATACTTTGATTTGAAGATGGAACTTTTAAGCGGCTATCTATGGTGGAGCTTTGAGTGCAAGTTGAATTCCACAGTTAAAGGAGGTGGTGTACCTACAAGGACTCCGATGCTTAAGTCAATGAATGCAAAATGTAGAAGTTTGGGAGGATATGTGCATACCTAATTTGAGGGTATGTTCTCTTAATTATAGAGGAGTTTTGAGAATAACAGTTACCAACAGATTTCCAAGATTCTCAGGCAACGATCTTGGATTCATTATGATTTTGTGTGTGTTACAAAATCCGAGCTCAGTTGTTACTGAATCTAGTGTTAATGCTTTAGTAACTGTATTGGCATCCATTACGTCATTCTCAATGGTCTTCGACTTAGGCTTTTAGGCCTCATGAAGATGGGGCCTTGATGGGCTATCCATGACATTTGGGCCCTTGGATCTAGTCTTGAGCAGATTATAATCATGACCATAATTTTAAGTGATAGCGTATGAAGGAAAGATGTTAGTACCTAAAATCAAGATGACTAAGATTTAAGATACATCGATATTTCACTTAAGATAAAAATAAGGAAACTCATTAGAAACCATTAGGGAACTCACAATTAAATTCATAACCTAGACAAACTCTAAACTTACACTCCCCAAGTAATTAAAGTATAAACCTTACTTGTTATAAATAGCTCAAAGGTAACACATATTTACATTAAGCCATGTGATTCTCTCATGAGTGGACATGAGGAATCTCATAATAATTCATAAGATTCTTCACAAAGTACAAAGGAAACTATAGATTCCTTCTTAGGGTGCGGTGTGATTGTATGATGCTCTTATGTAAGTCGCATGGCAAGATTGTTTGGAATATGACTCATTGGTTCTTGACTCATAATTGAATGGTTGTTAGAACATGACATGATAACATGAAATGAATATTGTTGGTTATTGGTTGAATTTCCATGCTTGGCAAATTTTGTGGAAACTCTGGTCCAGCTGTTATCTGCCAAATTTTCGTCAAAATTGTGGACATAGAAATATTTGTCACATGCATATATGTATCTTGTCTTTGAACCTATACTAAGTTTTATGATATGAGAAGAAAAGAGGTAATAGGATATGATCCTTCAAAAGGGAAGATGATCCACAAAAATAAGATAAGCAAGTGTGATCCTTCATAAAGGAAGGTGACCCATTTACTTTGGTGGTTTGCGGTCGAGATTCTTTCCAATTTAGAAGTAACCCCTTATTAGCTTAGTTTGATTTTTTAGATTATCACTGTGTAACAATGGTCATGGGAATGAGCTCATGTCTAATAATAGTCTATTGCATGTAAAGTAAATAATGTTATGCACGTGTCAAGCATGAAAGTAAAGTTAAGAAAGACTTTAGTCAAGTCAAAGTTAATGATAGTGCATAAAATACCCATGCATCTATACTTCTATAGCATTCATTATCATGAATATCTTATCCCTATGTCTATGCACATATGTGAATGCTTTATGATGATATTATTTATCACAATATGTTCCTAAGTGAAACACTAAAAGCAATCTGCTTCGGGGTTAAATTATTTAGAACTTATATAAAATTGAACTTATAAATGCTCACTTATTTTTATAATTAAACCCAAAATGGCTAGGATAATAATGATGTCACTTACCTTTCTAGTTGGAGACCTATTGAGAAATTATATTTTTCACTCTTATATTTTTGTGTAATTTTCAAATAGAGCGGATGGCATCCATGTTAGTGCTTTTGCTGGTATCTGACTGGATGTGATGAGGAGTTGTCGTGTTATTTTCTTAAGAGCCTTAGTCGGGCAGTTTATATGTAATTAAGAGCTTGTTGAAAGTCTTGCTACTTAATTTGATCTATTACAAATATGATAAATATTAAATGTGATTATGATTCCTAATTTATCTATGATTACATTATTGTCATAAAGTACCATGTCATGTGTAACACCCTAATAGTTCCATTCTATGGTTAAGTCATATTGTGGAATTACTAGTTGTTATTTTTGCTCGCGGAACTAACATTACCTTTTAGAAATTACTTTTTATTGAAAATAGGGGTAATTTTTTTTTGAACAATAAAGATTAAACCATTATTGAAATCGAGAGCTATGAGCGCATCGTGAACGTATAATACAAACGTTGCTATCTCATTCATACATCGCATTTAACATAAATAGAAGCAATGAGAATAACCCCAATCTTAGATAAAGATAACATTCATTCCATGACCATTCCTAACAATATAATAATAGTCATACTAGAGTCATACATAAGATAATAATGGGTCTGATATCTACTGTCTGTCCTACACAAGAAACTTACCAAATACATGATAAAAGGAAATATAATAGAAAACCATACTGCCCAAGCATGTCATACAACAGAATGATAACCCTATAACTACAACCAAAAGGGGCTATTCTTGTGTTCAGCTCCGCATATAATCGTCACATCATGCATTAGGCGGGAGGAAACCGTTCCCATATCCACCGGGAGAAACATCACCACGTCCTCCTCCTTGAGCACATCCTCATCCACAAGACATGGCACTGGTACGAATGAACCCATGTCCGCGAACTAGGAGTGAAGCTAGGCCAGCAGACGAAGCAGAAGAATCGAAAGATAGACGAATCATTGAAGGCTGCGATGAACCCGAGCGGTGAGACCGCCCAGAACGAATTAGATAGAAGGGCTCAAAGGGGTCAGTCTCCACATGGTAGCTCGGATAAGACGGCTTCGAGGGATCGGAATCCAATGAAACAGTCAGAGTCAAACGGGTACCCGAATCAGTCTCATCATCATCGGTTGGGTATCTTGGTGGCTGAAAGTAGCGGCGGATGTCATCCATAGTAACCTGGCCAAATGGCTGATGTGGTCGGAAAAATGGGCTCATCATGGGAGTGTGAAACTGGTAGTCGTGGAAGATGTAGCCCCTCATTGCTACGTTTGCAGACAGCACGGAGGCGCTCAACATCGGGTCAAAGCGCCAATGCCATACTGGGAACTCAACGTAGATCACCACCGTGCCCGACATAGACATCCTTTGAAGATGACATGGAAACGTAGGAGTGAGAAATACTAAATTTCTCAGTAGGATCGCGACTAGACAAACACTGTGTCATGGTCATCCTCCCAGCCACTTTGGGTTTAATTACAAAAATAGTGGACAAATATAAGTTCAATTTTAATAGTTTTGAAAACTTAGATCCCGAAGCGGGTTGCTTTTAAATTAATCATCATATACGTAACGTCATACATATGCATACATGCTAACATACATAATAAACATTTACAATGCCATAAGGAATGTGATAATATGCATGACTATATGTAACACCCTAATAAATCCATATTACGCTTAAGTCGTATTATGGCTTTTTATTAGTTGTTACTTATGCTCGTGGAAAACTAAACTTTACTTGAAATTAAATTACGCGAAAAATACGGTGAAATTTTTTTTTTTTGAAATACGTCATCACTTTTGGAAAGTAAAGCCTTGCGCGAGAAGATAGCAACAAACGAGTGTATCGCAAAGATTTCGGTATAAATGGAAAGAACAAGGGATAGATCATAATATCGTGCATTCAAATTATAACAACAACCATATAATTATAATTAGTCTCATAATATCCAAAAAATACATAAAAGGGAACTCATGGTCATGTCATGGCCCCAAAACATCAACAGTACATAAGTTTGACAAGGTCCATTATAAAATGAAATACATAGGATAAGGAACACAAATAAAAATAGGCCCATGTGGACGTCTGCTGTCTTCTCTGCCCTTTCCGTGCCTTTGATCGAGTGGGCTCAAGTCCTCGAATGCCTGGTCCCCCTCGCTCCTTGGCCTCGGGGGACAAAAGGAGTGCGGATAATACGAGGGCGTTGGCTGCTCACGTTGACGCGACGGATGCAATGGCCAGGGGTGTAGCTGGCCACAGAAGAACGGGCCTCGGAGGGATCCTCCTCAGATGCATCGGGGTGATACACGGGGAGCGGTGGCAAAGCTGCTGCGGCCTTAGGGGTGGCCGTCGAACTCACCTCGATGACAGGGACCTCCGGCAGTGGCATGGGCTCGGCTACAGGTAGACCCGGAGACATTGGCTCCATCTCGATCTCTGGCAAGGGCTCAGGCGGGAAATCCTAAGGACCCAGCGGCGGTCCAAAGTGCGCCGATGATACGTCTATAGGGGCAGGCGGGATCTCTGGCTCCTCTCCTTCAAAAATCTGACCCAGATAAAAGTGTGTACGAACTATTGTGGTAGTCGTAGCCACAATAGCATGACTATCTGCATCGTATGCCCACTCATGGTAGGGAGGCTCCATGCTTTGCTCCACGGGGTGTGCCATGAGTATCTGGTGACGAGACGGAAAAACAACTAGGGTGAGAAATAAGATTTCTCAGTAGGACTCGACCCTGATACCTAAGTGTCATCGTCATTGCCCCAGCCACTTCGGTTTTATAAATGAAAACTGTGAGCATTCAATAGGTTCAATTATTTGATTTTCGAAAACATTACTACCCGAAGTGGATTCAATTTTTAGTACTTATTCTCGTTGTAGTAACAACATCATGGCATACATAAAGGCTTACATGACTATTCATAACATACATGAACGTGTTGAGAGTTACACTCTTTACTTGGGTCGGACCGAAGTCCCTTTCTTTTCTTAACTTGACTTATCTTAAGTCCTTTCTTTCCACACACTAAACATAAGTGGTAATGAGCTCATGCCGTGGCCGTCGCCACCATAAAATTTCGGTACTTACACTAGCTGGGTCATGCCATGCCTCATGTGAGTCGTGGGTGAGGGGAGCTTAAATTAGGTCACCTTCCCTTTTGAAGGATCACACACTTTATTGAATCTCTTCTTATTAAAGCTTATGATGCAAAATATTTCTAAGTCCACAATTTCTACAAAATTTCGGCAGCATAACGGCTAGACCGAAGCTTCCCAAAATTTTGCCAAACAGAGAAACCAATATCACATTATCATTAAGCATCATATCATATCATCATCATCATATCATCATCATAACATCATGCTTGCACATAAACATAGGCATATTCTCAAACAAAGTTTTATGAGCTTAGTTTAGCCAATTTGGTGTCAAGCTTTTAATTGAGGTTGCCTCTTGTATAAATTCTTTTATTAGGCCTAGGGCCAATCTTATCTATTGTCCTCTTTAAACCTTTTTATGTTGGATTATGAAGGTTTTCCAATACTTAATGTAAGGGTATTAATATTTTAAAGCTTATTCTTCATTAACCTTTAACTTTTACCCTAACTAGGTTTACTTTTACAGTGGGACAGTAACTTCAAAAATTCACCATAATTTCATCTTTTACTATTTTATTTCGAATTTTGGTATGCTTACACTTCTCTGAGTCTATTTTTAAACAAAAGAAACCCCACTCAAAAATTCATTTTGTAGCTTGAGTTATACACATTTTATTCTGACTGTTCAGATTTTAAAGTTCATCTCGGGTCAGTGAATTTTAAACATTACTGTGAACTCCTCACAAGAAATCTGACAAAACTGTTTTATGGGGATGTTCCTCTATGTCTTATCTTTCTAACAAACTTGGTTCCACTCAAAAATGTTCTGTGTAGCTTGAGTTATGCACGTTTTATTACCTACTGCCCGGACAGAAAGCCATCCAGGAACAGCAGACTTTAAAAATTCATATCTCTCTCATTTTAACGCCAAATCTTGCATATTTTATATGTATGAAAAGATCTTTGAGTATACTTTCACAGAAAATTAGTTTCATTGCATTTTGAGTTTTTTGGAGTGATTTATACCGCACGCTTTATAGACTGCCAGAATTCCAGATTAACCCGTTTTTAAGTTTTACATATCAAACTTGTGAAAATGTTGCTATACCACTTCAAATCACCATTTGTATGTTTTATCTCCTCATCATATTCAATACTTTAGTTACCAAATCAGTGTTTTAAAACAAAATAAGGCAAAACACATAAAATCATCATACCACAAAATTTAATTTCAAAAAACAACATTTTCATCAAAGCAAGAAAACTCATAGAGTAAAATGTGGTCATGAGACCTTGAAGCAAGCTTCAAAACCACCTAGCTATGAAGAGCTTAGGGGTTCTAAAACTTGAAAAAAATACATGGAGAAGAAGGATAGAGTCACTACCAAATTAGTTTCTCTTGGAAGCTTGAAAAATGAAGTGGTTGGAGATGGCCTCCTTCCTCTTGAGCTAGCAAATGGGGCCAAACGAGTGTTTGTTTTGCTCTACCAAGGACCAAAGAATGTGATCCTTGATAAGTTAGTGAGGGTGGTGATAGAAGATGAGGGTGATGGTGGTGGAAAAGTGATGACTTAGAGTAGAAAAAATAAGAAGAACAAGAAGGAGAGTAGGAAGAATAAGGAAAGGTTTAGAGAGAGGTGAGAGCTTTGTGTTTGAGTGAGATGAATGGAAAATGAAATGAGGGAGAGAGAATGGGCTGAAGGTGGCGCAATTAGAGGGGGAAAGGTGATGTGATTTTTGCTTCTTACACAAGCTAGGGAGTGGGAAAAACCATAGGGCAAAAGAGAGTGTTGTGTTTCCTTTGAGTCTTGGCACTTGGGTAAAGACTTTGTAGTGTTTTTGTCAAATGGTTAAAAGTATGAGCTATCTTAGGATTTGGCTTGGATGGCTAGGATCACTCCAAGTGTCATTATCTTGATGAAGGAAAGTACAACTCTTGTCATGACTTAAGGGTTCTACTAACATGGACTCTTGATCTAGTGGTGTATGATGAGAAGGCAATTGAATGGTTGGATTTGGCTCTTGCTTTGACCAAACTTTCAAACAATAATTAAAGGGAAGTTTCTACATCATTATAATTGTTACAATTATCTAGATGTTAATTAATTTGATTGGTTCAATTATGCCATTAACACATTTTTATCGAAAAGGATTTTTTCTCGTTAATTATGTAAAGAAGATGTGAGAGTAAATTTTCATGTGATTAGGATGTGATACTTATATGCTCTTAGTTAACTAGGTTAGATCACCTTGATTTTATGTTCTAAGTCATGAATTAATAAGGATTGGGCAATTAGGCTTTCAATTGTAACTTTTAATGCATTATGCTTTAATTGTTGACCTGCCTTTAATTTACTAAGCCCTTACTCTCGAGATTAGCCGATTAGTTCTCAATTAATCGCTAACTCCTCTAATTAGCCGGGAACACCGAGCTAATTAACTTAGGTGAAAATGGGGATGTTACACTATACAATTCATCAACTTGACTATGGTCCTACTTTGACTTTCATTTTT
Source organism: Pterocarpus santalinus (assembly GCA_031439595.1). NCBI lineage: Eukaryota > Viridiplantae > Streptophyta > Magnoliopsida > Fabales > Fabaceae > Pterocarpus > Pterocarpus santalinus. The sequence goes on from CM062528.1 coordinate 16,863,656, forward strand.
AGCACATGCTTAACATTCTTTTACTTTTCCCTTGAAATAGATTGCTTTTGGACATGAGCTCATTCTGTGACCGTCATCACGCAGTATAAATCAAATCAGATTAAGCCAATATTGGTTACCCCTAAGTTGAAGGGTCCTCCATGTCACCCTTACATCCCTCATAGAGGTTCCTTGTGGATCGGCATCTCTTACTTCCCGGAAGTGATCGAGGGGTCATGTCCCATTCTTTCATTTCTTATTATTATACTTTACATGCATAATACTTCTTTGACTAGACACATGCAATGATATGACTAAGTCCATAATTTTGATGGAAATCTGGTAGCATAATGACTAGACTTGAGCTTCTCCAACATGCCAATCATAACTTTCAACCAATAGTTCATCATATCACAATAATCAATTAATCATGAGACGAAGCTCAATCAAACTCATCATCTATCATGCCGAATGGCATCATACATTCATACCCAAAAGGGGCGGTTCATAGTTGTGTTATTCTTTGTAAAGAATATTATGAATCATCATATGATTTCTCGTGGTTGCCCATGAGAGAATCACATAGTTAAGATATGTGTATGTGGTCTTTTAGTTACTTAGCTCTCGTATGAAATTATTCTTTACTTTAGTTTATGTCTTATGGAACACTTATTCAAATTAATTAAGTTAAATGATTGTTTCCTTTCCTTGAGATAGTGCCTTAACTGATTCCTAGGTTCATGGTATGCTCAGAGGCCCTAATCATACTTCTGTTCCTAAGGAGTTCGAGATCCCTTTAATCCTTGGTTTATGACAACGCATAACCATATCATGAACCCAACAACACCATGTTCACTAATCATCAAGGATGATTTTTAACTTAACCAAGTTACAAAGTTTCAAGCTTTTATCACTAGCATAACAAGATCTTACCTTAAGTATTATAAAAGTTATCATTCTTATAAAGTAGTCACAAAGTTTTATTCTTTATGAAAGTAAGTGCCTTTAAAATTAAGCTCTTAACTTAAAGATTAAATCTTCATGAAATAATGATATAAGTTACTAGCTTTTTAACTAAAAAGTTTTGTTCTTTATAAAAGTTTACTCTTTTAATTATTCTAAGACCATCAAAGTCTCAACTTTATGATCTAAAGTTGTCTCTATATTAAAAAGTGATGCGAAACCCCGTGGATATAAAGATCCAGAAACCCCAGGCACACACTTTGATAGAAGATAAGATGTAGAATAAAGACCTTCCCTACTAAACCCCCAAGAAACCTGTCCTTGGAAACGTAGATAATAGGGAAAAGATAGAACATTCTGCATCACACAGAACAACATGAGGAAAACCTCACAATTTTATTGGTAGTTAAACCATGATAAAAAAATATGATCAAAATTCTCTTGTCTATAGGCCAAGTTGCCTATTTATACATAAATCCTAAAATTGAAAATTATCTAACCCTATCTAGAAGATCTGATTTGAAACTAAAATTTAAAAATTAAAGATATGATTCTATTCTAAAAGATTTATTCCTAACTAATTTAAATCAGATTTGATCTTTATAGATTAGATCATATTTGATTTAAATCCTAAAAGACAAACTGAATCAATTTAAATCTAAACAAACACAGACTAAGTCAAAACAAATAAAAAATGAATCTAAACACAATCTAAACATATTTTCAACATAATCAAATTGCTTGCTTCCCAAGTTACTTTAATTAAGCTTGATTCCTTGTCTCAAAGTAACTTGAAATGAGCTCTTGGATTACTTGATCTCCAAGGCAGAACTGACTTGCTAGAAACAAGCTATTTTCCACTATTGAAATGACCAAATTACCGTTCTGAGCATGTATCATTCTCCCCCTCTTCAAAAAGATTCGTCCTCGAATCTTGCCTTTGTAATCTTCAAAGACATCTCCACCATTGCCTTTCCTCCATGAAGCCATCTAAGAACCTACAGTTGAAGAATCTCACTAACACTCTCTCTTCTCTTTTTTTTTTCTTCTTCTTTCTTTTTTTCTCTTCTTTTTTTTTTCTTTTTTTTGCTTTTTTTTCTTCTTTTTTTTTCTTTCCTTTTTTTTAACTGAATATACCTCAAATACAAAAAAAAAATGTGGACAAAGTAGACACAACGATTAAGGAAACGAGACTCAAAACACAAAGAAAAAAAAAACTAGGGAAAACACAAAGAAAAAAAAAACTAGGGAAATAAAATTAACAAAGCGGAAACGAAATAGAACAAAGGATAGTAAACATGGGGTTTTCCTACTAGACCTCTAACAAACCTATTCTTAGCAACCTAGGTCACCGGAAATGGATTTTCCTACTAGACCTCTATGAAACCTGTCCATAGCTACCTAGATCAAAGGAAAGAATTTCCTTACTAGACCTTCAAAGAACCTGTCCTTGACAACCTAGATCAAAGGGAAAAAAATTATGCTTATAATCCTCATCTCTTCTAATTTCTTCTCCTTTTTTTCTCTTTTTTTTTTTAACTGAATTAGCAACAAAGATTGAATGCAAAGCAAGAGAAATACAAAGATGGAACAAAGATATGACTGCAACACAAAAGGATAGAATGCAAAAAAATAAAAAAAAGGACAAAGACAAAGGAAACAGACAAGGAAAGAAGACAAAAGATAAACGTAAAAGACAAAGATAGATAAATAGGAATTTATCTAGACCTTGCTCTGAATACCAAATGATGCAGGAACCCCGTGGATATAAAGATCCAGAAACCCCAGGCACACACTTTGATAGAAGATAAGTTGTAGAATAAAGACCTTCCCTACTAAACCCCCAAGAAACCTGTCCTTGGAAACGTAGATAACAGGGATAATCCCTACTAAACCCCCAAGAAACCTGTCCTTGGAAACGTAGATAACAGGGAAAAGATAGAACATTCTGCATCACATAGAACAACATGAGGAAAACCTCACAATTTTATTGGTAGTTAAACCATGATAAAAAAATATGATCAAAATTCTCTTGTCGATAGGCCAAGTTGCCTATTTATACATAAATCCTAAAATTGAAAATTATCTAACCCTATCTAGAAGATCTGATTTGAAACTAAAATTTAAAAATTAAAGATATGATTCTATTCTAAAAGATTTATTCCTAACTAATTTAAATTAGATTTGATCTTTATAGATTAGATCATATTTGATTTAAATCCTAAAAGACAAACTGAATCAATTTAAATCTAAACAAACACAGACTAAGTCAAAACAAATAAAAAATGAATCTAAACACAATCTAAACATATTTTCAACATAATCAAATTGCTTGCTTCCCAAGTTACTTTAATTAAGCTTGATTCCTTGATCTCAAAGTAACTTGAAATGAGCTCTTGGATTGCTTGATCTCCAAGGCAGAACTGACTTGCTAGAAACAAGCTATTTTCCACTATTGAAATGACCAAATTACCGTTTTGAGCATGTATCAAAAAGATTCCTACTTTATCAACTAGTAATATAAGACATTAACTTTAAAGTTATAAAGTTTTGATCTTTTTAAAAGTTAGCATTTCTATGATCCAAAAGTGACCTTTTTGATTTCAAGTTTCAAACTTTATGAAAGGATTTGCTTCCAAGGATAAATCTTTGAAACATAAAGTGACAAGACATCATTTTTCTAACTCAAAAAGGCTTATTATTCCAAAAGCTTAGACTTTTACATGTAGTATTGTCTTCAAAACAAAACAAAATAAGACTTTTTATGAAGGCACTAAACTTGCACCACTTTTTATGCTTCAAGAAGCAAATTTTTTAAAGTTTTAAGCTTTTAGGATATTCATAGTCTTATCAAATCATGAAAAGCATGTAAAGATGAAACTTTTCTCATCATAAACTCATCATAAGAAAAAGAACAACTTTAAACAAGATACCACCAAGAACATCAAGAACATTCAAGAATAAGAACATGAACATATTTTTCCAGAAGTAGAAACATCAAGACCACTTGAAGAATAACAAGAACATATTTTTCCAAAAATGGAAACTTTTGCTCTTGAAGAGCATGAAGGATTTTCTCAAGTTTTCACTTAGAGATCTTGGTCATGAAAGAACCAAGCTCCAAGCTTTCTTGAGCAAAAAAAATGAAAAAGATGAAGATCACTACCTCTTCTTGAAGATTGCGCAAAAACAAGAGAAGAGAAAGAAGAAGATGATGGCTCCTCTTGATGATGATGGTGGTAGTTTTGTAAGAAGGAAGGAGAAGCTCTTGAGATCTTGTGGAAATAGAGATTATAGTGTTTGGATCTTATCTCCAAAGACACAAAGATGAGGTCCTTGAAGGGCTAAGTGAGAGGTTTTGGGTGGTGGTGGTAGAGAAAGGAAGAAGAAGATGAAGAAGAGGATGAAAGAATTTTAGAGAGAAATTGGAGGAGTAGGAAATTAGAGAGAGAATGAGAGTGTGAAAATGAAAATGGATGAGGGTGGGGAGAGAGAAAGTGGCGTCCAACATAAAGGGGAAGGAAGGAGATATTTTCTTAATTTTGTGTTAATTAAGGTTTAGGGGGACAAATTGGATGATGGGGGAAGAAAGCATGTACTAACTCTTATATAAAGCACTCTTGTCTTATGCTTTATACTTTAATGATATCACTTTTTACTTTATTGTCTAGTTGACTAAATTTGAATTTAATCATATGATTAAGTGCTCATACAACTTAATTAAGATGATTAAGCAAGGATTAGTGATTAATACACAAGAACATGATTAACAAAAATTAATCTTGTAATTAAGCTTAATTATCCTTAATTAAACTCAATTAAGCTAATTAAGGATGATTAGTGCTTAATTAAGCTATAAAGGCTCTGACTTGCTTAATTAGAGATTATCTAATCTCGATTAAGCATTCTCTTAACTTTTCTCATCCGAGTTAACTCATAAACTCTTCGTTAACCCGTTGATTAAGCCTTAATGTCATAATTTCTCATTTAGTGCCTAATTACTCAGGGTTACTGAGGTAATTTAGCACAACAAGAAATTGAGGATGTTACATCATGTTTTTAGTAACTCAACGATATAAGGAACAACATCTATATTTACGTAAGTAAGTAAGCGCCTAAAGGCTCAGTTTTCAAGTATAAAGGACTTACAAAAAAAAAAAAAAAATTTACAAGCTATTTTCATATATTATGCTAATTTCAATTACAAGAACTTCTGCTAGTTAAGAGTAATAATTAGTAATACTATAAAATGACTTTCGATATTATTAGGGTGTTACAAGTATGGCCAAGCCTACATGAGTGTCTTGATGTTGGATTGATTATACATGTTTACAAGGCTATATAATGTTATTGAACATCTTAAAAAGATGGTATCTTGTATTATTGAAGTCTAGAATCTATTTCTTGAGTTTTCTTTAATAATAAAGCTTAAAGTCATGAAGAACCATACCAAACACCGCATGTATGGCTGTGCCTATAAAGGGTCTCGATGGCATTTGGTTCTCATGAGTTTTCTAAGGCTAGAAAATGGATATGACAACCTTACTTGTTGGTAAGAATGTTCTATAACTCATATCTTCAAAATATTGGGCTCTTTGAGCTTAAGAGCACTTGGAAGTTCATCCTCTTAGCACCAGATGTATGGCTATGCCTATGGTGAAATATATGGACGTTTATGATTTCTTTTGATCAAAGGCTTAAGGATAAAGATTGAAGTATCTTGTACAAGTTTTGTGAAGTTTTGAAAAAAAAAAAGAAAAGCCAAGATATGACTTCTTGAAGGATTCGACCATATAGTTTTATAACACATGAAGTTTTCTTTTCTTAAGTTTCTTAGTCTCTATGGTTTCCAACCTTTGAGTATGTTTGAATTGGCTATGTTTGTATGATAGTTTCTTTTGGGATCATTAAGAGTTAATAATTCTTTAAAAGGCACTTAAAAACTAGCGAAAGAAATCATGACCTATGCATATGGACATATGGGCTATGTTGAACTATATTGAGCTTTTGATGCTCTTGTAGACTTATTTCGTACCTTTAACGTCTTACCCTATGCTTTGGAGCACCTTTGCTATGAATTTGGATACTTGAACTTGATATAAGCTTTTTTCACATCAATAATCACTATACTTGAAGATTAAAGTTAAGGTCTCATTAGAAATTTCATAAAAACTAGCTAGTTTTTTTGTTTAAAGTGATTTTCTAAAGTTTTGATTTAATTTGATGATTTTCTTTAGTTATTCCTTAAATTTGTCTTAAAACCTTTTGCCTAATCTTTGTTTCCATCCTTATTTGATATGAGAAACCTTCATGTGATTCACATATGTCAATATGAATATGTGGACTTAAATTATGTATTTTTGCATCTTGGAAAGAATACTTTATGTTTAAGTGCTTTGGCATTATTCATGCTGCAAGAATTTGTGAGTTATGGTATATTTACTTAAATTTGGGCATGGTATGAACTTGCTTGAGATATGTGCACTTGGATAAGATTTTGGAGCCATGAATTGTATTATATGCCTTTTTATGTATGGAAATGAATTTTCTATGGCCTATGGCATGAAATATCGTGCACTGTGACTGAAATGTGTGATATATAGCCGTTATGCGAATTGAATATGTGAGTGAACATATTGGCCCCATCTTAGAGTGGGCAAGTGATATGTTCATTGTCTAGACGTGGTCCATGGTAATTAGGCAAGTTTCTGTATGTAATAGTTGCCTTAACTATGGATGAACTGGCTAATATGCTATAGAATTAATTCTGCTACGCTAATTTAGTAAATAAAATTAGAAATTAGTAAACATGATTAGGAAAAAAAATTTACCCCAAAAAAATTTAAGGTAGAAAGTTGCTAATATTCTCCTTGTTAATTATTATCAAAATGAAAGAAATAGTAAAGATAATAGTTAGCTAGTAGGATGTTATACATGGAATGGTGAAACTTCTTGGATCATTAAGCTTTGGAGGAAACTTTTATTGAATAATTGCATTGCACTCTTTTGACATTCTTACCTCCTCATAAGCTTTTGGTTTCCTCTTCTTAGTGAGAAGTGCAACACCTTAATAATTCTATACTACGCTTAAGTCGTATTATGTTCGATTATCAATTGTTACTCAAGCTTGCGAAAAACTAACTTAAACTCTTCTGGAAATTATATTATGAGGAACATAGGGTATTTTTTTTGTTTAGAACGTTATCTTTTTTGGAGGGTTTTAAAACTTGAGCCTTGAGTGTGAAAGAAACATTATGTAAGCATTGTGCATGTGAACCTCAACATAAGGTAATACAGCATAAGGGTAGTAAAAAAAAAGGAATATTAATACATAGCAAAGTTAGGATAAGCACATCATATTATATAAGTCATAATATCTTGGGTTACATCACAAGAAACATGGTTATACTGTAACATCCCCATTTTACCTAAGTTAATTAGCTCGGTGTTCCCGGCTAATTAGAGGGATTAGCGATTAATTTAGAACTAATCGGCTAATCTCGGGAGCAAGGGCTTAGTAAATCAAAGGCAAGTCAACAATTGAAGCTTAATGCATTAAAAGTTACAATTAAAAGCCTAATTGCCCAATCCTTATTAATTCAAGACTTAGAACATAAAATCAAGGTGATCAAACCTAATTAACTAAGAGCATATAAGTATCACATCCTAATCAAATTAACCCTCATATCTTCTTGACATAATTAACGAGGAAAAATCCTTTTCGATAAAAATGTGTTAATGGCATAATTAAACCAATTGAATTAATTAACATTTAGATAAGTGTAACAATTATAAAGATGTGGAAACTTCCCTTTATTTATTGTTTAAAAGTTTGGTCAAAGCAAGAGCCACATCTAACCATTCAATTGCCTTCTCATCATACACTACTAGATCAAGAGTCCATGTTAGTAGATCCCTTAAGTCATGACAAGAGTTGTACTCTCCTTCATCAAGATTGTGACACTTGGAGTGATCACAATCATTCAATGCCAATCCAAAGATAGCTCATGCTTTTAACCATTTGACAAAAACACTACAAAGCCTTTTACCCAAGTACCAAGACTCAAAGGAAAACACAACACTCCCTTTTGCCCCATGGTTTTTCCCACTCCCTAGCTTGTGTAAGAAGCAAAAATCACATCACCTTTCCTCCCTCCTTATGCGCCACCTTCAGCCCTCCCTCTCTCCTCCATTCATTTTTCATTTCCTCTCTCAAGAATACACACAAAGCTCTCACCTCTCTCTAAACCTCTCTTTGTTCTTCCTACTCTTCTTCTTGTTCTTCTTGTTTTCCTACCCTAAGTCCTCACTTTTCTACCACCATCACCCTCATCTCCTATCACCACACTCACAATCCCTTCAAGGACTACCATTTTTGGTCCTTGGAGAAACAAAGCCACTCATACACAAGCCCCAATATCAAGCTCAAGAAGAAGGAGGCCATCTTCAACCACTTCATTTTCCAAGCTTCCAAGAAAAACTCATTTGGTAGTGACTCTATCTTTCTTCTCCATGTGTTTTTTTTAAGTTTTAGAACCCCTAATCTCTTTATAGTTAGGTGGTTATAAAGCTTGCTCCAAGGTCTCATGACCATACTTTTTCCCTATGGGTTTTCTTGTCTTGTTGAAAGTGTTGTTTTGAAATGAGATTATGTGGCATGATGGTTTTATGTATCTTGCTCTATTTTGTGGTAAAATACTGATTTGGTGACTGAAACTTTGGATATGGTAATGAGATAAAATATAAAAATGGTGATTTAAAGTGGTATAGCAACATTCCCACAAGTTTATTATGTAAAACTTAAAAACGGGTTAATCTGGAATTCTGGAAGTCTGTAAGGTGTTCGGTATATTTATTTATACAAAACTCAAAATACAGTGAAACTAATTTTCTGTGAAATTAGACTCAAATAGCTTTTCATACATATAAAATATGCGAGATTTGGCCTTAAAATGAGAGAGATATGAATTTTTAAAGTCTGCTGTTCCTGGATGGGTTTCTGTCCGGGCAGTAGGTAATAAAACGTGCATAACTCAAGCTATACATAACATTTTTGAGTGGGACCAATTTTTTTAGAAAGCCAAGACATAGAGGAACATCCCCATAAAACAGTTTTGTCAGATTTTTTGTGAGGAGTTCACAGTAAATGTTAAAAGTCACTGACCCGAGATGAACTTTCAAATCTGAACAGTCAGAATAAAATATGCATAACTCAAGCTACAAAATGAATTTTTGAGTGGAGTTTCTTTTATTTGAAAATAGACTCAGAGAAGTATAAGAATACCAAAATTCGGAATAAAAGAATAAAAGATGAAGTTATGGTGAATTTTTGAAATTACTGCCCCACTGTAAAAGTAAAACTGGTTAGGGTAAAAGTTAAAGGTTAATGAAGAATAAGTTTAAGACATTAATACCCTTATACTAAGTATTAGAAAACCTTCATAACTCAACTTAAAAAGTATCAAAAAAGTATATTAGATAAAATCGGCCCTACAACAATTAAAAGAGGACACCCAAGAGGTAACCTAAATTAAAAGCTTGCACCAAATTTACTAAGCTAAGCTCATAAAACTTTGCTTGAGAATGTGCCTATGTTTATGTTGCAAGCATGATGTTATGATGATGATGTGATAATGATGTTATGATAATGATGATATGATGATGATGATATGATATGATGCTGTGATACTGGTATTCTGTTTGGCAAAATTTTGGGAAGCTTCAGTCTAGCCGTTATACTGCCAAAATTTTGTAGAAATTGTGGACTTAGAAATATTTTGCTTCATAAGTTTAATAAGAAAAGATTCAATAAAGTGTGATCCTTCAAAAGGGAAGGTGACCTAATTTAAGTTCCCCTCACCCACGACTCACATGAGGCATGGCATGACCTAGCTAGTGTGAGTATAGGGGATAGGGCTTACATGAGGCATGGCATGACCCAGCTAGTGTAAGTACCGAAGTTTTATGGTGGCTACGGCCACGGTATGAGCTCATTACCAATTATGTTTAGTGGGTGGAAAGAAAGGACTTAAGATAAGCCAAGTTAAGGAAAGAAAGGGACTTCGGTCCGACCCAAGTAAAGAATGCAACTCTCAACATGTTGATGTATGTTATGAATAGTCGTATAAGCTTTTATGTATTCCATGATGTTGTTACTACAACGAGGATAAGTACTAAAAAATTGAATCCACTTCGGGTAGTAATGTTTTCGAAAATCAAATAATTGAACCTATTGAATGCCCACAGTTTTCATTTAAAAACCGGCGGTCGGACGATGACGATGACACCTGTGTGTCAGGGTCGAGTCCTACTGAGAAATCTTATTTCTCATCCTAGCTGTTTTTCCGTCTCGTCACCAGATACTCATGGAGCATCCTGTGGAATGGAGCATGGAGCCTCCCCACCATGAGTGGGCCTATGATGAGGGCACCCACGCTATTATGGCCACGACCACCACGATAGTCCGCACATACTTCTACCTAGGTCGAGTTTTTGAGCAGGATGAGCCAGAGATCCCGCTTGCCCCTGTAGACGTATCATCGGCACACCTTGGACAGCCGCTGGGTCCTTGGGATTTCCCGCCCGAACCATTGCCCGAGATCGAGATGGAGCCTATGTCTCCAGGTCTACCCGTAGCCGAGCCCGTGTCGCTGCCAGAGGTCCTTGTGATCGAAGTGAGTTCGACCGCTACTCCTAGAACCGCAGCCGCTTTGCCGCCGCTCCCCGAGTACCATCCTGCCACGTCCGAGGAGGATCCCTCTGAGGAACGTTCTTCGGTCGCCAGCTATACTCCTGGCCGTCGCGTTCGGTGCGTGGAGGTGATCAGTCGGCACCCTCGCATCATCCATACTCCCCATGTGCCCCGAGGCCGAGGAGTGAGGGGGACCAGGCACTCGAGGACCTGAGTCCGTTCGATGAAAAGGCGTGGAAGGGGCAGAGAAGCCAGTATATGTCTATGTGGGCCTATCCCATTATTGCTCCTTATCTGTTGTATTTCATTTTGTATTAGACCTTGTCAGACTTATGTATCGTTGTTGTTGTGGGGCCATGGCATGACCATGAGTTCCCTTTTATGTAGTTGTTGAATATTATGAGATTAAGTATAATTATATGGTTGATGCTGTAATTTGAATGCATAATATTATGATTTATCTCTTGTTCCTTCCATTTATATCAAATCGATGCGATATGCTCGTTTACCGCTATCATCTCGCGCAAGGCTTTATTTTCCAAAAGCGACGACGTATTTCAAAAAAAAAAAAATTTAATGTATTTTCCGCGTAATTTAATTTCAAGTGAAGTTTAGTTTTCCACGAGCATAAGTAACAACTAATAAAACGCCGTAATACGACTTAAGCGTAATATGGATTTGTTAGGGTGTTACATATACCATGGTCTATAACATTCAAATAACTACATATAACAGAGTCTCAACTGATAGTAGAATACAAATTAGCCTAACACAAATCATAACCACAGCATGCAACATCTACAATCATATCCCACCGCACTAAGAGTGTCGAGATCCTAGGCAGTTGCACCCATGAGCTCCTCGCCTTTGGGGGCAAATGATGCACGGCTGCCTACTGAGCACCTCCACTCAGCGGGCATGGCCAGGCTCAGCAATGCTTGGAACATGACTAGCTATAGTGGATGTCTCCATTGAAGGGTCCTCCTTGTAGGTAGGGATGGCGCCTAGATGGTACTCGAGAATCGAACGTGAGACGACCATCGAAATCGAGGTGACGGTAGAGCTCAACTCGATAACCGAAATGGCAGGCAGGGGCAACATCTCTGTAACATCCACCACGAGTTCCGACTTCATCTTCAAGTTTCCATGATTTCCTACTTCCGAATTCATTTTTAGGTTTAAAATAAAATGGACATTATTTCTGACTTCATCTTCGAGTTTCAAATAAAATGGACATAATTTCCGACTTCCAACTTAACCTTCAAGGTCCAAACAAAATGGACGTGATTCCTGATATCTGAGTTTAGTTCCAAGTTAGACATGAGTTCCTATCTCCGAATTTATTTCAAGAGTTTTTTCATTCCTATCGATATTCCCGAGCTTGGGTTTGTGATCGACTTCCAATATTGAATTGGGAGTTCCGAGATTATATAAGTTCCGATTTCCTGGTACACAAGGTAAATGTTTTGATTCCCGACTTCCGTGGTTATGCTTAGAATCGATCTCAGATATTGATCCTCGACCAAGTTTTAGTATTACATGTAAAAGTTTTAAAGCGTCTTAGTTCTCGACTTCTGGTAATCGAGTATAAGGTTTTATGTTCTGGTACTAACTTCCAAGTTTATGTAACATCCCTGACTTCCGAGTTTAAGTCTTTTATGTTTCATAGTCTTGTCTTTGACCGTCGATTTTAAGATGATTTGTTTGCTATGATTTCCGATCTCTGACTTTATGTTTCAAAGAAAATGAACACGATTTCCGATCTAATAATCTATTTCCAAGTGACGTGAGTTCCGACCTCTGAATGGATCTCCAAGTTCAAATAAGATGGATATGGGTTCCAACTTTACGCAGAATGGATACGAGTTCCGAGTTCAGACAGAGTGTAAACAGGTTCTCATTTTGCTTGGAAGATAATTAAGCCACATTAAGCCACAAAAAGAAGGAAGCATGGCTAGAAATCAGCCACAAGAATTTCAGCCAATCAACACTCATAATTCCAACTACCCTCCTTATGTTTAAATCAGATTTTTTCCTTCTCACTTCATGCTGACTTGCGCCCCTTTCATCTGATTCTAGCCTTCCTTTTTCTCTTCTCCTCTTCTTTTATTCTCCTCTCAACCTCCTTCATTAACATCCAAGTCTTGACAAGATTTCACCCACCAAACTTCAAAATCTAACAAGATCACATACAAAGAGGTAGGGGTTCAATTTTATTCTTGTTATTCTGATTGTGGATGACTGATTTTGGATTTATTTTCTCACTTCATGATGTGGTTAGTGAATGGATATGATGATCTTTGGCTATTTTGGTGCTTAAATTTGATTAAGGAGTAGGAAAGAATGAGAAAAGGAAGATGTAAGGGGCTGGGAGACCAATTTACCTCGGCAATTCGTATGGCGGAGTGTACGGCTCTACCTACAGCCATTCAAATTCAATGGAACTATTTTTATTTGAAACTAGACATTTAGGGCTTTCCATACATATATCATATAAGGCCATTGGATACTATGGAGAGAGATATGAATTTTGGAAGTTTGACCTAGATTCTTGATGTTGATACTCGGCAAATTGGGTTGTGCAGAACAAACTACTTGCTCTATATGACTGGGAATTTGATGAGACCAATGTTGTTAGAAAGCATACACATACGAGAACATCTCATAAAAATTTCCAAGTTAGATATGGTCCCATTTCCTTCCAGTGGTTCAAAGAAGTTGCCCTATGTCCAAACCAAGCCAAAATAGGATAATTCAGGAATGTCAAATTTTGGGGCTTATAACTCGAGCTATACTAAAGCAAATCAAATGGACCTTTTCAAAATGAAAGTTTGTCTTGCTAGCTTTAATATGATACCAATTTTGTATGATTTGATTTGGTTTTTGATTTTTAGTGGATTTTTACTTTTAAGTGTGTAATTCTGGCCAGTCTCAGGGCAGGCCGAGATAAAACTTAAATAACTTGAGCTACACTTATCAAAATTAGATGGGACCAAAGAGGTTAGAAAAAAGACACACAACCTTCTAACATATCCAAAATGGAGGTCCAGATAAGTTAAATAGAAATTTTGGCTTGATTTACAAAAATTGGATTGAATGAATGTGCTGAGACAACAATTATGTTTTAAATGCAACATTTATCCCTATGAGATTGATGAGTGAATTATCAATGAAATGTTATGATATCTCTGTATAATTGACTGTCTAAGTACTAGCACTATTTATGAGGAAATGGACACGTTCCGTTGTGCTACCAAAAGTTTAGTATGCCTATGGTTATGTTATGATAAGTTCATAAAGATTATGTTACGATGAACATAAAGGTTATGTTATGATAAGCATAAAGATTATGTTATGATGAAAGTTCCATAATACTTGGGCCAGCCTCAGATTTAAAGTTAAGGGGAATAGATTGGTGGGGAGGTCGGGGAAAGTAAACCCGGTATTCCTATATAGGAACGAGCTCGATCCTGAAAAACAGACTATTACCTAGGAGTCTAAGTGGCCAAGAACTCCTAGGGGACCAAATAATGGAAAAGATTATGAAGATCAAGTTGCAAGTTAAAGAAAGATACGAATTAAGTCAAGTGCACTTGCATACAATCAAGTATAAGTATCTTTATGTGCATCTTCAATTATCTTGTTAAGTCATAATGTTATTATGTTTCTTGTTGAAACATATTATACTATTCAAATTTTTATGACTGTCATATGATATGGCAAATGGTTGTTAAAATATAACTCATTTCGAGAAAGATGTTTTCAAATTTACAAATGAACCACTAGTTGTATATATGTGCTCACATTTTTTTTTATAAGAAACCGAAGCAGATGGAATGTTTATGATGACACACTGTGAGTTTACCTACTGAGAACCATAGGTTCTCACTGTCTACTTGTATATTTTCTATTCCATAAACATTCCAGTACCTAAGTTGGAAATAAAGAGCAAGGCGGAGTACTAGGATGTTCACTGAGCACGATTCGGAAGTAGACTAGATCAAGAGACTACTGAAGCTAGTTGATGACGCAGCGGAAGCAAGTTCGGTGTGTTATGTTAGTCACAATTTCTTCTAAATTGTAATGATTTTATTCTCTATGTGTCAGAAATGATGAAATTTATGAACTATATTTCAGTAATAAAGTGTACAGTTGAAGGGCCATATATTATATTTTCCATATTTTAAAGGTTCTCTTAGTGTAATGACTGAAAATTTTATCGTTACTAACCGAGTTGTTCGGTTTTCATGAAATAAATGGGATTAATTGGAATTCGATTAAGCATTTAATTAAAGCCAATTAAATGTGATTTAGGAGTAATTAGGATTGGTGGAATTAGATTAGGAACAAAGGAAACCTCACAGAATTTTTCTAAAAACCGGTTTACCGATTTAAGAGAAATCGGTAAGATTTTGGTAATTTAAACTGTCGAAACCGGATCAATAGAAATTATACTGTGAGAACCCTAGGATGGATGGCCAAGATTTAGCCAACTTACCCATGTAAGTGGCGCCATCTTAGCCCTCCAAATGGGCTACCAAACCAAGTTACATAACCTATTCAAATTCACCAATCACATGTAACTTGCTTGAGAAGTTTTTATATTTTTCCTTTTTTGCCCTTGCAAAGAATTCGGTCCATATATCTGACCCCTCCCTATTCTTTTTCCACCGTTGTGCCTTATCTTAACACATATCATCTTCCTTTCCCACAAACCTTCAAGCCATCACTAGATTTCTTTAACTCTAACCCCAAATTCAGCAAGAATCATACCTAGAAAAGGTAGGAATCCTACTTCTCTTTTTATTTTTCCTTGATTTGGAGTTGTGTGTGGGTCTTGATATTTTATGCTACTAATGATATATGGATTGATGATGATTTTTTATAGTTTATTATACATGTATGTTATGATTAAAATTGGAATTGGTAGGAAAGAACTTGAAGAGAAGAGAAAACTCAAGAAGCTGTCAGAGTTTTTCCTCAGCAATCCTACGGCGAAGTGTACGGCCCCACCTACAGCCATTTAAACTCCATGAAACTATTTTTATGTGAAACTAGACATCCAGGGCTTTCCATACATATATAACATAAATCCATTGGATTAGTATAGAGGTAGATATGAATTTTTGAAGTTTAACCTAGAAATTAGGACCTTCATCTGGGCAATATGAGTTAAGAAGGGTGTAACTCATCCTATACAACTCCAAATTCATTGAAACCAACTTTATTAGAAAGCTTACACATAGGAGGATATCCCATAAAAATTTTCGAATTAGATAAGGTCCCATTTATTCCCAATGAGTCAAGAAAATTGTCCTATGTCTAATCCAGGCTAGAACAGGGTAGTCCAGTAGGGTCAAGTTTCAGAGCTTATATCTCGAATTATACTTATTCAAATGATATGAAACTTATTTCATTTGAAAGTTTGTTCTGTTAGCTTTAATGAATATAAATTTCGCATGATTTCACCCAGATTTCTATTTTTAGTAGATTTTCCCTTACAAGAGTGCAATTCTGGCTGGAAGTAGAACAAGTCTGGGATAAGACACAAACAACTTGGGTTAATGTCGGAAGTTGGACTTACTAAATAGAGAGCTAGGTCAGTACACTTAAAAATTGAACTCTAAACTTAGTAAATAAGGGACTAGGTCGGGGATCTTTGGGGTTGAATTCGGGGGAGTGTACTTGAGGTTGAACTCGGGAGAGTGTACTTAAGATTGAACTCGGAAAGCATACTTAAGGTTTAACTCAGGAGGTCATACTTAAGATTGAACACCGAAGATATACTTAAGGCTAAACTCAGAACTTAGTGAATAGGAAATTGCATCAAATGTAGTCCAGGTCAAGAACTTAGAGTTTAGGAAAACACTCAAAAGTCTTGAAGGACCAAATTGTGGGTTCAGGTCAGAGGCCGGGATCATAGGCACATAAAACCCTTATACACATAATTCCGAGACTCGACCCAGAATCAATCTCGGGAGATTAAACATAACCCTGGAAGTCGTAAATCGTATAATCTTGGAAGGTTGAACATAACCTCGGAGGTCGGAGCTTGTATAAGATCGGAATTCGGAATTCATTTAACCTTGAAAATGAACTCGGGAACCTCATTAGAAATTAAAAGTTTGTAAGATAGATTAATGCTTAAGATTGTAAATCTTGCACTTATTGATATTATTATATTCTTGGTATGAATATGATGTTCAGTATCGAGTTTGCTATTAATTACAATTTCTTGGTTGTATGGCACTATTCATGAGGAAGCGGACATGATCCGTTATGCTAAGATTTCAATAGAAAATGCAATTAATATGAATTTGCAAGTTATGCATGCATGGGTCAAAGGGTTAGCCAAGCAATGCTACCCTATAAGCATGAGATAAGTAATGTTACCATTATAAGAATGAGGAAGGATTTCCATATGACTTGGGCCAGCCCCTGAACAAATTTAAGGGGAATAGGTCAGTGGGGGAGTCTGGGAAAGCAAACCTGGCGACCCTGTATAGGAACTGGTTCGATCCTGAAAAGTGGACCATTACCCAGGAGTCTTATGGCCAATATACTCCTAGGGGACCAAGTATAGAAAAATATAAGTTAAGATCAAGTGCATGATTTTTCATGCATAACCACATTTTCAGTTATCATGCATTGGTTTAATTGCACCATTGGATGTTACATATATATGTTATTACTCATTTTATGGTTATCATTTATCTATGTCAATGCACAGATTTGATTGTTTATTTTCTGTTTAATTTCCTTTACTTCCTTAAGTAAAACAGAGCTGCGTTTCGGGCTATGATTTATACAACTAATTGAGTAGGACATCCTAGTGATGTAACATTTTCTTTTAATTAACCAAAATTTGAAACACCTGAGAATGTTGGCGATGACAGATAAACATAGATTTAGGAATTTCTACTGAGAAATCTTTATTTCTCACTCTATTATATACTTCCGCGTCATTCTTAGAGCATGGAGAACGGAGCTACCGGCATCCTGTTCATTGAGTTCCCAGAACTCCACATCCATCTCGACCTATTCATAGATTCTGTGTACATATCTGGTAGATGCCAGTTCAATCTTTACTTCTTTTTCCAGATAGACTTTGCTGTACCCCTTATGCACTCGCTGTTTGACCCTACCATCCCTTACATCGCCATCCCTCTCTACATGGCTCACCTCTTTCCACCTCCACCAGCAGTAACACCAGCAGTAGCACTAGCCATGGCTCCGCCGGCCTCACCACCGCAGCAGATACCCTCAGTCTCGATGTCTGAGGAAGATCCATTTGAGGCTGTGAGTTCATCTTCCTTGTCTTCTGCTCTGAGCGTGGATTACACCCTTGCAGATGCTGGCATGGCAAATGGATTCCTTTCTTCGGAATCCATCTAGTTTGAGTACCCGCCGTAGCAGTAGTAGATGTACATGATGACCCCCTTTTGGCAGCTTAGGTCATAGGTAGTAGTTGTACATGAAATATCCCATGGGAACCCATTAGGGTGTGGTTCATACAGATAGGTCACTTTATTCTGCGTTAGCGGCCTCATTCTTTCCATCATGTATTATCTTATATATATATATATATATATATATATATATATATATATCTTTTGGCAACTTTTGTAACAGATGTATATGTGTTTATATATACATATTGTAGTTTTCGGTAATTCTGTCCATTTCGCATTTTCTTTATTTATGTTACTTTACTTCTGGTACATGATTTATTAATATTGAAACCAAAGATGGAGTTAAATCCACTAGTTGCACGTAATAACTTATCAGGTAACATATTATAACTTAAGCATAGTATTTTGTTTGGTAAGGTGTTACATTTTTGGTATCAAAGTAGTTCGTCCTAATATAGGCTAGAGGATTGGACTGACTATGCTTTGCATATGCTCTGTATTCTTTAGATATTATCATGCATTGAATCTTGTCCATATGGATAGAATGCATGTGAGAGGATTGCTTAACCATATGCTATTATTTACTAGCACACTGAACTTAGTATTGAGCCTGATTAACTCAATTACTCTTGTTTTGTGTATTCAGAACTTGATGGCTTCTGGAAGGCGAGGTAGGCCGCGAACTTCCTTAACTCAGGAATGATCTACTGAGTTCTTGGTCACAATGCAAGAAATGGCGCACACTATGTGCGAGCAGGTAGTTGTGACAACACAAATGATGGATCAACTAGGGCTACAGCTAGAGGTAGGTCTTGGAGGGAATCATAATAGCCCTGGGGTAGATCTTGAGTACCTTAAATTCTTTGAGTTTAGGAAGGCCAACCCACCTAGCTTCAGGGGAGCCTTTAACCCAGATAAGTCAGATGAGTGGGTTAAAGCTATGGAGAAGGTCTTCTCCGTATTGGATTGCACAGACCGTCAGAAAGTGACCTTTGCCGCCTATATGCTGGAAGCAGATGTAGAGTTTTGGTGGAATGGAGCACGGTGGTTATTGGAGGGATCCGAAACAGATATTACTTGGGACGTATTTAGAGATGCATTTTATCAGAAGTACTTCCCTGCTTTTGTCCGTAATGCTAAGGAGCTGGAGTTTATGCACCTCCGTCAGGGGAATAGTAGTATATCGGAATACATTGCTAGATTTGAGGAGTTGTGCAAATTTTCCACCATTTATCAGCGGAACCCCGATGAAGCTTGGAAATGCATGAAGTTCGAAGGTGAACTGAGAGAAGACATCCTTACTACCATAGGGCCAATGGAGATCAGAGACTTCCTTATGTTGGTGAACAAGTGTCGCCTAGTGCAGGATTGTAACAGGAAGTTGGTTGCTGCTAGGTCAGCCCGCAGTAACTTTAAGAAGGGGTTAGCCCAGTATGGCCCAAGGTACAAGCCCAACTTTTAGCAGCAGATAAAGTTTCAGCCTGCAGGCAACAAAGGCAAGCAAAGTCAAAGGCCTTTTGGAAAACAGACATGCAGCCAGTGCAACAGGAATCATGGCAACCACCCCTGCTTGGCAGGTCAATATGTCTGTTTTGGATGTGGCAAACTAGGCCACAAAATCTATGAGTGCCCTGCCAGAAACCCTCAGCTGCCTCCCAAGCCACAATGTCAGGGAATGCATAGGAGGTCAACAAGTCAGAAGATTTGATTCAAGACATGTGTGAAGTGAATGGTAAGATCTTGACTGTCTTATACGATTCAGGTGCATCTCACTCTTTCATCTCTCATGATTGCATGTCAGCCTTATAGTTACCTATTTTTGAATTACCTTATGACTTGTTAGTTTCTACATCTACAAGTGAGCCCATTAAGACCCATCATACTTGTATGAATATCCCCCTTCAGTTAGGAGGTCGAACTTTTTTAGCCAATTTAATTTGTCTCCCCTTGTCTGGATTTGATATTATTCTGGGCATGAACTGGCTCTCTGCTAACCAGGCCCTGTGCAATTGCTCTGATAAATCCATTGTGCTTCCCTCTATTTCATCTTCCGAACCACCAATCCTGGTAAGTCTTAATTTAAGTTCCTTAGCAATACACCATTGTGGGGATAAAAGTCAAGGGTATATTCTTCTATCAACTAGTGTAGCGGAGATTGATCAGAAGTTGGATAATATTCCAATTGTTAGAAAATATCCCGATGTATTCCTTGAAGATATTCCTGATTTTCCTCCTGAGAGGGAAATTGAGTTCACCATTGAATTGGTACCAGGAGTAAGACCAATATCTACAGTGCCGCATCGAATGTCGCCCCTCGAGTTGACTGAACTTAAGAAGCAGATTGAAGAACTTCTGGAAAAGAAATTTATTAGGCCAAGTGCATCATCATGGGGATCCCCAATTCTGTTGGTTAAGAAGAAAGATGGGGGCATGCAACTGTGTGTGGATTACAGGCAGCTGAATAAGGCGACAATCAAAAATAAGTATCCATTGCCAAGGATTGACAATCTTATGGATCAACTACAAGGGGCTACTGTATTTTCCAAGATTGATCTACGATTGGATACCACCAGATTCGGGTTCAATAAGAAGATATCCCGAAGACGCCATTTCGAACTCGTTATGGACATTATGAATACACTGTGATGTCCTTCGGATTGACGGATGCACTAGCAATATTTATGGATTACATGAATCGGATATTCCGACCATATCTTGACAGATTTATGGTGGTATTTATTGATGACATACTTGTCTACTTGAAGACAGAGCAGGAGCGTGCAGAACATTTGCGACTAGTTCTGCAAGTTCTAAGAGAAAAGAAACTTTATGCCAAGCTATCCAAATGTGAATTTTGGATGAAAGAAGTAAAATTTGTTGGCCATGTGGTATCCCATGGTGGAATTTATGTGGATCCTAGTAAGGTAGAAGCGGTATTAAGCTGAGAACGGCCAACAATAGTTACGGAAGTTAGGAGCTTCTTAGGGTTGGCAGGATATTACAGGAGATTTGTTAAGAATTTCTCTCAAATAGCCCTGCCCCTAACAAAACCAACCAGGAAGAACGCCCTATTTGAATGGACACCGGAGTATGAGCAGAGTTTCTAAAAATTAAAAGAAAAGTTGACGACAGCCCTAGTACTTACTCTACCAGTGGACCGTTCGAAGTCTACTGTGATGCTTCTAAGAAAGGATTAGTGTAACATCCTACTAATTTAATGTTATGCTTAAGTCATAGCATGAAATTAAGTAGACTGTATTACCGTGTTGTTATTCTGCTTTCCTTTTATGATTTGTATCATATTTCATTTTTTTTTTTTTGTAGAAAGACGAAATGACACACTGCTATATAATGAGTGTGACGAGATTTAACAAAATACCATAAAAGATAAGCATAAGTAACATAACCTCAATTGTATACGTGCATATATATATTAGAAGCTAATGCTTCAATTTATGTACAGATTCAAAACAGGATACATAAGTAGGGCCAGTGTACCAAAAAGATGTAAGGCCCGTGTCAGTCAAAACAATCCTATGGGGTCCTCAGAGGATATTTTAAACCTGCTGCTAAGCCTATGGCCCAAAACTACATACTGTTAAAAGAGGGCTGTAACATCCCCATTTTACCTAAGTTAATTAGCTCGGTGTTCCCGGCTAATTAGAGAGATTAGCGATTAATTGAGAACTGATCGGCTAATCTCAAGAACAAGAGCAAGAGCTTGGTAAATTAAGTCTAGCCAACAATGTAATCATAATGTCCTAAGCGTTTTAATAAAACCTTAATCGTCTAATCCTTAATTACTCGAAGATGCCAAAACAAAAGTAAGACTACCTAACCTTACTAATTAAGTTGATAATGATTAAGACAACTCTTGAAAAATTAAACCCCAAATTAAGCATATGCTTAACCGTAATGCAAGGTATCATAAAAAAGTGTAATTGACAAGAGTTAACTCATGGGTAATTAAGCCAATTAAGTTAAATTACATTTAAATAATTCTAATAGCATTTAGAGATAAAAGTTCTTCCATGCATATGCCCTAAAAAGACACACCAAGGAGGAGCAACATCTCACCCTTCATTCAATCTCTTTAATCCTACACCATTAGATCAAAAGCCAAGACTAGGATCCTTGTCATCCACCATTAGATCTTGACACTTGGATGAGTCTTAGACAAGCAACCAAATCCTAAGAGGGGTACTCCCCTTTAACCCCTAGAGAAAAGCATAAATTGGGCATTAGAATGCCTCCAAGACTCAAGGAAAAACAACACTCCCTTTTGTCCCATGGTTTTTCCCACTCCTTAGCTTGTGTAAGAAGCAAAGGTCACCTCACTTCCCTCCCTCCTTATGCGCCACCTTCAGCCATCCCTCTCTCCTCCATTCATTTTTCATTTCCTCTCCCAAAGACACACACAAAGCTCTCTTCTCTCTCCTCAATTTCAAAATTCTCCTCCTTCTCTCTAAACTCTCCAACTTCTCTCTAGAATCCTCCCACTTCTCTCATCCTTTCCTCTCCTCATCCCACTCACAAACTCTTCAAGAGCCACCATTTCTTGCTCTTGGAGAATCAAAGACAATCACATATCAAGCCTCTTTCAAGATCCAAGAGGAGGAGCACCACCACCATCATCTTTTTCCATCACAAGTTCCTTCAAAGAAAGCTTCTTGGTAGTGGCTCTAAACCCTTTTTCTCTCTTGTTTTTCAAGCTTTAGAACTCCTATGCTTTCCATAGCTAGGTGGTTTTAAAGAT
Organism: Pterocarpus santalinus; assembly: GCA_031439595.1. NCBI lineage: Eukaryota > Viridiplantae > Streptophyta > Magnoliopsida > Fabales > Fabaceae > Pterocarpus > Pterocarpus santalinus. Next base: position 16,886,457 of record CM062528.1, read on the forward strand.
TGATTATGGGCATCATAGCCATTCTTGTCATAAAATGAGATGTTGTTGCTAGTATGGTTGTTTGTTGAAAACATGTTTTCGGTTTGGTGTGATGCATGGCTGAACCCACTATTTTTGAACTCCAACATGTTTGTTTTTCACTAATCTTTCATGGTATATGAGTGTCTTATAACTTGAGAATGGTTTCTTGAAAGTGAGGTTGAGTGTTTTGGAGAAAACACGAGAAATATCAAAACGTGAAGTCTGGATTTTCTGGCAGTCTGTAAAGCGAACGGTATAACTTTTTCCAGAAAACTCAGAAATTAGTGGAACCAATTTTATATGAAAATAGACTCAGAGAGCTTTCCATAAATATAAAATACATAAGATTCGGAGTTAAAATGAGTGAGATATGATTTTTCAAAGTCGACTGTTCTCGGATTGGCTTCTGTCTGGGCAGTCTACACTAAAATGTGTATAACTCGAGCTACAAAAATGATTTTTGGGTGAGACCAAGTTTCAATGAAAGCTAAGACATAGAGGAACAAACCCATAAAACAGTTTTCTCAGATTCCTTCTGAGTAATTATAATGAAAAGTAACAATCCACTGTACCGGGAGTGAACTTAGAAACTGACCAGTCAGAATAAAATATGCATAACTGGAGTTAGAAAATGAATTTTTGAGTGGGACTTATTTTGTTAAAAACTAGACTCAGAACCCTATAAGCATATAAAATTTCGCATTAAAATGATAAAATACCAAATTATGGTGAATTTTTAAAGTTACTGCCTAGGGTAAAAGTAAAACTGTCAAAACTTAACCTTAAGTAAGACTATGCATAGATGACTTAAAAAGGTAAAAGGCCTTAGCCTAAAGTAATGAAACTTCATAATTTACTTAATGAAGACTAGGTAGAATAAAATACTAAGCTCACCTAATCCTTAACAAAAGAAGCGAATAACACGAAAACCGAACGTAAATGTAGTTAATGCACTCGACTAAGTTCATAAGATTCTAATCAAACTATAATGCAATACCGAAGCTATAAATCTTCCAAATTAAAATATGGAGATCATATAAGTCAAGTTAGAATAATGGAGGTGAAGGAATCAATAAAACGAAAGCCAATGTAAAAGCTTGCACCTAATTTACTAAGCTAAGCTCATAAGACTTTGCTTGAGAATATGCCTATGTTTATGTTGCAAGCATGATGTTATGATGATGATGTGATTATGATGCCATGGTAATGATGACATGATAATGATGATATGATGATGATGATATGATATGATGATATGATATGATGCTATGATACTGGTTTTCTGTTTGGCAAAATTTTGGGAAGCTTCGGTCTAGCCGTTATGCTGCCGAAATTTTGTAGAAATTGTGGACTTAGAAATATTTGCATCATAAGTTTAATAAGAAAAGATTCAATAAAGTGTGTGATCCTTCAAAAGGGAAGGTGACCTAATTTAAGTTCCCCTCACCCACGACTCACATGAGGCATGGCATGACCCAGCTAGTGTGAGTATAGGGGATAGGGCTTACATGAGGCATGGCATGACCCAGCTAGTGTAAGTACCGAAAGTTTATGGTGGCGACGGCCACGGTATGAGCTCATTACCACTTATGTTTAGTGGGTGGAAAGAAAGGACTTCAGATAAGTCAAGTTAAGGAAAGAAAGGGACTTCGGTCCAACCCAAGTAAAGAACATAACTCTCAATCTGTTTATGTATGTTATGACCAGTCGTATGAGCTTTCATGTATGCCCTGATGTCGTTAATACAACGAGGATAAGTACTAAAAATGGGATCCACTTCGGATAGTAACGTTTTCGAAAATCCAATAATTGAACCTATTGTATGCCCACAGTTTTCATTTAAAAACCGGCGGTCGGGACGAAGACGATGACACCAGCGTGTCAGGGTCGAGTCCTACTGAGAAATCTTATTTCTCATCCTAGTTGTTTTCCGTCTCGTCACCAGATACTCATGGAGCCTCACATGACATGGAGCATGGAGCCTCCCCACCATGAGTGGGCCTATGTTGAGGGCGCCCACGCTACCGTGGCCACGACCACCACGATAGTTCGCACTTACTTCTACCCGGGTCGAGTTTTTGAGGAGCCAGAGATCCCGCCAGCCCCTGTGGACGTATCATCCTCACGCCTTGGACAGCCGTTGGGTCCTTGGGATTTCCCGCCCGAGCCATTGCCCGAGATCGAGATGGAGCCTATGTCTCCCGGTCTACCCGTAGCCGAGCCTGTGCCGCTGCCAGAGGTTCCCGTGGTCGATGTGAGTTCGACGGCCACCCCTAGGGTCGCAGCAGCTTCGCCGCCACTTCCCGAGTATCGGCCTGTCACATCTGAGGAGGATCCCTTCGAGGCACGTTCTTCGGTGGGCAGCTATGTTCCTGGCCGTCGTATCCGTCGTATCGAGGTGATTAGCAGGCACCCCCGCATCATTCGTACTCCTCGCGTTCCCCGGGGCCGAGCAGCGTGGGGGACTAGGCATTCGAGGACCTGAGTCCGTTCGAAGGGGAAGGGAAGGCGAAGAAGTCAGCATGTGTCTACGTGGGCTTATTTTGATTTGCACTCCTTAACTCTTGTAGTTCATTTTGTATTGGAATTTATCAGACTTGTGTACCTTTGATATTTGGGGCCATGGCATGACCATGAGTTTCCTTTATATGTAATTGTTTGGATATTGTGAGATTAAGTATATTATGTAATTGATGTTATAATTTGAATGTATGACTTTATGATTTATCTCATGTCCTTTCCATTTATATCGAAATCTCTGCGATACGCTCGTTTACTGCTATCTTCTCGCGCAAGGCTTTACTTTTCAAAAGCAACGACATATTTCAAAAAAAAAATTTACTGTATTTTCTGCGTAATTTAATTTTAAGTGAAGTTTAGTTTTCCACGAGCATAAGTAACAACTAATAAAACGCCGTAATACGACTTAAGCGTAATATGAATTTATTAGGGTGTTACAAGGGCCATGCTGTACAACGTCATCTGCTGCTGACCTACTCAGTCAAATAGCCGTTGGCCATGCTAGGCCCGGTTGGAGAGTAGTCTGCACTGGGTCCCGAGGAGGATGATGATGAGCTGGTGGCCTCCGAAGGGTCGCTCTCAGAGCTGAACGGGATGTCAGGTACCACCGTGGGGAGATCGTAAGGCGTGGTCGGCAGGTGCTGCGGGTGCAGGAGGTGCTGGAGATGGGTGTGCCATGTGCAGTGGAATCGCAACATATAGGGTAGCACGGTCAAACGCAGGATGAATTAAGGGGACGACAAAATTCTTATTACTAAATAGGTAAAGACGAAAATGGCAAGAGTCGGCCATATACAGGGAATCTAGGATAAGATCGTGGTGAAGTTGCAGATCTGGAATTTCAATAAAGAGAGTGGCCGTTGAATCCATCGCCAGTATCTGAGAATGATGCGAAAATACAAAACGAGGTGAGAATTTAAGGAAATTCTCAATAGGGTTCGCGTATGGTGTTTAACTGACGCCACATTCATTCTCAGTTACCTTAATTTTTATTTAATTATAAAATCATGTGCTCAAACTGGACTATCCATTTTAATGAGTTTAAGAAAATGTCTGGTCCGAGGCAAGGTTCATTTTTACTTTAGATGCCATAAGAAATAGAATAAATTAATAAATAGTGACACTCAGAACATCGAGCAGAATAAACGAACATACAACAGTAAGTAAATATAGCAAACAACTGTAAACATCTTGAAATAATTATTCCATGTACTCATCCATTCATGTAACCATGCAAATCCATTCTTGAACCTTTCTTCATAAACTTTTCCATTACTTGGTCCCCTGGGAGTTCTTGGCCATTTAGACTCCTGGGTAATAATCTGCTTTTCAGGATCGAGCTCCTTCCTATACAGGAATGCTGGGTTTACTTTTCCCGACCTTCTCACCAATCTATTCCCCGTAACTTTAATCCGGGGTTGGCCCAAGTATTATGGAACTTTCATTATCACATACATATTCCTTGTGTTCATCATAATATAACTTTCATAACTTTCTTGAAAATGCACATGTATCATCATGTATATTATAATTCATGCATAGATTTTACCGAAATTTCGGTAGCATAACGGAATATGTCTGCTTCCCCATGAATAATGCCAGTACATCAGAACATCAATTTCTTATAGAGGTCACAATATTGCATCCATAACTTGACATTGAACTCATAGAAGCATTAGTCTCATTAAGCCAGAGTTACTGCCTTAGCATAATTATTCAACCCAGTTTTTATAAATCAAGCCATAATTTCTATTTAACTCATTAGGATCTCAATTTTGGATATGTTGAAGTGTTATGTGTCTAATTTCTAACCTCTTTAGTCCCATCTAATTTTGATAACTATAGCTCAAGTTATTTAGGTTTTATCCCGACCTGCCCTGTGGCTAACCAGAATCAGACATTTAAAAGTAAAAATCCACTAAAAATCAAAAATTGATTTAAATCATACAAAATTGATCTCATTTTAAAGCTAATAGGACAAAAATTCATTTTCAAAAAGATCCATTCCATTTGACTTAGTAGGGCTCGAGTTATATGCCTCGAAATTTGACCTTTCTAAACTACCCTAATTTGGCCTAGTTTGGACATAGGGTAACTTCTTTGAACTACTGGGAGCATAGGGGACCGTAACAAAATTGAAATTGTATAAGGGGATATTCTCTTACGTGGAAGCTTTCTAACAAAGTTGGTTTCACTCAATTTAGGGTTGTGTAGGGTGAGTTACACCCTTCTCAAGTCACACTACTCGGATGAAGGTCTTGATTCCTAGGTCAAATTTCAAAAATTCATATCTCTCTCAATATTAATCCAATGCCCTTATGTTATATATGTATGGAAAGCTCTGGATGTCTAGTTTCCTATAAAAATGGTTGTATGAAATTTAATCAGCTGCAGGCAGAACCATACATTCTGCCGTACGAACTGTCGAGGATTTTTGGTTTTCCAACTCCTTACCTCTTCCTACTCTCATGCTGTCTTCTTCCTATTTGATTTCAACATTATAACAGCCAACAACTCAGTCAAATATCCTTATTTTCATTCAATCATCACATCAAAAATTGAGAAAGATGAACCACCACTAGCCACCCTCAATCAAAATCAAAACAAGAATTAAACCTCTACCTCTTGTTATGTGTGATTTGGTTTGATCTTGGAGTTTGAATCAATAAAACTTGGTTGAACTTGAAGGTTTGATGGAGTTGGGTGAGCGAAGAAGAGAATAAGAGAGCTGAAGTAAGGGAAAGGTAGCGCAAAAATGGGGCTGAATGAAAGGAGAGGAATATGTTATAAAGCCTTGGAGTGGTAGGTAAAATGAAGGCTTTTGATTGGTATAAAACACGAGATTGAATATCAGCCAACTTTCCCCAATATTTTTGGCCTTTCTTGCACCACTTTCACAGGTTAAGTGGCTGAATTTCTTGTGGTTGATTTCCAGCCATGCTTCCTTCTATTTATGATCTAATGTGGCTTAATTATCCTCCACACAACATGAATGCATTTGCACTTGGCCTGAACTCGGAACTCGTATCCATCTTGAGTAAAGTTAGAATTCTTGTCCATCTAATTCAAACTTGGAAATTACTTTGGATATCGGAACTTACGAGATTGAAAATCGTGTTAGAAACATGAAATATGAGATCAGAAATCAGAAACAAACCATTTACCTTAAAATTGGTGGTCACAGACAAGACTATGACATGTGAACTCGGAAGTCAGGGATGTTACCTAGACTTGGAAGTTAGTATTAGGACATAAAACCTTATGTATCTGGAAATCAGAACGTATCTAATCTCGGGAGTAGGCCACAAACTCAAACTCATGAATGTAAATGGAAATTAGAACGTTCTTGACTCAAGTTCGGATATCAAAACATAAATAAACTCAGACATTGGTAATCACGTCCATTTGGTTTGGAGCAAGGGCGAAGTCAAAAATCGGAGTTCGTTCGAACTTGGAGATCAACTCAGGGATCTGAACTTGTGTCCATTCTATTTGAGATCAGCCCTGAGATCGAAGATCATGAAAATTTCACCTTTCATTTGAAACTTGAAGTCGGAAATCATGACTATTTCATTCGAATTGGAGATGAAGTCAGAAATCGGAAAAATTGTTGGAATCTTGGAAATAAGGTCGGAAGTCGGAGCTCGTGGCGGATATTACAATTAGGGTGCGTATTAATGCAGAACAGAAATGTCGTTGCATATGCTTCCAGGCAATTGAAAGCTCATGAAAGAAATTATCCAATGCATGACCTAGAGTTAGCGGCGGTGGTATTTGCTTTGAAGATATGGAGGTACCATATCTACAGAGTAAGTTTGAAGTATTTTTTGATCACAAAAGCATGAGATGCCTTTTTGATTAGAAGGTATTAAACATGAGGCAGTGAAGGTGGATAGAGTTTCTTAAAGATTACGAGTTTGAGCTAAAATACCACCCTGGCAAAGCAAATGTGGTGGCAGACGCCTTCAGTAGGAAATCCTTAGTGGTGGCATGGATGATAATCAAGGAGACGGAACTCATAGATAATTTTCGAGACCTCAACTTGGGAATCTCTATAACCCCCAATGCCGTTCAATTAAACCAACTTAAGATAACCAGTGATTTCAAAGACCAAATCCAGCAAGCACAATGAAGAAATGATGACTTCTAGCATACAGTGCAACAAGTGCAATCTGGCAAGCTAACAGGATTTACTCAGGATGCAGAAGGGATATGGCGATATCAGGGACGAATATGCATACCTGAGGAGGATAATCTCAAGAAGAAGACATTGGAAGAAGCCCATAAGAATGAGTTTACTATATATCCTGGCATTAACAAAATGTACCGAGATCTTAAGAAGATGTTTTGGTGGTCAGGCCTTAAGACAGATGTGGCAAATTTTGTGAACAAATGTCTAACCTACCAGAAGGTAAAAATAGAACATTAGAGACCGGCAGGAACTCTACAACCCTTAGAGATTCTGGAGTGGAAATGGGAGAGTATTTCTATGGATTTCATAATGGGCTTACCAAGGACACCTTCAGGATATGACGCTAAATGGGTCATAGTGGATAGGCTAACCAAGTCCGCTCACTTTTTACCCATTCGAGCGAATTATCCTCTGGAGAAGTTGGCTCAATTGTACATTCAAGAAGTGGTACGGCTACATGGTATTCCTTCAACAATCATTTCAGATCGAAATCCAAGATTCACCTCACGATTTTGGGGAGTTCTCTAGAAGGCGTTCGGTACTAGGCTATGCTTAAGTACTGCGTACCATCCACAAACAGATGGTCAGACCGAGTGAACTATTCAGACGTTGGAAGATATGCTCCGAGCATACATTCTAGAATAGCATGGGAGCTAGGATCGATACTTACTGTTGGCTGAGTTTGCATACAACAACAGTTACCATGCTAGCATCGACATGGGTCCATATAAGGCTTTATATGGACGGAAGTGTCAATCTCCTCTGTGTTGGTACGAATCAGGAGACCAGAGTCTGTTGGGATTGGAATTAATCAGACAAACTACAGAACAAATCAAAAGGATCCATAGCAAGATACTTGCTGCTCAAAGTCATCAGAAAAGCTACGTAGATGTTAGAAGAAAGCCATTGGAGTTCCAAGATGGAGACCATGTGTTTCTAAAGATCATGCCCACAACTGGAGTAGGTAGGGCCATTAAAGTTAGAAAGCTAAGCCCTCGCTTTATAGGTCCTTTTCAAATTTTAAAACGAATTGGGCCAGTGGCATATCGAGTTGCTTTACCTTCACATCTGTCAAACCTTCATGATGTGTTTCATGTTTCTCAACTCAAAAAATACCATCCTGACCCTACTCATTTCTTGGAACCTGAAATAATCTAGTTAAGGGATGACTTAACATTTCATGTACCTCCAGCACGGATAGTGGACAGGAGCATCAAATACCTGCGGAACAAAGTCGTACAGCTAGTAAAGATAGCATGGGGACACAAAGACTCGATAAACTGTACGTGGGATTTAGAAGCCGATATGCAAAAGGAGTATCCTAAATTATTCTTAGGTACTAAATTTTGAGGACAAACTTTTTTTTTGAAGGAGCGTAGAATGTAACGATCGAAAACTTTATCATTACCAACTGAGTTGTTTGGTTTTCATCAAATAAGTAGGTTTAATTGGAATTCAATTAAGCATTTAATTAAAGCTAATTAAATGTGATTTAGGAGTAATTAGGCTTGGTGGAATTAGATTAGGAACATAGGAAACCTCACAGAATTTTTCTAAAAATCAGTTTACCGATTTAAGAGAAATCGGTAAGATTTCGGTAATTTAAACTGTCGAAATCGGATCAATAGAAATTATACTGTGAGAACCCTAGGATGGATGGCCAAGATTTACCCAACTTACCCATGCAAGTGGCGCCATCTTAGCCCTCCAAATGGGCTACCAAACCAAGTTACATAACCTATTCCAATCCACCAATCACATGTAACTTGCTTGAGAAGTTTTTATATTTTTTCTTTTCTGCCCTTGCAAAGAATTCGGCCCATATATCTGACCCCTGCCCATTCTTTTTCCACCGTCACACCTCATCTCAACACATATCATCTTCCTTTCCTACAAACCTTCAAGCTATCACTAGATTTCTTTAACTCCAACCCCAAATTCAACAAGAATCATACCTAGAAAAGGTAGGAATCCTACTTCTCTTCTTATTTTCCCTTGGTTTGGAGTTGTGTGTGCGTCTTGATACTTTGTGCTACTGATGATATATGGATTGATGATGATGTTTTATAGTTGATTATACATGTATGTTATGATTAAAATTGGAATTGGTAGGAAAGAACTTGAAGAGAAGAGAAAACTCAAGAAGCTGTTAGAGTTTTTCCTCGGCAGTCCGTATGGCGAAGTGTACGGCCCTACCTACAGCCATTTAAACTCCATGAAACTATTTTTATGTGAAACTAGACATCCAGGGCTTTCCATACATATATAATATAAGGCCATTGGATCAATATAGAGGTAGATATGAATTTTTGAAGTTTAACCTAGAAATCAGGACCTTCATTTGGGCAGTATGAGTTGAAAAAGGTTTAACTCATCCTATACAATTCCAAATTCAGTGAAACCAACTTTGTTAAAAAGCTTACACATAGGAGGATATCCCATAAAATTTTTAAATTAGATAAGGTCCCATTTGTTCCAAGTGAGATAGGAAATTTGCCCTATGTCCAATCGAGAGGTCATACTTAAAATTGAACATGAAAGGTATACTTAAAGTTAAGCTCAGAACTTAGTGAATAGGAATTACATCAAATGTAGTCCAGGTCGGGAACTTAGAGTCTAGGAAAACACTCAAAAGTCTTGAAGGACCAAATCGTGGGTTCAGGTCAGAGGCTGGGACCATAGGCACATAAAACCCTTATACACATAATTCCGAGACTCGACCCAGAATCAATCTCGGGAGATTAAACATATCCCTGGAAGTCGTAAATCATATAATCTCGAAAGGTTGAACATAACCTCGAAGGTCGAAGCTTGAAAATGAACTCGGGAACCTCATTAGAAATTAAAAGCTTGTGAGACAGATTGATGCTTAAGATTCTAAATCTTGCACTTATTGATATTGTTATATTCTTGGTATGAATATGATGTTCGGTATCGAGTTTACTATTAATTACAATTTCCTGGTTGTATGACACTATTCGTGAGGCAAGTTATACATGCATGGGTCAAAGGGTTAGCCAAGCAATGCTACCCTATAAGCATGGGACAAGTAATGCTACTATTATAAGAATGAGGAAGGATTTCCATGTGACTTGGGCTAGCCCCTGAACAAGTTTAAGGGGAATAGGTCAATGGGGGAGTCAGGGAAAGCAAACTTGGCGACCCTATATAGGAACGAGCTCGATCCTAAAAAGCGGACCATTACCCAAGAGTATTATGGCCAATATACTCCCAGGGGACTAAGTATGGAAAAATATAAGATCAAGTGCATGATTTTTCATGCATAACCACATTTTCAGTTACCATACATTGATATAATTGCACCATTAGATGTTATATATATGTTATTGCTCACGTTATAGTTATCATTTATCTATGTCAATGCACAAATTTGATTGTTTATTTTCTGTTTAATTTCCTTTACTTCCTTAAGTAAAACAGAGCTGTGTTTTGGGCTATGATTTATACAACAAATTGAGTAGGACTTCCTAGTGACGTAACATTTTCTTTTAATTAACCAAAATCCGAAACACCTATGAGAATGTTGGCAATGACAGATACACATAGATTTAGGAATTTCTACTGAGAAATCTTTATTTCTCACTCTATTATATACTTCTGCGTCATTCTCAAAGCATGGAGAACAGAGCTATTGGCATCTTGTTCATTGAGTTCCCAGAACTCCACATCCATCTCGACTCGTTCATAGATTCCGTGTACATATCTGGTAGATGCCAGTTCAGTCTTTACTTTTTTTTCCAGAGAGACTTTGCTGTACCCCTTATGCACCTGTTGTTTGTGTAACACCCTAATAAATCCATATTACGCTTAAGTCGTATTACGGCGTTTTATTAGTTGTTACTTATGCTCGTGGAAAACTAAACTTCACTTAAAATTAAATTACGCGGAAAATACAGTAAAACTTTTTTTTTTTTGAAATATGTCGTTGCTTTTGAAAAGTAAAGCCTTGCGCGAGAAGATAGCAGTAAACGAGCGTATCGCAGAGATTTCGATATAAATGGAAAGGACAAGAGATAAATCATAATATCATACATTCAAATTATAACATCAACTACATAATATACTTAATCTCATAATATCCAAATAAATACATATAAAGGAAACTCATGGTCATGCCATGGCCCCAAACATCAAAGGTACACAAGTCTGATAAAATCCAATACAAAATGAAATACAAGAGTTAAGGAGCGCAAATCAAAATAAGCCCACGTAGACCTATGCTGACTTCTCTGCCCCTTCCATGCCCTTCCATCGAACGGACTCAGGTCCTCGAATGCCTAGTCCCCCACGCTGCGCGGCCCCGGGGAACGCGAGGAGTACGAATGATGCGGGGGTGCCTGCTAATCACCTCGATACGACGAATGCGACGGCTAGGAACATAGCTGCCCACCGAAGAACGTGCCTCGGAGGGATCCTCCTCAGATGCGACAGGCCGATACTCGGGGAGTGGCGGCGAAGCTGCTGCGGCCCTAGGGGTGGCCGTCGAACTCACCTCGACCACGGGAACCTCTGGCAGCAGCACAGGCTCGGCTACGGGTAGACCGGGAGACATAGGCTCCATCTCGATCTCGGGCAATGGCTCGGGCGGGAAATCCCAAGGACCCAACGGCTGTCCAAGGCGTGAGGATGATACGTCCACAGGGGCTGGCGGGATCTTTGGCTCCTCAAAAACTCGACTCGAGTAGAAGTAAGTGCGAACTATCGTGGTGGTCGTGGCCACGATAGCGTGCGCGTCCTCATCGTAGGCCCACTCATGGTGGGGAGGCTCCATGCTCCATGACACGTGAGGCTCCATGAGTATCTGGTGACGAGACGGAAAAATAACTAGGATGAGAAATAAGATTTCTCAGTAGGACTCGACCCTGACACACTGGTGTCATCGTCATCGTCCCAGCCACTTCGATTTTTAAATGAAAACTGTGGGCATTCAATAGGTTCAATTATTTGAATTTCGAAAACATTACTATCCGAAGCGGATTCCATTTTTAGTACTTATCTTAGTTGTATTAACAACATCATGGCATACATGAAAGCTTATATGACTATTCATAACATACATAAACAGGTTGAGAGTTATGTTCTTTACTTGGGGTGGACCGAAGTCCCTTTCTTTCCTTAACTTGACTTATCTTAAGTCCTTTCTTTCCACCCACTAAACATAAGTGGTAATGAGCTCATACCGTGGCCGTCGCCACCATAAACTTTCGGTACTTACACTAGCTGGGTCATGCCGTGCCTCATGTAAGCCCTATCCCCTATACTCACACTAGCTGGGTCATGCCATGCCTCATGTGAGTCGTGGGTGAGGGGAACTTAAATTAGGTCACCTTCCCTTTTGAAGGATCACACACTTTATTGAATCTTTGCTTATTAAACTTATGATGCAAATATTTCTAAGTCCACAATTTCTACAAAATTTCGGCAGCATAACGGCTAGACCGAAGCTTCCCAAAATTTTGCCAAACAGAAAACCAGTATCATAGCATCATATCATATCATCATATCATATCATCATCATCATATCATCATTATCATGTCATCATTACCATGGCATCATAATCACATCATCATCATAACATCATGCTTGCAACATAAACATAGGCATATTCTCAAGCAAAGTCTTATGAGCTTAGCTTAGTAAATTAGGTGCAAGCTTTTAATTTAGGTTACCTCTTGGGTGTCCTCTTTTAATTGTTGTGGGGCCCGTTTTGTCTAATGTCCTTTTTGATACTTTTTGAGTGGAATTATGAAGTTTTTCTAATGCTTAATATAAGGGTATTAATGTCTTAAAGCTTATTCTTTATTAACCTTTAACTTTTACCCTAACCAGTTTTACTTTTACAGTGGGGTAGTAACTTCAAAAATTCACCATAATTCGGTATTTTATCATTTTAATGCGAAATTTTATATGCTTATAGGGTTCTGAGTCTAGTTTTTGACAAAATAAGTCCCACTCAAAAATTCGTTTTCTAACTCCAGTTATGCATATTTTATTCTGACTGTTCAGTTTCTAAGTTCACTCCCGGTACAGTGGATTGTTACTTCTCATTATAATTGCTCAGAAGGAATCTGAGAAAACTGTTTTGTGGGTTTGTTCCTCTATGTCTTAGCTTTCATTTAAACTTGGTCTCACTTAAAAATCATTTTTGTAGCTCGAGTTATACACATTTTGGTGTAGACTGCCCAGACAGAAACCAATCCGAGAACAGTCCACTTTGAAAAAATCATATCTCGCTCATCTTAACTCTGAATCTTATGTATTTTATATGTATGGAAAGCTCTCTGAGTCTATTTTCATATAAAATTGGTTCCACTAATTTCTGAGTTTTCTGGAAAAAGTTATACCGTTCGCTTTACAGACTGCCAGAAAATCCAGATTTCACGTTTTGCTTTTTCTCATGTTTTCTCCAAAACACTCAACCTCACTTTCAAGAAAACATTCTCAAGTTATAAAACACTCATATACCATGAAAGATTAGTGAAAAACTAACATGTTGGAGTTCAAAAATATTGAGTTCAGCCATGCATCACACCAAACCGAAAAACATGTTTTCAACAAACAACCATACTAGCAACAACATCTCATTTTATGACAAGAATGGCTATGATGCCCATAATCAATCTTTAAAACCACCTAGCTATGGAGAGCATAGGAGTTCTAAAGCTTGAAAAACAAGAGGGAAAAAGGGTTTAGAGCCACTACCAAGAAGCTTTCTTTGAAGGAACTTGTGATGGAAGAAGGTGATGGTGGTGGTATTCCTCCTCTTGGATCTTGGAAAAGGCTTGATATGTGGTTGTCTTTGATTCTCCAAGAGCAAGAAATGGTGGCTCTTGAAGAGTTTGTGAGTGGGATGAGGAGAGGAAAGGATGAGAGAAGTGGAAGGATTCTAGAGAGAAGTTGGAGAGTTTAGAGAGAAGGAGGAGAATTTTGAAATTGAAGAGAGAGAAGAGAGCTTTGTGTGTGTCTTTGGGAGAGTGAAAGAATGAAAATGAGGAGAGAGGGGGGCTGATGGGTGGCGAGTTTGAGGGGGGAAGAGGTGATGTGACTTTGCTTCTTACAACAAGCAAGAGAGTGGAAAAACCTTGGGGCAAAAGGGTGAGTTGTTTTTCCTTGAGTCTTGGGGGCATTCCAATGTCCAATTTATGCTTTTCTCTAGGGGTTAAAGGGGAGTACCCCTCTTAGGATTTGGTTGCTTGTCTAAGACTCATCCAAGTGTCAAGATCTAATAGTGGATGACAAGGATCCTAGTCTTGGCTTTTGATCTAATGGTGTAGGATTAAAGAGATTGAATGAAGGGTGAGATGTTGCTCCTCCTTGGTATGTCTTTTTAGGGCATATGCATGGAAGAACTTTTATCTCTAAATGTTATTAGAATTATTTAAATGTAATTTAACTTAATTGGCTTAATTACCCATGAGTTAACTCTTGTCAATTACACTTTTTATGATGTCTTGCATTACGGTTAAGCATATGCTTAATTTGGGGTTTAATTTTTCAAGAGTTGTCTCAAGTGTCTTAATCATTATAAACTTAATTAGTAAGGTTAGGTTGTCTTACTTTTGTTTTGGCACCTTCGAGTAATTAAGGATTGGACGATTAAGGTTTTATTAAAATGCTTAGGACATTATGATTAAATTGTTGGCTAGACTTAATTTACTAAGCTCTTGCTCTCAGGATTAATCGATTAGTTCTCAATTAATCGCTAATCCCTCTAATTAGCCGGGAACACCGAGCTAATTAGCTTAGGTAAAATGGGGATGTTACAGTTTGACCCTATCGTCCCTTACATCGCCATCCCTCTCCACATGGCTCACCCCTTTCCACCTCCACTAGTAGCAGCACAGCTCCGCCGGCCTCACTACCGCAGCAGATACCCTCAGTCTCGATGTCTGAGGAGGATCTATCTGAGGCTGCGAGTTCATCTTCCTCATCTTTTGCTCCGAGCGTGGATTACACTCCTGTAGATACTGGCATGGCGAATGGATTCATTTCTTCAAAATCCATCTAGTTGGAGTACCAGCCGTAGCAGCAGTAGATGTACATGATGACCCCCTTTTGGCAGCTTGGGTCATGAGTAGTGATTGTACATGAAATGTCCTATGGGGACCCATTAGGGTGTGGTTTATATAGATAGGTCACTTTATTTTATGTTAGCAGCCTCATTCTTACCATCATGTACTATCTTATATATATATATATATATATATCTTTTGGCAACCTTCGTAATAGATGTATATGTGTTTATATATACATAATGCAGTTTTTGGTAATTCTGTCCATTTCACATTTTCTTTATTTATGTTACTTTACTTCTGGTACACGATTTGTTAATATTGAAACCAAAGATGGAGTTAAATCCACTAGTCACACATAATAACTTATCAGGTAACATATTATGACTTAAGCATAGTATTTTGTCTGGTAAGATATTACACTTTTGGTATCAGAGCAGTTCATCCTAATATAGGCTAGAGGATTGGACTAACTATGCTTCGCATATGCTCTGTATTCTTTAGATATTATCATGCATTGAATCTTGTCTATATGGATAGGATGCATGTGAGAGAATTGCCTAACCATATGCTATTATTTACTAGCACACCGAACTTAGTATTGAGCCTGATCAACTTAATTGCTCTTATTTTGGGTGTTCAGAACTTGATGGCTTCTGGAAGGCGAGGTAGGCCGCAAACTTCCTCAACCCAGGAAGAATCTACTGAGTTCTTGGACACAATGCGAGAAATGGTGCACGCTATGTGCGAGCAGGCAGCTGTGGCAACACAAATGCTAGATCAACTAGGGCGGCAGCCAGAGGTAAGTCTTAGAGTAAATCATAATGGCCCTAGGGTAGATCTAGAGTATCTTAAATTTGCTGAGTTCAGGAAGGCCAACCCACCCAGCTTCAGGGGAGCTTTTAGCCCAGATAAGGCGGATAAGTGGGTTAAAGCTATGGAGAAGGTCTTCTCCATATTGGATTGCACAGACCGTCGGAAGGTGACCTTTGCCACCTATATACTGCAAGCAGATGCAGAGTTCTGGTGGGATTTAGCACAGCGGTTATTAGAGGGATCTGAAATAGATATTACTTGGGACATATTTAGAGATGCATTTTACCAGAAGTACTTCCCTGCTTCTGTCCGTAATGCTAAGGAGCTGGAGTTTATGCACCTCCATCAGAGGAATAGTAGTGTATCGAAATACATTGCTAGATTTGAGGAGTTGTGCAAATTTTCCACCATTTATCAGCGAAACCCCGATGAAGCCTGGAAATGCATGAAGTTCGAAGGTGGACTGAGAGAAGACATCCTTACCACCATAGGGCCAATGGAGATCAGAGATTTCCCTATGTTGGTGAACAAGTGCCGTGTAGTGGAGGATTGTAACAGGAAGTTAGTTGCTACTAGGTTAGCCCGCAGTAACTTTAAGAAGGGGTTAGCCCGGCAAGGCCCAAGGTTCAAGCCCAACTTTCAGCAGCAAAGAAAGTTTCAGCCTACGGGCAACAAAGGCAAGCAAGAATAGAGGTCTTTTGGAAACCAGACATGCAGTTAGTGCGACAGGAATCATGACAACCGCCCCTGCTTGGCAGGTCAATATGTCTATTTTGGATGTGGCAAACCAGGCCACAAAATCTATGAGTGCCCTGCCAGAAACCCTCAGCTAACTCCCAAGCCACAACGTCAGGGAAGAGTTTTCACTATGGATGCATAGGAGGTCAACAAGTCAGAAGATTTGATTCAAGACACGTGTGAAGTGAATTATACGATTCAAGTGCATCTCACTCTTTCATCTCTCATGATTGCATGTCAGCCTTACAGTTACCTATTTTTGAATTACTTTATGACTTGTTAGTTTCTACACCTACAAGTCAGTCCATTAAGACCCATCATACTTGTATGAATATCCCCTTTCGGCTAGGAGGTCAA
This sequence comes from Pterocarpus santalinus, assembly GCA_031439595.1. Classification (NCBI taxonomy): domain Eukaryota; kingdom Viridiplantae; phylum Streptophyta; class Magnoliopsida; order Fabales; family Fabaceae; genus Pterocarpus; species Pterocarpus santalinus. The sequence goes on from CM062528.1 coordinate 16,903,135, forward strand.
ACTTTTTCAATCAATTTAATTTGTCTCCCCTTGTCCGAACTTGATATTATTCTGGGTCTGGACTGGCTCTCTGCCAACCAGGCCCCTATTAAATTGCTCTGATAAATCCATTGTGCTTCCCTCTATTTCATCTTTCGAACCACCAATCCCAGTAAGTCTTTATTTATGTTCCTTAGCAGTACACCATTGTGGGGATGAAAGTCAAGGGTATATTCTTCTATTAACTAGTGTAGTAGAGATTGATCAGAAGTTGGATAATATTCCATTTGTTAGGGAATTTCCTGATGTGTTCCCTGAAGATATTCCTGATTTTCCTCCCAAGAGGGAAATTGAGTTCGCCATTGAATTGGTACCGGGAGTAGGACCAATATCTATAGCACCGTATCGAATGTTGCCCCTCGAATTGACTGAACTTAAGAAGCAGATTGAAGAACTTCTGGAAAAGAAATTTATTAGGCCAAGTGCAATACCATGGGCAGCCCCAGTTCTGTGGGTTAAGAAGAAAGACGGGGGCATGCGACTGTGTGTGGATTACAAGCAGCTGAATAAGGCGACAATCAAAAATAAGTATCCATTGCCAAGAATTGACGATCTTATGGATTAACTACCAAGTGCTACTGTGTTTTCCAAGATTGATCTACGATCGGGATACCACCAGATTTGAGTTCGAGAAGAAGATATTCTGAAGACGGCGTTTCGAACTCATTATGGACATTATGAATACACTATGATGTCTTTTGGACTGACGAATGCACCGGCAATATTTATGGATAACATGAATCGGATAGTCCGACCATATTTTGACAGATTTGTGGTTGTATTCATTGATGACATACTTGTCTACTTGAAGACGGAGCAGGAGCACGTAGAACATTTGCTACTAGTTCTTCAAGTTCTATGAGAGAAGAACCTTTACGCCAAGCAATCCATATGTGAATTTTGGATGAAAGAAGTAAAATTTGTTGGCCATGTGGTATCCCATGGTGGAATTTTTGTGGATCTTAGTAAGGTAGAAGCGGTATTAAGCTGGGAGTGGCCAACAACAGTTACGGTAGTCAGGAGCTTCTTAGGGTTGGCAGGATATTATAAGAGATTTGTTAAGAATTTCTCTCAAATAGCCCTGCCCCTAACAAAACTAACCAGGAAGAACGCCCTATTCGCATGGACACCGGAGTATGAGCAGAGTTTCCAAGAATTAAAAGAAAAGTTGACGATAGCCCTAGTACTTACTATGCCAGTGGACTGTTCGAAGTCTACTGTGATGCTTCTAAGAAAGGATTAGGGTGCATATTAATGCAGAATAGAAACGTTGTCGCATATGCTTCCAGACAATTGAAAACTCATGAAAGAAATTATCCAACGCATGACCTAGAGTTAGCGGCGGTGGTATTTGCATTGAAGATATGGAGGCACCATCTCTACGGAGTAAGTTTGAAGTATTTTCTGTTCACAAAAGCTTGAAATGCCTTTTTGATCAGAAGGAATTAAACATGAGGCAGCGAAGGTGGATCGAGTTTTTTAAAGATTACGAGTTTGAGCTAAAATACCAACCTGGCAAAGCAAATGTGGTGGCAGATGCGTTGAGTAGGAAATCCTTAACGGTGGCATGAATGATAATCAAGGAGACAGAACTCATAGAGAATTTCTGAGACCTCAACTTGGGAATCTCTATGACCCCCAATGCCATTCAATTGAACCAACTTAAGATAACCAGTGATTTCAAAGACCAAATCTAGCAAGCACAACGAAGAAATGATGACTTCCAGCATACAGTGCAACAAGTGCAATCTGGCAAGCTAACAGGATGTACTCAGGATGCAGAAGGGAAATGGTGATATCAGGGACGAATATGCATACCTAAGGAGGATAATCTCAGGAAGAAGACATTGGAGGAAGCCCATAAGAATGAGTTTACTATACATCCTGGCAGTAACAAAATGTACCGAGATCTTAAGAAGATGTTTTGGTGGTCAGGCCTTAAGACTAATGTGGCAAATTTTGTGAACAAATGTCTAACTTGCCAGAAGGTAAAAATAGAACATCAGAGACCAGCAGGAACTCTGCAACACTTAGAGATTCTGGAGTGGAAATGGGAGAGTATTTCTATGGATTTCGTAATGGGCTTACTAAGGACACCTTCAGAATATGACGCTATATGGGTCATAGTGAATAGGCTAACCAAGTCCACTCACTTTTTACCCATTCGAGCGAATTATCCTCTGGAGAAGTTGGCTTAATTGTACATTCAAGAAGTGGTACGGCTACATGGTATTCCTTCAACAATCATTTCAGATCGAGATCCAAGATTCACCTCACGATTTTGGGGAGTTCTCCAGAAGGCGTTCGGTACTAGGCTATGCTTAAGTATTGCGTACCATCTGCAAACAGATGGTCTGACCGAGCAAACTATTTAGACTTTGGAAGATATGATAAAAGTGTACATTCTAGAACACCGTGGGAGCTGGGATTGATACTTACCATTGGCTGAGTTTGCATACAACAACAGTTACCATGTTAGCATTGACATGGCTCCATCTAAGGCTTTATATGGACGGAAGTGTTAATCTTCTCTATGTTGGTACGAATCAGGAGAACAGAGTCTGTTGGGACCGGAATTAATCAGATAAACTACATAACAAATCAAAAGGATCCATAGCAAGATACTTGCTACTCAAAGTCGTCAAAAGAGCTATGCAGATATCAGAAAAAAGCCATTGGAGTTCCAAGAAGGAGACCATTTGTTTCTGAAGATCACACCCATAAATGGAGTAGGTAGGGCCATTAAAATTAGAAAGCTAAGCCCTCGCTTTATAGGTCCTTTTCAAATTTTAAAACGAATTGGGCCAGTGGCGTATCGAGTCGCTTTTCCTCTACATTTGTCAAACCTTCATGATATGTTCCATGTTTCTCAATTCAGAAAATACCAGCCTGACCTTACTCATTTCTTGGAACCTGAAACAATCTAGTTAAGGGATGACTTAACCTTTCATGTACCTCCAGCACGGATAGTGGATAGGAACATCAAATACTTGTGGAACAAAGCTGTACAGCTAGTAAAGGTAGCATAGGGACACGAAAACTCGGCAGACTGTATGTGGGAATTAGAAGCCGATATGCAAAAGGAGTATCCTGAATTATTCTTAGGTACTAAATTTTGAGGACAAAATTTTTTTTTTTAGGAGGTTAGAATGTAACGACCGAAAATTTTATCATTACTAACCGAGTTGTTCGGTTTTCGTCAAATAAGTGGGTTTAATTGGAATTCGATTAAGCATTTAATTAAAGCCAATTAAAAGTGATTTAGGAGTAATTAGGCTTGGTGGAATTAGATAAGGAACATAGGAAACCTCACAGAATTTTTCTAAAAATCGGTTTACCGATTTAAGAGAAATCGGTAAGATTTCGGTAATTTAAATTGTTGATATCGGATCAATAGAAATTATACTATGAGAACCCTAGGATCGATGGCCAAGATTTAGCCAACTTACCCATGCAAGAGGCACCATCTCAGCCCTCCAAATGGGCTACCAAACCAAGTTGCATAACTTATTCAAATCCACCAATCACATGTAACTTGCTTGAGAAGTTTTTATATTTTTCCTTTTCTGCCCTTGCAAAGAATTCGGCCCATATATCTGACCCCTGCCCATTCTTTTTCCACCGTCACACCTCATCTCAACACATATCATCTTCCTTTCCTACAAACCTTCAAGCCATCACTAGATTTCTTTAACTTCAACCCCAAATTCAACAAGAATTATACCTAGAAAAGGTAGGAATCCTACTTCTCTTCTTATTTTCCCTTGGTTTGGAGTTGTGTGTGCGTCTTGATACTTTGTGCTACTGATGATATATGGATTGATGATGATGTTTTATAGTTGATTATACAGGTTGTAACACCCTAATAAACCCATACTACACTTAAGTTGTATTACGGTATTTTATTAGTTGTTACTTATGCTCATGGAAAACTAAACTTCACTTGAAATTAAGTTATGAAGAAAATACGGTAAATTTTTTTTTTTTGAAATACATCGTCACTTTGGAAAGTAAAGCCTTGAGCGAGAAGGTAGATAGAGAAAGAGCGTGTCGTATAAGGTACATACCCGAATATCATAAAACATGAGAATGGTAAACAAATAGTAATTCACAAATACATTGCATTACATAACTAATCGTTACATCCATATGGGTTCATAACATTTATATACATACATATATATAACAGCATTGCATCGAAGAAAGCCCATGGTCGTGCTATGATCCAAATACTAAGTACTAAATACAAACTTTAATGACAAAGCTCATCTCAAAAAGGAATATGCGAAGATGTAGAGTGATGGTCACTATAAGTCCCAAAGTAGCTTTGTCTAGCATCCTATGTCATACGTCCGCTCATAGTGTGGGGGATCCATGCTCCACTCCATCGGATGCGCCAACAGATTCTGGTGATGATGCAGAAAAGTAACTAGAGTGAGAAATAAGATTTCTGAGTAGGACTCGAACCCGACACGGAGGTGTCATCGTCATCGTCCCAGCCACTTCAGTTTTATAATGAAAATAGTGAGCATGCATAAGGTCCAATTCTTAGATTTTTGAAGACATAGCTATCCGAAGTGAATTCAATTTTAAGTACATATTCTCGTTATAATAATAACATCATGGTATACATAAAAGCTTATATGACAATTCATAACATGCATGAACATGTTGAGCGTTTCATTCTTTACTTGGGTCGGATCGAAGTCCCTTTCTTTGCTTAACTTAACTTTCTCTTAAATCCTTTTCTTTTCTTAACTTGACTTATCTTAAGTTCTTTTCTTTTCACCCACTAAACATAAGTGGTAATGATCTCATACCGTGGCCGTCGCCACCATAGAATTTCGCTACTTACACTAGTTGGGTCATGCCATGCCTCATGTAAGCCTTATCCCCTATACTCACATTAGCTGGGTCATGCCATGCCTCTTGTGAGTCGTGGGTGAGGGGAGTTTACTTTGGGTCACCTTCTCTTTTGAAGGATCACGCCCTTAGTTTACTTTATCTTCTTATTAAGGCTTACGATACAAAATTATTTTAATTCGTTTTCCACATTTAGGCATTACATATCGCCGTCCCCAAATGCGGTACCTTTATCAATCATCTCTGAGCATTACGTATCGTCGTCCCCAGGGTGTTCATATTTATTAATCCTTTCCACATCTGGGCGTTATATATCACCGTCCCCAAATATGGTTCCTTTAATGTATATCATTAAGCATCATATCATCAATATATCATATTCATATCATCTTCATTCACTTTCATATCACCATCATATCATTATCATCCTTATCATCATCATATCACTATCATAATCATCATGTCATCTCATCATTATCATTATCATACCATCATCATTATGATCATCATCACGTCATATCATCATCATCATATCATATCATCACCATCATCATCATCATCATCATGTCATTGTCCTCATATTGACACATAGAGGCATACATATCACACAAAGTTTTATGAGCTTAGCTTAGTAAATTTGATGCAAGCTTTTAATTGAGGTTGCCTCTTATATAAATTCTTTTATTAGGCCTAGGGCCAATCTTATCTATTATCCTCTTTGAAACTTTTTATGTTGAGTTATGAAGGTTTTCCAATATTTAATATAAGGGTTTTAATGCCTTAAAGCTTATTTCTCAGTAATATTTAACTTTTACCATAACCAGTTTTACTTTTACAGTGGGGCAGTAATTTCAAAAATTCACCATAATTTCTTACCTCGAATTTTGGTATGATTATACTTCTCTGAGTCTATTTTTAAACAAAACAAACCCCACTCAAAAATTCATTTTGTAACTTGAGATATACACATTTTATTCTGACTGCTCTCAGCTTTTAAGTTTATTCTCGATACAGTGAATTTTTAAATATTACTGCGAGCTCCTCATAAGGAATCTGCCAAAACTATTTTATGGGGATGTTCCTTTATGTCTTAGCTTTCTAACAAACTTGGTCCCAATGGAAAATGTTCTACATAACTTGAGTTATTAAGATTTTATTACATACTGCTCGAACAGAAACATATCTGGGGACAACACACTTTGAAAATTCATATCTCTCTCGTTTTAAGGCCAAATTTCACGTATTTTATATCTATAAAAAGCTCTATGAGTCTATTTTCATTTAAAATTAGTTTCGTTCCATTTGGAGTTATATTGAAAGAGTTATTGGTTGTGCCATACAGACTACCAGAATTTTCCAGCTTCCACGGTTTTATTTTCAATGACTTTCCATGTAAAAATATTAAGTCTTTTCCTCAAGTGTTCTCTTTTCTCTTCTAAACCACTTTTAATCTTTGAGATATTGATATTAACTCAATGTTTTAACTTCTAAAAATTTAGTTCAACAACAATAAACATTCCAACCGAGAATTTCATGCCAAAGAGAAGGACACAATACATGAAAACTCATCATACCAACAAGCATGGCCATGAGGCCTTGGAAACAAGTCCTAGAACCACCTAGCTGTGGAGAGCTTAGGAGTTCAAGGGCTTGAAGGACACATAAAAGAGGAAGGTTAGAGTCACTACCAAATGAGTTTCTCTTGAAAGCTTGAAGGATGAAAATGGTTGGAGATGGCCTCCTCCTCGTTGAGCTTGATAATGGGGCTAGGTGAGTGTTTGTTTGTGATTCCTCAAGAACCAAAGAGGGTGGTCCTTGAAGGGTATGTGAGGGTGGTGATAGGCAATGAGGGTGGTGGTGGTGGAAGAGTAAGAAGAACAAGAAGGAAAGTAGGAAGAACAAGGAGAGGTTGAGAGGAAAAGGAAAGTAGGTGAGTTTAACTTCTTTTTCAAGCAAGAAAGCTAGGGACCTTGGGGTAAAAGGGTGAGTTATGTTCTCTTGAGTTTTGGTACTTAGGTAAGGACCATTTTGTGTTTTCTCAAGTGGTTAAAAGCATGACCACTCTTGGGATTGGCTTGGGTGGATATGATTACTCCAAGTGTCACAATCTTGATGGAGGAGAGTACATCTCTTGGCTTGACTCAAGGAATACTACTAACATAGACTCTTGATCTAAGAGTGCATGATGAGAAGGCAAATGGATGGTTGGATTTTACTCTTATCCTTGGCTGAAATTTGGTGCATCAATTAGGATAAATTTTTAAATCTTTAAAGTTATTAGAATTACCTAAGTTGTTAATTCAATTTGATTAGTTAAATTGCTCTTTAACCGGTTTTGGTTAATTACACTTTTAAGAATTTTTCCTCTAAAAGAATTGCTCTTATGAACTATGTAATTAGGGTGTAAGAATTAATCTATCTCAATCGATTAAGGTAGAATAATTGTCTTGTACTTAATTAATAGGATTGGATTACCTTAATTATATTTCTAAGTTACGAATTAATGAGGTTTTAATTAAAACATTTAGTGCGTTATGATTAATTATTGACTTGACTCAATTTACTAAGTTTTTGCTCATCGAGATTAGCCGATTAGTCCTCAGTTAATCGTTAACCTCTCTAATTAGCCAGGATCACTGAGCTAATTAGCTTAGACAAAAATTGGGGATGTTACAATCTCCCCTCCTTAAAAAGAATTTTGCCTACAAAATTTGTTACCTGTAAACAGGTCAGGGGCAGGCATGCCTTAGATGCAATTCTTTGCAAAATGCCCAGGTTGTCCACATTTGAAGCAGACATTTTGTCTGGCATAGCAAATCCCTTTGTGTTGTCTCTCACACTTTGGGCAGGTGGGATTCATTGCAGGCTTCACGGGCTAGTCGGCATGTCTTGAAGGGTTGGCGGATGGCTCTTACGGCTGGTTGCCCTTGGATCCTTCACCGTAGTAGGGCTTCTTTTGCAGGGGCTCCTTTGGGTGTTGCTTTTGAGACGCTTGTCTCCTCTTATAGGCCTCTGATCTCGGGATCTTCAATTTTCGATTGCATTCTTCTACTACACGGCTTTTATTAACATGTGTTGCATAGTTCCTTACCTCCAATGTTGGCCCGCAATCCTCCCTCATACTTCATGCATTTCTAATGCTCATCCAGGTTCCGCTGATATAGCATGGAAAACTTACACAGCTCCTCAAACTTCGCTATGTATTCGGCAATGCTCTACCTCCTTGGTAGAGCCTCAGGAACTCCATCTCCTTCGCGTTTGTTACGGACATCGGGAAGTACTTCTCATAAAAAGTCACCTTGAAGGCATCCCATGTGATCTCCCTCTGATCACTCTTCATCAAGCTTTTTGCTCCTTTCCACTAGAACTTGGCATCTGCCTTCAACATGTAAGTGGCAAAGGCCACCTTTTGGGTCCCTGAGCAAGCTAGCACAGAGTAGATCTTCTCAATCTCCTTGATCCATTTGTCAGCTTTATCAGGGTTGAAAGCCCCCTTGAAATTGGGCGGGTTCGCCTTTCAAAACTCCGAGAACTTCTGATACTCGGCATCAGCTCCATTTCCACCAATAGACTCTTCAGATCTTCGGTTCAGCTGGTCCATCATATGCTCAGTAGCTGTAGCTTGAGCTTGCATTGCATTTGCCATCTGCTTGAAAGTCCTCATGAACTCGGTGAGGTTCATATTTGTCATTTGTTCTCGTTGGAGGTACGCCTGCGAGTTGCCATTAGTTCCTAAACACACCATACAAAGATATCGAGTTGATCAAGCCTAATATTAAGCATAAGCATGGCAGCAACTAAAGGCAATCTTACATGACGGTCATGCATTCTAAGTCCTACATCCCATCCTACAGATAGGATTCTTAGCACGACTTAACATAGCACATGTAGAGTTACACTTGGAAGCATAGTCTATCCAACCTTAGGCTTTAACAAAATGAACTGCTTTGATACCATAATATAACACCCTAATAAACCCATACTATGCTTAAGTCGTATTACAGCGTTTTATTAGTTGTTACTTATGCTCGTGGAAAAATAAACTTCACTTGAAATTAAGTTACGAAGAAAATACAGTAAATTTTTTTTTTTTAAAATACGTCGTCACTTTGGAAAGTAAAACCTTGAGCGAGAAGGTAGATAGAGAAAGAGCGAGTCATATAAGGTACATACCCAAATATCATAAAACATGAGAAAGGTAAACAAATAGTAATTCACAAATACATTGCATTACATAACTAATCGTTACATCCATATGGGTTCATAACATTTATATACATACATATATATAACAGCATTACATCGAAGAAAGCTCATGGACGTGCCATGATCCAAATACTAGGTACTAAATACAAACTTCAATGACAAAGCTCATCTCAAAAAGGAATATGCGAAGATGTAGAGCGACGGTCACTATAAGTCCCAAAATAGCTTCGTCTGGCATCCTACATCATACGTCCGCTCATAGTATGGGGGATCCATGCTCTACTCCATCAGATGCGCCATCAGATTCTGGTGATGATGTGGAAAAGTAACTAGAGTGAGAAATAAGATTTCTCAGTAGGACTCGAACCCGACACGGAGGTGTCATCGTCATCGTCCCAGCCACTTCGGTTTTATAATGAAAACAGTGAGCATGCATAAGATCCAATTCTTAGATTTTTGAAGACATGGCTATCCGAAGTGGATTCAATTTTAAGTACATATTCTCGTTATAATAACAACATCATGGTATACATAAAAACTTATATGACAATTCATAACATGCATGAACATGTTGAGAGTTTCATTCTTTACTCGGGTCGGACTGAAGTCCCTTTCTTTTCTTAACTTGACTTTCTCTTAAATCCTTTTCTTTTCTTTACTTGACTTATCTTAAGTCCTTTTCTTTTCACCTACTAAACATAAGTGGTAATGAGCTCATACCGTGGCCGCCGCCACCATAGAATTTCGGTACTTACACTAGCTGAGTCATGCCATGCCTCATGTAAGCCCTATCCCCTATACTCACACTGGCTGGGTCATGCCATGCCTCATATGAGTCGTGGGTGAGGGGAGCTTGCTTTGGGTCACCTTCCCTTTTGAAGGATCATGCCCTTAGTTTACTTTGTCTTCTTATTAAAGCTTACGATACAAAATTATTTTAATTCTTTTTCCACATTTAGGCGTTACGTATCGCCATCCCCAAATGTGGTACCTTTATCAATCACCTCTGAGCGTTACGTATCGCCGTCCCCAAATGTGGTTCCTTTAATGTATATCATTAAGCATCATACCATCAATATATCATATTCATATCATCTTCATTCATTTTCATATCTCCATCATATCATTATCATCCTTATCATCATCATATCACTATCATAATCATCATGTCATCTCATCATTATCATTATCATACCATCATCATTATGATCATCATCACATCATATCATCGTCATCATATCATATCATCATCATCATGATCATCATCGTATCATTGTCCTCATATTGACATATAGAGGCATACATATCACACAAAGTCTTATGAGCTTAGCTTAGTAAATTTGGTGCAAGTTTTTAATTGAGGTTGCCTCTTGTATAAATTCTTTTATTAGGCCTAGGGCCAATCTTATCTATTATCCTCTTTGAAACTTTTTATGTTGAGTTATGAAGGTTTTCCAATATTTAATATAAGGGCTTTAATGCTTTAAAGTTTATTTCTCATTAATCTTTAACTTTTACCATAACCAGTTTTACTTTTACAATGGGGTAGTAACTTGAAAAATTCACCATAATTTCTTGCTTCAAATTTTGGTATAATTATACTTCTCTAAGTCTATTTTTAAACAAAACAAACCCCACTCAAAAATTCATTTTGTAACTTGAGATATGCACATTTTCTTTTGATTGCTTAGCTTTTAAGTTTATTCTCGGTATAGTGACTTTTAAACATCACTGCCAGTTCCTCACAAGGAATCTGCCAAAATTGTTTTATGGGAATGTTCCTCTATGTCTTAGCTTTCTAACAAATTTGGTCCCACTGAAAAATGTTCTGCATAACTTGAGTTATCAAGATTTTATTACATACTGCCCGAACAGAAACATATCCGGGGACAGCACACTTTGAAAATTCATATCTCTCTCGTTTTAAGGCCAAATTTCATGTATTTTATATGTATAAAAAGCTCTATGAGTCTATTTTCATTTAAAATTAGTTTCGTTCCATTTGGAGTTATATTCAAAGAGTTATTGGTCACACCATATAGACTGCCAGAATTTTCCAATTTCCATGGTTTTATTTTCAATGACTTTCCATGTAAAAATATTAAGTCTTTTCCTCAAGTGTTCACTTTTCTCTTCTAAACCAGTTTTAATCTTTGAGATATTGATATTAACTCAATGTTTTAACTTCTAAAAATTTAGTTCAATAACAATAAACATTCCAACCGAAAATTTCATGCCAAAGAGAAGGACACAACACATGAAAACTCATCATACCAACAAGCATGGCCATGAGGCCTTGGAAACAAGTCCTAGAACCACCTAGCTATGGAGAGCTTAGGAGTTCAAGGGCCTGAAGGACACATAAAAGAGGAAGGTTAGAGTCACTACCAAATGAGTTTCTCTTGAAAGCTTGAATGATGAAAATGGTTGGAGATGGCCTCCTCCTCCTTGAGCTTGATAATGGGGCTAAGTGAGTGTTTGTTTGTACTTCCTCAAGAACCAAAGAGGGTGGTCCTTGAAGGGTTTGTGAGGGTGGTGTTAGGAAATGAGGGTGGTGGTGGTGGAAGAGTAAGAAAAACAAGAAGGAAAGTAGGAAGAACAAGGAGAGGTTGAGAGGAAAAGGAGTGGCTACTTGGTGTCTTTGGGAAAGAATGGAAATCACAAATGAGAAAGTGAGGGAGGGGCTTAGTTGGCGCAAAAAATGGAGGTGAGGGCTATTGGTTTTGCTTCTCTAACAAGCAAGGGGAAGTAGGTGAGTTTAACTTTTTTTTCAAGGAAGAAAGCTAGGGACCTTGGGGTAAAAGGGTGAGTTGTGTTTCTCTTGAGTCTTGGTACTTGGGTAAGGACCATTTTGTGTTTTCTCAAGTGGTTAAAAGCATGACCGCTCTTGGGATTGGCTTGGGTGGATATGATCACTCCAAGTGTCACAATCTTGATGGAGGAGAGTACATCTCTTGGCTTGACTCAAAGAATACTACTAACATAGACTCTTGATCTAAGAGTGCGTGATGAGAAGGCAAATGGACAGTTAGATTTCACTTTTATCCTTGGCTGAAATTTGGTGCATCAATTAGGATAAATTTTTAAATCTTTAAAGCTATTAGAATTACCTAAGTTGTTAATTCAATTTGATTAGTTAAATTGCTCTTTAACCGGTTTCGGTTAATTACACTTTTAAGAATTTTTCCTCTAAAAGAATTGCTCTTATGAATTATGTAATTAGGGTGTAAGAATTAATCTATCTCAATCGATTAAGGTAGAATAATTGTCTTGTACTTAATTAACAGGATTGGATTACCTTAATTATATTTCTAAGTTACGAATTAATGAGGTTCGAATAATTAGGTTTTAATGAAAACATTTAGTACTTTATGATTAATTATTGACTTGACTCAATTTACTAAGCTTTTGCTCATCGAGATTAGCCGATTAGTCCTCAGTTAATTGTTAACCTCTCTAATTAGCCAGGATCTCTGAGCTAATTAGCTTAGACAAAAATTGGGGATGTCACACATGTATGTTATGATTAAAATTGGAATTGGTAGGAAAGAACTTGAAGAGACGAGAGAACTCAAGAAGCTGTTAGAGTTTTTCCATAGCGGCGCATACGGCAAAGTGTACGGCCCCGTCTACAGCTGTTTAAACTCCATGGAACTTTTCTTATGTGAAACTAGACATCCAATGCTTTCCATACATATATAATATAAGGCCATTGGATCAATATAGAGGTAGATATGAATTTTTGAATTTTAACCTAGAAATTAGGGCTTTCATCCAGGCAGTATGAGTTGAGAAGGGTGTAACTCATCCTATACAACTCCAAATTCAGTGAAACTAACTTTGTTAGAAAGCTTACGCATAAAATTTCCGAATTAGAGAAGGTCCCATTTATTCCCAGTGAGTCAAGAAAGTTTCCCTTTGTCCAATCCGGGCTAGAACAGGGTAGTCCTGTAAGGTCAAGTTCCATAGCTTATATCTCGAATTATACTTATTCAAATGATATGAAACTTGTTTCATTTGAAAGTTTGTTCTATTAGCTTTACATGGAAATAAATTTCGCATGATTTTATCCATATTTCTATTTTTAGTGGATTTTCCCTTATAAGAATGCAATTCTGGTTGGAAGTAGAACAAGTCTGGGATAAGACACAAACAACTTGAGTTAATATCGGAAGTCGGGACTTAGTAAATAGAGAGCTAGGTCGGTACACTTAAAAATTGAACTCTAAACTTAGCAAATAAGGGACTAGGTCGGGGATCTTTCGAGTTGAACTTGGGAGAGTGTACTTAAGGTTGAACTCGAGAGAGTGTACTTAAGATTGAACTCAGAAAGCACACTTAAGATTTAACTCGGGAAGTCATACTTAAGATTGAACATGGAAGGTATACTTAAGGCTAAGCTCAAAACTTAGTGAATAGGAAATTACATCGAATGTAGTCCAAGTCAAGAACTTAGAGTTTAGGAAAACACTCAAATTTCTTGAAGGACCAAATTGTGGGTTCAGGTTGGAGGCCGGGATCATAGGCACATTAAACCCTTATACACGTAATTCCAAGACCTGACCCAGAATCGATCTTAGGAGATTAAACATAACCTCGGAAGTTGTAAATCATATAATCTCGGAAGGTTGAACATAACCCCAGAGATCGGAGCTTGTATAAGATCAGAACTTGGAATTCATTTAACCTTGAAAATGAACTCGGGAACCTCATTAGAAATTAAAAGCTTGTAAGATAGATTGATGCTTAAGATTCTAAATCTTGCACTTATTGATATTGTTATATTCTTGGTATGAATATGATGTTCAGTATCGAGTTTGCTATTAATTACAATTTCTTGATTGTATGTTACTATTTATGAGGAAGTGGACATGATCCGTTATGCTGAGATTTCAACAGAAAATGCAATTAATATGAATTTGCAAGTTATGCATGCATGGGTCAAAGGGTTAGCCAAGCAATGCTACCCTATAAGCATGAGACAAGTAATGCTATTATTATAAGAATGAGGAAGGATTTCCATGTGACTTGGACCAGCCCCTGAACAAATTTAAGGGGAATAGGTTAGTGGGGAGTCGGGGAAAGCAAACCTGGCAACCCTGCATAGGAATGAGCTTGATTCTGAAAAGCGGACCTATCCAGGAGTCTTATGGCCAATATACTCCTAGGGGACCATGTATGGAAAAATATGAGTTAAGATCAAGTGCATCATTTTTCATGCATAACCACATTTTCAGTTATCATGCATTGATTTAATTGCACCATTAGATGTTACACACACGCACACACACACACACACATATATATATATATGTTATTGCTCATTTTATGGTTATCATTTATCTATGCCAATGCACAGATTTGATTGTTTATTTTCTGTTCAATTTCCTTTACTTCCTTAAGTAAAACAGAGCTGTGTTTTGGGCTATGATTTATACAACTAATTGAGCAGGACTTCCTAGTGACATAACATTTTCTTTTAATTAACCAAAATCCGAAACACCTGAGAATGTTGGCGACGACAGATAAACATAGATTTAGTGCAACACCCTAATAAATCCATACTACGCTTAAGTCATATTACGGCGTTTTATTAGTTGTTACTTACGCTCGTGGAAAACTAAACTTCACTTGAAATTAAATTACGCGTTGTCACTTTGGAAAGTAAAGCCTTGCACGAGAAGATAACAATAAACGAGCGTATCGTAAAGATTTCATTCATACATTAAAGGGACAAGGGATAAATTAAAATACCATGCATTCACGTCACTAAAACAACCATATTGATATAAATAGTCTCATAATATCCAATAGTACAGAGAAAGGAAACTCATGGTCATACCATAGCTCCAAAATATCAAACGTAAACAAATCTGACAAAGTTCGTTACAAAATGAAATATAAAGGATAAGGAGCAGTAATGGAATAGGCTCGGGTAGACATGTGCTGGCTTCTCTGCCTCCTTCCGCGCCCTTCACTTGGATGGACTCAGGTTCTCGAGTGCCTGGTCCCCCTCGCTCCTCGGCCTCGGGGAACATGAGGAGCACGGATGATATGAGGGTGCCTGCTGATCACCTCAATGCGATGGATGCGACGACCAGGAGTATAGCTAGCCACCGAAGAACGTTCCTCGGAGGGATCCTCCTCAGACGCGGCGGAGTGATACTCGGGGAGCAGCGGCGAAGCGGCTGCGGCCCTAGGAGTGGCCGTCGAACTCACCTTAATCATGGGGATCTCCGGCGGTGGCACGGGCTCAGCTGCGGGTAGACCCGGAGACATCGGCTCCATCTCGATTTCTGGCAACGGCTCAGGCGGGAAATCCCAAGGACCCAGTGGCGGTACAAGGTGAGCCGATGAAACGTCTATAGGGGCTGCCGAGACTTCTGGCTCCTCTTGCTCAAAAATTCGACCCAGGTAAAAATATGTGCGAACTATTGTGGTGGTTGTGGCCACAATAGCATGAGTATCTCCATCGTAGGCCCATTCATGGTAGGGAGGGTCCATGCTCCACTCCACGGGATGCGCCATAGGTATCTGGTGACGAGACGAAAAAATAACTAGGGTGAGAAATAAGATTTCTTAGTAGGACTCGACCTTGACACATAAGTGCCATCGTCATCGTCCCAGCCACTTCGGTTTTATAAATGAAAACAGTGAGCATTCAATAGGTTCAATTCTTAGGTTTTCGAAAATATCAATGTTCGAAGTGGGTTCCATTTTAAGTACATATTTCTCATATGCTAACATCAGTGGTAAGGACCGAGGCCCCTTTCTTTTCTTAACTTCACTTATCTTAAGTCCCTTTCTTTTCACCCACTAAACATAAGTGGTAATGAGCTCATACCGTGGCCGTCGCCACCATAAAATTTTGGTACTTACACTAGCTGGGTCACGCCATGCGTCATGTAAGCCCTATCCTCTATACTCACACTAGCTGGGTCATGCCATGCCTCATGTGAGTCGCGGGTGAGGGGAACTTAAATTAGGTCACCTTCCCTTTTGAAGGATCACATCCTTTATTGAATCTCTTCTTATTAAAGCTTATGATGCAAAATATTTCTAAGTCCACAATTTTTACAGAATTTCGGCAGCATAACGGCTAGATCGAAGCTTCCCAAAATTTTGCCAAATAAAGAAACTAATATCACAGTATCATTAAGCATCATATCATATCATCATTATCATACCATCATTATCATATCATCATCATCACATCATCATCATAACATCATGCTCGCATATAAACATAGGCATATTCTCAAGCAAAGTTTTATGAGCTTAGCTTAGTAAATTGGGTGCAAGCTTTTAATTGAGAGTGCCTCTTGTGTGTCCTCTTTGATTAGTCGTAGGGCCAATTTTGTCTAATATCCCTTTTGATGCTTTTTAAGTTGAATTATGAAGATTTTCTAATACTTAATGTAAGGGTCTTAATGTCTTAAAGCTTATTCCTCATTAATCTTTAATTTTTACCCCAACCAGTTTTTACTTTTACAGTGGGGCAGTAAGTTCAAAAATTCACCATAATTTCATTTTTTTCAATTTTTTTTTGAATGTTGGTATGATTATACTTCTCTGAGTCTATTTTAAACAAAAGAAACCCTACTCAAAAATTCATTTTGTAGCTTGAGTTATGCACATTTTATTTTGACTGTTCAGACTTGAAAGTTCATCTCGGGTCAGTGACTTTTAAACATTACTGTGAACTCCTCACAAGGAATCTGCCAAAATTGTTTTATGGAGATGTTCGTCTATGTCTTAGCTTTCTAACAAACTTGTTCCCACTCAAAAATGTTCTGTATAACTTGAGTTATGCACGTTTTATTACCTACTGCCCGAACAGAAACCCATCCAGGAACAGTAAACTTTGAAAATTCATATCTCTCCCGTTTTAAGGCCAAATCTCACATATTTTATATTCTTGGAAAGCTCTCTGAGTCTAATTTCGTGGAAAATTATTTTCATTACATTTTGAGTTTTGTAGAATGAGTTATACCATACGTATTATAGACTACCAAAAATCCAGCTTAACTAGCTTTTATATTTTTCACTTCAAGCTTATGGAGAAATTGTTATATCGCTTCAAATCACCATTTTCATGTTTTATCTCACCATCATATTCAATGTTTTAGTTACCAAATCAGTATTTTAAAACAAAATAAAGCAAGACACATGAGAACCATCATACCACAAAATTTCATTTCAAAATAACATTTTCATCAAGGCAAGAAAACTCATAGAGTAAGATATGGTCATGATACCTTGAAGTAAGCTTTAAAACCACCCAGCTATGAAGAGCTTAGGGGTTCTAGAGCTTGAAAAATACATGGGGAAGAAGGGTAAGAGTCACTACCAAATGTGTTTCTCTTGAAAGCTTGAAGGATGAAGATGGTTGGAGATGGCCTCCTTCTCCTTGAGCTTGATATTTGGGCTAGGTGAGTGTTTGTTTTGCTTCTTCAAGAACCGAAGAGGGTGGTCCTTGAAGGGCTTGTGAGAATGGTGATGGAGATGAGGTAGGAAGTAGTAAGAAGTTTGGAAGAAAAACAAAAAGTTAGGAAGAACAAGAGAGTGGGATGAGACTTGGAGAGATGAGAGAGCTTTGTGTTTTAGTGAGAGGAGTGGAAAATGAAATGAGGGGAAGAGAGAGGGGCTGAAGGTGGCGCAAATGAGGGGGGAGTGTGATGTGATTTTTGCTTCTTACACAAGCTAGAGAATGGGAAAAACCTTCGGGCAAAAGAGAGTGTTGTGTTTCCTTTGAGTCTTGGCACTTGGGTAAAGACCATGTAGTATTTTTTTCAAGTGGTTAAAAGCATGAGCTCTCTTAGGATTTGGCTTGGATGGCTATGATCACTCCAAGTGTCACCATATTGATGGAGGAGAGTACATTTCTTGTCTTGACTTAAGGAATACTACTAGCATAGACTCTTAATCTAGGGGTGTATGATGAGAAGGCAAATAGATGGTTGGATATGACTCTTGCTTTGACCAAACTTTCAAACAATAATTAAAGGGAAGTTTCTACATCTTTATAATTGTTACAATTATCTAAATGTTAATTAATTTGATTGGTTCAATTATACCTTAACACATTTTTATTGAAAAGGGTTTTTCCTCATTAATTATGTAAAAAGGGTGTGAGGGTTAATTTTTCATGTGATTAGGGTGTGATTCTTGTCATGCTCTTAGTTAATAAGGTTAGGTCACATTGATTTTTATGTTCTAAATCATGGGTTGATAAGGATTGGGCAATTAGGTTCTTAATTTTAACGTTTAATGCATCATATTTCAATTGTTGACTTGCCTTTAATTTACTAAGCCCTTGCTCTCGAGATTAATCGATTAATTCTCAATTAATCGTTAACCCCTCTAATTAACTGAGAACACCGAGCTAATTAACTTAGGTGAAATTGGGGATGTTACATTTCTCCCCTCCTTGAAAAGAATTTTGCCCTCAAAATTCGTTACTTGAAAACAGGTGGGGAAAATCTCTTTGAATCTCTGCCTCGAGTTCCCACGTATGCTCTTCCAAGTTTCCTATTCCCCAGGCCACTTTTACTAAGGGCATAGACTTGTTCCTCAGCTGCTTGACCTTCCTATATATGATTCTCATAGGCGGTAGGTCGATGGTTAGGTCTTCCCTTAACTGTACACTTTTTGGCTCAAGAAGATGATTGGGGTCGGAGTTGTACTTTCTCAATTGGGAGACATGGAAAACATTGTGAAGGTTCAACAAATAGGGTGGTAATGCTATTTGGTAGGCAACTGTTCCTACTTGTTTCAAGATTTCAAAAGGGCCAAGAAAATAAGGGCTCAACTTTTTGACTCTAAGGGCTCTACCAATGCCTGTTGTAGGAGTGATTTTCAAGAATACATGTTCTCCCTCTTGGAACTCGATTGGCTTTCTCCTCTTATCCGCATAGTTCTTCTGACGACTTTGTGCTGTGAGAATCCTTTCCCTTATCCTCTTAATTTGTTCGGTGGTTTGTCTAACTAGATCAGGCCCTAAGAGGCTTTGCTCACCCGGTTCATACCAACAAAGCGAAAATTGGCACTTTCTACCATACAGGGCTTCATAAGGCACCATCCCAATGCTAGCATGGAAACTATTGTTGTAGGCGAACTCGATGAGGGGTAGGTGTTTGTCCCAACTTCCAGGTCGGTCCATTACACATGCTCTCAACACATCCTCTAGGATTTGTATAATTCTTTCTGATCGTCCATCATTCTGGGGGTGGTAGGCTGTACTTAAACAAAGTTTCGTCCCAAATGCCTTTTGCAAGACTCCCCAGAACCTAGAGGTAAACCTTGGGTCTCTATCAGACACAACGGTTGCAGGTACTCCGTGCAGCCTTACAATCTCTTGGATGTATAGCTGGGCTAGCTTATCCAAAGGATAATTTGCTCTTATGGGTAAGAAGTGGACAAACTTTGTCAACCTATTCACAACAACCCATATGGTAACAAATCCCACTTGTGTTCAGGGTAAACCCATCACGAAATCCATAGAGATTCCATCCCATTTCCATTTAGGGATCTCCAATAACTGCAGCATGCCTGAGGGTTTTTGGTGCTCAATTTTCAACTTTTGACAAACTAAGCACTTACCCACCACATTTACTACGTCTCGTTTCATGCTTGGCCACCAAAACATCCTCTTGAGGTCTTGGTACATCTTCGTCCTGCCAGAATGCATGGTGAAATGACCTTTGTGAGCTTCTTCTACAATCATCCTCCTCAAGTCATTCTTAGTAGGTACACATATCCTCCCTTGATACCTCCACACGCCATCAATGCCTTGAGTAAATTCTTTCAGCTTTCCCTCCTTCATGTGGGCTACTATCCTCAAGAACTCTTCATCCTCTTCCTGAGCCCGCATAATTTGTCCTTTGAACTCGCTCGTCACCTTGATCAGATTCAACCTTATGCTACGAGGGGTCAGGGTAACTCTGAGGTTCAGGTCTCTAAAGTTCTCAATCAACTCCACTTCCTTGACCATCATCCACGACACATGTAATGATTTCCGACTTAGCGCATCTGCCACTACATTAGCCTTACCAAGGTGGTAGTTCAACCTGAAATCGTAGTCCTTCAAGAATTCCATCCACCTCTTCTGCCTCATGTTAAGCTCTTTCTGATCAAACAAGTACTTCAGACTCTTGTGATCCGAAAATACCTCAAACCTAACTCCATATAAATGGTGCCTCCATTTCTTCAAGGCAAACACCATGGCCGCTAATTCCAAGTCATGGGTTAGGTAATTAACTTCATGAGGTTTCAGTTGCCTAGAGGCGTACGCTACCACACTACGATCTTGTATCAGAACACAACCTAAACCTCTTCTAGAGGCATCACAATAAACCTCAAAGGCTCCCTTAGGGTCAGGCAGGACTAGTACAGGTGTGGAAGTCAACTTCACCTTCAACTCTTGAAAACTTTTCTTACACTCTTCAATACACACAAAAGCAGCATTCTTCCTAGCGAGCTTAGTCAAAGGTAGGGATATCTGAGAAAATCCTTTTATAAACCTCCGATAATATCCGGCTAGGTCGAGAAAACTTCGAATCTCCGTCACCGTCATAGGTCTCTCCCAGTGCATTACAGCTTCCACTTTGCTTGGATCTACAGATATCCCTCCCTTAGTCACGACGTGACCCAAGAACTTCACTTCTTCTAGTCAAAACTCACACTTTGACAACTTCGCATAAAGCTTCTTATCCTTCAAGATTTCCAACACAATCCTAAGATGCTCTTCATGTTCCTCCTTCGTCTTTGAATAGATGAGGATGTCATCTATAAAGACCACCACAAACTTATCCAGATATGGCCTAAAGATCCTGTTCATATAATCCATAAACACAGCCAGGGCATTGGTCAATCCAAACGACATTACTCTAAACTCGTAATGCCCATATCTGGTCCTAAAGGCCGTCTTGGGAATATCTTCCTCTTTCACTCTAATTTGATGGTATCTCAACCTCAGATCTATCTTTGAAAACACCACTGCTCCTCTAAGTTGATCCATCAGGTCATCTATCCTTAGTAAGAGGTACTTGTTTTTCACTGTGACCTTGTTCAACTGCCGATAATCCACGCACAGCCTCATGCTTCCATCCTTCTTCTTGACAAACAACACTGGGGCTCCCCAAGGTGAGGCACTTGGTCTCACAAACTTCTTTTCTAGCAACTCCTCCAATTGGGTCTTCAGCTCCTCCAACTTTAAAGGGGACATTCGGTAGGGTGCAATAGATATTGGTCTAGTTCCTGGGACCAATTCTATGGAAAACTCTATCTCTCTCTCAGGGGGAAACTCAGGGATATCCTCAGGGAAGACTTTAGGGTACTCATTCGCCACAGGAATCTTATCAAGAGCTTGCTCTAGTTCAACCTCACTAGTCGATAGGAGAACGTATTCTTGATTCTCAGTCTTACAACAGTATAACATAACAGGTTTCAAGCTTAAACTAACAGGTTTAGAAGGTAAAGAAGGGAATACGATTGTCTAGGCAGCACAATCTAACATAACATGGTTGGCTGAGAGCGAATCCATGCCTAAGATTAGATCTAAACAAGATAAAGGAAGGCAGATTAAATCAGACTCATAGGTTCTACTATCAATGTGAATTTGACATTTCAAACAACACAGACAAGTTCTAACTGATTTCCTAGTGGGAGTAGAAACAAGCAACATATAAGGCATTTCAAAAACAGACAGCCCCAATCTACTTACGCAATCATGGGAAATAAAAGAATGCATAGCACTAGAGTCATATAGTACAGTTAAGATGTTACCGTTCACTTCGCATATACCTCGAATGAGATCATCAGACTCCGTGGTCTCCTCAGCATTCATGGTGAAAACCCTCCCTTGGCGTTGCGGTTTAGGGGCAGGTGTGTCCTTGGTGCAGTTCTTGGTGAAATGCCCGAGCTGTCCACACTTGAAGCAAACGTTTTGTCTGGCATAGCAAACCCCTTTGTGTTGCTTCCAACATTTAAGACAGACAGAATTTGTTGCAGGCTTCGGAGGCTGGCCGGCGGGTCTTGGAGGATTAGCGGAGGACCTCTGTGGTTGCTTGCCTTTGGAACCTTCACCATGGTAGGGCTTCTTTTGTGGGGGCTGCTTCTGGTGTTGCCCTTGAGATGCCTGCCTTCTCTTATGGGCCTCCGACCTCTGGATTGCCAGCTTACGGTTGCATTCCTCCACTACGCGACTCTTATTGATAAGGGCCGCATAGTTCTGAATCTCCAACGGGGCCACAGATGCCAGGATGTCAACCCTCAAACCTCCTTCATATTTCATGCACTTCCAGTGCTCGTCAGGGTTTCGCTGATAAAGTGTGGAGAACTTACACAGCTCCTCAAACTTCACTGTGTAATCAGCAACGCTCATACCTCCCTGGTAGAGCCTCAGGAACTCTATCTCCTTTGCGTTCCTCAAAAACATTGGGAAGTAATTCTCATAGAAAGCTGTCTTGAAGACGTCCCAAATGATTTCTCTTTGGTCATTCTCTATCAAGCTCTTCGCTCCCTTCCACCAGAATTCGGCATCCGCCTTCAGCATATAAGTAGCAAAGGCTACCTTTTGGGTCTCCGAGCAAGTCAGCACAGAGTAGATCTTCTCGATCTCCTTAATCTATTCATCAGCTTCTTCAGGGTTGAAAGCCCCTTTGAAACTGGGCGGGTTGGCCTTGCGAAACTCTGAGAACTTCTGATACCCGGCACTTGCTCCATTTCCGCCGACGGACTCTTTAGACCTTCGGTTTAGTTGATCCATCATGTGTTCAACTGCTGTAGCTTGAGCTTGCATGGCGTTCCCCATTTGTTGAAAAGTCCTCATGAAATCAGCGATGTTCGTGTTGTCGCTAGGCTCATTGGCGATACGTCTGCGAGTTGCCATTAGCTCCTAAACACACCAAAACAAAAATATCGAGTTGATCAGGCCCAATATCAAGCATAAGCATGACAGCAACTAAAGGCAATCTAACATGACAGCCATGCATTCTAAGTCCTACATCCCATCATACAGACAGGATCCACAGCATGACTTAACATAGCGCACGTAGAGTTATGCTTAGAAGCATAGTCAGTCCAACCTCAGGCTTTAACAGGATGAATTGCTCTGATACCATAATGCAATACCCTAATAAATCCATACTACGTTTAAGTCATATTACGGCATTTTATTAGTTGTTACTTATGCTCGTGGAAAACTAAACTTCGCTTGAAATTAAATTACGCGAAAAATACAGTAATTTTTTTTTTTGAAATACATCGTCACTTTGGAAAGTAAAGCCTTGCGCGAGAAGATAACAATAAACGAGCGTATCGCAAAGATTTCAGTCATACATTAAAGGGACAAGGGATAAATTAAAATACCATGCATTCACATCACTAAAACAACCATATAGATATAAATAGTCTCATAATATCCAATAGTACATAGAAAGGAAACTTACGGTCATACCATGGCTCCAAAATATCAAACGTAAAGAAATTTGACAAAGTTCGTTATAAAATGAAATATAAAGGATAAAGAGCAGGAATGGAATAGGCTCGTGTAAACATGTGCTGGCTTCTCTGCCTCTTTCCGCGCCCTTCACTCGGATGGACTCAGGTTCTCGAGTGCCTGGTCCCCCTCGCTCCTCGGCCTCAGGGAACATGAGGAGTACGGATGATACGAGGGTGCCTGCTGATCACCTCAATGCCACGGATGCGACGACCAGGCGTATAGCTGGCCACCGAAGAACGTTCTTCGGAGGGATCCTCCTCGGACGCGGCGGGGTGATACTCGGGGAGTGGCGGCGAAGCGGCTGCGGCCCTAGGAGTGGCTGTCGAACTCACCTCAATCACGGGAATCTCCGGCGGTGGCACGAGCTCGGCTATGAGTAGACCCAGAGACATTGGCTCCATCTCGATTTCTAGCAACGGCTCAGGCGGGAAATCCCAAGGACCCAGCGGCGGCCCAAGGTGAGCCGATGAAACATCTACAGGGGCTGGTGGGACTTCTGGCTCCTCTTGCTCAAAAATTCAACCCAGGTAAAAATATGTGCGAACTGCTGTGGTGGTCGTGGCCACAATAGCATGAGTATCCCCATCGTAGGCCCACTCATGGTGGGGAAGGTCTATGCTCCACTCCACGGGATGCGCCATTGGCATTTGGTGACGAGACAGAAAAATAACTAGGGTGAGAAATAAGATTTCTCTGTAGGACTCGACCCTGACACATAAGTGTCATCGTCATCGTCCCAGCCACTTCGGTTTTATAAATGAAAACAATGAGCATTCAATAGGTTCAATTCTTAGGTTTTCGAAAATATCAATGTCCGAAGTGGGTTCCATTTTAAGCACGTATTTCTCATATGCTAACATCATAGTATACATAAGAACTTGTATGATAATCTGTATCATGCATGCACATCTTATGAGTTTCATTCTTTACTTGGGTCGGACCGAGGCCCTTTTTTGTTCTTAATTTCACTTATCTTAAGTCCTTTTTTTTTCACGCACTAAACATAAGTGGTAATGAGCTCATACCGTGGCCGTCGCCACCATAAAATTTCGGTACTTTCACTAGCTGGGTCACGCCATGCCTCATGTCTATCCCCTATACTCACACTAGCTGGATCATGCCATGCCTCATGTGAGTCCTAGGTGAGGGGAACTTAAATTAGGTCACCTTCTCTTTTGAAGGATCACATCCTTTATTGAATCTCTTCTTATTAAAGCTTATGATGCAAAATATTTCTAAGTCCACAATTTTTACAGAATTTTGGCAGCATAACAGCTAGACCGAAGCTTCCCAAAATTTTGCCAAACAGAGAAACTAATATCACAGTATCATTAAGCATCATATCATATCATCATTATCATACCATCATTATCATATCATCATCATCACATCATCATCATAACATCATGCTCGCACATAAACATAGGCATATTCTCAAGCAAAGTTTTATGAGCTTAGCTTAGTAAATTAGGTGTAAGCTTTTAATTGAGAGTGCCTCTTGTGTGTCCTCTTTGATTAGTCGTAGGGCCAATTTTGTCTAATATCCCTTTTGATGCTTTTTAAGTTGAATTATGAAGATTTTCTAATACTTAATGTAAGGGTCTTAATGTCTTAAAGCTTATTCCTCATTAATCTTTAACTTTTACTCTAACCAGTTTTTACTTTTACAGTGGGGCAGTAAGTTCAAAAATTCACCATAATTTCATTTTTTACATTTTTTTTCGAATTTTGGTATGATTATACTTCTCTGAGTCTATTTTTAAACAAAAGAAACCCTACTCAAAAATTCATTTTGTAGCTTGAGTTATGCACATTTTATTTTGACTGTTTAGACTTGAAAGTTCATCTTGGGTCAGTGACTTTTAAATGTTACTGTGAACTCCTCACAAGGAATCTGTCAAAACTATTTTATGTGAATGTTTGTCTATGTCTTAGCTTTCTAACAAACTTGGTCCCACTCAAACATGTTCTGTATAACTTGAGTTATGCACGTTTTATTACCTACTGCCCGAACAGAAACCCATCCAGGAATAGCAAACTTTGAAAATTCATATCTCTCCCGTTTTAAGGACAAATCTCACATATTTTATATTCTTGGAAAGTTCTTTGAGTCTACTTTCGCAGAAAATTATTTTCATTACATTTTGAGTTTTGTAGAATGAGTTATACTATACATATTATAGACTGCCAGAAATCCAGCTTAACTAGCTTTTATATTTTTCACTTCAATCTTATGGAGAAATTGTTATATCACTTCAAATCACCATTTTCATGTTTTATCTCACCATCATATTCAATGTTTTAGTTACCAAATCAGTATTTTAAAACAAAATAAAGCAAGACACATGAGAACCATCAGACCACATAATTTCATTTCAAAACAACATTTTCATCAAGGCAAGAAAACTCATAGAGTAAGATGTGGTAATGAGACCTTGAAGCAAGCTTTAAAACCACCTAGCTATGAAGAGCTTAGGGGTTCTAGAGCTTGAAAAATACATGGGGAAGAAGGGTAAGAGTCACTGCCAAATGTGTTTCTCTTGAAAGCTTGAAGGATGAAGATGGTTGGAGATGGCCTCCTTCTCCTTGAGCTTGATATTGGGGCTAGGTGAGTGTTTGTTTTGCTTCTTCAAGAACCAAAGAGGGTGATCCTTGAACGGCTTGTGAGAATGGTGATGGAGATGAGGTAGGAAGTAGTAAGAAGGTTGGAAGAAGAACAAGAAAGATGGGAAAAACAAGAGAGCGGGATGAGACTTGGAGAGAGGAGAGAGCTTTGTGTTTTAGTGAGAGGAATGGAAAATGAAATGAGGGGGAAAGAGAGGGGCTGAAGGTGGCGCAAATGAGGGGGGAGTGTGATGTGATTTTTGCTTCTTACACAAGCTAGAGAATGGGAAAAACCTTCGGGCAAAAGAGAGTGTTGTGTTTCCTTTGAGTCTTGGCACTTGGGTAAAGACCATGTAGTGTTTTTTTCAAGTGGTTAAAAGCATGAGCTCTCTTAGGATTTGGCTTGGATGGCTATGATCACTCCAAGTGTCACCATCTTGATGGAGGCGAGTACATTTCTTGTCTTGACTTAAGGAACACTACTAGCATAGACTCTTGATCTAGGGGTGTATGATGAGAAGGCAAATGGATGGTTGGATATGACTCTTGCTTTGACCAAACTTTCAAACAATAATTAAAGGGAAGTTTCTACATCTTTATAATTGTTACAATTATCTAAATGTTAATTAATTTGATTGGTTCAATTATACCTTAACACATTTTTATTGAAAAGGGTTTTTCCTCATTAATTATGTAAAGAGGGTGTGAGGGTTAATTTTTCATGTAATTTGGGCGTGATGCTTGTCATGCTCTTAGTTAATAAGGTTAGGTCACCTTGATTTTTATGTTCTAAATCATGGGTTAATAAGGATTGGGCAATTAGGTTCTTAATTTTAACCTTTAATGCATCATATTTCAATTGTTGACTTGCCTTTAATTTACTAAGCCCTTGCTCTTGAGATTAATCGATTAATTCTCAATTAACCGTAAACCCCTCCAATTAGCCGGGAACACCGAGCTAATTAACTTAAGTGAAAATGGGGATGTTACATTTAGGAATTTCTACTGAGAAATCTTTATTTCTCACTCTATTATATACTTCGGCATCATTCTCAGAGCATGGAGAATAGAGCCACCGGCATCTTGTTCATTGAATTCCCAGAACTCCACATCCATCTCGACCCATTCATAGATTCCATGTACATATCTGGTAGATGCTAGTTCAGTCTTTACTTCTTTTTCCAGAGAGACTTTGTTGTACCCCTTATGCACCCGCTATTTGACTCTGCCATTCCTTACATTGCCATCCCTCTCCACATGGCTCATTCTTTTCCTCCTCCACCAGCAGCAGCACCAGCCATGGCTCCACCGGCCTCACCACCGCAGCAGATACCCTTAGTCTCGTGGTCTGAGGATGATCTGTCTGAGGTTGCGAGTTCATCTTCCTCATCTTCTAGTCCAAGTGTGGATTACACCCCTGTAGATGCCGGCATGGCGAATGGATTCCTTTCTTCAGAATCCATCTAGTTGGAGTACCCGCCGTAGTAGCAGTAGATGTACATGATGACCCCCTTTTGGGAGCTTGGGTCATAAGTAGTAGTTGTATATGAAATGTCCCATGGGGACCCATTAGGGTGTGGTTCATATAGACAGGTCGCTTTATTTTGTATTAGCGGTCTCATTCTTACCATCATGTACTATCTTATATATATATCTTTTGGCAACTTTCGTAACAAATGTATATGTGTTTATATATACATAATGCAATTTTTGGTAATTCTGTCCATTTCACATTTTCTTTATTCATGTTACTTTACTTCTGGTGCACGATTTATTAATATTGAAACCAAAGATGGAGTTAAATCCCCCTATCACAGATAATAACTTATTAGGTAATATATTATGACTTAAGCATAGTATTTTGTCTGGTAAGGTGTTATATTATTAGTATCAGAGCAGTTCGTCCTAATATAGGCCTGAGGATTGCACTGACTATGCTTCGCATATGCTCTGTATTCTTTAGATATTATCATGAATTGAATCTTGTACATATGGATAGGATGCATGTAAGAGGATTGCCTAACCATATGCTATTATTTACCAGCACACCGAACTTAGTATTGAGCCTGATCAACTCAATTACTCTTATTTTGTGTGTTCAGAACTTGATGGCTTCTGGAAAGCGAGGTAGGCTGAAAACTTCCTCAACCCAGGAAGAATCTACTGAGTTCTTGGACACAATGCAAGAAATGGTGCATGCTATGCGCGAGCAGGCAGCTACGGCAACACAAATGATAGATCAACGAGGGCGGCAGCCAGAAGTAGGTTTGGGAGGGAATCATAATGGCCCTGGGGTCGATCTAAAGTACCTTAAATTCGCTGAGTTCAGGAAGGCTAACCCACCTAGCTTCAGGGGAGCCTTTAACCCAGATAAGGCGGATGAGTGGGTTAAAGCTATGGAGAAGGTCTTCTCCGTATTGGATTGCACAGACTGTCAGAAGGTGACCTTTGTTACCTATATGCTGGAAGCAGATGCAGAGTTCTGGTGGAATGGAGCACGGCAGTTATTGGAGGGATCCTAAACAGATATGACTTGGGACATATTTAGAGATACGTTTTACCAGAAGTACTTCCCTGCTTCTGTCTGTAATGCTAATGAGCTGGAGTTTATGCACCTCCAACAGGGGAATAGTAGTGTATCGGAATACATTGCTAGATTTGAGGAGTTGTGCAAATTTTCCACCATTTATCAGTGGAACCTCGATGAAGCCTGGAAATGCATGAAGTTTGAAGGTGGACTGAGAGAAGACATCCTTACCACCATAGGGCCAATGGAGATCAGAGACTTCCCGATGTTGGTGAACAAGTGCCGCCTAGTGGAGGATTGTAACAGGAAGTTGGTTGCTGCTAGGTCAGCCGATAGTAACTTTAAGAAGGGCTTAGCCCAACAAGGCCCAAGGTTCAAGCCCAACTTTCAGCAGTAGAGAAAGTTTCAGCCTGCGGGCAGCAAAGGCAAGCAACCTTAGAGGCCTTTTGGAAACCAGACATGTAGCCAGTACGGCAGGAATCATGGCAACTGCCCCTGCTTGGCAGGTCAATACGTCTGTTTTGGATGTGGCAAACCATGCCACAAAATCTATGAGTGCCCTGCTAGAAACCCTTAGCTGACTCCCAAGCCACAACGTCAAGAAAGAGTTTTCACTATAGATGCACAAGAGGTCAACAAGTCAGAAGATTTGATCAAGATACGTGTGAAGTGAATGGTAAGACCTTGACTGTCTTATACTATTCAGGTGCATCTCACTCTTTCATTTCTCATGATTGCATTTCAACCTTATAGTTACCTATTTTTGAATTAGCTTATGACTTGTTAGTTTCTATACCTACAAGTGAGCCCGTTAAGACCCATCATACTTGTATGAATATCCCCCTTTAGCTAGGAGGTCGAACTTTTTCAGCCAATTTAATTTGTCTCCCCTTGTCCGGACTTGATATTATTCTGGGTATGGACTAGCTCTCTGCTAACCAGGCCTTGTTAAATTGCTTTGATAAATCCATTGTGCTTCTCTCTATTTCATCTTCCGAACCACCAATCCCGGTAAGTCTTTATTTAAGTTCCTTAGTAGCACACCATTGTGGGGATGAAAGTCAAGGGTATATTCTTCTATCAACCAGTGTAGAGGAGATTGATCAGAAGTTGGATAATATTCCAGTTGTTAGGGAATATCCCGATGTGTTCCCTAAAGATATTCCTGATTTTCCTCCCGAGAGGGAAATTGAGGTTGCCATTGAATTGGTACTGGGAGCACGACCCATATCTATAGCGCCATATTGAATGTTGCCCCTCGAATTGACTGAACTTAAGAAGCAGATTGAAGAACTTCTGGAAAAGAAATTTATTAGGCCAAGTGCATCACCATGGGGAGCGCCAGTTTTGTTCGTTAAGAAGAAAGACGGAGGCATGCGGCTGTGTATGGATTACAGGCAGCTGAATAAGGCACCAATAAAAAATAAGTATCCATTGCCAAGGATTAATGATCTTATGGATCAACTGCAAGGGGCTACTGTATTTTCCAAGATTGATCTACGATCGGGATACCACCAGATTCGGGTTCGAGAAGAAGATATTTCAAAGATGGCATTTCGAACTCGTTATGGACATTATGAATACACTGTGATGTCCTTCAGATTGACGAATGCACCGGCAATATTTATGGATTACATGAATCGGATATTCTGACCATATCTTGACATATTTGTGTTGGTATTCATTGATGACATACTTGTCTACTCGAAGATAGAGCAGGAGCATGCAAAACATTTGCGACTAGTTTTGCAAGTTCTAAGAGAGAAGAAACTTTACACCAAGCTATCCAAATGTGAATTTTGGATGAAAGAAGTAAAATTTTTTGGCCATGTGGTATCCCATGGTGGAATTTTTATGGATCCTAGTAAGATAGAAGCAGTATTAAGCTGGGAACGACCAACAATAGCTACAGAAGTCAGGAGCTTCTAAAGGTTGGCAGGATATTATAGGAGATTTGTTAAGAATTTCTCTCAAATAGCCCTACCCCTAACAAAACTAACCAGGGAGAACACCCTATTCAAATGGACACCGGAGTATGTGCAGAGTTTCTAAGAATTAAAAGAAACCCCAGTACTTACTCTGCCGGATCCTCATGGACCGTTCGAAGTCTACTGTGATACTTCTAAGAAAGGATTAGGGTGCGTATTAATGCAGAACAGAAACATCGTCGCATATGCTTCCAGGCAATTGAAAACTCATGAAAGAAATTATCCAACGCATGACGTAGAGTTAGCAGCGGTGGTATTTGCTTTGAAGATATGGAGGCACCATCTCTACGGAGTAAAGTTTGAAGTATTTTCTAATCACAAAAGCTTGAAATACCTTTTTGATCAGAAGGAATTAAAATGAGTCAGCGAAGGTGGATGGAGTTTCTTAAAGATTACGAGTTTGAGCTAAAATACCACCCTGGCAAAGCAAACGTGGTGGCAGATGCCCTGAATAGGAAATATTTAACGGTGGCATGGATGATAATTAAGGAGATGAAGCTCATAGAGAATTTTTGAGACCTCAACTTGGGAATCTCTATGACCCCCACTGCCATTCAATTAAACCAACTTAAGATAACCGGTGGTTTCAAAGACCAAATCCAGCAAGCAAAACGAAGAAATGATGACTTCCAGCATACGGTGCAACAAGTGCAATCTGGCAAGCTAATAGGATTTACTCAGGATGCAAAAGGGATATGGCGATATCAGGGAAGAATATGCATACTTGAGGAGGATAATCTCAGGAAAAAGATATTGGAGGAAGCCCATAAGAGTGAGTTTACTATACAACTTGGCATTAACAAAATGTACTGAGATCTTAAGAAGATGTTTTGGTGGTCAGGCCTTAAGATAGATGTGGCAAATTTTGTGAACAAATGTCTGACCTGCCAGAAAGTAAATATAGAACATCAGATATCGGCAGGAACTCTGCAACCCTTAGAGATTCCGAAGTGGAAATGGGAGAGTATTTCTATGGATTTCGTAGTGGGCTTACCAAGGACACCCTTAGGATATGATGCTATATAGATCATAGTAGATAAGCTAACCAAGTCCGCTCACTTTTTACCCATTCAAGCAAATTATCCTTTGGAGAAGTTAGCTCAATTGTACATTCAAGAAATGGTACGGCTACATGGTATTCCTTCAACAATCATTTCAAATCGAGATCCAAGATTCACCTCATGATTTTGGGGAGCTCTCCATAAGGTGTTCAGTATTAGGCTATGCTTAAGTACTGCATATCATCCGCCAATAGATGGTCAGACCAAGCGAACTATTTAGACTTTGGAAGATATTCTATAATCATACATTCTAGAACAGCATGGGAGCTGGAATCGATACTTACCGCTGGCTGAGTTGCATTAAACAATAGTTACCATGCTAGCATCGACATGGCTCCATATGAGGCATTATATGGCTGGAAGTGTCAATCTTCTCTGTGTTGGTACAAATCAAGAGAACAGAGTCTGTTGGGTCTGGACTTAATCAGACAAACTATAGAGCAAATTACAAGGATCCGTAGCAAGATACTTGCTGCTCAAAGTCATCAAAAGAGCTACGCGGACGTTAGGAAAAAGCCATTCGAGTTCTAAGAAGGAGACCATGTGTTTCTAAAGATCACGCCCACAACTGGAGTAGGTAGGACCATTAAAGTTAGAAAGCTAAGCCCTCGCTTTATAGGTCCTTTTCAAATTTTAAAATGAATCGGGCCAGTGACGTATCGAGTTGCTTTACCTCCACATCTGTCAACCTCCATGATGTGTTCCATGTTTCTCAACTCAGAAAATACCAGCCTGACCCTACCCATTTCTTGGAACCTGAAACAATCCAATTAAGGGATGACTTAACCTTTTATGTACCTCCAGCATGGATAGTGGATAGGAGCATCAAATACCTACGGAACAAAGCTGTACTGCTAGTAAAGGTAGCATGGGGACATGAAGACTCGACAAACTGTGCGTGGGAATTAGAAGCCGATATGCAGAAGGAGTATCCTGAATTACTCTCAGGTACTAAATTTTGAGGACAATTTTTTTTTTTAGGAGGGTAGAATGTAACGACCAAAAATTTTATCGTTACTAACCGAGTTGTTCGGTTTTCATCAAATAAGTGAGTTTAATCGGAATTCTATTAAACATTTAATTAAAGCTAATTAAATGTGATTTAGGAGTAATTAGGCTTGGCAGAATTAGATTAGGAACATAGGAAACCTCACAGAATTTTTCTAAAAACCGGTTTACCGATTTAAGAGAAATCGGTAAGATTTCAGTAATTTAAACTGTCGAAACCGAATCAATAGAAATTATACTGTGAGAACCCTAGGATGGATGGCCAAGATTTACCCAACTTACCCATGCAAGTGGCACCATCTCAGCCCTCCAAATAGGCTGCCAAACCAAGTTACATAACCTATTCAAATCCACCAATCACATGTAACTTGCTTGAGAAGTTTTTATATTTTTCCTTTTCTGCCCTTACAAAGAATTCGGTCCATATATTTGACCCCTCCCCATTCTTTTTCCACCGTCGCACCTCATCTCAACACATATCATCTTCCTTTCCCACAAACCTTCAAGCCATCACTAGATTTCTTCAACTCCAACCCCAAATTCAACAAGAATCATACCTAGAAAAGGTAGGAATCCTACTTCTCTTTTTATTTTCCCTTAGTTTGGAGTTATGTGTGGGTCTTGATACTTTGTGCTACTGATGATATATAGATTGATGAGGATGTTTTATAGTTGATTATACATGTATGTTATGATTAAAATTGGAATTGGTAGGAAAGAACTTGAAGAGAAGAGAAAACTCAAGAAGCTATTAGAGTTTTTCCTCGACGGTCTATATGGCGAAGTATACGGCCCCGGCTACAGCCGTTTAAACTCCATGAAACTATTCTTATGTGAAACTAGACATCTAGGGCTTTCCATATATATATAATATAAGGCCATTGGATCAGTATAGAGGTAGATATGAATTTTTGAAGTTTAACCTAGAAATCAGGACCTTCATCCGGGCAGTTTGAGTTGAGAAGGGTGTAACTCATCCTATACGACTTCAAATTCAGTGAAACCAACTTTGTTAGAAAGCTTACACATAGAAGGATATCCCATAAAAATTCTGAATTAGATAAGATCCCATTTGTTTCCAGTGAGTCGGGAAAGTTGCCCTATGTCCAATCCGGGCTAGAATAAGGTAGTCCAGTAGGGTCAAGTTTCAAAGCTTATATCTCAAACTATACTTATTCAAATGATATGAAACTTGTTTTATTTGAAAGTTTGTTCTGTTAGCTTTACCTGGATATAAATTTTCCATGATTTCACCCAGATTTTTATTTTTAGTGGATTTTCCCTTACAAGAGTGCCATTCTGGCTGGAAGTAGAACAAGTCTGGGATAAGACACAAACAACTTGCGTTAATGTCGAAAGTCGGGACTTAGTAAATAGAGAGCTAGGTCGGTATACTTAAAAATTGAACTCTAAACTTAGTAAATAAGGGACTAGGTCGAGGATCTTTAGGGTTGAACTCAGTAGAGTGTACTTAAGGTTGAATTCGGGAGAGTGTACTTAAGATTGAACTCGGAAAGCACACTTAAGGTTTAACTCGGGAGGTCATACTTAAGATTGAACACGGAAGATATACTTAAGGCTGAGCTCGAAACTTAGTGAATAGGAAATTACATCGAATGTAGTCCAGCTCGGGAACTTAGAGTTTAGGAAAACACTCGAAAGTCTCGAAGGACCAAATTGTGGGTTCAGGTCGGAGGCCAGGATCATAGGCACATAAAACTCTTATATACGTAATTCCGAAACTCGACCCAGAATCAATATCAGGAGATTAAACATAACCCCGAAAGTCATAAATCATATAATCTCGGAAGGTTGAACATAACCCCGGAGGTCAGAGCTTGTATAAGATTGAAACTCGGAATTCATTTAACCTTGAAAATGAACTCGGGAACCTCATTAGAAATTAAAAACTTGTAAGATAGATTGATGCTTAAGATTCTAAATCTTGCACTTATTGATATTGTTATATTCTTGGTATGAATATGATGTTTGGTATCGAGTTTGTTGTTAATTACAATTTCCTGGTTGTATGGCACTATTCATGAGGAAGCAAACATGATTCGTTATGCTGAGATTTCAACAGAAAATGCAATTAATATGAATTTGCAAGTTATGCATGCATGGGTCAAAGGGTTCGCCAAGCAATGCTACCCCATAAGCATGAGACAAGTAATGCTACCATTATAAGAATGAGGAAGGATTTCCATATGACTTGGGCTAGCCCTTGAACAAATTTAAGGGGAATAGGTTAGTGGAGGAGTCAGGGAAAGCAAACCCGGCAACCTTGTATAGGAACGAGCTCGATCCTGAAAAGCAGACCATTATCCAAGAGTCTTATGGCCGATATATACTCCTAGGGGACCAAGTATGGAAAAATATGAGTTAAGATCAAGTGCATGATTTTTCATGCATAACCACATTTTCAGTTATCATGCATTGATTTAATTGCACCATTGGATGTTATATCTATATGTTATTACTCATTTTATGGTTATCATTTATCTATGTCAATGCACATATTTGGTTGTTTATTTTCTGTTTAATTTCCTTTACTTCCTTAAGTAAAATAGAGCTGTGTTTCGGGCTATGATTTATACAACTAATTGAGTAGGATTCCCTAGTGATGTAACATTTTCTTTTAATTAACCAAAATCCGAAACACCTGAGAATGTTGGCGATGATAGGTAAACATAGATTTAGGAATTTCTACTGAGAAATCTTTGTTTCTCACTCTATTATATACTTCTGCATCATTCTCAGAGCATGAAGAACGCAGCTATTGGCATCCTATTCATTGAGTTCCCAAAACTCCACATCCATCTCAATCCGTTCATAGATTCCGTGTATATATCTGGTAGATGCCAGTTCCATCTTTACTTCATTTTCTAGGGAGACTTTGCTGTACCCCTTATGCACCTGCTGTTTGACCCTGCCATCCCTTACATCATCATCCCTCTCCACATGGCTTACCGCTTTCCACCTCCACCAACAGCAGCACCAGCCATGGCTCTGCTGGCCTCACCACCGCAGCATATACCCTCGGTCTCGATGTCTGAGGAGGATCCATCTGAGGCTGCGAGTTCATCTTCCTCGTCTTCTGCTCCGAGCATGGATTATACCCCTGCAAATGTCGGCATGGCGAATGAATTCCTTTCTTCGGAATCCATCCAGTTGGAGTACTTGTCGTAGCAGCAGTAGATGTACATGATGACCCCCTTTTGGCAGCTTGGGTCATAGGTAGTAGTTGTACATGAAATGTCCCATGGGGACCCATTAGGGTGTGGTTCATATAGACAGGTCGCTTTATTTTGTGTTAGTGGCCTTATTCTTACCATCATGTACTATCTTATATATATATCTTTGGCAACTTTCATAACAGATGTATATATGTTTATATATACATAATGCAATTTTCGATAATTCTGTCCATTTCGTATTTTCTTTATTTATGTTACTTTACTTCTGGTACACGATTTATTAATATTGAAACCAAATATGTAGTTAAATCCACTAGTCACATGTGAGAACTTATCAGGTGACATATTATGACTTAAGCATAGTATTTTCTCTAGTAAGGTGTTACACTTAGCACCATGACAACCTCTCTATATAACTCCATGACTCGAGCATGGCTTATATAATGGAGGGTGTTACAAAATGGTATCAGAGCAGTTCACCCTATATAGGCCCGTGGATGGACTAACTATGCTTCTGAAGCATACTCTAAGAGTCTAGATAAAGCATACTTTAGGTCCTCACATGATAAAGGCATAGAAGATTTTGCATGGTAGTCTCGCTACGAGTGTTGTGGACTATCTGTTGCACTTGACTGAATGTTGAGCCTGATCACCTCAGTATAAGGTTTTGTGCAAACCGAAGCCTAAAACACACAGTAGGCTTATTAAAAACCTTTTATACATGATTATTGGGGATAAGACTCCTAGGAAGTAGCGATGGCATAAAGGGGTAGATAATTGAGTAAGTTAAGAAGTGCAAAGAATTGGGGATTCAATCAAAGGAGTTATGTCGGACAGTTTGCTATGGATATAGTAAACCTAGTTATATCAAAAATGGTTGTTTGTAAAGTGTTGCCGAGTAGCTGAAGATTTCCTATCATCAAGGGCAGGCTTTTAGTTAGAGACGAGCTAAGTAAGAATCATCTTCACCCTGATGGGGCTTGTTTCGAGCTTCATTGCGATTACCTGATCCAGACTATCTTCCCTAGATTGAACGTATGGGATTCTTCTACCTAGTTTTATAACTTTAATACTCAACAAAAGTAAGGTGAATACCCGCTGATAAGGTTATCTTATGTGGCATGGATAATGCCCTTATTTTCCTCATAGATAAGATTACCCCGAAGGTACCTCGCCAGCAAATTCAATCAATAGTTTTTATTTTAGATTGTGGTAATACCACATTATAAGGACCTGATTCCGCATTAAGAAATTTGTAGAGTAGATGAATAAATCAGAGAATCAGTGAAAGAAGCTTAGGGCAAAAGCTTCAGTTAGGTATAAGAGAGACCTTTTAAGTCTCTGTCTAGAGAATAGAGACCTTGTAGCGAGTGGAATCTTGGCTTCGAAAGGGAAACAGTTGAGCAAACTATATCTAATTGCATATTGAATCAAGATGGAGATATGGTTATACACGGTATGGAAAAACATATGAAGTTATAATTGTAGCAAGAGAGAGAGGCAGTATATCTCCTACTAACCTGAAGTAGGAGCACTTTCAAACTAGAGGTGGCATATGAACTAAGTGTAATTTTCCTACCTTTCAGGGATAAAAAGGAGTGCTAGAAAATCTAGTCATGTTCAAATTCTATCAACCTCAGCCACCACAAGAACTAGATGATAGGAGCATCTTCAACATGTTATTAGTAGAGAAATGAGGCTATTCAGAGGAGAAAGGCAAAGTTTATCAATTGCCTTTAGGTACCATTATATATGCTATGGGTAGAGTAACTCGATAAGGAATTTATTTAGATACAGGTGAGAGTAACAAGGACTTAAAGTATGCAACAAGTTCCGATAGACCAGGGGAGCATCCTGACAAGTGAAAACAAATAAATTTCTGCAGGAACAACAGAACATGGTAGGAATGAGGTAAGAAAAAAGGAAGTTTGGGTTTTTGACTAGCCCATTAAAAGGAGAAAAGCTGCTTAGTATGGGAGTACGGTGCAAATAAGATTGTGTACAAAATACCAAGTAGGGTTGCCTTAACACCGGTCATAAGTGCAACATACTCAATGCACCCTAAGCAAGACCGGACGATGCACCAATATAAGATCGAAGAGGATTTGGAAACGTGCCCTATAACAGGCAAGATTACAATGTTCGAATTAGAGGCAGTCAGAAGAGTCTCCATACCTTGAGCCAGATTAGATGCAATCATCACGAATGCACTAGGTTCCATCGGAGTTCCATAGTTAAGCATGCTTGGACGGGAGTAATATTAAGCTGGGTGACCCTCTGGGAAGTCCTTATATTGTAACTTCAACACGGTAGCAAGACCATCATTTCTATCTCTCATAGCAAATGGATTACATCCTAGGGGCAAGATGTTACAAGGGATAACTAGAAGACTCAGTAGTGAGAGTAATGTAAAGTTTAACCATAAACTTGATATACATACTATACTAAGATTGACCATCAATGAGGAATGTAGTGCTGGTAACCACGAGATTCCTTAAGTTGGTATTTAAAGTTTAGAAGAAGATGGACGTCAACATAATAAACAAGGAATCTCCTTACTACCAAATGAAAGAAGATAGGAGAGTG
Organism: Pterocarpus santalinus; assembly: GCA_031439595.1. Lineage (NCBI taxonomy): Eukaryota > Viridiplantae > Streptophyta > Magnoliopsida > Fabales > Fabaceae > Pterocarpus > Pterocarpus santalinus. The sequence goes on from CM062528.1 coordinate 16,941,717, forward strand.
ATAGAATCTTTTCAGCTCGACAATCCTTTTTCTAGTATCGAATTGATCATATTCTGGGGGGAAAGGATATTGCAATAGTTAGTAAGAAGCTCAACAGGGACGACACAAAATTCAACTAGCAAATAATGAGAAAAATGAAATAAAGCCCATAAGAAGAGGAAGGATTTTATAGCAAGGCCTATAGCTAGTCCTATACCCCAGACTCAATATAAGGGAATTCATCACTGATCATAGGTGGTCAAGTGGACCAAAAACGTTGGAAACGATTAAGAGTTGGTGTCGAAGACTCAAGACACAAGTAATGAAGTGTTTACCAGAAATTACAATGCAATAGTAGTTAGACACATGACAAGAAAGATAAGTAACTTTCTCGGAAAACTTGCTAACAGATCAGGCCATCGTCAAGATAAAGCGTATTTTGTGCAGTTATACAATCTAGGGGAACTCTTGACATGTCAGGAAGGTATCTCTAGAGAAGAAATGGGATAAGGAAGAGTTTGCAGTTTTGCTAAGAAAATATGGCTATTAACCCTTTTTACGCCAGATCACGTATACCTTGATAGCTAAAAATCAGGGAGGACAAGAGGATGGTAATAAAAAGAGCTATGAATCTTATAAACTTTAACTATACAGTGGGAGTGACATGAGATCGTTCCACAAGTAATGGAGCATGAGGTAAAGTTCATAAGGAAGAGGAGTTTTAACATGAGGCTCCTAGTTACAATTTTGAGAAGAGGCCTAAGCCTATATTTCTGATCTTCTATATTATTGAAAGGCCTAATCCTATATTTCTAATCTTCTATATTATTGAACTAAGGGTATGAAGTTAGATGTGGCGAGCTTCGTAAGCAAATGCTTGATATGTCAGAAGGTGAAAGTGGAACATTAGAAACCCTCTGGGATGCTACAACCTTTGGAAATCCCTAAGTGGAAGTAGGAGAGTATCTCCACGGATTTTGTAATGGGATTACCAAGAACGCCAGCAGAATATGATGCAATATAGGTTATTGTGGATAGATTAACCAAATCCGCTCAATTTCTACCTATTCGTGCAAATTATCCATTGGAAAGATTGGCACAGTTGTACATTCAAGAGATTATAAGGCTACATGGGACCCCTTCAACCATTATCTCTAATCGAGATCCAAGATTCACTTCACGGTTCTAGGGAGCCTTACAAAAGCGTTTGGTACTAAGTTGTGCCTAAGCACTGCATATTACCTGCAAACGGATGGGCAAACGGGGATCTTAGAAGATATGCTACGAGCCTATATAATGGTGCAACGTGGGAATGGGGATCGATACTTACCGCTAGCCGAATTTGCATACAACAATAGCTATCATGCTAGCATCGGCATGGCTTCTTATGAAACGTTGTACGAACGAAAGTGCCAATCTCCACTGTGTTGGTATGAAATAGGAGAATCAACTCTATTGGGGCTTAATTTAGTTGAACAGACCACTAAGTAGATCAAGAAGATTTGAAGTAAGATGCTTGCTGCCAGAGGAATTACGCGGATACTAGGAGGAAGCCTCTGGAATTTCAAGAAGGAGACCACGTGTTTCGAAGGTTACGCGTACAACAGGGATAGGTGGAGCCATTAAGGTTAAGAAGCTAAGTCCCCGCTTATCGATCCCTTCCAAATCTTGAAGCGAATTGGATCAGTTGCATACCGAATCGCTTTACCTTCACATCTGTCAAACCTTCACAATGTCTTCCATATTTCTCAACTCAGAAAGTATCAGCTTGACCCTACACACTTTTTGGAACCCAAGTCAGTACAGCTAAAAGAGGATCTGACTTTCTACATACAGCTAACACGGATCGTAGACAGAAGTAGCAGGCAACTTCGAAACAAAACTGTGCAGTTGGTAAAGGTAGCATGGGGAAAAGTAGATGCTGAGGATTACACTTGGGAATTAGAATCAGACATGAAGAAATAGCATCTTGAATTCTTCTAAGGTACTAAATTTTGACGACAAATTTTTTTTACGGAGGGTGACAATGTAACATCCACCACGAGTTCTAACTTCGTCTTCAAGTTTCCATGATTTCCTACTTCCGACTTCATTTTCAGGTTTCAAATAAAATGGACATTATTTCCGACTTCATCTTCGAGTTTCAAATAAAACGGGCATAATTTCTGACTTCCGACTTAACCTTCAAGGTTCAAACAAAATGGATGTGATTCCCGATATCCGAGTTTAGTTCCAAGTTAGACATGAGTTCCTATCTTTGAATTTATTTCAAGAGATTTTTCATTCCTATCGATATTCCCGAGCTTGACTTTGTGACTGACTTCCGATATTGAATTGGGAGTTCCGAGATTATATAAGTTCCGATTTCCTGGTACATAAGGTAAATGTTTTGATTCCCGACTTCCATGGTTATGCTTAGAATCGATCTCCGATATTGATCCTGGACCAAGTTTTAGTATTACGTGTAAGAGTTTTAAAGCATCTTAGTTCTCGACTTAGGTAAGCGGGTATAAGATTTTATGTTCTGGTACTAACTTCCAAGTTTATGTAACATCCCTAACTTCCGAGTTTAAGTCTTTTACGTTTTATAGTCTTGTCTTTGACTGTTGATTTTAAGGTGATTTGTTTGCTGTGATTTCTGATCTCCGACTTTATGTTTCAAAGAAAACGAACATGATTTCTGATCTAATAATCTATTTCCAAGTGATGCGAGTTCCGACCTCCAAATGGATCTCCAAGTTCAAATAAGACGGCCATGGGTTTCGACTTTGCATAGGATGGATACGAGTTCCGAGTTTAGACAGAGTTCAAACAAGTTCTTATTTTGCTTGGAAGATAATTAAGCCACATTAAGCCACAAAAAGAAGGAAGCACGATTGGAAATCAGCCACAAGAATTTCAGCCAATCAACACTCACAATTCCAACTACCCTCTTTATATTTAAATTAGACTTTTTCCTTCTCACTTCATGCTGACTTGCGCCCCTTTCATCTGATTCCAGCCTTCCTTTTTCTCTTCTCCTCTTCTTCTATTCTCCTCTCAACCTACTTCATCAACCTCCAAGTCTTGACAAGATTTCACCCACCAAACTTCAAAATCTAACAAGATCACATATAAAGAGGTAGGGGTTCAATTTTGTTCTTATTATTCTGATCGTAGGTGACTGATTTTGGATTTATTTTCTCACTTCTTGATGTGATTAGTGAATTGATATGATGATCTTTGGCTGTTTTGGTGTTTAAATTTGATTAAGGAGTAGGAAAGAATGAGAAAAGGAAGATGTGAGGGGCTGGGAGACCAATTTACCTCGACAGTCCGTACGGCAGAGTGTACGGCTCTGCCTACAGCCGTTCAAATTTGATAGAACTATTTTTATTTGAAACTAAACATTTAGGGCTTTCCATACATATATCATATAAGGCCATTGGAGTAGTATGGAGAGAGATATGAATTTTGGAAATTTGACCTAGATTCTTGAGATTGATACTAGACAGACTGGGTTGTGCAGAGCAAAACTTGCTCTATACGACTGGGAATTTGATCAAACCAATTTTGTTAGAAAGCTTACATATAGGAAAACATCACATTAAAATTTTCAAGTTAGATATGGTCCCGTTTGCTCCCAGTGGTTCAAAGAAGTTGCCCTATGTCTAAACCAAGCCAAAATAGGACAATTTAAGAAGGTCAAATTTTGGGCCTTATAACTTGAGCTGTACTAAAGCAAATGAAATGGAACTTTTGTATATGAAAGGTTGTCCTGCTAGCTTTAATATGCTACCAATCTCGTATGATTTGATTTGGTTTTCCATTTTTAGTAGATTTTTACTTTTAAGTGTATAATTCTAGCCAGTCTCAGGGCAGGCCAAGATAAAACTTAAATAACTTGAGTTATACTTATCAAAATTAGATGGGACCAAAGAGGTTAGAAAATAGACACACAACCCTCTAACACAAAATGGAGGTCCAGATGAGTTAAATAGAAATTTTGGCTTGATTTACAAAAACCAAATTGAATGAATGTGCTAAGACAACAATTATGTTTTAAATGCAACATTTATTCCTATGAGATTGATGAGTGAATTATCAATGAAATGTTATGATATCTCTATATAATTGACTGTCTGAGTACTAGCACTATTCATGAGGAAGCGGACACGTTCTGTTATGCTGCCAAAAGTTAGGTAAGCCTATGCATGAGTTATAATCTACACTCAAATCCATGTACATTTGTAAAAAGTTCATAAAGATTATGTTATGATGAAAGTTTCATAATACTTGGGCCAGCCCTGGATTTAAAGATAAGGGAATAGATCGGTGGGGAGGTCAGGGAAAGTAAACCCGGCATTCCTAGACAGGAACGAGCTCGATCCTGAAAAGCAGAATATTATCCAGGAGTCTAAGTGGCCAAGACCTCCCAGGGGACCAAGTAATGGAAAAGATTATGAAGATCAAGTTGCAAGTTAAAGAAAGATACAAATTAAGTTAAGTGCACTTACACACAGTCAAGTATAACATCTTTATGTGCATCTTCAACTATCTTGTTAAGTCATAATGTTATTATGTTTGTTGTTGAAGCATATTATACTATTCATATTTTTATGATTATCATATGATATGGCAAATGGTTGTTAAAATATAACCCGCTTCGAGAAAGATGTTTTCAAATTAAAAATGAACCACTAGTTGTATATATGTGCTCACATTTTTTTTATAAGAAATCGAAGCGGCTGGAATGTTTATGATGATACACTGTATGGTTTGAGTTTACCTACTGAGAACCATAGGTTCTCACTGCCTACTTGTATGTTTTCTGTTCCATAAACATTCCAGTACCTAAGTTGGAAATCAAGAGCAAGCCGGAGTACTAGGACGTTCACTGAGCAAGATTCGGAAGCAGACTAGATCAAGAGACTACTGAAGCTAGTTGATGACGCAACGGAAGCAAGTTCGATGTGTTATGTTAGTCACAATTTCTTCTAAATTGTAATGATTTTATTTTCTATGTGTTAGAAATGATGAAATTTATGAACTATATTTTAGTAATAAAGTGTACAGTTGAAGGACCATGTATTATATTTTCCACATTTTAAAGGTTCTCTTAGCACCGTGACAACATCTCTATATAACTCCATGACTCGAGCATGGCTTATATAATGGAAGGTATTACAATCTCAACAGAAGACAACTCGGGAGACATGGGCTCCATCTCAATATTTTTCCAATGGTGACAATGGAAAATCCTAGGTTGCTAGTGGTTGCCCAAGGATTGTCTCAAGAATGACCACAAGAGCTAGTGGAATGTCCAGCTCTGCTACCTCATTCATGTGACCAAAGTAGAAATAAGAGTGTATGACTGTGGTGATTGTCTCCACGATCACATCTTCCTCAACATCATAATACCACTCATACTCGGGTGGATTCGAGATTTATTCCACTAGAGATACCATCAATGTCTAGTGACAACACAGAAAAATGGACATAAGAAATAATATTTCTCAATAGGACTTTAACTCAACACGAAAGTGTCTTCGTTATCGTCTTAACCATTTGTTTTTCACTTTTTCTTGAAATTAGCCTTAACCAAATTTATGTTTTCACTATGGGGTAGTAACTTAGTAAATTTACCATAATTTCATGTTTTACTATTTTAACTTGCTTATTTGTAGGATTATATTCCTCTTATCCCTTTTTAAATAAAAGAAAACCCCACTCAAAATTTCAAAGTTTAACTTGAGTTATGCACTAATTAATATAACTATTTAGTTTTCAAGTTTACCCAGGTAATAGTAAATTGTTGAATTTAATGGGAGTTCCACAAAAGGACTTTGATCGAGATATTTTATAGGGTTATTCCCTTATGGCTTAGCTTTCTTAGAAATTTGGTTCCACTCAAAGATCTTTTATATAACTTATAAAGATTTTAGTGCAGACTATCCAGATAGAAACACCACTAAGTACATCCCACTTACAAAATTCATATATTTCTTGTTTTAAGTCCAATGCTCACATATTTTATATGTATAGAAAGTTCTAAGTCCATTTTCATATTAAATTAGTTTCAATTTGAGTTGTATAAAACAAGTTTTCACTTATGTCATACAGTCTGCTAGAATTTTAGCGTTTCAAGATTTCATTTTCTTACCTTGTTTTGTAGAAATATTAAGGTTCCTCCTCAAGTGACTATTTTTGTCTTTCATAGTTTGAAGTTTCAAGGATAAAATAGTATTTTAAGTATAAATGGATTTGGTTCATAAAAACATTTGCACAAACTAAATATATTTCAAGAGAACACTTTAACATCAACAAAAACTTCAAAATGGAATAGTGTGGTCATGAAACCTAAAGAGCAAGTCTTAGAACCACCTAGTTGTGAGAAGTTTAAGAGTTCTAGTACTTGAAACATTCAAAGAAAAGGGAATTAGAATCACTACTACAAGAAGCTTTTGAGATGCTTGGAGAGTTGAAAGGATGAAGAAGGTTCTTGTACCTTGGAGCTTGAAAATAGAGTTAAGTATGTGTTCGAATGTGTTCTTCAAAGACCAAAGAGGGTGATCCTTGAAGGATTGTGAGAATGGTGATGAGAATTGAGGTTGGTTAGAGTAGGAAAGATAAGAAGAACAAGAAGAATAGGAAGAACAAAGAGAAGATAGTGTGGAGTTTAGAGAGAAGTAAGAGCTCAATCTTTTAGTGGGAGGATGAAAGTTGCAAAATGAGAATGGAAGGGAAATTTTGGGGCAAGGCATGGGCTGATGCAATTTTTGCGTTTTGCTATAAGGATTAAGCTTTGCAACCTTTAGGTAGATGGGGGTGTTGTTCCACTTTTGAGGCTTGAGTGTATGGCTAAAACCTCTTTGTTTTCTAAGGTGGTTAATGGCTAAATCCATGCCATTAATGGATTGATCCACATTGGCGGTTAATGCCAAAATTAGTTTGATTCATGTGTAGGATAACCTTCTTTTTAGTTAATCTCACTTTAAGGCATCTTAACCATAATAAGCCTTAACCTTCTTTTCATTGTTATTAGAATTATCTAGGTGTTAATAGATTAGACTAGTTTAATTGCTCTTTAAACAATTTTGGTTTAATACACCTTAAGACCTTTTCTCTAAAAGGAATGATTCTAATTATGTAAGGATTAATTTATCACATTTGATTAAGATAGAACATTTGTCAAGTGCTTAATTAATAAGATTATATTACCTTAATTATGTTCTTAGTTATGAATTAGCAAGATTTGGATGATTAAACCTTAATTAAATCATTTGGTGTGTTATTATTCAATTGTTGACCTTTTTGTTGATTATTGACTTTTAGTTGACTTGTTGACTTTTCTCTAATAATTACTAAGCTTTTGCTCTTCAGATTAGTTGATTAATCCTTGGCTAATCACTAATCTCCCTAATTAGTTAGTTACACTAAGTTAATTAGCTTAGGTAGAATTGCGGATGTTATAAGAAGCTCCTTGAAGAACTTAACATATGAAGGCAATTGGTTTAGTACCTCGATGAGTTGTAAACTAATTTCCAATTGTTTGGTCATCCCCATATATGTCTCAAAATACTTGTCCCATTCTTCCTTGGAGAGCAACTACGGGCATGGAACTCATTCATATGGAAAAGGTGCATATGGTTTTGTCTAAGATCTGATCCTTCTTCTTCTTTCTCCTTGGATGTTCTTCTTTAGGAGAGGTGCCTTTTGATACTTGCTTTGCTACATCCTTCGCAAATTGAGTTTTAGGTGGGGCTTCTTCAATAGGCTTGGCTTCCAACCTTGGCCCTTCATAAGATTTACCACTCCTTCAAGGTGATAGCATTAATTTGCTCTTTTGGGTCTGCAATGGTGTCTAAAGGAAGTGTCTTTGGTGGTCTCTCAGCTAATTGCCTTGAGATTTGACCAAGTTGAATCTCCAAATTTCTTATAGATGCCCCTTGATTGTCAAGTTCTTTTCTAGTCTTCTGCATAAAATTTATAGTCGATTACACTAACTTCTCAAGCGAAGTCTCTAAGGATGTCATTCTACCAGGCATAGTGCTAGTTCATTAGAGTTGTAATTCTGCTAACCAAACTTTTGAGAGCTCTAATTGCTCCAAGAAATATTGCGGTGACTACTCTAATCAAGATTGTAAGTAGTAGAACATGAGTTTCCTTCAAGCCTTGGAAAAGTCCCCGTACTGTTAACTTGCTCAAGAGGTGATTGCACTATAACTGTCTTGACTGGCTAATTATTAAATTGTTAGGTTGGGCTTAAAACTTCTACTTCAAGTCTACTGAATCTATCTTCCTCATCTTTGTCCTTCTTTGTTTGATCCCTATAAAGTGGATATGTATAATCATTTGTAGACAGAGTTTCCACAAGATCAAATAATTTTGCAGATGTTTTAATAGTAACCAAACCACTAGCTACAATATTCACTTGTTGTTACATGAAAAGAGTGAGGCCAGGTGGAAAATTTGAACTTGTTCCCATTCATTTATATGATGACCAGGACATCTACTTGAAAGCTCTTTAAATCTTTCCCATGCATCACATAAGGTTTCTTCTTCTTGCTGAGCAAGTCTTTTAATGTCATCTTTTAGTTGGAAGTACCTTGTTGCAAGGAAATATTGGTTGAAAAACCTGTGGTTCAATTGCTTCCATGTAGTTGTATTGCTAGGCCTCTGAGCTTAGCTACCAAGCTTTCCCTTTTACAGAGAATGGAAATAATCTAAGTTGACTTGCATCTTTACTCACTCTTTTATGCTTCAGAGTGTTGCATAGCTGCAAGAACATGGATATGTACAAATTAGGATCTTCATCAGGGTTTAGGGACTCCACTAAATGGGTCTTTTGATGCCAAATTCATGAGAGCTACACTGATTTTAAAGTTCTCAGCTTCTATTTCTAGAGCTACTATGCTTCATGTGCATTCCTTACTTGTAGGAGTGAAATAATCTCTAATAGTTCTTTTCATACTTAGATGTACCTAAAATTCTCAAAATGTTCAACAAATAAATTAAAAAAATAAAAAATACAACAGTTAAAAAGACTAGAAAATAAAATTTTGCCTAAACTAATATCCTTGTAAAGCATTACTGATATTAACTACTAATCCCCAACAATAGCACCAAAAACTTGATAAGTGATTTTGTTACTTAGACCCAAAATACCGGCGAGTGTACCGAGTTAACCATGAAGATTAGTTAAATGGATCTTATCTTTAATTTTCGCAGCTTAGGGTGAGTAGAATGGATCTAATTGGCTCTTGGTTGTATCCCACTTAGGTTCCAAAAGCCCAATTCCCATTAAGGTGCAAGCTCCAATCTAGACCATCAAATTTCAAGCACTATAGCGATCTCTATGGTCAGAATTAGCAAACCTCCATTTGAGACAAACTTGTAGAGAATATTTTTAGCTTTCAAATGCAGCAAAAACAAGTCAATTTGAGTTTTGTAACTTGAGATATTGGAGCAATACTAGGCAAAGGTTAGGCTGGGCAGTATGAAGATAGATTTGCTCTTTTAACTTGCAACTAATTTTCCTTGTAGATAAGCTTTGAATATGGATTTGGTATCAACAAAAAAGTTGGAAATCTTCTTCTTGTCTTTCTAGATCATCCTAAATCATTAAAACACAATCTCCATAGGAAAGCATATAAATTTTTTCTTCGTCAGCACTTTCCAAAAATTTTCTAGATTTAGACCCAAGATACTTCAATTAATGCCATTCTACCTTACAAGTAAACTAAAAGTAGCCATAAAACCTATTAAATAACCAAATATTTACCAAATAAAGATTAATAGCTCATTAAATATAAGAAATTGAATTTTATAATAATTTTAGCTAAAAACTCATTAATTATATATAAAATAGCATTAAATTTATATCAAATTATAGTAATAAAGGAGTGTATTTTTACACCCATCAACAATGATGATGATGGCGATGCACCGATATATAGTAACTATGGCAACAAGGAGCTTCTAAAAATCTAAATAAGGGAAGGAATATAATGAAATTACTAGAAGCATCACACTAGACCACTTGAATTGGAAGCACTCAAACCCACAACACAAACCACTCAAGCAAGGCAACAACCAAGGAAACAAGCAAGGTAAGTAATATAATCCTTCTACTTATGCCAATTAACCGTAAATGAAGTCATAGTTCAGAGTGGAATAATCTTCGATTGATGAATATTAATAGTAGCAAAATACAATATGATATATATGTGTTGAGTCAAGCAAATTAACAAACAATGGTATGTAAATGGCATAAACAATGGTAACAGTATAAGGAGACAAAAGAAACAACACAATAAGCATCTACAATCCACAAAGTGTAGCTGATTTGTGAGGACGATCTTAGATCATGCAAGGGATTCACTTGAGAAGGAATAATAGAGAAAGAATTACCTCAATAGTGTTACAAAAGTGAATAACAGACAGAGGGAGACTAGATGAGAATGGAGACTCACATAACATGCCTATCTCTCCACCTTGTTGATGCTAATGGATATAATCCTTTAGCCACTTTGGCTTTGCACGCTTCCTAGTCCTTGCTTTCTCATTTCCTGCTCTGAGTTTGTTAGTTATCGTGTCCTCCGAATCCTTAGCCATGTGTCCATCTTGTGAATATTCTTTTAAGCCTTCCTCTGTATCATAGCTCCTCCCATGGACATTGACCTTGCCCTCAAGGTCAGGGATGACCTCTTGTTGACTAGTATCAATGTGCAGTAATGCCGTGGGGATCACTTGCTATTGTGGATGGCCAATACATTTTTTTAGCAGTGATATATGAAAAATCGAGTGAATTCTAGTTGTGTCAGGCAAGTATAGTTTATAAGCAACTAATCCAATTCTCTCAATGATCTTAAATGGACCAAAATCGTGCATGCTTAGTTTTTGATTCTTGCGGAGAGCCAATGAGTTTTGTCTATATGGCTGCAATTTGACATACACCAAGTCGCCTATGGCAAATTCTACTTGTGTTCGTTTGCCATCTGCTATCTCTTTCATTCTCTGCTGAGCTTTACTGAGATTGCATTTTAACTGTGACAAAAGCACATCCTTTTCTCGTAGCTGCTATTGGACAAAATTACTATCAATTGATGATGGTTCATATCTCAAAATTTGAGGAGGTTCTCTGCCTAAAACAGCTTTTATACGGTGTCATGCCTATAGTGGATAGAAAGGAAGGGTTATACCAATAATTAGCCCACGGAAGAAGCCTGAACTAGTCCTTTGGATTCTCCTATATGTAACAATGCAAATACATTTCGATGCATCTATTTAGCACTTCAAACTGATCATCTGTTTGGGGGTGATATGAGGAGCTCATGGCCAATGTTGTTCCCTATTTTCTAAAAATTTGTTGCCAAAATTAGCTTGTGAAGACTTTATCCGATATGGACAACCTGTTGATCACCACCATAATAACAGAACATTTATTGGACTGAGGTAGCCCAATAATGAAATCCATGGCTATATCTTGCCATATTTGTTCGAGAATTGGCAACGGTTGCAAGCATCCAGTTGGGGTTTCAGTCATGTACTTGGCCTGATGACAAGTGGAGCAATGGATTACATACTCTTTAACATCGTGGGACTTTCATTTCCAAAAGAATTGGGCTGCAATTCTAGCCAAGGTTCACTACACAGCATCATGGCCTCCCATAGAAGAATCATGAAACTCTAACAAAATTCTTTGTTTAATATTTGAAGTAGAAGGTATCAGAATTCTGTGTTTCCAAAACCACAAACCATGCTTTTGCTGAAGATGGTGTATCATATCTAGTGTAATGGATAGCTCTGATTTTGGATCAAAATTCACCAACTGCTACTGTAGATCATTCAAAATAGCACATTGAGGCTCTGAAATTGCCATAAAAGATTGAGATAAGGCATCTGCAGCTTGGTTCTCTATTCCTTTCTTGTATTCAATAACAAAATCAAAACCTAGTAATTTTGGTAACTAGGCATGTTGTTCAGGTGTCTGAATGACTTGCCCTTGCATCTCTTTTAAACTTTTATGGTTTGTCTTGGTGACGAATTTATGCCCTAGCAAGTAATGCCTGAATTTGCTCACGGCCTCAGCCATAGCATACATTTCCCGAGCATATGCGGATTGTTTTTGCATCTGCATTGAAATTTTCTTTGAAAAGTAGGCAATTGGATGGTTGTCTTGGCTTAAAACAGCTCCAATCCTAGTACCTGATGCATCTGTTTCTAGCACAAAGGGTTTGGCACAATTTGGAAGTGTCAGCACAGGTGCTTCAGTCAATGCTGATTTTAGGGTGACAAATGCATTATGAGCCCTTTGAGACCATTGAAACGCATCTTTCTTGAGTAGATCGATGAATGGTGCAGCCATCGTAGCAAAGCCATGAATAAACCTTCTATAATAGCTTGCCAATCCTAGGAATTCTCTAATTTTTTCACTAATTTAGGGAGTGGCCATTGTCTTATTGCTTCCACCTTACAGCCATCTACCTTCACCCCTTCTCTGGAAACTACATGTCTTAAATATTCTATTTGTTGCTGCCCAAACGAACACTTGAAATTTCTCTTCAAATCGTTTGGCCAGTGAAGTACAAAGGAGGGGGGCATCAAGATATCACCTCCGTCTTCAATTCCGGCTTCAATCCCCAAAGAAAACAATCAAGTAATAAGGTATCATCGAACCCGTAAGATTAAATCCATAAAAGCTTCATAATATTCATCAACTGAGGAGGTTTGAGTTAATTTTAGCAAAGCCCTTGGATTTTCAAATTGGAAAGGTCCAAATTGTACTAATAGAGCAGTAGAAAGAGCTATCCAATTCGGTACCTGGTTAGATCTTTCAAGCAATTGTAGCCAGGGCAATGCTTTGCCTACAAAATGCACCGATGCAAAAGGTACTTTCTGGTCTTCAGGAATTGAATAGATTGGGAAAAATCTTTTAGCCTTGTAGATCCATTGGCCCGAATCTTCATCATAAAATTTAGGAAAATCAATCTTGACTGAATGTGGGCGAAGAGGTGGTGCTGGGTTGGGCTGTGCGGTTGAGTTCTGCTCATCCCAGTGGCTCTGGCGTGGAATAGAAGACTCCAAATGTCGGGCCAACATCTGTCGGAGCTCAGCTATTTGTTGCTCGATGCCGTTAATCGAGCGTCGGAATGATGGAATAGGGTCGTATGATTACCAAGTGCCTCATTGACCCGTTTCAATTCCGCTTGCCAATTCTCCTTTGGCGAGTGTTTTCTGCCATGGATGAGTCAATGAAAGAACCAGTAATATAATCCTTCGACTTATGCCAATTAACCGTAATTGAAGTCACAGTTCAGACTGGATTAATCTTCGACTGATGAATATTAATAGTAGCAAAATACAATATGATATTATGTGTTGAGTCAAGCAAATTAATGAACAAATGGTATGTAAATGGAATAAACAGTGGTAACAGTATAAGGAGACAAAAGAAACAACGCAATATGCATCTACAATCCACATAGTGCAGCTGATCTGTGATGATGATCTTAGATCATGCCGGGTATTTACCTGAGAAGGAATAATAGAGAAAGAGTTAGCTCAATAGTGTCACAGAAGTGAAGAACAGACAAAGGGAGACCAGATGAGAATGGAGACTCACATAACACGCCTATCTCTCCATGTTGCTGATGCTAATGGATATAATCCCTTAGCCACTTTGGCTTTGCACGCTTCCTAGTCCTTGCTTTCTCATTTCCCGCTCTGAGTTTGTTAGTTACCGTGTCCTTCGAATCCTTAGCCACATGTCCATCTTGTGAATATTCTTTTAGGCCTTCCTCTGTATCAGTAAGAAGCAAGAACTACCTTGATTTGATGCCAAGCTGATGACATGATGTCGTTTAGTCAACAGTTGTGATGAGGTTAAAACCTCACTATAATGAAAGATGGTTAAAGATACACCTTAGTTGATCAAGTTAAATATTACTAGGCCTCATATTCTCTTATAGAAACAGCCTAGAAGAAATAAGCACAGAGCTTATATAAAAAATACTAGATCAATTCTACTTCATGTTATTGTACAAGAGAGTACACATAAATATTTATAGTTAGCCTTAAGAATAAAAAGTTCCTAATATAAGTAATGTGTGACTTGAATCCTTCATTGACAATTGGTTAATTTTGGCCGGATACTAATTCTACATTCCTACTACGCCTAATGAATACTACTACGTCATGTTACTTTTACTCCAGACAGGTTACATTTGTTCATAGTTTTTCCGCCATGACAATCTAAATTATCTGATATATATTTGAGTGGTTAACATAGTGCCTTTGATGCGGAACCCCATGGATATAAAGATCCAGAAACCCCAGGCACACACTTTGATAGAAAACAAGACGTAGGATAAAGACCCTCCCTACTAAACCCCCAAGAAACCTGTCCTTGGAAACGTAGATAACAGGGAACATAATAGAAGATTCTGCATCACACAGAACCAAGTGAGGAAAACCTCACAACCGTATTGGTTATCAAACCATGATAAAAAATATGATCAAAATTTTCTTGTCCATAGGCCAAGTTGCCTATTTATACATAAATCCTAAAATTGGAAATTATCTAATCCTATCTAATATATCTAATTTGCAACTAAAATTTAAAAATTAAAGATATGATTCTATCCTAAAAGATTTATTCCTAGCTAATTTAAATCAGATTTGATCTTTATAGATTAGATCAGATTTGATTTAAATCTTAAAAGACAAACTGAATCAATTTAAATCTAAACAAACCCAAACTAAGTCAAAACAAATAAAAAATGAATCTAAACACAATCTAAACATATTTTCAACATAATCAAATTGCTTGCTCCCCAAGTTACTTTAATTAAGCTTGATTCCTTGATCTCCAAGTAACTTGAAATGAGCTCTTGGATTGCTTGATCTCCAAGGCAGAACTGACTTGCTAGAAACAAGCTCTTTTTTCACTGTTGGAATGACCAAATTACCCTCTTGAGCATGTATCATTCTCCCCCTCTTCAAAAAGATTCGTCCTCGAATCTTGCCTTTGTAATCTTCAAAGACATCTCCACCATTGCCTTTCCTCCATGAAGCCATCTAAGAACCTACAATTGAAGAATCTCACTAACACTCTCTCCTCTCTTTTTTTTTTCTCTCTCTCTCTTTTTTTTTCCTGCTTTCTTTTTCTTTTTTTCGCTTTTTTTTCTTTCTTCTTTTTTTTTCTTTTTTTTTTTTTGCTTTTTTGAACTGAATATACCTCAAATACAAAAAAAAAATGTGGACAAAGTAGACACAACGATTAAGGAAACAAGACTCAAAACACAAAGAAAAAAAACTAGGGAAAACACAAAGAAAGAAAAAAAAAACTAGGGAAATAAAATTAACAAAGCGGAAACGAAATAGAAACAAAGGATAGTAAACATAGGGTTTTCCTACTAGACCTCTAAGAAACCTGTTCTTAGCAACCTAGGTCACCGGAAATGGATTTTCCTACTAGACCTCTATGAAACCTGTCCATAGCAACCTAGATCAAAGGAAAGAATTTCCCTACTAAATCCCCAAGAAACCTGTCCTTGGAAACGTAGATAACAGGGAAAAAAATTATGCTTATAATCCTCACCTTTTCTAATTTCTTCTCCTTTTTTTTCTTTTTTTTTTTTTTGATCTGAACTAGCAACTAAAAAAAAAATGCAAAACAAAGAAGAAGCATAGAGATAGACAGAGATGTGACAGCAACACAAGAGGATAGAATGAAAAAAAAAAAGGACAAAGACAAAGGACAAAGACAAAGGAAACAGACAAGGAAAGAAGACAAAAGATAAACGTAAAAGACAAAGATAGATGAATAGGAATTTATCTAGACCTTGCTCTGATACTAAATGATGCGGAGGACCCCGTGGATATATAAGATCCAGAAACCCCAGGCACACACTTTGATAGAAAACAAGACGTAGGATAAAGACCCTCCCTACTAAACCCCCAAGAAACCTGTCCTTGGAAACGTAGATAACAGGGAACATAATAGAAGATTCTGCATCACACAGAACCAAGTGAGGAAAACCTCACAACCGTATTGGTTATCAAACCATGATAAAAAATATGATCAAAATTTTCTTGTCCATAGGCCAAGTTGCCTATTTATACATAAATCCTAAAATTGGAAATTATCTAATCCTATCTAATATATCTAATTTGCAACTAAAATTTAAAAATTAAAGATATGATTCTATCCTAAAAGATTTATTCCTAGCTAATTTAAATCAGATTTGATCTTTATAGATTAGATCAGATTTGATTTAAATCTTAAAAGACAAACTGAATCAATTTAAATCTAAACAAACCCAAACTAAGTCAAAACAAATAAAAAATGAATCTAAACACAATCTAAACATATTTTCAACATAATCAAATTGCTTGCTCCCCAAGTTACTTTAATTAAGCTTGATTCCTTGATCTCCAAGTAACTTGAAATGAGCTCTTGGATTGCTTGATTTCCAAGGCAGAACTGACTTGCTAGAAACAAGCTCTTTTCCACTGTTGGAATGACCAAATTACCCTCTTGAGCATGTATCAGCCTTGTTTCGTTAAAAAGATAAATAAATGATATCATTCTTTTGGCAAATAGGTAGACTCAGAATCTTTTTTCAAACCAGTTTTTTCTTTCACTGAATTTAATGTTCGTTAGATGTTTTATGGAGGCAATTTCTTTTTTGATTTGATTTTTCATTCAGAAAGTTGTTTGTTAATGTTATCTTCTAATCTCTACATATGCTTCAAAATTGTTCATCCAAAAACGTTCATTGTTATCATTGATAGATTAACAAAGCTAACCAAACCGTGCTTGATTAGTCTATTTTTGAGTAGACAACATCTTTTTCTTTCAGCGATTCATGAATGACCGGTCACTCAAAGTAAAATATAGTAACAAAGTCTGTGCTTTTGTTTTCAAATAGCCAACCAGAGACTCTTCATTCTTTATCAAAAGATGAGACGAGAGTGCATCATGACACTTCCTCTCCTTGGGTGCTTTTACAGCTGTCGTCACTCCTTGTAGCCCAAACCTTCTTTGTTTTCATTCTCAATTTCTCACATTCTATGCCCTTTGCACATTAGGTGTCCACACATATTCAATTTTGCACTTCCACTTCCACGCCCTTTGCACATTAGGTATCAATTCCACGCCTTGTGTAACACCTTAATACGATTGAATCTATTCAAGCGCAAAAAGTTATATGATTATATATGTGCAATTGTTGATGTGACAGCTTTGCACACATCTAATTTATACCTAACTCCGTAGGATGCAAGAAGTGATAGTTCAAGTGTGCAAGAGTACTCCACTTACGTGTAGAAAAGAAATTTGACTTTTTGGGCAACGCCATATGAAATCAATGCTGAAGCAAGGAAATAGCATAATTTTAGGCCTATTTTCCAACTAGCAGATAGTAGTCGCTATCCATACGTAGACCATAGAAATAGGATGTATATCCCGACCCTATGACAAGCTTATTATTATAAATGAAGGGCTGATGTTACTTGCTGTGTTCATAGTTGTCATATAAATAACAACTATGGCTGTGTTTGCTATTTCCTGACCTTAGAGTAGTTCAGTGGAGGATGGTTTTGTCATTTCAGGCCCAACACACATATGAACATGCCTGCTACAGTGGGAGATATGAGAGACAGAAAAGAAATATGCAATACAACAACATAAACCAAATCTTATCTTATTAGATGGGGTTGATTACATGGATTAAGCGATATTTTTTTATTATAAATTATATTTATATTTAAGTTATTAATACCTGAATCTCTTTTGGTAGTTTCATAGTTTTTGTAGGTCTTCTATCTTTAATTATCAGACTGTCTACTCTCTCTATTGGAACTTCTACAGCTCTTCTCTATTCATGATCAAATCATCTAAAGTCAAATCCTATTCTCTTTTCTACAATAGGAAAAGAAATATGCAATGTAGCCAAAAAAAAAAAAAAGAGAGTGGAGGGCCCATCTTAATGAAAACAAACCGGGTCTGCTTCTTTCCCGTGCAGCGCATGCACTTGAAGGCCCACAGTTTGAACAGAGAAAGCTCATAGACGAAAAATAAAAATTGTGAATGATTGCAGTAGCACCCACATACAAATGACGCCCGCTTCAAATAAAAAAAGTTGAGTGCTTGTGATTTTAACTCATGAGGAAATCTTGGTATCTGTGCATATTATGAAATCTATCCAAAGTTCCACACTCTTGGGTATCTGATTCTATAATAAAGAATGTCTGTTGCTTTCAATGCTATTCCATCTGATTTTACTGATAGCACTCCGCTTTTTCCCAAGCACGGAGTTCTATAAAACGGTGATTCTTGTCCTTTTCAAAGGATACATTACATGGGGTTTCATAAGACGGGTAAGTAATCAACTTAGATGTTAGATCTTACTCAATCTATTATCTACATCACATTTATATAGTATTTTCTTTTTAACCATCTTGACTTGTGTGCATTAATGTTAAACTTACTCTGAAAGCAAAGTTTTGATTAATGTGCATGTTTTGGTCTTAGCAACGACTGCTTGTACCTATAAGAAGCTAATTCTATGACAAGTCCTGCAAATTGTTCCTCCTTTTTCGTACAACCCTTGTGTCAACTCCATTACTTAGATGAGTATATCCAACTCAATTGCACGTTCTCCCATCTAGTTAATCAAACTGACACGAGACTAAATTTCTTTTTTTTTTTTTTTTATAAATTAAGATATTTGCTGTATAACAGGTGATTCTCATGAGCATTTTTTCAGATCACAGGAATTGAAGTTGGTCCATGTGACATTGACAAATGGCCAAGAAGAAGAGCTGGTTTAGTCTTGTGAAGAGACTCTTTATATGGGACACACAATTCGCACAAGAAAAGGTACGTCCTCTGCTTCTTTAACTAATTCTTCAAGTAAATTGTGTTGCATATGATATGAGACAGAAACCTCTTTGCAGAAGGAGAAAAGGAGGAGATGGATGTTTGGGAGGCTACAGACCAAGAGGTTGCCCTCAGTTAAAGCCCCACCACCACCATCAAAAGAAACAAGACTATGCGAAGCTGAAGAAGAACAAAGCAAGCATGCTTTAACAGTGGCTATTGCCTCAGCTGCTGCTGCTGAAGCTGCTATTCATGCTGCTCAGGTTGCCGTTGAGGTTGTTCGGCTCCAATCTGCACATCAACTTAAAGGAAAACCAGAAGCACTTCAACCCCACTGGGAGATTGAAGAATCCGCAGCAATCAAAATTCAAACAGCATTTAGAGGTTACCTAGTGAGTTTTTGTCCAAGCTCTAACTTATGATTTATATCAGCTTAAATCTTTTTTCCATCGTGCTCACCTGTTCTGCTAAATGGTCACTGATGGGGTCAGATTAATGTGAGAAACACAATATTATTTAAGATAATATAATTTTATAAACTGAACTTGAACTATGTTTCAGAAGCTGAAATCTGTTAGAACATCTCCAACTATTTTTGAACCAACGGTGATTTCACGAACAAGAATGAGATAACTTGGGACAGAAACTTGAATTTTAGATTTCATATTTTACAAATTTAACCCGAGAGGTAGGAACAAAAATAGAAAATTGGAGGAAGGAAAGAAGAAAAGAAGCTGAAGTCACGTATTCTAACACGTGGACCCTCTTATAGGCAAGGAAAGCTTTGAGGGCATTGAAGGGAATAGTGAAGCTTCAAGCTATAATTCGTGGCAGAGCTGTAAGACGCCAAGCTATGGATACTCTGAAGTGCTTGCAGTCCATTGTAAGTATCCAGTCACAGGTCTGTGCAAGAAGACTCCAGATGGTTGAAGGAAGATTGGTTTGTGATGAAAATGAAGAGATGCAAGGTTCAAAAGACAAGATAATAACGGTAAGCATAACAAGCTGAAGTTGATCATTATCTCTCATTCAAAATCAAGTTTCACTGACGAAAATAAAATACGCTTTTCATAGTGGAAGCTTATCAACTCTAGTTTACCGACCTATTTTCCCTTGTATAATTAGAAACATAGCTTTCATATTTTCAGATGGACTCGAACAGTGAAAAAAGGTGGGATGGCAGCATTTTATTGAAGGAAGAGTTAGATGCATGTTGCATAAGCAAGAAAGAAGCTGTTCTTAAGAGAGAAAAAATAAAAGAATACTCATTTAACCATAGAGTAAGCTCTCAAACCTGTTTTTGCTCCTTTTATTTTAAGAAACATATTAAGGTTCTCTCATACTAACTTAACAAAACATCTCAGAGGTCAGCAGAATCAGAAAGAAATAAAGTGCAAGGAAGATGGAGATATTGGATGGAGCAGTGGGTAGACACTCAACTTTCTAAAAGTAAAGAACTTGAAGATTTAGACTCAGTTTTCAGTTCAAATTCAAGAGGTGGGGACGACTGTGGAAGTAGGCAACTTAAGCTGAGAAATATTGAGAGACAAACAAATGTCGAAGGATTAGACTCTCCAAAGCTTGCTTCAAGAAAGTCTTGTCCTCACCGGAGGCAGGGTTCAGAGGCAGAAGATCACTCATTTCCATGCTCTTCTGCTATTCCTACATACATGGCTGCAACAAAGTCAGCACAAGCAAAAGTAAGATCAGCAAGCTCCCCAAGAGTAAGGACAGGAGGGAATTTTGACATGAACTCTGATAGCTATTCACCATGCAAGAAGAAGCTATCTATTGCAACTTCTATCAATAGTGAAGTGCTTAGTAGTGGTAGGACGGGCAAGCTTGGTAGCAATCAGCAAAGATCTCCTAGCTTAAAGGGCCATTCAAGGCCAATAAAATCAAGCCAGACAATGAAGGATCTCAGCATTAATTCAGACTGTTCAGATCGACAAAGTTCCTAAACTGGAGTTATGGACACATATGCCGCTTGCGTTAGCACATTTCCTTGTACCATGAGAGGGCTTGAAGTCAGAAAATTGTTTGTGTGTGATGTACATCTGTGTGAAAACTTTTCCTTTTCCTTTTGTTGAGAATTGGATATCAATGCTCCTTAAAGTTGTTAATTCATTCAAAAATGGTATCTGAAATATGATGTCCGGTTTGTCGCCTGTATGCTCGATCTCCTTGGTTTTGGCCTTTTTGGGCTCCCCCAGCCACTTCACCCAGCTGTTGTTGGTTCCTTGGGAAAGGTAACAACTATGCAATGGAAATAAATCTTTCCCGTTTGAGAGAACCATATAAACGCACACGTTGTCAGGAACGATTGGCTGAAATTTCATCCGAAATGGAGAAGACTACTCTACAAATAACACAAGTGAGCATAATATCTCTCCTAGGAAAACAAAAAAAAATAGCTGCAATGCTACACCTACACATATATGAAGAGAAGGGTTGTGGTCGAGGCCTTGGCACAGTGGCAATCATTTGCCTCGTAAAATAGCCACACCCAGGAGTTCAAGGTACTCGATTTGAGTCCAAGGTCCGCCCAAAATAAAGCGAACCAAAAAGAAAAAAAAGAGAAGAGTTGCAGGTGTTGTTTCTTCATATATTTATATATAAGTCACGTTAGGTGAGATTAAAAACAAAGGTTGCCATTTTTCTTTTTCTTTTTTTTTTTCAATAAAAGTATAAGGCCCACTTGGGGGACACAAAGACTTCCATGAACCTTCGTCTACCCAATTCCCAAGTAGAGCATTCTGTGGTTTGTTTTACACAAGAATACCACCAAATCTCTCTCTATCTAGAGTATATTTTGATTTTTTTCTCACAAAAGTATTGCAAAACCTCCCTCTACCTCTAACCAAAAATAGGGTAATCTCACAAGGTGGGAATGCTGTTATAATTGAGCTACAATGGGTTTCATACAATACTTTCTCTCTAGAGTAAGTAGGCAAATTTAGGCACAATGCTGAAGAGCTATGATGAGCAAGATATAAAACAAAGTAACATTCTCACTATTTCTTCTTGATGAAATTATTTTTCTTCCTCTCCATTTTTCATGGTTTTATATAGAGAATGAGTTATTAATGTCTACTAGTCATTGAAGAAGATATTGCCTTCCATTTGGTGCAAGGAATTTGCTCACATATAAAATTCATGTTATTGCAGTATCCTGCACAGTAGTTATTGGTTTCCAACGTGTAGTTATTGGTCTAGTTGTTGTTTTCCTCTGAGCAACTCAAACATCCATGATTTTAGCCATATGATTATTAACTCTTAACTGCCTTCCTTAATCTTGGTTTTTCTAACTAAAATTAGGATTAGAATGATTTCTATAAATTAAAATGATTTTATAAAATTATTTGATATCAAAAACAAATATTCATGAGTTTGAATAGGGAGATTATAACCCAATAATATTTCCAAACATAATCCAACAATATTTGCAAATAATATTATGATTTAAATCTATTAATTAAAATCATTTATTGATAACTTTCCAATGAGAGTTATATTTGCTTAGTTCTTCATGTAGTTTTAGGTTGCTTCAAGCATTGTAGTTAGTTTAATTATATACCTTTAATCCTTTTTAGTAGTTAGTTTTATTTAATAGCTCGTTAGTCATTTTTACACATTTTTAGAGTATTTACACATTTTTGGTATAAAGTCTCAAGTGAAGAGGAAAAGAAAAAAAAAAAGGATTAATTTGGCACCTAGTAGCTTGGGCTGGAGCGCAACACTCGTGCTCAGGTGCGAGCAACATCAGAATGCTTGAATTTTCACTAGGGCCTTGCATTGGAGCACAAGCTTCATGCTAAAGTGCAAGCCATAAGCTAAAGCATTATGCTAGAGCATGAATGCAATGCTGGGACATGATGAAGTGATAAAACAAGAAAGTTTTATATCCGTCTTTGATGTAAAGCTATGGATTTGTGGGCCTATAAAAATATCTTCTAAAGGATTATTTGGAACTTTTTTACACTCTAGACACTAGAGGCAAACTTAGAAGAGAGATTTGGAGATTCAAGGAGCTTTGTTAAGAGTTGGAGACATCCTTCATCCTTAAGACATTGGAACCTTGTTTTCTTCTCTTATTGATTTTCATAGCTACTCTTTCTTATGTTCTATCTTCTACTTTTTCTGTTGTTTGTGATTCTATCGTGAACTCAACCCATTCTAGGGCACTGATAGATCCAATTATGCGATGATGCTAGTCATGGATTGATTTTATTTATGTTTTTATGTTAAGTGTTTATGGTTGTTCTTAATGCTTTTGAGTAATTGGCCACCATTCAATTGATTTGTTGGTTTGCAATAAATTGAGATAGGGTTTGTCAACAAAGCTTCTCATCATAAACATCGTGAGTGGAGTGAAAACTAGAGATAGGCAAATGCGGCACATGTCGTCATGTTAGGAATCCATAGAGCTTCAACCTTTTCTTAAATTAGCTTGTAACTAAGAGATTAGGCAATACTTATGATAAAGAGAATTACTTAACCTTGAGAAAGGCCTGAAATTAATTTAGGGAATCTGACCATTAATTAGTGAAGCTAAAAATTAGATAATTGAGATATAGCTAAGTCCATAGTTAGGTGAAATCAATTAGCTTTGTGTCCATCCCAGTGAACTTAAGTCGTCTTTAAAATGTTGTTTTATTTTCTTGCCCTTACTTGAATTTAGTTTTCTTTACGCATTTGATACTTTTGGTCCAAATAGTCGTTCCTGTCAATTACTTGGTACTAATCTATCCTTGGGGGACG
The DNA here is from genome assembly GCA_031439595.1 of Pterocarpus santalinus. Lineage (NCBI taxonomy): Eukaryota > Viridiplantae > Streptophyta > Magnoliopsida > Fabales > Fabaceae > Pterocarpus > Pterocarpus santalinus. The sequence continues at coordinate 16,965,325 of CM062528.1, forward strand.
ATACTTTTCTCATCACCTTATTACTTGTACGACCTAGTATACTTGCCGGAGTTGCATCAAGTTTTTGGCACCATTGCCTAGGATTGTATCAATGTCACTTTAGCTAATATGATACTAGATTGGACTTTTATTTTATTTTATTTCAGTTAATTTAATTTAATTTTTATTTTCTATTTTTATTGGTGTGTTCTTAATTTTTATTCATTTTTTATTTTGTTTTATTTATTCATTTATTTTTCTTTATTGTATTTTATTTATTTTGTGTCTTCACTAGTTTCCCTTGATTTTAGCAGTTTATGTGTAGGAGTCGATCTCTTAGAGAGTTACTTTTTGATCCAAAGATTGAACAAACTCTAAGCCAGATAACGGAAGAGAGAAGGGGCAAGCTTGTGAAGGCAATTGGAACAACATGGCTAATGAGAACGAGCAAAACAATAGGGCCATGAAGGATTATCTGGCACCCACTCTTGACGAGTGTTCGTCTAGAATTGTGAGGCCACTAGTCCAGGCTAACAACTTTGAGCTAAAAACCTCCCTTTTCACCTTCCTGCAACTGAACTGCCAATTTTGGGAACTACCTAATGAGGACCCCAACCACCACATAAGCAAATTTTTAGAGGTCTGTGACACCATCAAGATAAATGAAGCCATTAAAGATGTAATCTAGCTAAGGCTTCTCCCATTCTCACTGAGGGATAAAGCGAGGAATTTGGATGAAGTCAATGCCACAAGAATTTCTCACTACTTGAGACATAGTAGCAAGAAAATTCTTAGAGAAATATTTCTCTTCGGCCAAATCGGCCAAGGTGAGAAACGACATCACGTCCTTTTCTCAAGCTGACGGATAGTCTTTCTATGAGGCTTGGGAGTTGTACAAGGATTTATTGGCTAACGTCCTCATCATGGCATCCCATCTTGGATGCAGATTCAAACATTCTATAATGCTCTGTTGCTTACTATACAAACCATGGTTGATGCAGCAGTAGGGGTTTCTCTCAACAACAAGATCCTTGAATAGTCTATTGACTTAATTAAAGTCATGACCGGCAAGAGAACTCAAAAGCCCAAGGGAGTTCTATAGGTTGACACCACCACTACCCTCATAGCCCAATTACAAGCTCTTACAGTGCAAAATGTAGCTATCCAAAAGTAGTAGGGATGATCAAGAATACCCTACTCACACCAATCATGTGTTGTGCTTTTTGCCAAGCGAACCATCCTAATGATGAATGTGCTATAGGGTCATCTTTAGATGAACAAGCAAACTTTATAAGAGCTCCTAGAAATAACCTTTATTCTAACACCTACAACATAAGATGGAAGAATCATTCTAGTTTCTCATGAAGCAATGAGGATGCACCAAGGCAACAGTTTAACTAGCAACTCAACAGAAGAAGCCACATCTAGAGGATATGTTTCAACACTTTTATGGATAACACCAAGACAAAATTCAACCAATATGATACAATGTTCAAAAACCAAGAGGCTTCTATCATGAATATTCAGGCTCAGCTTCGTCATATTTCTCAGCAACTTATGGAGAGGCCGCAAGGTTCCTTTCCTAACAACACAAATGCAAATCCAAGAGAGGATGTGAAGGCAATTTACCTTGAGAAGTGAAAAAGTGTTGGCAAAGCCTAAAATAGATGAAGAAAAGTCCTCTACTAGATGTAATACTATGGTTAAGTCATAGAATTTCACCCGATAATTTATCACGTGTAAGAAATTATAAATTTCATTTTTTCCTCAAAGTTAATTATCACCTTAAGTAAATTTTTATCGGATATATATATATATATATATATATATATATATATATATATATATATATATATATATATATGATAGAGAGTACAAAAGTAGGGCCGTCAAAACAAAGTAGAGCAAGCCTGTCTACATGAAATGTAACCTCCTATGGTCCTTAGAGGACATTGCATCTACCATATTGCTGAGACATATAAAAAGAAGCTAAACCTATGGCACAAGATCATGTAAGCACCAAAATAGGGCCATGCTATATACTGCAGGCAAGTGAGAGGCTGGAGTCTCTAGTCAGAAGTAGATGAAAGGAACCTGTTCACCATGCTAGGCTCCGCTAGGGTGTAACTGTCGCTACGTCCTGAATAAGAGCCGTGGGATCATGCTGAGACCTCCAAGCAGTCCTCCTCCTCGTCAATAGAGAAAGAAAGAACCACCTGAGGTGGAGACATGGGTATTGATGGTGCTACTAGTGGTGCAGCTGATGTAACATCCTCCTAAGTATAGTACTATGCTTAAGTCATAATACTTCACTTAGGAGTTGTTACTGTCACTTAATCGGACTTTGTCTAGCAGCAACCTTCGGCCGCCTTTAATCTTACTAGTCAACTTCACCTCGGAGGACCTTCTTTGGAACTTTTGAACTATCTGGAGATAACATGGAAAATAGGAGTGAGAACTTTAAATTCTCAGTAGGACTTAGTAAGAAATTTCATACCGTGTCATCATTATTATCTCCAGCTGCTTCGGTGTATTATATATAAAAAAAAAAGTGAACATATTATACGAATTGTTCCGTTTTATAGTTTGAAAGCATATGATCTAAAGCAGAGTTCATTTTATTCATGCACTTGTTAAACAGAGTAAGGATTCAAGCATGAATATAACAAGATTTCATAATAGTAATAATAGTATCGATAACAAGAGCCTACATTGCAATGTCATAGCAATGATAATAACCAACATTATTTGTGCGTATGCACTGTTCATCATAAAATCATGTATATGCAAATACGTTCAATTGAGTTCATGCAAAATGCACTTGTGTTTCTTTAACTTTCTTTGACTTCCTTTCCTTGGCACATCTAGGCATTACGTATCGTGTAACACCTCTATCATATAAGCCATGCTCGAGTCATGGAGTTATATGAAAAGGTCGTCACGATGCTAAGTAAACTTTAAAATGTGAAAAATAGAATACATGGCCCTTGTACTGCTTCCTTCATTTCTGACTAATAATCTATGATACATGGATAATAAAATAATTACCCTCTAAAAGAAGTTGTGATTAAGATAACTCGCTTCGACAGTCTTTTGATTTGGCTAGTGCCCAATTCTTGCTCAATGAGTGACCTTGTACTCGGCCTCGTGTTTGACCTCCACTTGGGTACTGGAATGTTTACGGAAAGAAAAGCATACAAGCAGGCAGTGAGAACCTAAGGTTCTCAGTAGGTAAATTTAAACAAATCTCATAATGTCGTCATAAACATTCCAGCCGCTTCGGTTTATTATGAAAATGTGAGCACAGATACATAAACAGTGGTTCAATTTTAAATGGAAAGCATCTTTCTCGAAGCGGGTTATGTTTTAACAATCGCTTGCCATATTATATATGACAAACATAGAAATACCAGTAGTGCAATATGCTTCAACAAGAATATTAATGATCTTATCATTTAATGGGATAAGTGAGGATGCACATGGAAATGCTTGTGCTTATCTGTATGCAAGTGCACTTGACTCAATCTGTATCTTTCTTTTTCCTGTACTTGGTCTTACTTCTGTGCTTGGTCCTCGGAGGTGAATGGCCTTTCTCACCTGGGTAATAGCACAGCTTTTAGGTTCGAGCTCGTACCTATACATGAGTGACGGGTTTACTTTCCCCGACCCTCATACCGGTCTATTCCCCTTAAATCTGGTCGAGGGCTGGCCCAAGTCTTAGACAGTACTGCTCTACACCACGCTAGCTGGGTCTATGCCATGCCTCACGTGGTAGCTAGTACGTCCTTCTTGAAAGTTCTCGTCATCTTTCCTTTCCATATCTTGTCATGCGTGCAAATGCTTTGTGCATATATGAATATGCCTCATATCTTATTTTGCATATCATATTCTAATTATGCTCGCATGCATGACATACATGAACATAACATGTGAATGTAATATATTCAAAGTATAATCTCTCATAACTCATATAATACTTAAATTCATACTTGCATATCTAAACCTTATGAGCATAACATTCATAGATTTCTGCCGTAAATTTGGCAGCATAACGGATCGTATCTGTTTCCCCATGAATAGTGCCAGCTCTTACGGGCAGTTCAACCATAGTAACATAAATCAATTTAACACATATATATATCAGTATTAAACTGGTCATCCTCAACTCAAACTTTGTATGTCCACTGACTCTTGTGAAGTTATCATTTTGGCCACCCTGCCAATTCTATTCGGTTCTGCCCGAAACTTGTATAATCCATCTTTATCTCTATTCAACTCATTTAAATCTGAAATTTGGATATGTCATAGCCCTATATGTCTACTTTCTAACCTCATTGGTCCCACATCATTTTGATCCATATAACTCAAGATATTTAAATCTTACTTCAACTCGTTCAGTCACTAACCCGAGTTACACTCCTGGAAGTATAAATTCACTAAAAATCGAAACTAAGCTCAAAACTTACGAAATTGGTCTCATATCAAAGCTAACAGGACAACCTTTCATTTGCCACAAGTTTCACTCCATTTGCTTAAGTACACCTCGAGATATAAGTCCTGAAAGTTGACCTTCCTGAACTACTCCGTTTTGGCCTAGATTGGACATAGGACAACTTCCTCGAATCACTGGGAACAATTGGGACCATAACAAACTCGGAATCTTATATTGGGGTGTTCCTCTATGTGTAAGCTTTCTAACAAACTTAGTTTCATTCGATTTGGAGTTGTATAGGGTGAGTTATATTCTCCTCAAGTCACCCTGCTCGGATGAAGATCCTGAACCCTAGGTCAAACTTCAAAAATTCGTATCTCCCTCAATACTAATCCAATAACCTTATATGATATACCTATGGAAAGCCCTGGATGTCTACTTTCATCTAAAATTAGTTTCATCGGATTTGACCGATTGTAGGCGGCGCCGTACGCTCCGCCATACGGACTGCCGTGGAATCTCCACCAAGACAGCACCCTCATCCATCCATTTCTCTTTGTTTTCTTCTTCTAATTCTAATTCTAACTCAAAATCCTCTATGAATTTAATCACAATCCATCATAATACATCCAATAATTCATCACATACGCAAAGAAGAATTCAATCTCATGCAATCATAGAGCAAGGACTTTAAGAGTAGAAGTAGAATCCTACCTCTTTGGAGTATGATCTTGCTGAATTTGAATTTGAGCTGAAGGAAGCCTTGACAAAGCTTGGAGGTTTGAGAGAGTAGATTGAGAGAGGAAAGAAGCTGAAGTGAGGAGCGTAAGAATGATGAGCTGAAGAGGCAGGAGGAGGATACATATATATAGACAAAGCTTCGAAGTGGTAGTTAGAATAAGTGGCTTTGATTGGATGAAATTTTGTGGGCAAGGTTCGCCATGCCTCTCCTTTTGTGTTAAAATTGCTCTCCACGTCGTCCCAAAGCGGGATACGCTGTTCTATCCGAAGTCGGAGCTCGTCTCTATTACACCTTAAGTCGGAACTCGTGTTATCCCAGTTGAGACTGGAGCTGAAGTCGTATGTCGTAACTTGTCCCATCCCATCGTGACTTGAGGAAATCTTGTATCGAGGTCGGAGGTCAGAAGCCATGCAGCTGGCAATCCTATAATCTCGGAACTCCCTATTTGAACTCGGGAATGCCAGTGCTGGATGTAAAATCGGATACCGTAACTCGTGTGGAAATTGGCTCAAGGGTCCGAACTTGTATCCACCCCAATTGAGTTTAACATTAAGGTCGGAACTCTGGAATTCGAATCACATTTCCAAACCCAAATAGTTAAACTCGGAAGTCGTGACTTATACACGGTGCGACATCGGAAGCCGGGTATATTTTCCTTGAGACATGAAGTCGGATCTCGTGGAAATAGTTCATGTGTTCGGATGAGAGGGCCAAGTCGGAAGTCGTGAAATGACGAAAATATAATAGTTTAAATCGGAGGTCGGAAATTATACCCAATATACTTGAACTTCGAATTCGGAGATTGGAACTCGGAGTCCCTCGAAATTAGAATATGAAGTCGGAAATCCGGAATAATCAAAATTGAAGATGAAATCGGAAATCGGGAAGGACATGAAGTCAAGACTAACTCGGAACTCGGAAATAGTCATCCTATTGAAATCCAAAAATGAAGTCGGAAATTGGAATTGGTTAATCCTGATGGCGAAGCCGAAACTCGGAAATCGGGACGTTACATATCGCCATCCCTAGGGTGCTTGTATATGCTTGAATCTTTAGTCTTTACTGCCCTTGGATAGCCTGATCTAGGAGTGAGCTCAACTTGTGTCTGTCGTCACACAGTATTGACTCGCAAGGGGACCCACGTGCCTTTAGGTCGGAGGGACTCAGTTGGCCACCTGCCTCCAACATAGAGGGACCCAAAAGTTTTCGCTGCTGTCATAAAGAGGGACCCAATGTGCAACTGCCTCCGAGTGAAGGGACCCACATGTTTATCTTTTAACTGCCTTCACCTGGAGGGACCCAAATAACTGCCTTTAAGTGAAGGGATCTCATATATTCTTTCTTCATTTATATGCAAATATGCATGCTCTCATAAGAATAATTTATGATCATATCATTCATGATTGTATAGCTATTCACCTTTGATCATGCATGTGAATGCTCTATATTCTTGTACATGACTCATATTATATTTTAATTATAGTCACCACACATATTTACTCATAATTTTAAATTCATGAAAAATCAACTTGACTGGTAAAGATTATCAATCCATTAGTCTTGCACTTCCTGTCGGAAATTCGGTTGCATGACGGAACGTGTCCACTTCCCCATAAATAGTGCCAGTCAACTAGACAATCATTCATACATAAAAATCAATGCAAGTGATAAATGCTCTAATTATCAAGCAAAGTTTAAAATCTTAAATCTTAATCTATTTTGCAAGTTTTAAGCTTTTATTAATGTTCTCGAGTTTGAGCTTAGGACTGACTTCCGAGATTACATTTGTTCTGAGTTCCGAGATTATATGAGTCCTAACTTCTAGGTTATGTTTATAAGGTTAATGTCTTGATTCCCGATTTCCAGGGCTATGTTTAAAATCGATCTCTGAGATTGATTCTAGATCAAGTTTTGAAACTACGTGCATAAGTGTTTTAAAGCATCCTAGTTTTCCTGACTTCCGGGATTCGGGTATAAGGTTTTATGTTTTGGTACCGAGTTCCGAGATTATGTTGAAAGTGCTCAACTTCCGGGTTTAAGTAGTTTAAGCTTTATATCCTTGTCCTTGACTTCTGATTTCAAAGTGCTTTGTGTGTTTGTGATTCCAATTTCCGACATTATTTTTACCAATCTAGCCTTCTACTCACTTAGTTCTAAGTTCCTGATATTGACTAAACTTGATCCAGTCTTCTATTCACTAAATTCCGAGTTCAACATTAAATATACCCAATCTAGCTCTCTGCTTGCTAAGTTCCAAATTCCGACATTAACTAAACTTGGTCTAGTTTTCATACATGTCTCTAGCCAGAATTACACTCTTCTAAGAGAAAATCCACCAAAAATAGAAATCTGGGTGAAATCTTGCGAAATTTATATCAATGTAAAGTTAACAGAATGAGCTTTCAGATAAAATAAGTTGCATATCATTTAAATAAGTATAATTTTAGATATAAGCTCCGAAACTTAACCTTCCTGAACTGCCCTGTTTTAGCACAGTTTGGACATAAGGCAAATTCTTCGAACCACTGGGAGCAAATGGGACCCTATCTAACTCAGAAATTTTTATGAGATGTTATCTTATATTTAAGCTTTCTAACAAAGTTAGTTTCATCCAATTCCAAGTCATATAGAGCAAGTTTTGCCCTGCACAACCCAGTTTGTCCAGAATCAAACTCAAAAACCTAGATTGAACTTCCAAAATTTATCTCTCTCAATACTGATCCAATGGCCTTATATTATATATGTATGGAAAGCCCTGAATGTCTAGTTTCACATAAAAATAGTTTCATCAAGTTTCGGTGGCTGTAGGCAGAGCCATACACTTTGCCAGTATGGATGCTGTAAGGTTTCAAGGTTTCAGCTTTTGTTTTGCATCCTTTTGTTTGAATTATCACCCAAGTTCTCATCCAAAATCAACATTTATACATTAATCCAACCATAAGAATTTATATAAATACCATATATTATCAATCTAATGGAAAGAATAGAAATTTTACTCAGCCACAATAGCACCAATAATAGAAGAAGTTGAAGAATCTTACCTTTAGTTTGATGTAAATATGAGCTAGTTTTGAGTTTTAGTGAAAGATATGGGGGCTGAGATGCTTGGTGGAGGGTGAAAGTGGAAGAAGGAAATGAAGAAGATGGAGAAAAGAAAGCAAGTTCTCTGCTGAAGAGGGGAGGCCGAATGTGTGTTTGGAAGTTGGAAGGAAATATGATGCTGGTATAATAATGTGGTTGTTGAAAAAGTGGCTCCTCATTGGTGCCAATTCTTGTGGTTGAAACTCAACCAAATTGCCCCTTCTATGTGGCTGCCAAGGGTGCCACTTTTAGTAAAGTTGGTGGCTAAATTTTCAACCATTGGATTGAGGGTTTTTATCATATAATTCTAGTGATTTGGTTCTGGCAATTTAATTTATCGAATCTCTACCGATTTCCTTTAAATCGGTAAATCGGTTTTAAGAAATTTTCTATGAGATCCCCTATGCTTCTAACCTAATTACCTTATATCTAAATTCAATTAATTACTAATTAATTGATCCTAAATAAGTATTTAGTTGAATTTTAATTAACTTCAATTATTCGATAAAAACCGAATAATTGGGTGAAAAATGATAAGAAAAATTTTGGTGGATGTTACATTACCACCCTCCTAAAAAAATTTTTATCCTCAAAATTTAGTCACAAACTAACTATTTATCACTATAAAAGTTTAATAAAAAGTTCATATATAGAAATTCGATAAGCAGAGTCAAAGAAAATACAGTAAGCTAATTATATAATTTAACACAACACAGTCGGCAAAAAGCAAGTCCTTAATCGCGGGTTAGTTCAAATTTCACATCAACCCCTCTAGGAGGGTAGTCTATCCAACATTCACAATAAAAATCTTCGTTGAATATTACTGCTTAGGAATAAGTAGCTAATGGCCGGGGCATTCTCTAATCATGTGTCCTGACTTTCCACACTTAAAGCATACCTTCTGCCTAATCAAACAAGGTCTTCCTCCATGATATTTTCCACATTTTGAACATTTTTGCTTCATGGTTAACCTTTGCGGCTGCTTACCTTTATTTCCATTAGGTTGAAATGGCTTCTTTAATGGCGGAGTATACTGAAACTCTTGGTCTTCAAATGCCAGCCTCTTTCCACAAACATCCATCCTAGTGTCAGCAAGTTTCTTGTTATATTCTTCAACTAATCGATTTTTGTTTGCTAATGCAGTAAAATTTCTTATCTCCATTGGCCCACCGAGGCCAAAATGTCCGTTTTTAGTCCTCCTTGAAATTTGATGCATTTCCAATTTTCATCAAGTTTGTGCTGATAGATGGTGGAAAATTTACAGAGTTCTTCGATCTTAGCAATATACTCTGAAACACTCATGTTTCCTTGCTGAAGCTTCATAAATTCCAATTCCTTAGCGTTTCATACCGACGCAGGGAAATGCTTCTGATAAAATGCCTCCTTGAATATGTCCCAAGTGATATCAACTTGGGGTTCCAACAGCCTCTTCGCGCCGTTCCATCAAAACTCGGCGTCCTCTTCCAACATATAAGTGGTAAAGGCCACTGTCTGTTGGTCAGTGCAGGCTAAGATAGAAAAGACCTTCTCTATTGCCTTGAGCCACTCCTCAGTTTTATCCGGGTCAAAAGTTCCTCAGAAGCTAGGCAAATTCGATTTTCTGAACTTAGCAAATTTAAGATAGTCCAGGTTTGCTCTTGGGCCATGTGGATTTCCCCAACGGCCAACCTTGGACCGCCTACCCAACTGATCCATCATCTGATGAGCTGCAGCAGCTTGTTCCCACATTGCACGAGCCATTTCACACATCATGCCCATAAAATTAGTAGGATCTTCAAATTGGTTATAGCTTGTGGGCTACCATGCCTCCTGGAAGCTATTAGTTCCTAATCACACATAACAAAATATTGAATTGCTTAGACTCAATAATAAGTTAAGTGTGGCAGCAACTAATAACAATCATTGTTGGGTAGTCATGCATATCTAATCTTATATCCTATCCGAATAGATAAGATTCACTGTATGACACTAGTTAAAGGTTCCAGAGTGCACTAGAAACATAGTCAGTCCAAATCCTCAAGTCCGGGGAGGATCGAACTACTCTGATACCATTAATGTAACATCCTCCCAAATACAGTAATATGCTTAAGTCATAATACGTCACCTAGGAGTTGTTACTATCACTTAATCGCACCTTCTCTGGCAGCAACCTTTGGCTACCTTTAATCTTACTAGTCAACTTCACCTCGGAGGACCTTCTTTGGAACTTCTAAACTATCTGGAGATAACATGGAAAATAGGAGTGAGAACTTTAAATTCTCAGTAGGATTCAGTAAGAAATTTCATACCGTGTCATCGTTATTATTTACAACTGCTTCAGTGTATTATGTAAAAAAAAGTGAACATATTATACAATCTGTTCCGTTTTATAGTTTGAAAACATATGGTCCGAAGCAGAGTTCATTTTATTCATGCACTTGTTAAACAGAATAAGGATTCAAGCATCAGTATAACAAGATTTCATAATAATAATAATAGTATCGATAACAAGAGCATACATCGCAATGTCATAGCGATGATAATAACCAACAATATTTGTGTGTATGTACAGTTCATCATAAAATCATGTATATGTAAATGCATTCAATTAAGTTCTTGCAAAATAAACTTGTGTTTCTTTAACTTTCTTTGACTTCCTTTGCTTGGCACACAAAGGCGTTACGTATCGCTGTTCCTAGGGTACTTGCATATGCTTGAATCTTTAGTCTTTACTGCCCTTGGATAGCCTAATCTAGGAGTGAGCTCAACTCGTGACCGTCATCACACAGTACTGACCCGCAAGGGACCCACGCGCCTCTAGGTCGGAGGAACTCAATTGGCCACCTGCCTCCAACATAGAGGTATCCAAAAGTTTTAACTGCCTTCACAGGAAGGGACCCAATGTGCAACTGCCTCCGAGTAAAGGGACCCACATCTTTATCTTTTAACTACCTTTATCAGGAGAGACCCAAATAACTACCTCCAAGTGAAGGGATCTCATATATTCTTTCTTTATTCATATGCAAATATGCATGCACTCATAAGAATAATTCATGATTGTGTAGCTGTTCACCTTTGATCATGCATGTGAATGCTCTATATTCTTGTACATGACTCACATTATACTTTAATCATAGTCATCACATATACTTACTCATAATTTTAAATTCATGAAAAATCAACTTGATTGGTAAAGATTATTAATCCATTAGTCTTGCACTTCCTGTCGAAAATTCGGCAGCATGACGGAATGTGTCCGCTTCCCCATGAATTGTGCCAATCAACCAGACAGTCATTCATACATAAAAATCAATGTAGGGAATAGATGCTCCAATATTCAAGTAAAGTTTAAAATCTTAAGTCTTAATATATTTTGCAAGTTTTAAGCTTTTATTAATATCCTCGAGTTTGAGCTTAGGACCGACTTCCGAGATTACATTTGTTTCGAGTTCCAAGATTATATGAGTCCCAACTTCCGGGGTTATGTTTATAAGGTTAATGTCTTGATTCCCGACTTCCAATGCTATGTTTAGAATCGATCTCCGAGATTGATTCTGGATCAAGTGTTGGAACTACGTGTATAAGAGTCTTAAAGCATCCTAGTTTTCCCGGCTTCCGGGATTCAGGTATAAGGCTTCATATTCTGGTACTGACTTCTGAGATTATGTTGAAAGTCATCGACCTCCAGGTTTAAGTAGTTTAGGCTTTATATCCTTGTCCTTGACTTCCAATTTCAATGTGCTTTGTGTGCTTGTGATTCCGATTTCCGACATTATTTTTACTAATCTAGCCTTCTACTCACTTAATTCCAAGTTCTCGACATTGACTAAACTTGATCTAGTTTTATATTCACTAAGTTCTGAGTTCAACGTTCAATATAGCTGATCTAGCTCTCTGCTTGTTAAGTTTCGAGTTCCGACATTAACTAAACTTGGTCTAGCTTTCATACATTTCTCTAGTCAGAATTACACTCTTCTAAGAGAAAATTCACCAAAAATAGAAATCTAGGTTAAATCCTGCAAAATTTATATCAATATAAAGCTAACAGAACAAGCTTTCAGATGAAATAAATTGCACATCATTTAAATGGGTATAAATCGAGATATAAGCTCTGAAACTTAACCTTCCTGAACTGCTCTATTTTGGCCCGGTTTGGACATAGGGCATCTTCTTCAAACCACTAGGAGCAAACGGGATTGTATCTAACTCGAAAATTTTTATGGAATGTTCTTCTATGTTTAAGCTTTCTAACAGAGTTGGTTATATCCAATTCCAAGTCATATAGAGCAAATTTTGCCCTGCACAACTCAGTCTATCTAGAATCAAACTAAAAAATTTAGGTCGAACTTCCAAAATTCATATCTTTCTCAGTACTAATCCAATGGCCTTATATTATATATGTATGGAAAGCCCTGAATGTCTAATTTCACATAAAAATAGTTTCATTAAATTTCAGTGGCCATCGGCAGAGCCGTACACTCTGCCAGTATGGATGCTGTAAGGTTTCAAGGTTTCAGCTTCTATTTTGCATCCTTTTGTTTGATTTCTCACCTAAGTTTTCATCCAAAATCAATATTTATACATTAATCTAGCCATAAGAATTTATATAAACACCATATATCATCAATCTAATGGAAAGAATAGAAATTCTACTCAGCCACACCAGTAATAGAAGAAGTTGAAGAATCCTACCTTTAGTTTGATGCAAATATGAGCTAGTTTTGAGTTTTAGTGAAAGATATGGGGGGTGAGATGCTTGGTAGAGGGTGAAAGTGGAAGAATGAAATGAAGAAGATGGAGAGAAGAAAGCACGTTCTTTGCTGAAGAGGGGAGGCCGAATGTATGTTTGGAAGTTTTAAGGAAATATGATGTTAGTATAGTAATGTGGTTGTTGAAAAAGTGGCTTCTCATTGGTGCCAATTCTTATGGTTGAAACTCAATCAAATCGCCCCTTCTATGTGGCTGCCAAGGGCGCCACTTTTAGTAAGGCTGGTGGTTAAATTTTCAACCATTGGATTGAGGGTTTTCATTATATAATTCTAGTGATTTGGTTCTGGCAGTTTAATTTACTGAATCTCTACCGATTTTCTTTAAATCGGTAAATTGATTTTAAGAAATTTTCTATGAGATCCCCTATGCTTCTAACCTAATTACCTTATATCTAAACTCAATTAATTGCTAATTAATGGATCCTAAATAAGTATTTAGTCAAATTTTAATTAACTTCAATTATTCGATAAAAATCGAATAATTGGGCGAAAAACGATAAGAAAAATTTTGGTGGATATTACAGCTGAAGCTGCTACTACTGTTGCTACTGGAGATGGAAATGAGTATGCCATGTATAATGGGATAGCAATATAGGAAGCGGAGGGATCAAACAATGAAATCTTGGCAGAAGAAGAAGTAAAAACGAAAACGATAAATGCCAAAGATGTATACAGAGTCAAGGTAAGGGTCAATATGGAAGTATAGGTCAGGAAACTCAATGAAAAGAACGTCTGTAGCCGCCTGATACATAGTCTGAGAATGATGTGAGTATACATAATAGGGTGAGAATTTAAAGAAATTCTTAGTAGGATTCTCATAATTATAATATACTGATATCGCGTTTATTCCCAGTTGCTTCAACTTTTATTTAATGATGAAAAAGGCGAATAACATAATACATTATCCTCATTTATTTGATTTAAGAAAATATAATCCGAAGCAAGATTCAATTTTACTTAAAGCAGTAAAAACAAAATAAGCATCAATATGGCAACATATAGTACAAAGTGTAGAATAATAAAGATAACAATTGTAAAAAAACATAACATTCAAACTACAAACAATGCAAACTACATATACTCAGGACTCACTTTACTTTATTGATCCTTAACTTAATATCATAAACTTTTCCCTTACTTGGTCCCCTGGGAGTTGTTGACCATATAACTCTTGGGTAATAATCTGCTTTTCAGGACTAAACTCGTTCCTATATAGGAATGCAGGGTTTTCTTTCCCCAACTTTTCCATCAATCTATTCCTCTTAACTTTCTTCAGGGGCTAACCCAAGTAATGTGGAACTTCTCATACTCTTTATAAATCTTATAGTAAATAACAACTTGACTTGGATATCTTATGCATATACAAGTGTATCATGTCTTATACAAGGTTTCTGCCAAAGTTTTGGCAGCATAATGGATCAAGTCCACTTCACCATAAATAGTGCCAGCTAGTCAAACAATTATTTATATAGAAAACTAACATAATACATCAACCATTTCAATACTCATACAAAACTTGTAACTTTTGCATTTAAATTAGCTTTCTGCCAATTTCTTCAATTCTGCCGTTCTTAGAAATTAAGCCATAATTTCTGTATAACTCATTTAAATCTAAATTTTAGATATGGTGGAGTGTTATGTATCTAGTTTGTAACCTCTTTAGTCCCATTAAATTTTGATAAGTATAACTCATGTTATTAACAATTTATCTAGGTTTGTTCTGTTACTAGGCAGATTTGCCTACCAGAAACTAAAAATTCACTAAAAATAGAAAACTGGTTGCGACTATACAAAATCTATATTGGTTTAAAGCTAACTAACCCAGCTTTTGTTTCCAACAAATTTCATTTCATTTGAGTAAGTAGAACTCAAGTTATGAGCTTATAAAGTTGATTAATTCTAGCTGCCCTATTCTAGTCCAATTAGAACTTAAGGCAGTTTCAAAGAATTACTGGGAATAGTAGAGATTGAATTTGGTCTTGAAATTTTATATCATATTACCCTATCTTTTAACTTTATAACAAAATTGGTTTCACTCAATTTGAAGTTGAATATGTGAGTTATGCCCTGCACAATTGACTATAGTCAGATTCAGGTGCAGGAAACTAAGGTGAACTTCAAAAATTCATCTCTCTCTCAATACTAATCCATGACCTTATAATTCATATGGTTGAAAACCTTAGATATCTAATTTCTCCTAAAAATACTTTGATTGAATTTCAACTACTATAGGCGGAGCTGTACACCCCACCTTACGAACTGTCGTAGGGCTTCTTATCCTATTCTATCTTGTTTGCTTCTCTTCACTTGATAATCATTCAAAACTTAATTTATGCATAACAATACAGCCATAAACCTTCATATAGACTCATAATAACATCAAGTAGATGCATCTAAATGAGATTCATAGTAGCCCTAATTCATAGGAAAACCCAATAAAGATGTTGAATCCTACCTTTAATTTGATGCAAATATTAGCTAGTTTGGGATTTTAGAGACCAAGAGCTAATAGAAGTCGAAAATAGAGGCTAGAAGAAATAAGTTGAAAGAACGAGATAATAGTTTCTCATATTCCGTGGAGTAATGACTAAACTAGAACAAGATTAATCATATGGAAGCTGGTGAAGCATAGCCAAGTAAAAATAACGATTGGAGACAAGAACTCAAGTAATACTTGAGTAATCCTTCATCTAAGGCTGAGTATAAGCTAAAATAGAAGGCTTTAATGCATATGTTAATAGATAATAAGTTGTTCAAAAGAAGTCAAGAAGGATTATTGTTAAAATGTGTAGATGACATCAAAGCTAAGAAAATCATGCATGAAGGAATTTGTGGGGCTCACAAGTCAAGCCTAAAATAAGATGACTAATCCATCACCATGGATACTACTGGTCTACCTTCTCAGCCAATTGCCTTGCATACGTAAGGGGATGTGGGGCTTACTAGATACATGAACCACTCCAAAGGGTACCGACCGAGGAACTACATGCAGTTATGAAATCTTGGCCATTTCGGGATTGGGCTTTTGGTTCTAATAGGCAAAATTCATCCTCCCTCATCTAAGTGCCATATATTTATTATTATATATCAATTTGGAGTCCTTGAAACAATGATTATAGTTCAAGGGATTATGTTCATAGGGAAAAAGATGAAAGCCTTTGTCTAGCAATTCAGCTTTTGATTAATTCATTCTTCCCCATATTATGCCCAGGCAAATGGGCATAAAGGCTACCAATAAAGTCTTGATAGATATAATAAAAAAAAGCTACGGAGGATAAGCTGAGAAGGTAGCATAAAGTCCTATTCGATGTCCTATGGAGCTATTGGAATTCTACAAGCAATGCCATTTGTAACGTCAAAAAAATCTTATCATTTTTGACTAAATTGTTTGGTCTTTGAATAATTGAAATTAATTAGAAATCGATTAAGTATTTATTTAAAGCCAATTAAGTATCAATTAGAGAGATTAGGCTTATAAATAATTTGAATAGAAATATAAAAGGCTTCACAAAATTCTTCAAAACCATTTTTCTAATTTGAAAGAAATCGGCAAAGATTCGGTATTTTAAATTATCAGAATCGAATCAATAGAATTACACACCCAACAACCTATGTTTGATGGCTGTAAACTTAGCCACATTACCACTTAAAAGTGGCACAAGGCAGCCATACAAATGATAGGCTTTATTGGCTCATTTGTGAGCCACTTGATGAACCAACCAATGGGAATTCAAGCCTTCAACCACCATCATTATTAACACTAGATTTTTTGCTCCTTTGTCCCTTTATGCAACATCCAAAGAAAGGAAAAGAAGGAGGAACTTAGCTGCTCTCTTTCATCTTGTTCTTGAAGCTCCAACATCTAAACTCCTCAAAAATCCTTTTCCTTACTAGTTACTCCACTAAATTAAGGTAGGATTCACTTACTTGGTTAATTTTCTTGGATTGATGATGAATGGGAAATTTTCTTCTACTCATATAAATGATGATTATAATGTCCGAAAGAAATCTTCTCGTTATTAATTGAGTTGCTTGATTTTTATCAAATAAGTGGCTTTAATCACAATTCAATTACACATTCACTTAAAGTCAATTAAGTGTGATTTAGAAGTGATTACACTTGATGAAATTAGATTAGGAACATAGGAAATCTCATAGGATTCTTTCAAAATCAGTTTATCGATTTAAGAAAAATTGGTAAGATTTCAGTATTTTAAACAGACGGAACCAGATCAATAGAACCTATGCTGCGAGTGCCCTAGGATGAGTGGCTAGGATTCAGCCACAACATTCCTATAGTTGGCGCCATTTTCAACCAAGAAAGCAGCCACAAAACTAAGTTGAATTGACAAAAACAAATTCACCAATCATATTCAACTTGCTTTAGAAGTTTTTAAATTTTTCCTTTTTTGCCCTTGCAAGTTTCGGTTCCTATATGCTGACCCCTCTCCATTCTTTTCTCCATCGTCTCATCTCAGTTAGCTCATATCATCTTCCTCTCCCACAAACCTTCAAGCCACAACAAAATTTCTTTAACTCCAACCACAAATCTAACGAGAGTCACACATAGAAAAGGTAGGAATCCAACTTTTCTTCTTGTTTTATTGATTTGGGCTACGTGGGGATTTTGTTTTCCTCATGATATTCATGTGATTTGGGTGATAATAATGGTTTATGTTTAAATTTGCATGTGTGTTGTGATTAGAGTTGAAATTTGTATGAAAGAACTTGAAGAAAAGAGAAAACTCAAGAAGCTGTTAGAGTTTTTCTTCGGCGGTTCGTACGGCGGAGCGTACGACTCTGCCTACAGCCATTTAAATTTCATGAATCTATTTTTATATGAAACTAGACATTCAGGGCTTTCCACATATATATAATATAAGGCCATTAGATCAGTATAAATGTAGTTATGAATTTTTGAATTTTGACCTAGAAATCAGAACTTTCATCTGGGCAGTGTGAGTTGAGAAGGGTGTAATTCACCCTACACAACTCCAAATTGAGTGAATCTAATGTTATTCAAAAGCTAATCTATGAGGGAACATCCCATAAAAATTCCAGAGTTAGATTTGTTGCCAACTATCCCTAGTACATTAATGAATTTATCTTAAGTTCAACCTGGGCTGGAACAGGGTAATCCAATCGGGTCGAGTTTCAGGGTTTATATCTCAAAACATACTTATTCAAATGATATGCAACTTAATTCATTTGAAAGCTTGTTTTGTTAGCTTTACATAGATATAAATTTTGCATGATTTCACTCAGATTTCTATTTTTAGTGAATTTTCTCTTGTAAGAGTACAATTCTGAGTAGAAATAAGGCAGTCTGGGATAAAACACAAATAACTTGTGATAATATCGGAACTTGAAACTTAGCAAACAGGGGGCTAGATCTAGTATACTTAAGGTTGAGTTCGAAGCTTACCAAACAGAGAGCTAGATCAAGTATACTTAAGGTTGAGTTCGGAACTTAGCAAACAGAGAACTAGGTCGGGTATACTTAATGATGAACTCGGAACTTAACAACTAGAAAATTAAATTGGTAAGAATAAGGTCGGAACTTCAAACTTAGGAAACGCATTCATTGGAGTCTTGGAAGACAAATTATGGATTAATATCGGAGATCCAGAATCAATCTAGGAGATCGAATATAACCTCGAAAGTCAGAAATTATATAATTTTGGAGATCGAACATAATCCAGGAAGTCAGAAATTAGATAATATCGAAACTCGGACACAATTCAAACTTGGAAGTCAAACTCGGGAATAGAATTTAAAAGCTTGCAAGACAAATTAAGACTTAAGGTTTTAAAGCTTGCACCTATTGATATTGTTATATTCTTGTTATGACTATAATGTTATATATTGAGTTTGCTATTTGATTAAAGTTTCCTGGTTACCTGGCACTATTCATGAGGAAGCAAACATGATCCGTTATACTGCCAAAATTCTAGCAAAAATTGCAATTGATATGAATTTACAAGTTATGCATGCATTGGTCAAAGTAATAGATAAGCAATGCTATCCTTATAAGAATGAGGGAAAATATCCACGTGACTTGGGCCAGCTCCTGAATAAAGTTAAAGCAAATAGATCAGTGGAGAAGTCGGGAAAAGTAAACCCGATAACCCTATATAGGATCGAGCTCGATCCTTAAAAGCAGACTATTACCCAGGAGTAAATGGCCAATAACTCTCAGGGGACCAAGAATGAAAAATAAGTTTTAAGAGGCAAAAGCCTTCAAAAGGATAAGATGCACTTTTAGTTGCACATTGATATGTTCTGCATGAAAATTTCTGATTGACTATCCTAGTCATCTGTTTATCTCTCTTGACATATTACTATTTATTTATAATTACTGTTTTAGTTGGACTACTATCTCTGTTAACTATATATTCCTTGGTCCAATACAAAATTGAGTTTGTTTTGGTATATGTTTCTACAATAAGAATTTAAATTGAATATTACCACTAAGTTGTATTGTTTTAAATTATGAAAAACCGAAACAACTGAGAATGACAGCGATGATAGATAAGTATACATTTAGGATTCCTACTAAAAAATCTTTATTTCTCACCTTACTATATGTTTCCACGTCATTCTCAGAGCATGGAGAACGCGGCCACTAGTGTCTTATTCATTGAGTTCCCTGAACTCCACATTCATCTCAACCCCTTCTTAGACTCTGTATATATATCCGGTAGGTGTCAATTCCGCTTTTATTTTTTCTTCCAGAGAGATTTTGCAGTATCACTCATGCATCCGCTGTTTGACCCTGCTATCCTATATATTGCCATTCCCCTCCACATGGTCCATCCCTTTCCACCACCATCCGCAGTAGCACCGGCAGTACCACCAGCCATGGCTTGGCCAATCTCACCACCGCAGCAGATGCCCTCGGTCTCGATGTCCGAGGAGGACCCGTCGAAGGCAGCGAGTTCATCTTCCTCATCCTCCGCTCCAAGCATAAACTACATCCCTGTGGACGCTAGCGTGGCAAACAGATTCCTTTCGTCGGAATCTACCTAGGGTGCCTGTGCAATAGTAGGATACGTACAGAATAGCCCTCGTTTGACATTTATGGGCCATAGGTAGTAGTTTAGTGGAAATGGTACTTGAAATGTCCCGTAGGGACCAGATAGGGTTCTAGTTGTAGTGACAGGCTGTTTTATTTTGTCTTAACGGCCTCATTTTATTACCCAATGTGGTTGTATATATCTTTTGACAACTTTGAAAACAGATGTTTATGTACCTACGTATATGATACAGTTTCAGTATTTTCGTTTATTTCACAGTTTTATTTATTTTACTTTATTTCTGCTACAATATTGTCTCATACTTATTCCGCCATCAAACTGGAATTTATTGATGAATAGTTACCTCTGTATAGGTAATTAATATTGAATAAGATTTAATTAGACAGCCACACATAATAACTTATCAGATAATCTATTATGACTTAAGCATAGTATTTTGTCTGGTAAGGTGTTACATTTTTGTATCAGAGCCTAGTTCGTCCTAATATAGGCCTGAGGATTGGACTAATTATGCTTCAAATATGCTCTGTATTCTTTAGATATTATCATGCACTGAGTCTTGTCCACATGGATAGGATGCATGTGAGGGGTTTGCCTAACTATATGCTATTATATAGAAGCATACCGAATTTAGTATTGAGTCTGATCAACTTAATTACTGTAACATCCTCCCGAGTACGGTATTATGCTTAAGTCATAATACCTCACCTAGGAGTTGTTACTGTCACTTAATCGGACCTTGTCTGGCAGCAATTTCAACCATCTTCGAAATCTTTTGAGCTATCTGGAGATAACACGGAAATGAACATAGGAGTGAGAATTATAAAAATTCTCAGTAGGATTCATTAATAAATTTTATACCGTGTCATCGTTATTATCTTCAGCTGCTTCGGTTTATTATGAAAATGTGAGCATGTTAAATAGACTATTCAGTTTTATAGTTGAAAATATAATGTCCGAAGCAGAGTTCATTTTATTCACGCGCTTGAGTTCACATTGGCAATATTTCATATTTAGAAAATAATCACAGCATAAATAAATAGTACAGGTTCAGCATCAATTAAACACGGGATATCATTATGCAAATTCTCATCTTTGAATTCATGCAAATATCCTGATGCCTTTCTTTAACTTTCTTTGCTCTGTAATGAATTAATGTCATGGATGTTGCCACCATACATTTTCATTGCTTACACTAGCTGGGTCATGCCATGCCTCATGTAAGCCTTATCCCCTATACTCACTCTAGCTGGGTCACGCCATGCCTCATGTGGGTGAGGGGAGTATATATTCCAGAGTACGATCACCATGTCATACCCCATCAGAGCATGATCGCCATGTCACATTCCTTAGGAATATATTCATCCTACCACATCCCAGAGTCTGATCGCCATGTCATACTCCATTGGAATGTGATCGCCATGTCACATTCCTTAGGGTGTGGGATCATCATGCCATAATCCAGAGTATGATCGTCATGTCATGCTCCGTCAGAGCGTGATCGCCATGTCACGTTCCTTAGGAATATGGGATCATCATTATATCTTTTAACTGCCTTCACGGGGAGGGATTCAAAGTGCAACTGCCTCCAGGTGAAGGGATTCACATCTTTATTTTATTTAATTGCCTTCACAAGGAGGGACCTCATAACTGCCTCCAAGTGAAGGGACCCACATTCAATATGTTCATATGCTTTCACTCTTATACATAATCATACATAGGCATGCTGAATGCATTCATACATATGTTTCGCCAATTACTTTCATATATCCTTGCATATAAAATTACATATTCATAACTTAAAATTTCATAACACAAGCTATTATAACTTCATATAATTCTGCCAAAAATTCGGCAGCATAACGGAACGTGTCCGCTTTCTCATGAATAGTGCCAGCCAACTAGTACATCAATTTATCACAAAGAACACAACATCACATTTATATTCCAACATTAAACTTATATCAACATCAAATTCATTAAGGCAGAATTCCTGCCTCAGCATATTCAACCAACCCGGTTTTTATAATTCAAGCCATAATTTCTATTTAACTCATTTGGACCTCAAATTTGTGTATGTTAAAGTGTTATGTGTCTATTTTCTAACCCTTTTTGCCCCATCTCATTTTGATATCTATAGCTTTAGATATTTATGTTTTATCCCGGCCTGCCCAGTGGTTAGCCAGAATCAAGCACCTAAAAATAAAAATCTACCATAAATCGAAAACTGACTCAAATTATACGAAATTGGACTCATATTGAAGCTAACAGGGTAAAGTTTTATTTTCAAAAAGTTCCATTCCATTTGACTTAGTAGGGCTGGAATTACAAGCCCTGAATTCTGACCTTGCTAAACTGCCCTGTTCTGGCCCGGTTTGGACATAGGGAAATTTTCTTGAATCACTGGGAGCAACTGGGACCTTATATAATTTTGAAATTTTTATGGGACATTCTTCTATGTGTAAGCTTTCTAAAAACGTTAGTTCCACTCATTTTCAAGTAGTATAGGGCGAATTCTACCCTGAACAACCCAGTCTGCCCAGAACCAGAGTCAAAACCCTAGGTCGAAATTCAAAAAATCATATCTCTCTCATTTATAATCGAAAAGCCTTATATGATATATCTGTAGAAAGCCCTAGATGTCTAGTTTCATATAAAAATGGTTCCACCCAATTTAATCG
Source organism: Pterocarpus santalinus (assembly GCA_031439595.1). NCBI lineage: Eukaryota > Viridiplantae > Streptophyta > Magnoliopsida > Fabales > Fabaceae > Pterocarpus > Pterocarpus santalinus. The sequence continues at coordinate 16,988,025 of CM062528.1, forward strand.
GCTATAGACAGAGCCGTACACTCCGCCGTACGGACTATCGAGGGTTTTTGATTCTCTAACCCATCAGCTCTTCCTATTTTCATGCTTTCTTGCTTCCACTTCGGTTTTAATCAAACAAACAGCCCAAAACCAATCACATATCATCATAAACACTTATTTAACACATAAAAGAGGTTGAAAATAATTCAAGATCAGCCAGCCAAGGCCACAAAACTGAAGCAAGAATCAAAACTCCTACCTTAGTTCCAAGTGATTTTGCTGGATTTTGAAGGCTTGGATGAGCAAGGCTTGAATTGGCTTGATGTTGGCTGAGTTTTTGTGTGAGAAGAAGAGAGAAAGAGAGCTGAATGAGAGGAGAGAAAAGGGCGCTGGAATGTGGGCTGAAGTGTGTAACACCCTACTAATTTTATGTTATGCTTAAGTTATAGCATGAAACTAGTCAGGTCGTGTTACCGTGTTGATACTTTATTTACCTTTCTTGTTTTTAATTTCTCTTTAAATCGTCTCTATTAATGAAGCAGTACATTATATTAAAAGCAGAAGCGAACCGAATAGAATATCATCAAGATAAGTATGGTACAATAATGTTCTTTGCATACGTGTAAACATATATATATATATATATATATATATATATATATATATATATATATATATATATATATATATATCAGAAGCCACTATCTCAGTTTATGTACAAAGTTCTAAAATAGAACACATACGGAGCTGATGTATCAAGAGGATCATAATACCCTATGGTCCTCAAAGGACATTTCGTAACCTACTGCTAACCCTACAGTCAAACCCATGACCCAAAGCTACATGCTATCCAAAAGAGGGTCATACTGTACAACATCCCCTGCCGCTACACTACTCCGTCAGGTAGCCATTAGCCATGCTAGGCTCGACCGGGGTGTAATCTGCGCTAGGTCTCGAGGAGGAAGAGGGCGACAAGCCGGTGGCCTCGGAGGGGTCACTCTCGGAACTCAGCGGGATGTCGGGGGATGCCTGCGGTGGTGACTCAGGCGGGTCGTGGTCTTTGAGTGCGAGGAGGTGTAGGATGTGGGTGCGCCATATGTAGAGGGATGGCAATATAAGGGGTAGCAGGATCGAAGAGGGGATGGTGTAAAGGAACATCGAAGTTCCTGTCGCTGAAGAGGTACAGACGAAAGTTGCACGAACCGGCTATGTACAAAGAGTCCAACTCCAGGTCGTGGTGGAACTGTAACGCCGGAATCTCAATAAAAAGGGTGGCTGTGGAGTCCATCGCCAGTGTCTGAGAATGATGCGGGAGACACAAAACGGGGTGAGAATTTCAAGAAAATTCTCGATGAGGGTTCGATTATCTTTGGGGTGACATCACATACATTCTCAGTTACCTCGGGTTTTACTTAATTATTAAAATATGTGTTCAAACTAAAAAGTCCATTTTCGTGAGTTTAAAAACATGTCTGGTCCGAGGTAAGGTTCAGTTCTACTTTAATTGGCATAAGAAACGAAATAGATTACTAATACTAATGCATGGAATGATAAATGAAATAAATAAACGAATAGCAGTGAGCAATTGTAACAGACAATTGTAAACATCTTAATGTAACTAGTCCATGTATTCATGCATTCATGTAATCATATAGACTCGTTCATGATCTTTCCTTCATAATCTCTTTCATTATTTTCTATCATTATCCATCTCTTTGGTCCCTTGGGAGTTCTTGGCCATTTTAGACTCCTGGGTAATAGTCTGCTTATCAGGATCGAGCTCATTCCTATATAGGAATGCCGGGTTTACTTTCCTCGATCTTCCCACCGATCTATTCCCATTAACTTTCTATCCGGGGCTGGCCCAAGTAGTATGGAACTTGTATAATAACACCATTCTTTTCATAAATTTCATGGCTTTTTTAAGAATGTATATGCATTCATATGTAATTCATAACTTGTACATGGGTTCTACCGAAATTTCGGCAGCATAACGGAACGTGTCCGCTTCCCCATGAATAGTGCTAGCCAATCAATACATCAATGTATCACAAGAAACACAAATTCACATTTATATTTCAACATAGATCTCAAATCCATATCAATTTCATTAAAACTGAAATCCTGCCTCAACTTATTCAACCAACCCGGTTTTTGTAATTCATACCACAATTTCATTTTAACTCATTTGGACCTCAAATTTGAGTATGTTACAGTGTTGTGTGTCTATTTTCTAACCTCTTTGGTCCCATCTAATTTCGGTATCTATAACTCAAGATATCTAAACTTTATCTCGGCCTGTCCATTGGCTAGCCAGAATCAGGCAACTAAAAGTAGAAATTCTCCAAAAATCGAAAACTCACTCAAATCAGACGACATTGGCCTCATATTAAAGCTAACAGGACAACCTTTCATATACAAAAAGTTCCATTTCATTTGCCTTAGTAGGGCTCGAGTTACAAGCCCCGAAACTTAGCCTTTCTGAACTGCCCTGTGTTGGCCTGGTTTGGACATAGGGTAATTTCTTCAGATAACTGGGAACAACTGAGTTGATAACAAACTCAGAATTTCTTTGGATATTGTTCTCCTATGTGTAAGCTTTTCAACAAAGTTAGTTTCACTCATTTTCATGTAGTATAGGTCGAGTTCTACCCTAAATAAGCTAATCTGCCCAGAGCCAGAGTCAAAACCCTAGGTCGAGATTCAAAAATTCATATCTCCCTCAATTCTGATCCAAAATCCTTATATGATATGTCTATGGAAAGCCCTAGATGTCTAGTTTCATCTAAAAATAGTTTCATTGAATTTGACCGATTGTAGGCGGCACCGTACGCTCCGCCATACAGACTGCCGTGAACTCTCCACCAAGACAGCACCTTTATCCATTTAATTCTCTTAGTTTTCTTCTTCTAATTCTACTTCTAACTCAAAATCTTCTATTAATCCAAGCATAATTATTCATTTCACACATCAATTAAGGTGAAAATGATTCAGCCCAACCAGCCAAGTGCATGGATTTGATGCAAGAAATTAAAAACCCCTATGATTTAAGTGTTTTGTGCTGAGTTCTTGGAGTTTGGATGAACAAGGCTGGAACTTTGCTTGAGTTTTGGATGTGTGAGCAAGAGAGGAAGAGAGCTGAAGGAGAAGAGGAAAGCAACGTGAATAATGGTCTGAATCAAAGGAGGAGGGTGTGTTATATAGGCATGAGTGGGAGTTAACTTGGAAGGTTGTGATTGGCTTTTAAACATAAGGCCAAGCTTCAGCCAACCTTGCTCTCCACGTTGCCCTCTTTGTGTGGTAGGATCACTCTCTACGTTGCCTAAAGTGGGAGTAGTTTCTAGCATATTCTGGAAACGAAATCGGAACTCGTACGCTCTATAAAGTCGGACCTCGTGAACCTCCTGTATATGAAGTCGGAGCTCAGAAAGCATCCAGTCTAATTGAAACTTGAAAGCAGAGCTTGGTGTGAAGCCAAGCACTTAAAGTCGGAACTCGGGAATTATAAAATTTCTATTCCGGAACTCGAAAAGATATAGAAATGAGAGTTACTAATATTGGACTCAAGATCGGATCTCGTACATTGGTGAATCATAAGGTCGGAAGTCGTAAATTGTGCTGAAGTCGAAGACGAACTCGTAAGATTGGAAGCATTAGTCACTTCATTTCAGCTCACGAAATCGGAAATCGGAATTCATACTGAGGTCAAAATTTATACACGCTTGCAAGGTCGGAAATCGTAAGCTTCATGCATTAAATCGGAGACCGTAAGCTGCATGCATGAGGTCGGAAATTGGAAGAAATCCTTGTGAGCCTTGGAACGAAGTCGGAAGTCGAAGCTAATATTGAGGTCGGAAGCGGAATTATAAGACAAACTCGGAAATCAGAAATTTCAACAATAGAGGGGATTGGAAGTCGGAAATCGGACGTTACAAAGTGGGTGATAAAAGGGTGAAAAATCTGATCATGTTTGAGTGGTTGTGGTTGGCTTACTTTGGCTTGTGATTGGTTGGCTTTCCATGGCTGAAAATCAGCCAGCCCTCTTGCCTTTGTGTGGCCTTTGTTGCGCCACTTTTGGGTGGTAAGTGGCTGAGCTATCAGCCACTCAAAATAGGGTTTAGAGCTTGCAATTTATTGGTCCGGTTCCGGCAGTTGAAAATACCGTAATTTCACCGATTCCCTTTAAATCGGTAAATCGGTAAATCGGTTTTCAATAAAATTTTCATGAAATCTCCTATACTTTAACTTAATTCTCTCATATCTAAACTCAAGTAACTACTAATCAATTGGTTCTAAATAATTGGTTAACCGAATTCTAATTATTCTCAATTATTCGATAAAACCGAGTAATTAGGCGAAAAAAACGGTGGATGTTATATTACCACCCTCCTTAAAAAAAATTTTGTCCTCAAAATTCGATTATAAAACTAACTAACTATAATTATAACAGTTTAAATAAAGTTCATACATAAGCACACAATAGATGTAAAACCACTCAGCATAATAGGGTCAACTAAAACTAAATTAACCAATTCTTTATTCTAATTTATTCCTAATTCTCGCTCTGGCTCCCTTGGGGTGTAGTCCCCTCCGTGTTTATAGTGAAAACCCTTCCCGAACGTTGCGGTTTAGGAGTCGGTGGTAGGTTCTCGGGGCATTCTTTGATCATATGTCCTGGTTTGCCACATCGGAAACACACATACTGTTTAACCAGGCAGGGCTTATTTCCATGATTTTTCCCACAGTTCGGGCATCGTTGCTTAACCATCAATCCCTGCAGCTGCTTGCCCTCATGCTTGCTAAGGTGAAATTGCTTCTTTGGTGGTGAGACATCTTCGAGTTCTTGGTTTTCAGGTGTCGGCCTTTTTCTATAAGTATCAGACTGAGCAATCTCTAGCTTATTATTATAATCTTCTACAAGTCTGCACTTGTTTACCAAAGTAGAAAAATCCCTGATCTCCATAGGGCTTATTGCTGCGAGGATGTCTTCCCTCAATCCGCCTTCGAATTTGACGCACTTCCACGCCTCATTGGGATTCCGTTGATAGATTGTGGAAAATTTGCATAACTCCTCGAACTTAGCAATGTACTCCGACATGCTATTGCTCCCCTGGCTGAGTTGCATAAATTCCAACTCCTTGGCATTCCGAACTGATGGAGGGAAGTATTTCTGGTAAAAAGTGTCCTTAAACACGAGCCAAGTGATCTCCGTCTGGGACTCTTCCAATAGCCGTTTCACACCATTCCACCAGAACTCTGCGTCTGCTTCGAGCCTATAAGTGGCGAAGGCCACTTTTTGGTGGTCAGTGCAGTCGAGAACAAAAAAGACCTTCTCCATTGTCTTAATCCACCCGTCAGCCTTATCAGGATGAAAACCTCCTCTAAAACTAGGTGGGTTCGCCTTTCGAAATTCTGCGAACTTGAGGTATTCCAGATCCAAGCCTAAGTTATTCGGGTTCCCACCGTGACCTGCTCCAGGTTGTCTTCCCAGCTGATCCATCATTTGGTGTGCTACAGCAGCTTGTTCTCGCATGGCATATGCCATCTCTCGTAGAGTGTCCATGAAGTTAGCAGGGTCTTCTGAAGCGGGTGCAGTTTGTGGCCTACCACGCCCCCTTGAAGCCATTAGTTCCTAGTCACACACAACAAAAGATTGAGTTGATCAGGCTCAATAATAAGTTAAGTGTGACAGCAACTAATAACAATCACAGTTAGGCGGTCATGCATATCTAATTCCCTATATCTTATCTGAGCAGATAAGATTTGTCGCATGATATTTTCTAAGGATTCCAGAGTGCACTGGAAGCATAGTCAGTTCAGCCCTCAGGTCCGGTTAGGACCGAACTGCTCCGATACCATTAATGTAACATCCTCCCGAGTATGGTATTATGCTTAAGTCATAATACCTCACCTAGGAGTTGTTACTGTCACTTAATCGGACCTTGTCTGGCAGCAATTTCAGCCGTCTTCGAAATCTTTCGAGCTATCTGGAGATAACACGGAAATGAACATAGGAGTGAGAATTATAAAAATTCTCAGTAGGATTCATTAATAAATTTTATACCGTGTCATTGTTATTATCTCCAGCTGCTTCGGTTTATTATGAAAATGTGAGCATGTTAAACAGACTATTCAGTTTTATAGTTGAAAATATAATGTCCGAAGCAGAGTTCATTTTATTCACGCGCTTGAGTTCACATTGGCAATATTTCATATTTAGAAAATAATCACAAAGATAAATAAATAAATGCGACTTCAAAGATCAATTAAACATGAGATATCATTATGTAAATTCTCATCTTTGAATTCATGCAAATATCCTGATGCCTTTCTTTAACTTTCTTTGCTCTGTAATGAATTAATGTCATGGATGTTGCCATCATACATTTTCATTGCTTACACTAGCTGGGTCATGCCATGCCTCATGTAAGCCTTATCCCCTATACTCAGACTAGCTGGGTCACGCCATGCCTCATGTGGGTGAGGGGAGTATATATTCCAGAGTACGATCGCCATGTCATACCCCATCAGAGCGTGATCGCCATGTCACGTTCCTTAGGAATATATTCATCCTGCCACATCCCAGAGTCTGATCGCCATGTCATACTCCATCGGAATGTGATCGCCATGTCACATTCCTTAGGGTGTGGGATCATCATGCCATAATCCAGAGTATGATCGTCATGTCATGCTCCGTCAGAGCGTGATTGCCATGTCACGTTCCTTAGGAATATGGGATCGTCATTATATCTTTTAACTGCCTTCACAGGGAGGGATTCAAAGTGCAACTGCCTCCAGGTGAAGGGATTCACATCTTTATTTTATTTAACTGCCTCTAGGTGAAGGGACCCACATTCAATATGTTCATATGCTTTCACTCTCATACATAATCATACATAGGCATGCTGAATGCATTTATACATATGCTTCGCCAATTACTTTCATATATCCTTGCATATAAAATTCCATATTCATAACTTAAAATTTCATAACACAAGCTATTATAACTTCATATAATTCACAAAATTAAAGATAACGGAACATGTCCGCTTCCCCATGAATAGTGCTAGCCAACTAGTACATCAATTTATCACAAAGAACACAACATCACATTTGTATTCCAACATTAAACTCATATCAACATCAAATTCATTAAGGCAAAATTCCTGCCTCAGCATATTCAACCAACCCAGTTTTTATAATTCAAGCCATAATTTCTATTTAACTCATTTGGACCTCAAATTTGAGTATGTTAAAGTGTTATGTGTCTATTTTCTAACCCTTTTTGTCCCATCTCATTTTGATATCTATAGCTTTAGATATTTATGTTTTATCCCGGCCTGCCCAGTGGCTAGCCAGAATCAAGCACCTAAAAGTAAAAATCTACCATAAATCGAAAACTAACTCAAATTATACAAAATTGGGCTCATATTGAAGCTAACAGGGTAAAGTTTTATTTACAAAAGTTTCATTCCATTTGACTTAGTAGGGCTAGAGTTACAAGACCTGAATTTTGACCTTGCTAAACTGCCCTATTCTAGCCCGGTTTGGACATAGGGCAACTTTCTTGAATCACTGGGAGCAACTGGGACCTTATATAATTCTGAAATTTTTGTGGGACATTCTTCTATGTGTAAGCTTTCTAAAAACGTTAGTTCCACTCATTTTCAAGTAGTATAGGGCGAGTTCTACCCTGAACAACCCAGTCTACCCAGAACCAGAGTCAAAACCCTAGGTCGAAATTCAAAAAATCATATCTCTCTCATTTCTAATCCAAAAGGAAAGCCCTAGATGTCTAGTTTCATATAAAAATGGTTCCACCCAATTTAATTGGCTGTAGGCGGAGCCGTACACTCCGCCGTACGGACTGCCGAGGGTTTTTGATTCTCTAACCCATCAGCTCTTCATATTTTCATGCTTTCTTGCTTCCACTTCAGTTTTAATCAAACAAACAGCCCAAAACTAATCACATATCATCATAAACACTCATTTACCACATAAAAGAGGTTGAAAATAATTCAAGATCAGCCAGCCAAGGCCACAGAACTGAAGTAAGAATCAAAACTCCTACCTTAGTTCAAAGTGATTTTGCTAGATTTTGAAGGCTTGGATGAGTAAGGCTTGAATTGGCTTGATGTTGGCTAAGTTTTTGTGTGAGAAGAAGAGAGAAAGAGAGCTGAATGAGAGGAGAGAAAAGGGCGCTGGAATGTGGGCTGAAGTGGGTGATAAAAGGGTGAAAAATCTAATCATGTTTGAGTGGTTGTGGTTGGCTTACTTTGGCTTGTGATTGGTTGGCTTTCCATGGCTGAAAATCAGCCAGCCCTCTTGCCTTTGTGTGGCCTTTGTTGCGCCACTTTTGGGTGGTAAGTGGCTGAGCTATCAGCCACTCAAAATAGGGTTTAGAGCTTGCAATTCTATTGGTCCAGTTCCGGCAGTTGAAAATACCGTAATTTTACCGATTCCCTTTAAATCGGTAAATCGGTTTTCAATAAAATTTTCATGAAATCTCCTATACTCTAACTTAATTCTCTCATATCTAAACTCAAGTAACTACTAATCAATTGGTTCTAAATAATTGGTTAACTGAATTCTAATTATTCTCAATTATTCGATAAAATCGAGTAATTAGGCGAAAAAAACGGTGGATGTTACAATTACTCTTGTTTTCTGTGTTCAAAACTTGATGACTTCTGGAAAGTGAGGTAGGTTGCGGACTTCCCCAGCCCAGGAGAAATCTACAAAGTTCCTGGACACAATGCGAGAAATAGCGCACGCTATGCACGAGTAGGCAGCTGCGGCAACTCAAATGAGGGACCAACTCGGAAAGCAACCAGAGATATGTCTTGGAGGGAATCATAATGGCCTTGGAGTGGATCTAAAGTACACCAAATTTGCTGAATTCAGGAAGGCCAATCCATCCAGCTTCAGGGGAGCTTTTAATCTAAATAAGGCAAATGAATAGGTTAAAGCTATGGAGAAGGTCTTCTCCGTATTAGATTACACAGACTATCAGAAAGTAACTTTTGCCACCTATATACTCGAAGCAGATGTAGAGTTCTGGTGGAATGGAGCACGGCGGTTATTGGAGGGATCCCAAACAAATATTACTTGGGATGTATTTAGAGACGCATTTTATCAGGAGTACTTCCTTGCTTCTGTCCGCAATGCTATGGAGTTGGAGTTTATGCACCTCCGTCAAAGGAATAATAGCATATCGGAATACATTGCTAGATTTGAGGAGCTGTGCAAATTTTCCACCATTTATCAGCAGAACCCCGATGAAGCATAGAAATGCATGAAGTTCAAAGCTGGGCTGAAAGAAGACATCCTCACCACCATAGGACCAATGGAGATCAAAGATTTCCCTACTTTGCTGAATAAGTGCCACCTACTGGAGGATTGTAATAAGAAGTTGGTTGCTGCAAGGTCAACCGGCAGTAACTTTAAGAAGGGGTTAGCTCCGCAAGGCCCAAGGTTCAAGCCCAACTTTCAGCAGCAAAGAAAGTTTCAGCCTTCGAGCAACAAAGGCAAGCAACCTCCGAAGCATTTTGAAAATCAGACCTATAGTCAGTGCGGCAAGAATCATGGTAATCGCCCGTGCCTAGTAGGTCAAAATGTCTGTTTTGGATGTGGCAAATTAGGCCACAAAATCTATGAATATCCTACCAAAAGCCCTCATCCAACTCCCAAACCACAACACCAAGGAAGAGTTTGCACTATAGATGCACAGGAGGTTAACAAATCGGAAGATTTGATTCAAGACAGATATGAAGTAAATGGTAAGACCTTGATTGTTTTATATGATTCAGGTGCATCTCACTCTTTTATCTCTCATAATTGCATGTTAGCCTTGCAATTATATATTTCTGAATTACCCTATGACTTGCTAGTTTCTACTTCTACAAGTAAGCCCGTTAAGACCGATCATATTTGTATGAGTATTCCCCTTCAGATAAGAGGTCAGACTTTTTCAGCCAATTAAATTTGTCTCCCCTTGTCCGGACTCGACATCATTCTGGTTATAGATTGACTCTCTGCCAACAAAGCCCTGTTAAATTGCTATGATAAATCCATTGTGCTTCTCTCTATTCCATATTCTGAATCAGTAATCCCTATAAGCCTTTATTTAAGCTCCTTAGACATACACCACTATGGGGATAAAAGTCAAAGGTATATTCTCTTATCAACCAGTGTAGCGGAAGTTGATCAGAAGTTAGAAAATATTCTAGTTTTTAGGGAATATCCTGATGTGTTCCCTAAAGATATTCCTAATTTTCCTCCCGAGAGGGAAATTGAGTTCGCTATTGAATTCGTACCAGGAGCGGGACCGATATCTATAGCGCTATACCAAATGTCACCCTTGGAGTTGACCGAACTTAAGAAGCAGATTGAAGAACTCTTGAAAAAGAAATTTATTAGGCCAAGTACATCACTATAGGGAGCTTTAGTCCTGTTGGTTAAGAAAAAAGACGGAGGTATGTGACTATGTGTGGATTACAGGCAGTTGAATAAGGTGATGATCAAGAATAATTATCCGTTGCCAAGGCTTGATGATCTCATGGATTAGCTACAAGGTGTGACTGTATTCTCCAAGATTGATCTGCGGTCTGGATATCACCATATTCGGGTTCGAGAAGGAGATATTCTGAAGACAGTATTTCGGACTCGTTATGGACATTATGAATATACTATGATATCCTTCAGATTGACGAATGCACCAGCTATATTTATGGATTATATGAATCGGATATTCCGACCCTATCTTGACAAATTGATGGTGGTATTCATCGATGACATACTTGTTTACTCGAAGATGGAGCAGGGGCATGCAGAACATTTACGACTGATTCTGTAAATTCTAAGAGAGAAGAAACTTTACACCAAGCTATCCAAAGGTGAATTTTGGATGAAAGAAGTAAAATTTCTTGGCCATGTGGTATCATATGGGGGAATTTCTGTGCATCCCAGCAAGGTGGAAGCAGTATTAAATTGGGAACGGCCAATGACATTCACGGAAGTCAGGAGTTTTTTAGGCCTGGCAAGATACTACAGGAGGTTTGTCAAGAACTTCTCTCAAACAGCCTTGCCCCTAACAAAGTTAACCAGAAAGAATGCCCTATTCGAATGGACACCCGAGTGAGAACAGAATTTCCAAGAATTAAAGAAATAGTTGACAACGGCCCCAGTGCTTACTTTGCCGAGTCCTCATGGACCATTCGAAGTCTACTGTGATGCTTCTAAGAAGGGATTAGGGTGCGTGTTAATGCAGAACAAGAACGTCGTCGTGTATACTTCCAAGCAATTGAAAACTCATGAAAAAAATTATACAACATGACTTAGACTTAGCGGCGGTGGTATTTGCTCTGAAGGTATGGAGGCACCATCTTTACGGAGTGAAGTTTGAAGTATTTTCTGATTACAAAAGCTTGAAATACCTTTTTAATCTGAAGGAATTAAACATAAGACAGCGAAGGTGGATGGAGTTTCTTAAAGATTACGAGTTTGAGCTAACATACCACCCAGGCAAAGCAAACGTACTGGTAGACGCGCTGAGCAGGAAGTCTTTAACTGTGGCATGGATGATAATCAAGAAGATGGAGCTTATAAAGAGTTTTCGAAACCTCAACTTGGGAATCTCTATGACCCCAATGCCATTCAGTTAAATCAACTTAAGATAACCAGTGATTTCAAATAACAAATCCAGCAAGTACAACAAAAAAATGATAACTTCCAACATATAGTGCAACTAGTACAATCTGATAAGCTAACAGGATTTACTCAAGACACAGAAGGAACATGGCGATATCAAGGGAGAATATGCGTACCTGAAGAGGATAATCTCAAGAAGGAGATCTTGGAAGAAGCCCATAAGAGCAAATTTACTATGCATCCTGGCATTAACAAAATATATCAAGATCTCAAGAGGGTGTTTTGGTGGCCAGGTCTTAAGACAGATGTGGCAAATTTTGTGAATAAATTACTAACCTACCAGAAGGTAAAAATAGAGTATTAGAAATCAGCAGGGACACTATAATCCTTAGAGATTTCGGAATAGAAGTAGGAGAGCACTTCTATGGATTTTGTGATTGGTTTAACAAGAACGCCCTCAAGATATGACGCTATATGGGTCATAGTGGATAGGCTAACCAACCCCGCACACTTTTTACCCATTCCAGCAAATTATCCTCTAGAGAAGTTGGCTCAATTGTACATTCAAGAAGCGGTACAACTACATGGTATTTCTTCAACAATCATTTCAGATCGAGATCCAAGGTTCACCTCACAGTTTTGGGGAGCACTCCAGAAGGCCTTCGGTACTAGGCTATGCCTAAGTACTGCATATCATTCGCAAACGGATTGTCAAACGAAATAAATAATTCAGACCTGGGAAGATATGCTACAAGCGTACATTCTGAAATAGTGTGGGAGCTGGGATCGATACTTACCGTTAGCCGAGTTTGCGTATAACAATAGTTATCATGCGAGCATCGGCATGGCCCCATACGAAGCGTAATACGGACAGAAATATCGATCTCCACTATGTTGGTATAAATCGGGAGAACGAAGTCAGTTAGGATCGGAGTTAATCAAGCAAACTACAGAGTAGATCAAAAGAATCCGTAGCAAGATACTTGCAGCTCAGAGTCGTCAGAAGAGTTACACGAATGTCAGGAGAGAGCCCATGGAGTTTCAAGAAGAGGACTATGTGTTCCTAAAGATCACACCTACAACTGGAGTAGGCTGAGCCATTAAAGTTAAAAGGCTAAGCCCTCGCTTTATAGGTCCTTTTCAAATTTTGAAGCGAATCGGGCTAGTTGCATATCGAGTCGCCTTACCTCCACATCTGTCAAATTTTCATGACGTCTTTCATGTTTCTTAGCTCAAGAGATACCAACCTGACTCCGCTCATTTCCTGGAACCTGAATCAATCCAGTTAAGGAATGACTTAACTTTTCATATTCTCCCAGCAAGAATAGTGGATAAGAGTACCAAACACCTTCGGAACAAAGTCGTACAGTTAGTGAAGGTGGCGTGGGGACACAAAAACTCGGCAGACTGTACGTGAGAATTAGAATCCGATATGAGGAGGGAGTATCCTGAATTATTCTCAGGTACTAAATTTTGATGACAAAAATTCTTTTTATGTCTGAAAGAAATCTTGTCATTATTAATTGAGTTGTTTGATTTTTATCAAATAAATGACTTTAATCAGAATTCAATTATGCATTTACTTAAAGTCAATTAAGTGTGATTTAGAAATGATTATACTTGATAAAATTAGATTAGCAACATAGGAAACCTCATAAGATTCTTTCAAAACTGGTTTATTGATTTAAGAGAAATCAGTAAGATTTCGATATTTTAAACTGATAGAACCAGATCAATAGAACCATGCTGTGAGTGCCCTAGGATGAGTGGCTAGGATTCAGCCACAACACCCCCATAGGTGGCGCCATTTTCAACCAAGAAAGCAGCCACAAAACCAAGTTGAATTGGCCAACACAAATCCACCAATCACATTCAACTTGCTTTAGAAGTTTTTAAATTTTTCCTTTTCTGCCCATGCAAGTTTTAGTTCCGATATGCTGACCCCTCTCCATTCTTTTCTGCATCATCTTATCTCATCTCAGCTCATATCATCCTTCTCTCCCACAAACCTTCAAGCCACAACAAAATTTCTTCAACTCCAACCACAAATCTAACAAGAATCACACATAGCAAAGGTAGGAATCCAACTTCTCTTTTTGTTTTATTGATGTGGGCTGTGTAGAGTGTAACATCCCAATTTCCGAGTTCCAAGTTCGCCCTCGAATTCCACATAATTTCCGACTTCATCTTCGAATTTCACATAAGCTGGTACCATTTTTGATTTCCGAGTTCGTCTTCCATGTTCAATCAATTTTCGACTTCCGACCTTAGCATTTTCTTCACTCCTGACTTGACCTACGATTTCCGGTCTCATAATATAGTCTCGAGTTTCAGTTGAGGTACCCGAGTTCCGACCTAAGACAACAAGGTTCAAAATAGTGTGCGTGGTTTCCGAGTTTGAATTGGGAGTTCCGAGATTATGTGATTGTGAGCTTTCCACTTCCGGAATCCGACCTTGCTACAAGATTCCCCAAGTCACAAACAAGATGGTACGAGTTCCGACATCAGGCTTCAGCTCCAAGCTCAAGTAAAAACGGCACGAGTTATGACCTCAAGCGTAATAGGGACGAGTTCCGACTTGAAATAGAATAAATGCGAGTTCCGATTTCAAATAGTATGGCGGCAAGTTCCACTAAAAGGGAGACGTAGCTAAATTTTGTCCACAAGAAATTCAGCCAATCAAAACCCTCCAAGTTAACTATCACCTCAAGCTTATAAACTCATCTCTTTCTCTCCTTCAGCCCCATTTCTACGCTACTTTCTCCCTTGTTCAGCTCTCTTTTCTCTTCTCCAACTCCATTACTCCCTCAAGCTTAGCAGGGTTCTAACACTCCAAGTTTCAGCACTTAGCTCCAATCATACTCCAAAGAGGTAGGATTCTGCTTCTATTCTTGAATTCCTTGCACTATGGTTGTATGAGAATGTGTTCTTCCTTATGTATCTGATGAATTATTGGATGTATTATGATGAATTATGATTGAATCAATAGAAGATTTTGAGTTAGAATTAGAATTAGAGGAAGAAAACTAAGAGAAATGAATGGATGAAGGTGCTGTCTTGTTGGAGATTCCACGGCAGTCCGTACAATGGAGCGTACGGCGCCGCCTACAATCGGTAAAATCCGATTAAACCATTTTTAGATGAAAGTAGACATTCAGGGATTTCCATGGATATATCATATAAGGTTATTGGAGTAGTATTGAGAGAGATACAAATTTTTGAAGTTTGACCTAGGGTTCAGGATTTTCATCCGGGCAGGGTGACATGAGGAGAGTATAACTCATCCTATACAACTCCAAATCGAGTGAAACCAGCTTTGTTAGAAAGCCTACACATAGGGGAACATCCCAGTATGAAATTCCGAGTTTGTTATGGTCCCAATTGTTCCCAATGATATGAGGAAGTTGTCCTATGTCTAATCCAGACCAAAATAGGGTAGTTTAGGAAGGTCTACTTTGAGGACTTATAACTCGAGATGTACTTAAGAAAATGGAGTGAAACTTGTGGCAAATGAAACGTTATCCTGTCAGCTTTGATATGAGACCAATTTCGTAAGATTTGAGCTTAGTTTCGATTTTTAGTGAATTTATATTCCCAGGAGTGCAATTCGGGCTAGTGATTGAACAGGCTGAGGTAAAAGTTGAATATCTTGATTTATATAAATCAGAATGACATGGGACTAAAGAGGTTAGAAAGTAGACATATAGAGCTATGACATATCCAAATTTCAGATTTAAAAGAGTTGAACAGAGAGATAAAGGTGGATTATACAAGATTCGGACAGAACCAAATAGAATTGGCAGGGTGGCCAAAATCATAACTTTACAAGTGTTAGTGAAACATATGAGGTTTGAGTTGAGGATTGCCAGTTTTATATTGATCCATATATATGAATAGATTGATTGTATTGCTATGACTGATCTGTCTATGTGAACTGGCACTATTCATGGGAAGGCGGAGCTGATCCGTCATGCTGCCAGATTTACGGCAAAAGTCTATGAAACTAGGAATGTTTACATGCAAGAATGAATTAGAATATGAATGAGTATATTAAATGTGCATCCCTTCACTCGGAGGCAGTTAATTGAATCCCTCCTTGTGAAGGCAATTAAATGATAAAGATATGAATCCCTTCACCTGGAGGCAGTTGCACTTGAATCCCTCCCTGTGAAGGTAGCTACCCTCTACCTTGGAGGCACGTGGTCAGATGAGATCCCTCTATGTTGGAGGCACGTGGTCAGATGAGATCCCTCTATGTCGAAGGCACGTGGTCAGATGAAATCCCTCAATTTTGAGGCACGTGACCAGAAGAGATCCCTTCAACTAGAGGCACGTGACTAGAATGAGATCCCTCCAAGACTAGAGGCATGTGAATCCCCTTGCGGGTGAGTCGGTGTGACGACGGTCACGGGTGAAGCTGACGAGCTCACTCCAAGGCCAGACTACCCAAGGGCAGTAAATGCATTCTAGGGACGGCAATACGTAACGCCTAGGTGTGCCAAGTAAAAGCTAAAGATTAAAGACTAAAGATTAAAGATTAAAGTTATGTGCAGATGTTATGTTCCCAGCATATTAATGTTATGTGAGTGTCTTAGTATGCTGTAGTTCCAGTAAAGTATATGTAGAAGTGATGCTTCTGGTACATTGATGCTATCGTACTTTATGGTATTTCGATTATTAGTCCTAATATAATTCATGACATGATTTTTATGGGTTCTCTCAGATGCCAAGTGTATGATTAAAATCGACTTTGCTTCAGATGACATATCTTCGAACTATAAAATTGAACAATATATATTCACCTTTTTCTTAATAAACCGAAGCAAACTGGAGATAATAGCGATGACACTACTTATAATACTTAGAGAATCCTTCTGAGAATTTACGATTCTCACTCCTATTTCCGTGTTGTCTCCAGATAGTTTCAGAAGTTTTCAAGGCGGTGAGGTTCTTTGTCAGACAAGGTCCACTCAGGTAACAGTAACAACTCTAGGGTAGAGTACTATGACTTAAGCATAGTACTGTACTGAGGGGGATGTTACATAGAGATCTTGTTTTCCTTATGATAGTCATGTGATTTGGAGTGATGATGACGGTTTATAATTGAATTTGCATATTTGTTGTGATTAGAGTTGGAATTTGTATGAAAAAACTTGAAAAAAAAAAAAGAAAGCTCAAGAAAATGTTAAAGTTTTTTCTCGACAGTCCGTATGGCGAAGTGTACGGCTCCGCCTACAGCCATTTAAATTTCATGAATCTATTTTTATATGAAACTAGACATTCAGGACTTTTCACACATATATAATATAAGACCATTCGATCAATATAGAGGTAGTTATGAATTTTTGAAATTTGACCTAGAAATCAAGACTTTCATCTGGACAATATGAGTTGAGAAGGGTGTAACTCACCCTACACAACTTCAATTGAGAAGGATAGTAATGTAACGTTCGAAATAAATCTTGTTGTTATTAATTGAGTTGTTCGATTTTTATCGAATAAGTGACTTTAATCAGAATTCGATTATGCATTCACTTAAAGTCAATTAAGTGTGATTTAAAAGTGATTAGACTTGATAAAATTAGATTAGGAACATAGGAAACATCACAGGATTCTTTCAAAATTGGTTTATCGATTTAAAAGAAATCAGTAAGATTTCGGTATTTTAAACTGATAGAACCAAATCAATAGAACTTATACTATAAATGCCCTAGGATGAGTGGCTAGGATTCAGCCACAACACCCCCATAGGTGGCGCCATTTTCAGCCAAGAAAGCAACCACAAAACCAAGTTGAATTGGCCAACACAAATCCACCAATCACATTCAACTTGCTTTTGAAGTTTTAAAATTTTTCCTTTTCTGAACTTGCAAGTTTTGGTTCCTATATGCTGACCTCTCTCCATACTTTTCTGTATCATCTCATCTCATATCAGCTCATATCATCCTCTTCTCCCACAAACCTTCAAGCCACAATAAGATTTCTTCAACTCCAACCACAAATCTAACAAGAATCGCACATGGGAAAGGTAGGAATCCAATTTCTCTTCTTGTTTTATTGATTTGGGCTGTGTAGAGATCTTGTTTTTCTCGTGATATTCATGTGATTTGGAGTGATGATGATGGTTTATGATTGAATTTGCATGTGTGTTGTGATTAGAGTTGGAATTTGTATGAAAGAACTTGAAGAAAAGAGAAAACATAAGAAGCTATTAGAGTTTTTCCTTGGCGGTCCGTACGGCGGATGTACGGCTCCACCTACAGCCATTTAAATTTCATGAATCTATTTTTATATAAAACTAGACATTCAGGGCTTTCCACACATATATAATATAAGGCCATTGGATCAATATAGAGGTAGTTACGAATTTTTGAACTTTGACCTAGAAATCAGGACTTTTATCTAGGCAGTATGAGTTGAGAAGAGTGTAATTCACCCTACACAACTTAAAATTGAGTGAATCCAATGTTGTTTGAAACTAACATATGAATGAACATCCTATAAAAATTTCAAAGTCAGATTCATTGTCAACTGTCCCCAGTATATTAATGAATTTATCTTAAGTTCAACCCAGGCTGGAACAGGGTAATCCAATTAGGTCGAGTTTCGGGGCTTATATCTCGAATTATACTTATTCAAATGATATGTAATTTCTTTCATTTGAAAGCTTGCTCTGTTAGCTTTACATAAATATAAATTTTGCATGATTTCACTCATATTTCTATTTTTGGTGAATTTTCTCTTATAAGAGTGCAATTCTAGGTAGAAATAGGGCAGTCTAGGACAAAACACAAATAACTTGAGATAATATCAGAACTCGAAGCTTAGCAAACAGAGGGCTAGATCAGGTATACTTAAGGTTGAGTTTGGAGCTTAGCAAACAGAGAGCTAAATCGGGTATAGTTAAGGTTAAGTTTGGAACTTAGCAAACAGAGAACTAGGTCGAGTATATTTAATGATGAACTCGGAACTTAGCAACTAGAAAACTAAATTGGTAAGAATAAAGTCGGAACTTCAAACTTAGGAAACGCATTCATTGGTGTCTTGAAAGACCAATTATGGATTAATGTCGGAGATCCAGAATCAATCTCGAAGATCGAACATAACCCAGGAAGTCGGAAATTAGGTAATGACGAAACTCGGACGCAATTCAAACTTAGAAGTCGAACTCGAGAATAGAAGTTAAAAGCTTGCAAGATAAATTAAGATTTAAGGTTTTAAATCTTGCATCTATTGATATTGTTATATTCTTGCTATGACTATAATGTTATATATTGAGTTTGCTGTTTGATTAGAGTTTTCTAGTTGCCTGGCACTATTCATGGGGAAGCAGATATGATCCGTTATACTGCCAAAATTCATGCAGAAATTGCAATTAATATAAATTTACAAGTTATGCATGCATTGGTCAAAGTAATAGATAAGCAATGCTACTCTTATAAGAATGAGGGAGAGTTTTCATGTGACTTGGGCCAACCCCTGAATAAAGTTAAAGGGAATAAATCAGTGAGGAAGTCATGGAAAGTAAACCCGACAACCTTATATAGGATCGAGCTCAATCCTGAAAAAATGGACTATTACCCAGGAGTAAATGGCCAATAACTCCCAAGGGACCAAGAATGGAAAATAATTTTTAAGAGGCGAAAGCCTTTAAGAGGATAAGATGCACTTTCAGATGCACATTGATATGTTCTGCATGAAAATTTCTGATTGACTGTCCTAGTCATCTGTTTATCTCTCTTGACATATTACTATTTATTTATAGTTACTACCTTAGTTGAATTACTATATTTGTTAACTATATGTTTCTTTTTCCAATACAAAATTGAGTTTGTTTTGGTATATGCTTCTATAGTAAGAATTTAAACTGAATATTACCATTAAGTTGTACTGTTTTAAATTATGGAAAATCGAAACAACTGAGAATGACAGCGATGATAGATAAGTATATATTTAGGATTTCTACTGAGAAATCTTTATTTCTCACCCTACTATATGTTTCCGCGTCATTCTCAGAGCATGGAGAATGCGGCCATCGGTGTCCTATTTATTGAGTTCCCCAAACTCTACATTCATCTTGACCTCTTCTTAGACTCTGTATATATATCCGGTAGGTCTCAGTTCCGCCTTTATTTCTTCTTCCAAAGAGATTTTACAGTACCACTCATACATCCACTGTTTGACCTTGCTGTCCCATATATTGCCATTCCCCTCCACGTGGCCTATCTCTTTCCAACGCCACCCGCAGCAGCACCAGTAGCAGCACCGGCCATGGCTCCGCCAGTTTCACCACTGCAGCAGATGCCCTCGGACTCGATGTCCGAGGAGGACCCGTCGAAGGTAGCGAGTTCATCTTCCTCATCCTCTACTCCAAGCATAGACCACACCCCTACGGACGCCAGCATGGCAAATAGATTCCTTTCCTCGGAATCCACCTAGAGTGCCTATGCAGTGCAGTAGTAGGATATGTACAAAATGGTCTTTTGACATTTTTGGGACATAGGCAGTAGTTTAGTGAATATGGTACTTGAAATGTCCCGTGGGGACCAGATAGGGTTCTAATTGTAGTGACAAGCCATTTTATTTTGCCTTAACGGCCTCATTTTATTATCCGATGCGGTTGTATATACCTTTTGACAACTTTGAAAACAAATGTTTATGTACCTACATATATGATACAGTTTCAGTATTTCTATTTATTTTGCAATCTTATTTATTTTACTTTATTTCTACTACAATGATTGTCTCATACTTATTCCACTATCGAGTGGGAATTTATTAATGAATAGTTACCTTTATATGCATAATTAACATTAAATAAGATTTAATTAGATAACCACACGTAATAACTTATTAGATAATCTATTATAACTTAAGCATAGTATTTTATTTGGTAAGGTGTTACAATGATCTATGGTGATGATGTGATGATTTATGATTGATTTAGCATATGTTTGTTTTGGTTGGATTGGATATTGAATGATGAACACAAAAATCAACAAAACAAAACCATGTTTACCCCAAAATACCTACGGCATCCGTACTTGCGTACTATATGGACTTTCCTATAGACTTCAAACTAAGATGAAACTATTTTTAGATGATATTAGATTTCTAGAGCTTTCCATACATATAAATTATAAAGCCATTGGGTTAGTATTGAAGGAGATATAAATTTTGGAATTTTGCCCTAAGTTTTTGAGTTTAATTATGGGCAGGGGAGGTTGTTAGGGCAAAACTTGCCCTATATAGCTTGGAATGGAGTGCAACAAAATTTGGTAGAAAGGTGAGACATAAAAGAAGATTCTACAAAAATTTTATGCTCAAATTCATTTTCTATAATTCCCAGTAAATTATTGAAGTTGCCCTTTGCTCTGTTGGAATAAAGGCAGGACAATCCGAATTTGTCAACTTTGTGAGCTCATAACTTGAGCTCTCCTTAGTCAAACAAAGTAAAACTTTTTGGATATGGATCAATAAACTTTAAATGAACATATATTTTATAGGAATCCAGGTAGATTTTTATTTTTGGTGGATTTTTACTTTCTAGTATGCAATTCTGGCCTACTACATGACATGCTGAATTAAAACCCGAAGAACATGAGCTACACTTATCAAAATTAAATGGGACTAAAGAGGTTAGAAAATAAATACATAACACTCCAACATGTCCAAAATTTAGGTCCAAAGGAGTTAAATAGAAATTACGGCAGATTTTACAAAATCGAGCAGAATTTTCAAATTTAAGAACTAGGCACTCTAAAGCATATGTGAATTCAATTAGAACCTAAATATTGCTATTCCAAGTTAATATTGAAGTTTAATGTGTTCTTGTGCTAGTACTTTGGCTGGTTGTTTGTTCTAGAATTGTACTATTCATGGGAAAGCGGACGCAATCCATTATACTGCTAAAATTTTGTCAGAAAACATGCATGATTCATGAAACATACTTCGCATATGTGACAATTGCATGAAATTCCTAAGACATGTATTATAAGAAAAGGTACGAGGAAAATTCCATAATACCTAGATTAGCTCTAGATGAAAGTTAAGGGAAATAGATCGGTGGGAAGGTTGGGGAAATTAAACCCAACATTCCTGTATAGGAACGAACTCAATCTTGAGAAATAGACTATTACCCAAGAGTTATACGGCCAAAAACTCCCAAGGAACCAAGTGTGGAAAAGTGTAAATCATGAGTTAAAGGATCACTAAAGCTAAGTGCATTTCACTTCCATTCATGTTTCCACATGGTTTCGTTTATTAATCCAGAGCTAAATGCATCGTTATCTATATATCTCTTGTGCTTACATTCTTGTTTATATTTTGGTAGTACACAAATCCTGTTAGAAATATATATCTGTTTCAACTTCTTGTTATTTAAAGTAAAATTAAGTCTTGCTTTGGGTTATGTTTTCTCTTAACAATAATTGATTAGAACATCGTAGCTATATTATACTTGTTTTGAATTTAAATAAAAGTGGAAGCAACTGAGTATGATGGCAACGTCAGCGTAGTATAATTTAGAATCCTATTGAGAATTTCATCAAATTCTCACTTTACTGTATATTTCTGCCTCATTCTCAGACATGAACTCGGAGGCAACCTTCACACATTTCGTCGAGCTACTTGATATCCAGACTCACTATGACCCCCTGCTTGATTCTATGTATATAGCCGATACATGTCATTTTCGCTTGTATATGTTTTCTCATAGAGACTTCGCTGTTCCTCTCCACCACCCGATGTTTGATCCATCCATACCTTACATAGCCATCCCCTTACACATCGCTCAGCCAGCTTCAACAGCAGCACCAACACCTTTGCTAGCACCTGCTTCACCACCACCACAGGTGGTACCTATTATCTCGCCTGACAATGACCTATCTGAGGAGGCGGCTTCCTCACCTTCCTCTTCAGGTTCTGATGGTACCAGCTATGCCTCGGCCAGCCCTGGCATGGACAACGAATTCCTTTCTTTGGAATCCAGTTAGATGGGATTTTCAGCCAGCAAATGCATTTGTACAATGCGACCTCTTTTTGACGGCGATGAGATTTTGGCCACATATCTAAGTTTCTTTTGGAGCTATGTAGGTCTATATTCAATGAGTACGGGTCGATTTATTTTGTGTAATGGCCCAACATTATTGCACCTATAGTGTTTATGTAGCTATGACTTTAAACTCAACCATTATGTATATATCACTACAACATTTTCGATCTAAGGTGATGCCTGTCAAGTGTTTCCTAAACATCCAAAAACCGTTGCCTTTGATCAAAGGCCACGCTTTCACATCTAAGGAAATGTTTTCTGGGAGGTGGCCTAAAGAACTATTATATTTTCTCTAAGGCAATGCTTTTAGGATGAAAAGACAACATTATTCGTCACAACACATTTCAAGCGTTGCCTATTCATGATAGTAGGCAACGCTTGTTTTCAGCTTCTATGACAATGGTATCCAAGCATTGCCCATTCTCTTAAAATAGATAACACCAAACAAGCGTCGCCTTTTCTCCTAATAAAGGCAATTAACGATAAGCATTGCCTTTTTCCCTAATAAAAGCAACATATGATAAGTGTTGCCTCTTCTTCTAATAAAAACAACATATTATTAGTATTGCCTTTTCTTTCAATATAAGCAATAGTATCTAAGTGTTGTCTTTTTTTTTTTTTTTATTGCAGCAACAAACTACCAACATTACTCTTTTGAAAATGTGGCATTTGATAATTTAAACATGGTTTTTATTAAAGGTGGCACCTTTTATTAACTATAAGAATACCTTTTAATAAATAACTTTATTTATATGCAAATTTAATTTTTTTATTTTTAATTCTATATTTAATCAACTTGACTTCATAAATAAAATAAAATAAAATACTATTACTCAATTAAGTAAAAAAGTCGTCTCAAGTATATAATAATTAATATACTTAGTTCCAAATACATATTATCAAGCATTAATTCAAACCAAAATGTACATAAGTAAACAAAATATATCTAGTATGAACTCAAACAAAATACATTTAGTTATAAAGTTAAACAAAATACATCCATTTATATCCATTGCCAGTTTTGTCATGCATATTCCTTCTCCAAACCTTTCTGAGTTGCATATGTAATCTTAGCTCAATCTACAACAAATAATATATACAATGATGAGATAAATGTAACCATCTGTAAACAAATTGTGTATGTATTTTTATGAATTTACATGATTGTTAAAAATAACTATCCAATAACATATTAAAATTTCCTTTTTTTTTTCAATAGATTTATTGACAATAAGGCTTGGGACTTTCAAGAGAGTAGCCAGCTTACAAAGTCTGAAAACAGAAGCAACTAAAAAAAATACCGGCATTGAAGATAAAAAAAAGAAAATCATACCTACTGTATCTGCATAATTAAGATCAAATTAGTAGCATGTATCGTAGCTTTACCAGACTATCTAGCTCCTATAGTTTGCCAGTAGCCAATATATGTCGCACCAAAAGAACTAATAAATAGAAAAATACCCAAAATCAGCTAAGTATAAGTCGATGGACACCACTATCACATAAAAAATATACATGTAATCAATTAAATAGACTTCACCAAAAGCTAGAAACATCATCATAAAAACTATTCATGTAATCAATTACTTGCCAAATAGATAATGAACTAAACTAACTTAACCAAACAGATAATGAACAAAATAAAAGTGCAGTGGTGGAAAGATTACCCAAAAAAGGTGCATGTAGTCAACAAGAGCTCCTCCATTATTTCCTCCATAATTTGAATAGAAGTTACTATGAAAGATCAACAAATATAGTAGCTAATAAGTAGTATCCATAACTTGCATATAAACAAGCAAGAAGAAAACCATTGTCAATAAGGCATATATTTTCCCTATAAACTGAAATTAAAAGCCTAATCGAAACAAGAGCTGTAACACCCTCCCAAGCACAGTACTATGCTTAAGTCATAGTACCACACCCTGGAGATGTTACTGTTACCTGAGCGGACCTCATCTGACAGCAATTTCAGCCGTCTTCGGAAACTTCTGAAATTATCTGGAGACAACATGGGAATAGGAGTGAGAATTATAAAATTCTCAGTAGGATTCTCTAATTTTCATACATAGTGTCGTCATGGTCATCTCCAGTTTGCTTCGGTTTATTATAAAAAAAGTGAACATGTTATGTAAACTGTTTGATTCCACAGTTTGAAAAATACATTATCCGAGGCAAAGTACATTTTATTCATACACTTGTCAATTCATGAATTATATTATGAATAATAACTGGAACATAAATAGAGTATAATAGCATCAATTTTCTAGAAACATAACCTCTACTCATAACTTTACTTGTACTTGAATTTATACATATACATAAAATTTACTTTTCTTTCATTCGGCACACCTAGGCGTTATGTAGCGCCGTCCCTAGGGTGCTTGCATCTGTCTACACTTGAGCGTTACGTATCGCCATCCTCAAGTGCAGCATCATACCATATTCCAGAGTATGATTGCCATGTCATACCCCATCAGAGCGTGATCGCCATGTCACGTTCCTTAGGAATATGGGATCCTCATGCTATATCCCAGAGTATGATCGCCATGTCATACCCCATTAGAGCGTGATCGCCATGTCACGTTCCTTAGGAATATAGACTCATCATCATATCTTTACATGCCACATTACAGAGTATGATCGCCATGTCATACCCCATCGAAGCGTGATCACCATGTCACGTTCCTTAGGAATATGGGACCTTCATTCGGTACTTACACTAGCTGGGTTGATGCCATGCCTGATGTGAGTGGGGTGCTATGCATGTACTTCAATCTTTAGTCTTTAAGCCTTTACTCTTTAACCTTTACTGCCCTTGGGTAGTTTGGCCTTGGAGTGAGCTACTGAGCTCAACTCGTGATCGTCGTCACACCGACTCGCCCATAAGGGGACCCATATCTTTATATTCACATTTAATATACTTATATCTTTTCATTCTCACGTATAGTCAGGCATAAACATGCTGAATACACTTATACATATGCTCATCGTTTATTTTCATATACCTCGTATCATACTTATATCATTCTTGAATATAGGGTTTCTATATGCCCATTCATACTTTAATTCATCCTTGATAACTCATATCATACTGCTTCTTGATTTATTCTCATATATCTCATATCACACTTATATCATTCTTCCATATAAATATTTCAAATCGCATAGATTTCTGTCGTAAATTTGGCAACATAACGGATCAGATCCGCTTCCCCATGAATAGTGCCAGTTCTCACAGACAATTCAGTCATAGCATTATACTCAATCTAACATATATATATCAATGTAAAACTGGCCATCCTCAACTCAAACTTTATGTATCCATTGACCCTTGGGTAACCATCAACTTGGCCATTCTGCCAATCTTACTCAATTCTGCCCGAATTTTGTATAATCTGCCTTCACTTCTATTCAACTCATTTAAACTTGGATTTTGGATATATCATAGATCTATATGTCTACTTTCTAACCTCTTTAGTCCCATGCCATTTTGAACTATATAACTCAAGATATTCAACTTTTGCTCAACCTGTCCAGTCACTAGCCCGAATTACCCTCCTGGAAGTATAAATTCATTAAAAATCGAAACTAAGCTCAAATCATGCGAATTTGGTCTCATATTGAAGCTAACAGGACGAAATTTCATTTTCCACAAGTTCCATTCCATTTGCTTAAGTATACCTCGAGTTATAAGTCCTGAAAGTCGACCTTCCTGAACTACCCTGTTTTGGCTTGGATTGGACATAGGGCAACTTCCTCGAATCACTGGGAACAATTGGGACCATAACAAACACGGAATTTCATATTGGGATGTTCCTCTATGTGTAAGCTTTCTAAAAAAGTTATTTTCACTCAATTTGGAGTTGTATAGGGTGAGTTATACTCTACTCATGTCACCCTGCCCGGATAAAAATCCTGAACCCTAGGTCAAACTTCAAAAATTCATATCTCCCTCAATACTAATCCAATAACCTTATATGATATATCTATGGAAAGCCCTGAATGTCTACTTTCATCAAAAAACGGTTTCATCAGATTTAATCGATTGTAGGCGAAGCCGTACGCTCCGTCGTACAGACTGCCGTGGAATTCTTCATCCAGACAGCATCCTAATCTATCCATTTCTCTTAGTTTTTCTTCTTCTAATTCTAATTCCCACTCAAGATTTCATATTAATCCCATATTAATCCAATTATACACATCCAATATATTATCAAATAATCATAAAAAGTAATCTTTCATGCATCCTCAGTTTAAAGAAATCAAGGTTAGAGATTGAATCCTACCTCTTTGGAGTGTGATCTTGCTGAATTTGAATTTGAGCTGAAGGAAGCCTTGACAAAGCTTGGAGGTTTGAGAGAGTAGATTGAGAGAAGAAAGGAAGAAGAAGAAGGCTGGGAAGGGGAACGTAAATCAGACCAAAATGAAGAGAAGAGTCTGATTTAAATACATGAAAGTTGTGGTGTTGATTGGTTGGAATTTTGTGGTTGAAGTTCGGCCATGTCTCTCACTTTTGTGGCCAATTTGCTCTCCACATCGCCCCAAAACTGGGATATGCTTTCCTCCTACATGAAACCGGAATTCGTCCCTATAATACTTTAAGTCAGAACTCGTGACCTTTTACATTGCTTGAAGCTGAATTCGGATGTCGGAACTCGTACCATGTTGTTTGTGACTTGAGGAAATCTTGAATCAAGGTCAGGTCGGAAGTCATGCAGCCGACAATCATAAAATCTCGGAACTCCCTATTTGAACTCGGGAATGTCAATGCTGGATGTAAAATCGGATATCGGAACT
The DNA here is from genome assembly GCA_031439595.1 of Pterocarpus santalinus. Lineage (NCBI taxonomy): Eukaryota > Viridiplantae > Streptophyta > Magnoliopsida > Fabales > Fabaceae > Pterocarpus > Pterocarpus santalinus. The sequence goes on from CM062528.1 coordinate 17,015,503, forward strand.
CGTGTGCCTGGAAATCGGCTCAAGGATCCGAACTCGTGTCCATCCCAATTGAGTTCAACACTAAGGTCGGAACTCGTTACATTAAACTCGGAGTTCGATACTTGTACCATTGTGTTAAACTATTACTTCTGAGGTCGGAAAGCATGTACACTATTTGAAACATGAGGTATGAGGTCGGAACTCGGGAACCTTTATCTGAAACTTGAAGCTACATTATGAGACCGGAAATCAGATACATTAAGTCGGATATTGGAACTCGGAAGCCTCTCATTATGAAGTCGGAAATCAGGTACAATCAAACTTAGACGAAACTGGAAGTCGGACAGGACATGAAGTGGGGAATTCAATAAGACGAACTCGTAACTCGGAAATAATCCCTTCTATCTGAGTTTCAAAGATGAAGTCGGAAATCGGATGTTACAAGACCCGACAGAGATATATTTGTATGTCTTTTCCCTTGAGGTTTTCTAATCATTGATTCCAAAGAAAATTTAGTATCCCATGAGTTAATAGCATGCAAATTTCTCTAGCATGAAAATCCTGGACTTACTATATAGGAAATAGGACTAGAAGAAATTGATGGAGATGAACACATAGAGCTAAAATTTACATAGCCAAAACCAAAGTTATAAACACATTAGAGCTAAAATTTTGAATAAAAGAAATAAATTAATTATCAAGTAATTATAACACATAAGTCAGATTCAAATGGAAAAGGGTAGTAACTATAATTTAATTTAAGCTTGTAGACCATTAGAATTTAATGTTAAATCAATCATATATCTTTACAATTTCACAAGCTTTCTTCGATAATTACAACCAACTTCTATATTTATATATTCTTGTTGAAAGTTAGCTACGTCTTTGTCTAGATGAAAGAGACATGCCACTTGCAAATGCATACATGTGCCACAACTATAGCAAGTAATAAATCAAATATATACTAATAAAAAATCTCAAAAAAAAAGAGTATCAGAAATTTAAAGATATTTTTCTCAAACAAGTTCAAACAAAAGCAAATATTTATTTCAAAAGTAATTTACCGAAATGAGCTACGAGGAAACATGGTTCAAATATGATAATTTAAATATTATTAGTAGTAGCTTCAGCCTAAAACTTTACATCTTAAAGGATGATTAATGTTATAGCTTTGGTAAAAGCATCTAACTATCTGATTCCCAATGAGACAAAATAAACATAACAAATAAGGTGTGAAATGAAAAGAAAAGAAAAACAAAAAGAAATAAGATAGAAATTTCTTACGAAGTCATGATGCAATTTGCAATCCACAACTCCACTTAATGTTCACCAAAGATTCTCAAAAAGTTCTTGATTATCTCCTTTTGAAAAATAAATAAATAAAAAAGATAGTGTAAATTTATAATTTGTTGGATGAAATTTTATGATCAATCTCATTTAACCACTACCTTCACAATTTAATAAAATGCTAAGGCACTAGGAGACTTCAAAATCCACCAAGACAAATTATATTTATATAAAAGACCAAACAAAAGATTCAGGTGAAAAAATAAAACAAATGTACCACTACCAAACAAATGTGAAGTAAATTAAGTTTTAAATTATCCAACTCCTCTAACAAGCACACCCTTGACGATAAAAAAGGAAAGAGCACTAAAACTAGGGAATATTAAAGCCAAAGGAATCACATGAACTATTCAATTTGATATTTTCCAAAAGATGATAATTGTCATGTGTTCTGAAACCTGAATACAGATTAAATGTCAAAAGAGATTGTCATAGATTTATTCACTATCAATCTCCTTCAAGGATGAATCAATCACCAAATGGCCTTCCAAAGGGAAAAAAAGGTTATAAGACAAAAAAGAGTAAGATCTAGATATAACTCTGTCTTCTGAAATTTAAAAAAAAAAATAAAAAGGAAATTATTCGTATGAGAGTAGCATCAGTGCAAAATAGTTACCAAGGAAAATGAGCCAAATCATGACATAAATGTAATAATAATTATATAAAAAAAAACCCAAAGCCAAAAAGTAGCTTGGTCCTTTTCCTAAAACCTTAGTGAAATATCTAATGTTAAACCCGCATCCCTAAACTGTTTTAATTGGGCAGCCAATTATTAACCCAATAAATAAGAATGGAAATGGAATTAATTAGTTAGAGTATTACAAAAACCTGGATGATTTCAGCATTGTCTCTATTTTCGAATGCCACTATCCCATTCAATTCAAGATTTTATTTATCTTGGCACTCATGACAATAGCAAACAAACTCCTCAGTACCACCACTAACATCACCAAAATATATTAAACTTAAAAAAAAAAAAAGAAATAGAGGAAGAAACAACCATAAATAGAGAGCACAGGAGCTTTGGCCAAGCAAGTAGTCACAAACGTTCCCAAAATAATGGGTTTCCTTTCTGCTAAACGGAACAAAATAAAAAGAGAACAAAAACACTTTATTAGATAATAATATCATAAAAATAAATTTAATAAGTAAATAAAACTAAAATCAGAGGTAGTGTGTGAATAAGTTGCAATCTTCCTTATCTCACATTTCTGTTGTACCACTACCAAACAAATGTGATGTAACTTTAGTTTTAAATTATCCAACTCCCCCAACAAGCACACCCTCCAGCATAAAAAAGGAAAGAGCACTAAAACTGGGCAATATTTTAGAACCTAATCCAAACTATCAAGAGAAAAAAGTTTTACCATGTTTAAATTATCAGTTTAGAGATATAACATTGTTGATTACACTTATTAGTATATAAGAGGAATAATACATCAACAACAACAACTAAGCTCTTTCCCACTAGATTGTGTTGGATAAAAGAGAAATAATACATACAAAAGGAAAACTAAAACAGCAGAATAGAATGCCATAATCCATTAGAAGTTACCATTTAAGCACTCAATTACAGAGGTAATTGATTAATACAGGGGAAATTCTTTAAATTCTCTAGTACCATAAAGTAAAAACTCTAATAATTTGATCAGAAACTTCACAAAAGCTTTGTAGGCATATTTCAAAACACTCATAAGCAAAGTCAGATTATTCAGTGCAACATACCAGCATCTCTTTCTGCCAACACTTGTTGATGCTTCAGTGTAAATTCTAAAAGCTCTTTTTCTGATTTAAGTGCATGCTTTTCGCCAATTTCCTAAGAAATTAAAGTTCAACTATTCAAACTCTTCCAAAGGTAGTCTCCTATATTCATATGTGACATCCCAACAAAAAGAAGAGATGTAGCAGTCCTTCTTAGGCAGAATACAAACTTGATTACCTGACCTAAAAGCAGTAAAAAACATAATTAAGACGAAGGGAGAACAATTACAAAAAGAAAAGGAATCCACCTCAGCAAAAGTATAAAATAGAAATATAACATAAAAAAAACAAAACAAAACAAAACAAAAAAATGAAAAAGAGTATAAATTAGTTAAAACTAAATAAAATAAAGTATGGTTACGAAGTTTATGCACGGGAAAAGGAAACACTAATATGTTGTTGCTAAACATAAAAGGAACCTATTCAACGTCAATCACTGATACATTTATAGTACAATAGCACAGCCAGTCTGCCCATAAAGCTTATTGTAACATCCCGATTTCCGAGTTCGGCTTCGCCCTCAGGATTGATCCATTCCGATTTCCGACTTCATCTTTGAAACACAGATAAGGAGGATCAGTTCCGAATTCCGAGTTCACCTTCGGATTCCACATAAATTCCGACTTCACATCCTGTCCGACTTCCGAGTTAATCTTCAATTTTTTATTATGACTGATTTCCGACTTAGAGGTATATTGGACATAAATTCCGACCTACGATTTCAAGTAGCATAATTTGCTACTTCACGACTTCCGACCTCATGTCTTAAAGGTATTTATACACGATTTCCGAGTTTAAATACCTGGGTTTGGAAATGTGACTCGCGTTCCCGAGTTCAAATAGGGAGATCCGAGATTATAGGATTACTAGCTGCATGGCTTACGACCTCCGACATAAGATAACAAGGTTCAAAATAGTGTACGTGGTTTCCGAGTTTGAATTGGGAGTTCCGAAATTATGTGATTGTAAGCTTTCGACTTCCGGAATCCGACATTGATACAAGATTCCCCAAGGCACAAACAAGCTGGTACGAGTTCCGACGTTAGGCTTCAGCTCCAAGCTCAAGTAAAAGCGACACGAGTTCTGACCTTAAACGTAATATGGACGAGTTCCGACTTGAAATAGGATAAATGCGAGTTCCAATTTCAAACAGTATGGCGGCAAGTTACACTGAAAGGGAGACATAGCTAAATTCTGTCCACAAGAAAATTCAGCTAATCAAAGCCCTCCAAGTTAACTACCACCTCAAGCTTATAAACTCATCTCTTTCTCTCCTTCAGCCCCATTTTCTACGCCACTTTCTCCTTTGTTCAGCTCACTTTTCTCTTCTCCAACTCCATTACTCCTTCAAGCTTAGTAAAGCTCTAAGACTCCAAGTTTCAGCACCTAGCTCAAATCATACTCCAAAGAGGTAGGATTCTACTTTTATTCTTGAATTATTTGCCCTATGGCTGCATGAACTTGTATTCTTCTTCATGTAATTGATGAGTTAATAGATATATTATGATGGATAATGATTAAGTTAACGTGAAATATTGAGTTGGGATTAAGATTAGAAGAAGAAAACTAAGAGAAGTACATGGATGAGGGTGCTGTCTTGGTGGAGAGTCCACGGCAGTCTGTATGGCGGAGCGTACGGCGCCGCCTACAATCGGTCAAATCCGATGAAACTATTTTTATATGAAAGTAGACATTTAGGGCTTTCCATAGATATATCATATAAGGTTATTGGATTAGTATTGAGGGAGATACGAATTTTTGAAGTTTGACCTAGGGTTCAGGATCTTCATCCGAGCAGGGTGACTTGAGGAGGGTATAACTCACTCTATACAACTCCAAATTGAGTGAAACCAGTTTTGTTAGAAAGCTTACACACAGAGGAATACCCCAATATAAGATTCCGAGTTTGTTATGGTTCCAATTGTTCCCAGTGATTCGAGAAAGTTGTCCTATGTCTAATCTAGACCAAAACCGAGTAGTTCAGGAAGGTCGACTTTCAGGACTTATATCTCGAGGTGTACTTAAGCAAATGGAGTGAAACTTCTGGCAAATGAAAGGTTGTCCTGTTAGCTTTGATATGAGACCAATTTCATAAGATTTGAGCTTAGTTTTCGATTTTTAGTGAATTTATATTCCCAGGAGTATAATTCGGGCTAGTGACTGAACAGGCTGAAGTAAAAGGTGAATATCTTGATTTATATAAATCGGAATGACATGGGACCAAAGAGGTTAGAAAGTAGACATATAGAGCTATGACATATCCAAATTTCAGATTTAAATGAGTTGAATAGAGATAAAGGTGGATTATACAAGATTCGGGCAGAACCGAATAGAATTGGCAGAATGGCCAAAATGATAATTTTACAAGTGTTAGTGGAACACATAAAGTTTGAGTTGAGGATTGCCAGCTTGACATTAATATATATGTGTTAAGTTGATTATGTTGCTATGACTGATTTGTCTGTGAAAGCTGGCACTATTCATGGGGAAACGGACTTGATCCGTTATACTGTCGGATTTACGGCAGAAGCCTAAGAAGTTATGAATGTTTAAATGTAAGGATGAATTGAAATATAAATGGGTATATAGAAACCCTATATTCAAGAATGACATAATTATGTTATGAGGTATGTGGGGGTAAGTGATGTAGCACATGTATGACTATGCTTGAATATGTTTGAGAATGAAAGAATGTGAATGTATTGAATGTGAATCCCTTCACTTGGAGGCAGTTATTTGAAATCCCTCCCTGTGAAGGCAGTTAATTGATAAAGATATGAAATCCCTTCACTTGGAGGCAGTTGCACTTGAATCCCTCCCTGTGAAGGCAGCTAAGACAACGAGATCCCTCTACCTTGGAGGCACGTGGTCAGATGAGATCCCTCTATGTTGAAGGCACGTGGTCAGATGAGATCCCTCAATTTTGAGGCACGTGACCAGAATCGATCCCTTCAACTAGAGGCACGTGACCAGAATGAGATCCCTCCAAGATTAGAGGCATGTGAATCCCCTTGCGGGTGAGTCGGTGTGACGACGATCACGGGTGAAGCTGACGAGCTCACTCCAAGGCTAGACTACCCAAGGGCAGTAAATGCACCCTAGGGACGGCGATACGGCTAGGTGTGCCAAGTAAAAGAATAAAGACTAAAGATTTTATGACGAAAAGGAAGATGAAGAAAGAAAAGCAAGTTTCATGTATAGGCATGAATTTAAGTACGAGTAATTTTATGTGCAGATGTTATATTCCCAGCATATTGATGCTATCTGTGTTTTAATATGCGACAGTTATTATTCATGGTGTTATAATTGAATGAATTTTATGGGTTCTCCTAAATGCTAAGTGTATGAGTAAAAATGAACTTTGCTTCGGACAAGACATTTTTCGAAATGTAAAATTAAGCAGTTTGTGCTGCATGTTCATCTTTTTCAAATTAAACCGAAGCAAACTGGAGATGACCATGATGACACTATATATGAAAATTTGAGAATCCTATTGAGAATTTTATAATTCTCACTCCTATTTCCATGTTGTCTCCAGATGATTATAGAAGTTTCCAAAGACGACTGAAGTTGCTGTCAGACGAGGTCCGCTCAGGTAACAGTAACAGCTCCAGGGTATGGTACTATGACTTAAGCATAGTACTGTGCTTAGGAGGGTGTTACACTTATTCAGTTTCCTAAAATTGTCAAGGCAATCTAATAGCAGAGACCAGATGGCTTACATATTTTCACAAGATCGGAAGAAAAACAGGAAAGTCATTCCAAAGTGTTCAGCCAATCACATCTTTAACTCAAATATGAATACTGCACAAATTATGCCTTTAAACTTATTGAGACTGTAAAAGGGATAAGGGTGAATCAATCAAACTAGAGATTCTACTCATAGGGTAGGTTCATATAGCACCAATTTAATAAGAGAATCTTCTATGCATAGCCTGTAGGCCTTCCATAGAATATAAAATATTAACATTATTACAGATTATTAAGTTTTAATATTTATGTAATGCAAGAAAGTTTACAGATTTTAGAATATGAATACAGGAGCTTTACGACAATGATTCCTGATATCCTAAACATTAACCAAGTTGAAAATTGGTGTGCATGGTGTGTGTACTAGGCCACTTTATTAAAACCATGATTACACAAAACTAGCAATACTAGCGCAGAAGCCTTTTCTTAGTGTTCTTATTGAGCTCAAGCCAACCTAAACCTTAATCCCTTTGGAAATTAATATGTTTATTGTCAAACAATTAGGGTCCTCCGTATCAATTCTCTTCTCAATAGAACCTTATCTAGCCCTAATTACACTTATATTCTAAGTCAATCTTTTGCATTTGACTTAGCTCCTTTATGAAGACACTAAGACACTTCTCTAAACAAAGCAAATAGCTAAAGCCTTGTAGGATTGCACTATCATTCAGTAGAACTTATGGATTTTCTATACGAAGTCAACCTTATATATTGAGAGAAATCTCTGATGTCTATAACAAAAACTATAATACATACATACACATTCTGTAACACCCTTGGTTTAATTTCAAGTTTTTCCATGATCAATCTGTTTGATTGATGTGTTTGATCCGATTATGAAGGATTTTTAGTTGGTATGTGAAGACCTTGGGTGTTGGATGTCATTTGGAATCAAGGAACCAAGTTTTGGGGTGTTGTAATAGATTAGCGAGGGGCTGGTAATCGATTACAGGGCTCTCTATGTGTCCACGGGTTAAAATTTTCCGTGTGGTAATCGATTACCAAGGATGGTAATTGATTACTAGTTCTTCGTGGCAATCGATTACCAATCCATGGAAATTGATTACCACAAGTCAATATATATACGGAGATGCATCCCATGCCTTCATTTTCAAATTTCCTTTCTCTCTCTAACCCAAACTCTCTCCCTTCTCTCTAGAATCCTCTCCTTCCACCACTTCTCACATCTAATACATCCATTCTACTAATTTCAACTAAATCAACAACAACAACAACACAATCTTCACTCCATTTAAACACAAATCATCTATTTAATCTGTTCCTCCTTCTCTCATACTTACTTGGGCGGATTTGAAGTTGGAGAGTACCTCTTTGTCCATTTCCTCCTCCATCCAATTCTGACGGTAATTCTCATGTCTTACTCTTTCTTTTTCCTAAGAAATTCAACTCTTTGATTAATAGAAGAATTCTTGAAACCCTAGGATAGCGAGATTAGAAGTCTTGTGATATGGAGGTTATTAGTGACCCATAAATGATTAATTTACCGTATTGTGGTGTTAGATTATTCCAAGGAATTTCCCTCAAGCTTTGTGGCTTCGGAGAATTAAGATTTCCCTGAGACTGGTAATCTGTGAGTAGATAGAATATTTTTGAATTATTACTGTTTTAAATTGTGATCGTTTATTTACTTTTAGAATGCTACTCATGAGTCAGTGATAAAAACAAATCGAATAATTATTTGAGATTGTTGGTTTATGTAACACCTTACCAGACAAAGTACTATGCTTAAGTCATAATAATCTATCTGATAAGAGATTACGTGTAACACTGAATAAATATCTCTTTCAGTATTAGTATTAATTGCTCGAATAAGATTACCTGATCTCATCACAAAATTTTCTGCGGAATGGTGGAATAAATACAAATCAATCGGCAAACTGTAAATAATTTAATACATAATAAAAATTATAATAAGAATAGAATAACTGCAAATGACGTCATAGGTATGTATATAGATTTCTGATTTCAAAGTTTGTTAAAAAGTACAAGGTGTCAAGATGAGGCCGCTAATACAAAATGAGACGGCCAGTACCTATGGACAGCACCCTAACTGGTCCCCATGGGATATTTCATGTACATTCCTAATACCTGCCGATCCCATCATGACCCAAACTGTCAAAAGAGGGTCATTCTGTACATCCAATCCCACTACAGCATGCACGCTATCTAAACAGAGTCTGAAGAAAGGAAACCGTTCGCCATGGTGGCGTCAGTTGGAGGGTGCCCGGCACTGGGAGCAGATGACGACGAAGAACTAGCAGCCTCGGACGGATCCTCCTCTGAGGCCGAGGCCGATGACATCGGCTGTGGCGGCGAAGCAGGGGGAGCCATGGGAACTGGAACTACTGGTGCGGCTGGTGCTGCTGCTAGTGGTGGTGGAAATGGATGGGCCATATGAAGAGGTATAGCAATGTAGGGGACAGCAGGATCAAAAAAAGGATGCATAAGGGGTACAGCAAAGTCCCTCTGGAAGAAGAAGTATAAACGAAACTGACATCTACCTGATATGTATACAGAATCTAGAAAAGGGTCGAGGTGGATGTGAAGCTCGGGAAACTCAATAAACAGAACTCCGGTCGCTGCGTGCTCCATGGTTTGAGAATGATACGGAACATACAAAAGGGTGAGAAATGAATATTTCTCAGTAGAGAATCCTAACTTCCATACATCTATCATCGCGGTCATTCCCAGTTGTTTTGGTCGTACAAAATGTTCACATAGTACAGTAAAATGATACTATTTAACTCTAATATTCATTTATAAATCATACACCGAAACAAATTCAGTTTTAATTAACAGATATACTAGTGGACTCACACAGTAATCAGAGTGGAACAATAACATCTTATAAATAATAAGCAGAGATCTAGAACAATCAATAGAAAAGTATTACACTGTACGTATGCATGTATAATGAGAAGATGCATCTTTTTATTGGAGGCTTTTGTCTTTTATAACTTATTTCCATACTTGGTCCCCTGGAAGTCATTGGCCATATACTCCTGGGTAATAGTCTGCTTATCAGGATCGAGCTCGTTCTTATACAGGAATGCCGGGTTTACTTTCCCCGACCTTCTCACCGATCTATTCCCCTTAACTTCTTATCCGGGGCTGGCCCAAGTAGCATGGAACTTTCATAGCAATAAAATCCTTTTCATAACTTTCATGGCTTTCATAAGAATGTATATGCACTAACATGAAATTCATAGCTTGTACATGGGTTCTACCGAAATTTCGGCAGCATAACGGATCGTGTCCGCTTCCCCATGAATAGTGCCAGCCAATCAGTATATCAATTTATCACAAAGAACATTACATGACATTTATATTCCAACATATAATTCATATCAACATCAAATTCATTAAGGCAGAATTCCTGCCTTAGCATATCCAACCAACCCAGTTTTTATAATTCAAGCCATAATTCCTATTTAACTCCTTTGGACCTCAAATTTGAGTATGTTCAATTGTTATGTGTCTATTTTCTAACCTCTTTGGTCCCATCTAATTTTGGTATCTACAACTCAAGATATCTAGATTTTATCTCGGCCTGCCCATTGGCTAGCCAGAATTAGGCAACTAAAAGTAAAAATCCACTAAAAATCGAAAATTGACTCAAATCATACGAAATTGGTCTCTTATTAAAGCTGATAGAACCATCTTTCATTTTCAGAAAGTCCCATTCCATTTGACTTAATGGGGCTCGAGTTATAAGCCCCGAATTTTCACCTTCCTGAACTGCTCTGTTTTGGCTTGGTGTGGACATAAGTTAACTTCGTTAGTTCACTGGGAACAATTGGAACCATAACAAACTCGGAATTTCATACTAGTATGTTCCCCTATGTGTAAGCTTTCTAACAAAACTAGTTTCACTCAATTTGGAGTTGTATAGGGTGAGTTACACCCTTTTCAACCCCTACTGCCCGGATGAATGTCTTGATTCCTAGGTCGAACTTCAGAAATTTGTATCTCCCTCAATACTACTCTAATGGTCTTATATGATATATGTATAGAAATCCCTAGATGTCTAGTTGCACATAAAAATGGTCTCATTAATTTTAAACGGCGGGAGGCGAAGTCGTACACTCCGCCGTACGGACTGCCGAGGGTTTTGAGTTTTCCAGCCTCTCAACTTTTTCATATCTTCATCCTTTCTCTCTTTCAATTCAAGTTTTAACCTCATAAACAACCCATAGTTCAGCTATAATTCATCATAATTATTCAATCAACACATCAAAATAAAATTATACCACCATCAATACTTCAAGAATCTAAAAGTCAAGTAAGAATTTAGAACCCCTACCTCTTATTATGAATGATTTTGGTTTAAGTTTGTAGCTGCAACTTGGTAGAATTTCAAGGTATGATGGAGTTAGGTGAGAGATGAAAAGAAAAGAGAGAGTTGGAGTGAAGTATGCAACGTGAGAGAAAAAAAATCTGAAGAAGAGAAGGAGAGTGTGTTATATAAGTATGAGTAGTAGTTAACTTGGAAGGTTTTGATTGGCCTTTAAACATAAGGCTGAGTTTCAGCCAACCTTGCCCTCTTCTTGTGACCAAACTACTCTCCACGTCGTCTTATTTGTGTGGTAGATTTGCTCTCCACGTTGCCTAATGTGGAACTAGCTTCCAGTACATTCTGAAAATGAAATCGGAACTCGTACTCTTTATAAAATCGGAATTTGTGAACATCCTGCATATGAAGTCGGAACCCGGGAAATGTATTTCAATTTATTTCGAAACTTGAAAGCAAAGCCTAATGTGAAGCCAAGCACTCAAAGTCGAAAGTCGTGAATTGTGGGACCTCGATATCGGAACTCGAGAGAAATGAGAACTCTTGGTATTAAACTCGAGACCGGAACTTGTGAAAATTTGACTCAGACTTGGAGACAAGTTCAAAAAATTTGATTCTCGTGTCCATTTCTGGTCCGATAAAATCGGACGTCGGACTTAGTGTGAAGTTGGAAGTCTTAAGATCAGAAATTGGAAACATCAGCCGCTTAAAATTAAATCGGAAATTGGAATTCATACTGATGAGGTGGAAATTCATACATGCTTACACAAGGTCGGAAATCGGAAAATTTCAACATCAAATTAGGTCGGAAGTCGGAAATAGGACGTTACACTACCACTCCCCTTAAAAAAAATTTTGTCCCCAAAATTTAGCATTAGAGAATAGCTCAGGATACTCTTTCCTCATGTCCGATTCCAGTTCCTAAGTATAGTCCTCAGCATCTTCCCTTCCCCATGCTACTTTTACTAGCTACACGGTCTTGTTCCGAGGTTGTCTGGTACTCTTATCTACGATCCATGCTGGTTGTAAGCGGAAAGTCAGGTCCTCTTTTAACTGTATTGATTTGGGTTCTAGGAAGTGGGTGGGGTCAGGTTGATATTTCCTGAGTTGAGAGACATGAAAAACATCATGAAGGTTTGACAATTGTGGAGGCAAAGCAACCCGATAGGCGACTGGTCCAATTCGTTTTAGAATTTGAAAGGGACCTATAAAGCGGGGGCTTAGCTGTTTGACTTTAATGGCTCTACCTACTCCCGTTGTGGGTGTAACTTTCAGAAACACGTGGTCTCCTTCTTGAAATTCCAAGGGTTTCCTTTGGACATCCGCGTAGGTCTTCTGACGGCTCTGGGCTGCAAGTATTCTGCTACGGATCTTTTTAATCTATTCTGTTGTCTGTTTGATCAGCTCCAGACCTAGGAGACTCCGTTCTCCTGCTTCATACCAACATAAGGGAGACTGACACTTCCGGCCATATAAAGCCTCATATGGGGCCATGCCAATGCTAGCATGATAACTGTTGTTATAAGCAAATTCGACTAACGGTAAATATCGATCCCAATTTCCCTGTTGTTCCAGAATGTATGCTCGCAACATATCTTCCAAAGTCTGAATTGTCCGCTCCGTTTGACCATTCGATTGCGGATGATATGCAGTACTTAGACATAGCCTAGTACCAAATGCCTTCTGGAGCGCTTACCAAAACCGTGAGGTGAACCTTGGATCTCGATCGGAAATGATTGTCGAAGGAATACCATGTAGCCGAATTATTTCTCGAATATATAGCTGAGCCAACTTTTCTAGAGGAGAATTCATTCGAATGGGTAAAAAGTGAGCTGACTTGGTTAGTCTGTCCACTATGACCCATATAGCGTCATATCCTGAGGGGATTTTCGGTAAGCCCATCACGAAATCCATAGAGATGCTCTCCTATTTCCATTCCGGAATCTCCAAGGGTTGTAATGTTCCTGCCGGTTTCTGATGCTCTATCTTCACCTTCTGGCACGTTAAACATTTATTCACAAAATTGGCTACATCTATCTTTAAGGCCTGGCCACCAAAACATCTTCTTGAGATCTTGGTACATCTTGTTAATGCTAGGATGTACAGTAAACTCACTCTTATGAGCTTCTTCCAAAACCTTCTTCCAGAGATCATTCTCCTCAGGTACACATATTCTTCCATGATATCGCCACATTCCTTCCGCATCCTGAGAGAATCTTGTTAGCTTGCCAGATTGCCCTAGTCGTATTGTATGCTGGAAGTCATCGTTTCTTTGTTGTGCTTGCTGGATTTGGCCCTTGAAAGTACTGACTATCTTCAGTTGGTGTAATTGAATGGTATTAGAAGTTACAGAGATCCCCAAGTTGAGGGTTTGAAAGCTCTGTATAAGTTTCGTTTCTTTTATCATCATCCACGCCACCGTCAAGTATTTTCTGCTTAGGGCGTCTGCTACCACGTTTGCCTTGCCTGGATGGTACTTCAGATCGAACTCATAATCTTTAAGAAATTCCATCCATCTTCGTTGTCTCATGTTCAATTCCTTCTAATCAAAAAGGTATTTCAAACTTTTGTGATCAGAAAATACTTCAAACTTCACTCCGTAGAGATAGTGTCTCCACATCTTCAAGGCAAATACTATCGCCGCCAGTTCGAGATCATGGGTTGGATAGTTTCTTTCATGAGTTTTCAATTGCCTGGAAGCATATGCCACTACGTTCCTATTTTGCATTAATACGCACCCCAATCCTTTCTGAGAAGCATCACAGTACACTTCAAACGGTCCACGAGGGTCCGGTAAAATAAGTACTGGGGTGGTTGTCAACCTTTCCTTTAATTCCTGAAAACTCTGCTCGCACTCGAGCGTCCACTCGAATGGGGCGTTCTTCCTGGTCAACTTTGTTAAGGGTAGAGCTATTTGGGAGAAGTTCTTAACAAATCTTCTGTAGTATCCTGCCAACCCTAAGAAACTTCTGATTTCCGTAACTGTAGTTGGTCGCTCCCAGTTTAATACTGCTTCTACCTTACTGGGATCCACTGAAATTCCCCCATGGGATACCACATGGCCAAGAAATTTTACTTCTTCCATCCAAAATTCACATTTGGATAGCTTGGCATAAAGTTTCCTTTCTCTTAAAATTTGCAGAACTAATCGCAAGTGTTCTGCGTGCTCCTGTTCTGTCTTCGAATAGATAAGTATGTCATCTATGAACACCACCACAAATTTATCAAGATATGGTCTGAATATTCGGTTCATGTAGTCCATGAATACTGCCGGTGCATTTGTCAATCCGAAGGACATCACGGTATACTCATAATGTCCATAACGAGTCCGAAACGCCGTCTTCGGAATATCTTTCTCTCGAACCCGAATCTGGTGATATCCAGACCGTAGATCAATCTTGGAGAATACCGTAGCCCCTTGCAGTTGATCCATAAGATCATCAATCCTTGGTAACGGGTACTTGTTCTTGATTGTCACTTTATTCAACTGCCTGTAATCTACACAGAGTCGCATGCCTCCATCTTTCTTCTTAACTAACAAAACTGGGGCTCCCCATGGTGATGCACTTGGCCTAATGAATTTCTTTTCCAAGAGTTCTTCAATTTGCCCCTTAAGTTCAGCCAGTTCCAAGGGTGACATGCGGTACGGTGCTAAAGATATTGGTCCCACTCCTGGCACCAGTTCAATAGTGAACTCAATCTCTCTCTCAGGAGGGAACTCAGGAATATTTTCGGGGAACACATCAGGATATTCCCTAACAACTGGAATATTGTTTAACTCCTGATCAACCTCTATCATACTGGTTGATAAGAAAATATACCCTTGACTTCTATTCCCACAAGGGTGTACCATTAAGGAACTCAAATAAAGACTTACAGGAATTACTGATTCAGAAGGTGAAACAGAGGGGAGTGTAATGGATTTATCAGAGCAATTTAACAGGGCTTGGTTGGCAGAGAGCCAGTCCATACCCAAGATGATGTCAAGTCCGGACAAAGGAAGACAAATTAAATTAGCCGGAAAGATCCGACCTCCTATCTGACAAGGGACATTGATACAAATGTGATTGGTCCTAACGGGCTCATTTGTAGGAGTAGAAACAAACAAGTCATAAGGTAATTCAGAAACGGATAACTGCAGGGCTGTCATGCAATCATGAGAGATAAATGAGTGAGACGCACCTGAATCGTACAAAATGGTTAAAGTCTTACCATTTACTTCGCATGTATCTTGGATCAAATTGTCTGACTTTTTAACCTCCTGTGCATCCATAGTGAAAACCCTCCCTTGGCGTTGTGGCCTAGGAGTCGATTGAGGATTTCGGGTAGGGCATTCATAAATCCTGTGGCCTGGTTTGCCACATCCAAAGCAGACATTTTGGCCTGCCAAGCAGGGGCGGTCGCCATGATTATTGCCGCATTGGCTGCAAGTCTGATTCCCAAAAGGCCTCTGAGGTTGCTTGCCTCTGTTATTCGCCGGCTGAAACTTCCTTCACAAGGTGTTAAGCTTGAACCTCGGACCTTGCGGAGCTAACCCCTTCTTAAAGTTATTGCCAGATGTTCTAGCAGCAACTAACTTTTTGTTACAATCTTCTACTAAGCGACACTTGTTCACCAAGGTAGAAAAGTCTCTGATCTCCATTGGTCCTATGGTGGCAAGAATGTCTTCTCTCAGTCCACCTTCAAATTTCATGCATTTCCATGCTTCGTCGGGGCTTCGTTGATAGATAGTAGAGAATTTGCATAACTCCTCAAATTTGGCAACGTACTCCGACACGTTACTGTTTCCTTGACGGAGGTGCATGAATTCCAACTCCTTGGCATTGCGAACAGACACAGGAAAATACTTCTGGTAAAATGCGTCTTTGAATGTGTCCCAGGAGATTTCTATCTAAGCTCCTTCTAATAATCATCATGCACCGTCCCACCAGAATTCTGCATCAGCTTCTAACATGTAGGTAGCAAAAGTCACCTTTTGACGGTCCGTGCAATCTAACACGGAGAAAATTTTCTCCATAGCCTTAATCCATTCAGCTGCTTTATCTGGGTTAAAGGCTCCCCTAAAGCTGGGTGGGTTGGTCTTCCGAAACTCCGCAAACTTAAGGTATTCCAAATCCATTCCAGAGCCATTATGATTCCCACTACGACCTATCTCTGACTGCCTTCCCAGTTGGCCCATCATTTCAGTGGCTGCAGCTGCCTGTTCGCGCATAGCGTGCGCCATCTCTCGCATCGTATCCAGAAATTCTGTAGATTCTTCCTGGGCTGGAATGGTTCGCGGCCTACCTCGCCTTCCAGAAGCCATTAAGTTCTGAACATACAAAACAAGAGTAATTGAGTTGATCAGGCTCAACACTAAGTTTGGTGTGCTAGTAAATAATAGCATATAGTTAGACAAACCACTTCATGTCCGTCCTATCCAAATGGACAAGACTCAGAACATAATAAGATCTAGGGAATACTGAGCATATGCGAAGCATAGTCGGTCAAATCCTCAGGCCTATATTAGGATGAACTGCTCTGATACCAAAATGTAACACCTTACCAAACAAAGTACTATGCTTAAGTCATAATAATCTATCTGATAAGAGATTACGTGTAACACTGAATAAATATCTCTTTCAGTATTAGTATTAATTGCTCGAATAAGATTACCTGATCTCATCACAAAATTTTCTGTGGAATGGTGGAATAAATACAAATCAATCGACAAACTGTAAATAATTTAATACATAATAAAAATTATAACAAGAACAGAATAACTGCAAATGACGTCATAGGTATGTATATAGATTTCTGATTTCAAAGTTTGTTAAAAAGTACAAGGTGTCAAGATGAGGCCGCTAATACAAAATGAGACGGCCAAGCCTATGGACAAGACCTAACTGGTCCCCATGGGACATTTCATGTACATTCCTAATACCTGCCGATCCCATCATGACCCAAACTGTCAAAAGAGGGTCATTCTGTACATCCAATCCCATTACAGCATGCACGCTATCTAAACAGAGTCTGAAGAAAGGAAACCGTTCGCCATGGCGGCGTCAGCTGGAGGGTGCCCGGCACTGGGAGCAGATGACGACGAAGAATTAGCAGCCTCGGACGGATCCTCCTCTGAGGCCGAGGCCGATGACATCGGCTGTGGCGGCGAAGCAGGGGGAGCCATGGGAACTGGAACTGCTTGGTGCGGTGGTCTTTGCTGGTCTTTGGTGGTGGAAATGGATGGGCCATATGAAGAGGTATAGCAATGTAGGGGACAGCAGGATCAAAAAAAGGATGCATAAGGGGTACAGCAAAGTCCCTCTGGAAGAAGAAGTATAAACGAAACTGGCATCTACCTGATATGTATACAGAATCTAGAAAAGGGTTGAGTTGGATGTGAAGCTCGGGAAAATCAATAAACAGAACTCCAGTCGCTGCGTGCTCCATGGTCTGAGAATGACGCGGAACATACAAAAGGGTGAGAAATGAATATTTCTCAGTAGAGAATCCTAACTTCCATACATCTATCATCGCTGTCATTCCCAGTTGTTTCGGTCGTACAAAATGTTCACATAGTACAAGAAATGATACTATTTAACTCTAATATTCATTTGTAAATCATACACGAAACAAGTTCAGTTTTAATTAATCGGATATACTAGTGGACTCACACAAGAATCAGTGGAACAATAACATCTTATAAATAATAAGCAGAGATCTAGAACAATCAATAGAAAAGTATTACACTGTACGTATGCATGTATAATGAGAAGATGCATCTTTTTATTGGAGGCTTTTGCCTTTTATAACTTATTTCCATACTTGGTCCCCTGGGAGTCATTGGCCATATACTCCTGGGTAATAGTTTGCTTATCAGGATCGAGCTCGTTCCTATACAGGAATGCCGGGTTTACTTTCCCCGACCTTCCCACCGATCTATTCCCCTTAACTTCTTATCCGGGGCTGGCCCAAGTAGCATGGAACTTTCATAGCAATAAAATCCTTTTCATAACTTTCATGGCTTTCATAAGAATGTATATGCACTAACATGAAATTCATAGCTTGTACATGGGTTCTACCAAAATTTCGGCAGCATAACGGAACGTGTCCGCTTCCCCATGAATAGTGTCAGCCAATCAGTATATCAATTTATCACAAAGAACATTACATCACATTTATATTCCAACATATAATTCATATCAACATCAAATTCATTAAGGCAGAATTCCTGCCTTAGCATATCCAACCAACAAAGTTTTTATAATTCAAGCCATAATTCCTATTTAACTCCTTTGGACCTCAAATTTGAATATGTTCAAGTGTTATGTGTCTATTTTCTAACCTCTTTGGTCCCATCTAATTTTGGTATCTACAACTCAAGATATCTAGATTTTATCTCGGCCTGCCCATTGGCTAGCCAAAATTAGGCAACTAAAAGTAAAAATCCACTAAAAATCGAAAATTGACTCAAATCATACGAAATTGGTCTCTTATTAAAGCTGATAGAACCATCTTTCATTGTCAAAAAGTCCCATTCCATTTGACTTAGTGGGGCTCGAGTTATAAGCCCCGAATTTTCACCTTCCTGAACTGCTTTGTTTTGGCTTGGTGTGGACATAAGGTAACTTCGTTAGTTCACTGGGAATAATTGGGACCATAACAAACTCGGAATTTCATACTAGTATGTTCCCCTATGTGTAAGCTTTCTAACAAAACTGGTTTCACTCAATTTGGAGTTGTATAGGGTGAGTTACACCCTTTTCAACCCCTACTGCCCGGATGAATGTCTTGATTCCGAGGTCGAACTTCAGAAATTTGTATCTCCCTCAATACTACTCCAATGGTCTTATATGATATATTTATAGAAAGCCCTAGATGTCTAGTTTCACATAAAAATGGTCTCATTAATTTTAAATGGTGGGAGACGAAGCCATACACTCCGCCGTACGGACTGTCGAGGGTTTTGAGTTTTCCAGCCTCTCAACTTTTTCATATCTTCATCCTTTCTCTCTTTCAATTCAAGTTTTAACCTCATAAACAACCCATAGTTCAGCTATAATTCATCATAATTATTCAATCAACAGATCAAAATAAAATTAGACCACCATCAATACTTCAAGAATCCAAAAGTCAAGTAAGAATTTGGAACCCCTACCTCTTATTATGAATGATTTTGGTTTAAGTTTGTAGCTGCAACTTGGTAGAATTTCAAGGTATGATGGAGTTGGGTGAGAGATGAAAAGAAAAGAGAGAGTTGGAGTGAAGTATGCAATGTGAGAGAAAAAAAATCTGAAGAAGAGAAGGAGAGTGTGTTATATAAGTATGAGTAGTAGTTAACTTGGAAGGTTTTGATTGGCCTTTAAACATAAGGCTGAGTTTCAGCCAACCTTGCCCTCTTCTTGTGACCAAACTACTCTCCACATCGTCTTATTTGTGTGGTAGATTTGCTCTCCACATTGCCTAAAGTGGAACTAGTTTCCAGTACATTCTGAAAATGAAATTGGAACTCGTACTCTTTATAAAATCGAAATTCGTGAACATCCTGCATAAGAAGTCGGAACCCGGGAAACGTATTTCAGTTTATTTCGAAACTTGAAAGCAAAGCCTGATGTGAAGCCAAGCACTCAAAGTCGGAAGTTGTGAATTGTAGGACCTCGATATCGGAACTCGAGAGAAATGAGAACTCTTGGTATTAAACTCGAGACCGGAACTCGTGAAAATTTGACTCGGACCTGGAGACAAGTTCAAAAAATTTGATTCTCGTGTTCATTTCTGGTCCGATAAAATCGGACGTCGGACTTAGTGTTAAGTCGGAAGTCTTAAGATCGGAAATTGGAAACATCAGCCGCTTAAAATTAAATCGAAAATCGGAATTCATACTGATGAGGTGGAAATTCATACATGCTTACACAAGGTCGGAAATCGAAAAATTTCAACATCAAATTAGGTCGAAAGTCGAAAATAGGACGTTACAGTTTATGAACATGAAAGGCTGGGAAAGTCTATAACAGGATCTGTCTGCTAACATCAATAGATGTTAGCCCTGGTGCACCTTGGATTTATGACATTACACGGCCATACACATAGTGTGGTGTGTGACGAAACTTCACAGTTACTCAAAGAGTGGTGCGTGCTTGACTTCGGGATTCGTATGAAGGAGTGGCCACTTAAATGTGAATCCTGCCTGTTTGTCCTGTTAGATATTTCTTCTGTTTTCCTTACCTTATTTGTATACTTATAAGCCCACTAAGTCATAAGGTTCAAAAGTGTCCTATCTCTCATTGAGTTCTGCAAATTCACCCCGTGGCTATTCTATTCTTTTCAGCTACAGGTTCAGACTTGGGAGCCGATCCTTCTGCTCAGCATCATTAGATTTCTATCTTCGGTGAGCCCTCAATAGCAAGGGCTTTGATTTGTATTCAATTTTAGTTTGTAATCTTAGTATGTAGCTCCATAGTACTACAGGTAGGATTTGACCCTTGCTAGTATATCAAATTGGATGAATGTTAAACTGAATAGATTATATTGTATTTGATTCTGAATTTAGCTTGGGAATGTCCTGTGATATGTATATGATGTGGATGGATATGTTTGATTATTAATCATGTTGTGTGCTGAGGGATGCATTCGGAGAATGCTTGGATCCTCAATGGAAGTGTGTGCTTGTTGAATTGTAGGATGAGTACTCGTATTTGGGTAATATCCATAGTAGTCAAATGCGGATAACGGCGCGTAGCAGCCGACCCCAAAAATGCTATTGCGGGATAGCGGATAGTGTTCCGACCACTATTTGATAAAAATGTCTATAATTATCATGCAAATTATATAACATACATAAATATTCAAAAAAAAAAAGAAATCATTCATAATTAAACTCATTCACATCAATGATAAAAATTCATAATCCATTCCATAGTCTAAAAATATGCAGTCACCATCAATCCAAAGCATAAACATCAAGTTCTAAGGGCAACAAAACCACAAAAACAACACCATTAAGTAGTATAAGGACAATAAAATATAAAAAGCAATAACAAATCCTAATTAAACCTAAGTTTCTACTCTCTAAAACTAACAAAACATTCTACAAATCATTCATCATCATCATCATCATCATCATCATCATCGTCATCATCATCTTCTTCCTCCATATTATTCTCTCCATCACTTTCTTCACTACTGGACTTATAGGTCTCTTCTTGCCCCTCATCTGCGTCTTCCTCCTCATCAAATTCTTCTTCCTCTTGAATAGGCTCCTTCCCTCTTCTTGAACTAGAATGCTTTGATACTTTCTTCTGCAATCTAGTAGCAAGCCTTGTGTGTCTTGGAGGCTCCTCAGCCCTAATTGCAGTAGAAACATCTCCCCAAGTCAATCCATCATCACCAAAAACGAATTCTTCTTTAGCATCTTCTATGCTAGCATCCATTTCTCCCAGCAACCATTCATTACGATCATCAATACCATTTAGGAGAATAGGATCAATCTCATCTTGGCTATCAAAGCGCTCTTTAAGAATTCGATTGTACTTGATGAATACCAAGTCTTGCAACTTTTGATGCTCAAGCTTGCTCCTTTTCTTAGAATGAATCTATGATATTCATGTCATAAATTAGACAAAATGTTAGTATTAAAATCATTAAATAGAAGCATGAAATTATGCAAAGAAAAATTATTTGTATTTGCTTACATGCTCAAAAGTGCTCCAATTCCGCTTACACCCCGTTGAACTACAAGTTAGGCTCAACACTTTCACTGCAAATTGTTGCAAGTTAAGAGTGGATGCTCCATACTTCCTCCACCATTCAGCTATGATTCAATAATCAGGAAATCAATATCACTAAAAAAACATCATGAAACTAAATTTATCAAGAATTAAGTACACATTTCTTATATCTTACCAGGAGCCACTGTGTTCCTTTGTTTTATTGCCATCCTATTTCCAAATATGCCACCAGCTCTCTTAAATATTTCAATCTCATTTGCAACCTTTTCTGCCAAGTCTTTATCTGGAATCAACCTATCAATAGTCTTATAAAGTCCATCCATTACTTCATGATCACTCTCAATCTTTGTTGCATTGGGATAGTAGAACTTAGGATTCAGGAAATAGCCAGCTGCATGCAATGGATGATGAAGTTGTGAGTCCTATCTTCTATCAATAATAGCAAAAACATCCTTATACTTGGCTTCATTATCCTTAAAGGACTTTTGAATGGCTTCCTTAGCCCTATCCATTGCTTCATAAATGTATCCCATTGCAGGCTTTTTCTCATCATCAACAAGTCTAAGGACATGCACAAGAGGCCCCATAAGCTTAATAGCGTACACAACATCATTCCAAAATGTTGTGTTGAGCACAATATCACCTGTTTTCTTCTCCTTAGGTTCTTTAGCCGTTTTGGAGCTCAACCACTCATCTGAAGTGAACATCCTTCTAAGATTATTCTTCTGTTTGTACAACCTTTGCAATGTAAGAAAGGTTGTAGCAAACCTTGTCACTCCATGCCTAACCAACTCCATCTTATTGGTAAATTTTCTCATTATGTTCAATGCCAAAGTGTGGTTGTAGATAAAGCCCACAAGATTAATGCCTCTTTGTATTGCCTTCTTAACTCGAGGAAGCTCAATGTCCTCCAACATTAAGTCTACACAATGTGCAGCACATGGAGTCCAAAAGAGATTATTCCTCTTAGCTTGAAGTAGTTTGCCTAAGAAGAGCCAAATTAAATAAAATTAGATGAATAGCCAAATATTAAATAAAGTAATAGGAAATTTAAGCAATTCATAGCTTCTTACCAGCCAAGACATAATTACTTCCATTGTCAGTCACCACTTGAATAACATTTTGTTCTCCAATCTCCTCTACAAAATTATCCAATAGCTCATATACTTTCTCCCCTATCTTCATGTATGCAGAAGCATCAACACTTTTCACAAACATTGTCCTAGCTGGACAATTTACCATGAAATTAATCAATGTCCTATTCTTCCTATCCGTCCAACCCTCCGACATTATTGAGCATCCATATTTTACTCTTTCCTCCTCATGACCTTTCAACATATCTTTTGTTAGCTCTAACTCCTTTTTAAGGAGTGGAACCCTCAATTCATGATAGCTTGGAGCTTTTAGATGTGGACCATAATTTCCAATAGCTTCAAGCATCAACTTAAAGCTCTTTGATCTAGCAACATTGAAAGCAATCCCATTCATATAAAAAAATCGAGCTATATATTGAATGGTTCTAGCCCTTTCTTCTTTATCATAGGCATCATTAATACTTGTTTGACAGTGAGGCTTTCCTAATTTAATGGTAGCTTCAGGATCTTTTAAAAACATCAAATCCAAAGGACCTTTTATGCTTTTTCCTTTCTTGGCTTGCTTAACAATAGTTGAAGGAACAGAGCTACTCCCACTTGATGCTGATGGAGGTCTTTTCCCTTTTCTAATTTGTAGAATTTCTTCTAAATCTTCTTGTTCATCATTATCTTCTCCAATTGCACCATAATTTGCTTCCTTTTCTGCATTTTTCTTCTGATGAGCTTCTTTGAGAAGTTGCTTAACTTCATGTGGGACTGCTTTACAAGCTTTTGTATCTCCAACCACACCCATTTGGTGCCTTTTTGCTCTAGTTATTCCACCATTGGTTGTTTTGCCACAAAAATCACAAGTTACACTCTTCCTATTATTGATGTCTTTTAAACTGTTCCACTGCCATGCCATATCTATGTTGTTGCTGGTGGGCTTCACCAAACCAGTAGAAGAGGGAGCAACAATAGAAGTTTGAGTTGATGATGTTGCCATTGCTAAACCAATCAGACCAAAAAATTTAAAAGAAAAAAAATGAAAAATAGAAAAGTAGTGAATAGAAGAAGGAAAAAAAGAAAAAACAAAGGGAGAAGGATAGAGAGAAGCATAACAAACAGAAGCAGAACAAATAGAGAAGCAGAATAAAGAGAGAAGCAGAACAAACAGAGAAGTAGAATAAAGAGAGAAGCAGAACAAAGAAAGATAGAGGAAGAAGGAGGTCAAACAAGAGGAACAAGGAAAAGGAAGAAGGAAGGAGGAGTGGAGAATAAGGAGTCAGGGACACGCAGACGCTGCCGGTCTCAAAGCCGCAAGATGCAGCTCGAAGCCACCGGTCTCGAAGCCGCCGGTATCCCCGCCACGCCAATGGAAGGTTCGCCGGAGAGAAGGACCGATTGAGAAAGGAGACAAGCCAAAGGTCGAAGTGCAGGCGGAAGGATGAAGAAAATGCCCTAAATGTCGAGGGCAGAAGGAAGAACCAGTTTGGGGGAGGAGGAAATGACCGCCCAACCCCTGCAGAAGATGGTGAATGGTTCAAAAGTAGGGTTAAAATCATCCTTTTAGTGATGACGTGAATCGCGGCCGCGACATCTGCGATAGCGTCGGGAGCAACGGACTGCGACGCCAAAACGTGACATGACACTAGCTCTGTGGCGGCCAGCCACCGCTCCGCACCGCGACGGCGCTATAGCGACGCGATCGCCCGCTATTAATTACTATGGTAATATCCAAAATCCAAAGGAAACTCTGCCCAATTTTTGTGAACTCTTGATGTTTTAGGCTTGTTAGGGAGTGTGCTCTCTAGGCGCCGGTCATGGCCTAAGTTGGGTTGTGACATATTTGCTCAAATTCTCACTAGACAGTAAACTAAAATGTCACTATTGTGGCATCCTAAGCTTCAGCTCTTTTCCATGACAAAACACTATTCCTTCACATGAATTATGAAAAGTCAAGCACGATATATAGTAACACTATTCATAATAATAAAACTTGTTTCCCCTGAAAAGAACAAGGGCACAGCATCACCTTAGTTGCTGCCTTGTGTCTTTTATAAATTTTGAAGACCCTAAATTAATAAACCGTACATTCTACAACAAAAGAACAAGGTTTCTGAAGCTAATATTTCTCATCAAGGAAAGGAGGAGCAATATTATGCAATGTCCAAGCAAAGGTATCGTATGGTGTTCAATATTTCTTAACTTCCTCTCTATCATATGCCTTTGCCTATTTCTCTCTACCCTGTTTGGTATGGCTTTCAGGTGCAAGGTAAGGTGGCAATTGTGACTGGGACAGCAAGCAGAATAGGAGCAGAAGCAGCGAGGATATTCATGAAAAATAGGGCATTCATAGCTATAGCAGATGTTAAAGGCAAATTGGGTCACCAAGTTGCAAGTTCCACTAGCTTAAACAAGGTAAGTTACCATGCACTATTGCGATGTGATAGATGAGAAATGATTTCAGTTGTGTGAATGAAAAAGTGAAGGTCACATGAGTGAGATGTGAGTGTCGTGACCTAGATCATTGATTGGTTAAGTAAAACCTCACCTTTGACTTGGTGTCGAGCAGTTAGTATTGTGCGGTCACATGACCAGTGCTGTGAAGAATTCCTTCCTTTTCTTCAAAGTCGTGCAGAGGGAGCAATGTGCAAGTCAGCGTCATTCGGAGGAGACGGAGCCACGGCCAAGTCGACATCGTACCAGGGAGGGCACCAAAGAGGGCGTGATTTAGGGATTACATGAAAATGAAATTTGATGGTAGAAGAAATGTGTTTATTGGGGACAGAAATTAAGAATATATGAAATTGGAAGAGGAAAATGAAATTGGGTGTTTTAGGTGGATTATGATGACGGTAGGAAGAAGCAAAAATTTTATTGGAAAAAATTTAGAAATGGCGCCTAATAATTTTAGGTCATGTTTATTAAGTGTGGATGATTAGAATTTAAAAGGTAACATCAATAAAATGTAAACTATCATTTAAATAAATGTTGCTTTTGTATAGATGATCGAGCATGTTTGTATAGATGATAGAGCAACACTTTGAAACCGTGCTCTTTGTTGTTGAAGAGTACATTTTTCAAGCATCGCCTAAAACCCGTTGTCAAAACCCTCTTCAAATGGCAACCGTGGTAAAGCATTGCCTATGTGTATTATAAGCAACTAATTTCACTCGTTGTTTAAAATAATTGTTATCTTATCCCAAAAATGTTGTAGTGTATATGCTAGGGATAGTTCAATAGATGTATAATACTGCTTTTTATCTGACTTATCTATTTTTTGTTAGTACGTTACACCTCATTGAAAGGGTTTATGTCATTCGCGAATAATAGCAAAAGAAATAATAATAATGACAATAAGTAAATAAATGAATTGATAAATAAATTAACTATATGTATGTATATGATAGTAACAATAGAGATTTTAACATTGAAATAGTGAAACGTCAATGAATCAAGATTAACCAATATAAGAGATAATCACACATAACAGGCTACTAGGTAAAGTGCTCATGACCTAAGTATGGCATTATATCTGGTAGGGTGTTACACTATTGGCTCAACTCCTTATCGGTTGACATATGGGCAAGATATTGTTTTGCCATTGGAATTAGCTGTGAATTCCCTTCGCTATGACTAGAGGTCTACTGCCAAGCCATGTTCTAAGAGCTAGAATTGGCCGATGAAGATAAGCTGATGGCCTTAGAAGATAGTCAAGCTAACAAACTAAGGTTTTGAAGTTAATACAATAAGAATGTTAAGCTTAAATGCTTTGCCGAAGGTGGCTTAGTGTGGAAAGTCATATTGCCTATTGGGACTAGAATCGTTAAATTCGGTAAGTGGTCACCAAATTAGGAAGGACTTTTTATTATCAATAAAGTTATTTATGATGGGACATATAAACTAGCTACTATAGAAGGAGATGAATTAGTAAGGAGTATAAATGACAAGTATTTAAAGAAATACTATCCAATAATGTGGGAGGCAATCAACATACATGAAAATCAAGGTGTTAGCGACAAGCTGGCTAAGTAGCTAAAGGAAAAATACAATATAAATAGAAAGGAAATAAATCCTAAGATATAGGAGTTGATTCCCTAGATGGATCGGTAGGCTGATCTCTAGCCTTAACACCCTCATTGGTGTTGATTACTCCTTCAGGCTAGGTATCTTCATGTTGTTCTTCCCTTTCTATCTTTGAAGTTTCTTGCTGAGGAATGATAGGTTTGGATGGAAGAATGGTCGACTCAGGGCTTGAGGAAAATGTGGCCGTCTACTCAAGAGAAGCCAAGGCACTAATGATGTCAATAACCACTAGGGCTATGGCTGTATCTGCTGCTTTCTTTTCAACCGAGGCTAATAAGTCTCTGTATTTGGCCCACGACAACTCCACCTCAGTAAGACCCTGGGCGCCACTCTTTACGTCATTCTCCATGATTTGCCCCCCATGACGAATTTACCCATCCAAGGCCCAAGATTAGTTATATAGTTGGAGCTTGTTCTTGGAATTATTTTAAAGATCAGTCGTGATAACAGTAAACTCTGGCTAAAGTTGATGTAGCTCAGCCAGGAGCCTTGCAATTTCCTTGTTAATTTCTACAATTCTGCCCTGCACCACTTGCTTCCTTTGTTGTTTGGCTTTCTCGCTGATATCTACAACCTGGAACTAGTTTCTGAGGCCTTCATTTTGTGCGCTCAGATCTAATAGTCAATTCAAGTCCCTCAAACTAGCCAACTTGTGCTCCTTGTGTAATACCCTATTTAAAATAAAATGCCTATGCAAAATAAAATATTGGAAATGGAAAATTTTAAAATTTCATATTAAGTTTATAGTAATAGAGCAATTGAATTAAGTTAGAGGGCAATAATTTTTTAATTAAAGAAGAGTATTTAGAAAATAAGGGGAAAAAAAAACTTAAACCACTTACACCTTAACTAGAGTGAACCACCTTAGCCCCCTTTCTTTCTCTTTCTTCTTTCTTCTTTAAGAGTCTTCTCCTCCTCTCATTATGCTTTTTTCTTTTCTCCGTTCAACCACTGTTGCTCTTTCCTTATTTCACTCCCCTTCACTGGAACCCTCTTTTTCCCTTCTCCGTCGTAGTTCACCAATCATGGTTTTCTCCCTCAACCCACCCCCTTTCTCTCCATCCACTACGCGCCACCCACCACTGCTAGGGTGCAGTTTTGCTCCCTCTAAAATCAACTCATAACTCTTGGGTATGTTTTCCTTCCTTACATAGTGATTTGCCTGTGTTATGTTATGTTGTGTTTTCTTTTTTTAGTGATTATGTAGTGAAAATGGGTTCTTGCCTGATGTGCTTTTGTGACAATATTTTGGTTGTGGTTCTTGTTTGATTGTATTTTGGGTTGCTCAAAAGCTTTGAACTAAGGAAAGTGAAGTAAAGTTTTGAACTTGGTGGGTAGTTTTAATTTTTGGTGGCGTGGCAAGTTTGTTTTAGGGAGTGAGAAGGCACTTGAAATATGATTTTAAATTAGGTGGGTTAAAAGGAACTGTGAGTTAGATTAATTTAATTTTGGGTCCTGTATACAAATTTATTTCGAATAGCTTTTAATTGTTATAGTAACTTTCTTTGCAGTGAAATCTTGTAATTGATGAACTCTGAAACTTATTGAAGATATTATTGGTATACATGTTTCAACAAAATTACAACATTAAGTGCCAAATAACATGTTCATTCTTAATCCTTATTCTTACCTGCGGATATAGGGATAAAACCATAAAATTATTAGTCTTCAAAGGAACAAAAGAATGTATAATAAATAATAGGGAACTTAAATTTTAATTGGTAAGGTTGTAGAAAGAAAATTGGGTTTTGGATCCTAAACTTTAGTTTATCTTTAAATTGGGAATAATAATTGGTCATGTATTGGTTTCAAATTCTCAAGAAGATCTACCTTCAAGTTTGATGGCCCCTAAAATGTAAATTCAACATTTTCAACTGTCTGTAAATGGATAATGCCTCTATGGCATATGCAATTAAACAAATAATTTCTGGTTTGATTTATTCAATCAATTATGAAAGTTTGTTTGGTGTGCTATCAATTTCCATATAATTCGGTTAGTTGTGCATATTTGTATTGGTTTTAAAGGAAAAATCAACCAACATGATTTTATTGAATGTTTTAAGGGATTTTGGCAATGAATTATGGATTTCATAAATAATAGGACAAGCTACTGAGACATTTATTTATATTATTGAAATGAATTTTTATGAAAATTATGCCTTCGAATTGTAAATTTTGTTCAACTACTTTACACATTGGAAACTCTACTTAATATTGCATTTTCGAGCTTCACTAATATTTTCTTGGAGGATTCTCAGATAATTGGTAGCTAATGGTCACTGATGCTAGCCTCGGTGCACTGTGGTTCAGACCTAGCTAGTAGAGGTGTTGCTAGCTCGATATATATGTGAGGCCAACACACGACACCAACTTACTTTGATTGGAATTGACTAATTTCTCTTTGTAAGTATTTCTAGATTAGAAGCCTCCCTACTTTAGTATTTGTATTTGAGAAATATGTTGCCAATTTTATGAAATTATGTTAATACTTTTATACATATAATTTATAATGGTAACTCTTATATCTATTTTTTTTTTTATTCTTGGAGCTTGTACTCATATGTTGTAGACTCATTGCCCCTTAGGAAGTTGGTTGGACTCACCCACTTACCTTTCTTATTTCAGATTATTGTGCGATACCTGACTTGGTTCCTTCAACTTCTTAGAGAGTAGATTCTTGTGGAGCTGCCTTTTGCAGGTGAGGGATTCCCAATGCTTTTTCCTGTGTAATTATAATGTATATGCTTTTTGCAGTTGCTTCATGATCTATAAGCAGGATTTTGTGGCCTAATGATTTTTTTTAGGATATTTGTACATAGGCCTTATGGTTTTTAGAATTTGGTTTCTTATTGAATAGGATGTAAATAAAGAGTATAAATGGGGAATAAGTGAATAGGTGTTCATATATATGGCCATACTTTGTCCTAAAAGCTATCTTGGGTATATCCTCCTTTTTCACTCTTATCTGATGATATTCGGATCTCAGATCAATCTTAGAGAACACAGCTAAACCTCGCAATTGGTCCATAAGGTCATCTATCCTAGGCAAGGGATACTTGTTCTTAACAGTCACTTTGTTCAATTGCCCATAATCCACACATAACTCCATGCTACCATCTTTCTTTTTCACAAACAACACCGAGGCTCCCCAAGGTGAGGTACTAGGTCTTACAAATCTTTTCTCCAACAACTCTTCCAATTGTCCCTTCAACTCCGACAACTCCATTAGGGATCCTATAAGATGCTATGGAGATAGGCCTGCTCCCGATACCAACTCTATGGAAACTCAATTCCCCTTCTTGGGGGAAAACTCGGATATATCATCAGGAAACACATCTGGGCATTCCCTGACTATGAGGATCTCGTCTAATACCTGCTCAAGTTCCACATCACTAGCTATAAGGAGAACATATCCCTGATTATCGGACCACTACTCCTTATTCTAACAAAGTTCAAGAATAGACAAATAGATTTAACATGTTTCACAGGTATAAGGGAAAGCACAATAGATTTCTTAGAACAATTTATCATAACATGGTTAGCCAAAAGCCAATCCATGCCTCGAATCAAATCCAAACCAAACAAAGGCAAGCAAATCAACTTGCTACAAAAGATCTACAATCAATTTGGAAGCGACAATTCAAACCACATTGACAAGTCTTAACTAGTTTCCCAGCAGGAGTAGAAACAATTAACATATAAGGCAATTTAGACAGACAATCCTAATCTGTCCACACAATCATGAGAAATAAAGGAGTGTGTAGCTCCAGAATCACACAGCACAATTAAGGTTCTATTGTGGACCTCGCACTTACCTTGGATCAGATCATCGGATAGAGTGGCCTCCTCAGCATTAAGGGCGAAGGCCTTTCCTTGGTATTAGGGCTTGTTGGCAGGTGATGAGAACTTGATAGTGCAATCCTTACTCACATGTCTAGGCTATTCACAACAGAAACAAAAATCTCGTCCAACTAAGCAAGGTCATCCTTCATGATTCTTGCCGCATTTAGGGCACCAAGGGACCACCACTTGCTTTGGTAATTAACCACACGTGCCCCTCCCAAACTGCGGTTGCATCTTGCAGTGTGGATTGTACATAGGCCTTTGGTGTTGGAAAACCGTCCTTTTCCCAGAAGCATCTTTCTTTGGCATGGTGCACTTACCATAGAGTGCAGCCTTGAACACTTCCCAGGTAATAGGGGTCTGGGAGTTTTCAATCATTCTTCTTGCATTGGCCCATCAAGCTTTATCACCAGTCTCTAGCATGTAGGTAGCAAATGTTGCTTTCTGTAACCCCGTGCAACCTAACACAAATAATGTCCCTTCTAGTACCTCGATTCATCCTTCAACTTCCTTAGGCTTGAAATCTCCATGGAAAGCTGGTGGGTTGGTCTTCATAAACTTAGCGAACGTCAAGTATTTTGGATTAGCATCAATTCCTATTATTCCTCCTAATGCTCGGTTAGTTACAATGTCTTGTCTCCATGTTGCTGAAACTAGTGTAGGAGAAATAGTTGCCACATTTGCCATATCGAAGGTAGCAGCTTCGCCTTGGAACCTATTCTGCCTATTAGAAGCCATCAGTTCTTGGACACACAAACAAAGATATTGAGTTGATCAGGCTCAATACCGAGCTAAGTGTGGCAGTAGCTAATCACATTCACAACTAGGCAGTCATGCCTACCTTACTCATATATCTTACCCCTATGGTAAGATCTATGGCATGGTTTCTAACATGTGATAGAGTATGCTTAGAAGCATAATCAATCCATCCCCGGGCTCTACAAGGACGAACTGCTCTGATAACAAAATGTAACACCTTAATAGTTCCATTCTATGCTTAAGTCATAATGTGGAATTACTAGTTGTTACTTTCTGCTCGCGGAACTAACATTACCTTTTTGAAATCACTTTTACCTGAAAATAGGCGTAATTTTTTTTGAATAATAATGAATAAACTGTTTTGAAAACCGAGGGCCATGAGCTCATCGTGAACGCATAATACAAACGTTGCTATCTCATACATACAGTGGGCGTAAAGTAAACAGAGGCAACAAGAATAATGAATATCTTAAGTAAACATTATATTCATTCCATAGCCATCATAGTTAATAATAATAATAGTAATGATAAGAGTCATATATGAAGATAATGATGGGTCCGATATCTACTATTGGCCCTACGAAACAAACATAATTGAATACAGGGAAAGGAAAATATATTTGAAATCTCATCCACCCATACATGCCCATAGAAAATGATAATCCCTATAACTACAACCAAAAAGGGCAATCTTCGTGCTCGACTCCGCATGTAATCACCACATCACTCATTAGGTAGGAGGAAACCATTCTCGAAACCATGTGCCCGATGTTGGCATCCTCTGGAGATGACACGGAAACATAGGAGTGAGAAATACTAAATTTCTCAATAGGATCACGACTAGACAAACACTGTGTCATCATCATCATCCCAGCCACTTCGGGTTTAATATAAAAAAATGGTGGATAGATATAGGTTCAGTTTTAACAATTTCTGAAAACATAAATCCTGAAGCGGATTGTTTTTAAGTTTATCAGCATATCCATAGCATCATACATAGGCATACATGCTAATACACGAAATAAACATTCATAATGCACATAAGGAATATAAGAACATGCATGATTATGCAACTCATCAACTTGACCATCGTCCTACTTTGACTTTCATTTTTAGCATGTGATTAATATTCTTTTACTTTTCCTTTGAAATAGACTACTTTTGGACATGAGCTCATTCTATGACTGTTGTCACTCTGTACTAACCAAATCAAACTAAGCCGATATTGGTTACCTCTAAGTTGGAGGGTCCTCCATGTCACCTTTGCCTCCTCCATAGAGGTTCCTTGAGTCTTTGTAGATCACCATCTTTCACTTTCCGGAAGTGATCGAGGGGTCATATCCCAGTCTTTCATTCTTTATCATCATACTTTACATGTATAATACTTCTTTGACTAGACACATGCAATGATATGACTAAGTCCATAATTTTGACGGAAATCCGGCAGCATAACGACTAGATCGGAGCTTCCTCAAAATGCCAATCACAACTTTCAACTAATAGTCCATTACATTTATATCATTCAATCATGAGACAAAGCTCAATCAAACTTGTCATTCATCATGCCGAATGACATCATACATTCACGCCCTAGAGGGGTTCATAGTTGTGTTATTCTTTGTGAAGAATCTTATGAATTGTCATATGATTTCCCATGGTTACCTATGAGAGAATAACATAGTTAAGATATATGTATATGTAGTCTTTTAGTTACTTAGTTCTCATGTAAACTTATTCTTTACTCAAGTACATGTCTTATGGAACATTTGTTCAAATTAATTAAGTTAGGTGATTGTTTTCTTTCCTTGAGATAGTGTACTTAGTGATTCCTAGGCTCATGGTTTGCTCAGAGGCCCTAATCATACTTCTATTCCTAAAGAGTTCAAGATCCCTCTAATCCTTGGATCATGACAATGCATAACCACACTCATGAATCAAACAATACCATGTGCACTAACCACCAAGAGTGATTTTTATCTTATTCAAGTTACAAAGTTTTAAGCTTTTATTATTAACATAACAAGGTCTTACCTTACACATTATACAAGCTACCGTTCTTTATAAAGTAGTTATAAAGTTTTATTCTTTATGAAGGTAAGTGCCTCTAAATTAAGCTCTTATCTTAAAGATTAGATCTTTATGTAATAATGATACAAATTACTAGCTTTTTAACTAAAAAATCTTGTTCTTTATGAAAGTTGACTCTTTTAATTATTCTAAGACCGTCAAGGTCTCAACTTTATGATTTAAAGTTGTCTCTAAGTCAAAGGTTCCCACTTTATAAACTAGTGATATAAATCATTAGCTTTAGAGTTATAAAGTCTTGATCTTTATAAAAGTTAACATTTTTATGATTTAAAAGTGACCTTTTTGATTCAAGTTTCAAACTTTATGAAAGGATTTGCTTCCAAGAATCAATCTTTGAAACATAAAGTGACAAGACATTATTTTTCTAGCTCAAAAAAGCTTGTTATTCCAAAAAGCTTAGACTTTTACATGTATTCTTGTCTTCGAGACAAAACAAAATAAAACTTTATGAAGGCACTAAAACTTGCACCACTTTTTAAGGATCAAAAAGCAAACTTTTTGAAGCTTTAAGCATCAGGAATGTTTTTAGTCATGTCAACTCAATAGAAAATGATAAAGGAGGCAACTTTCAACTCAACACCACCACGAGCATCAAGAATTAAAAATAGGAACTTTAAAGCGTAACACCCTATCAATTTAATGTTATGCTTAAGTCATAGCATGAAATTAAGTAGATTGTGTTACCGATACTCTGTTTATTATTTACTTATCATGTCACATCCCTTCTTTTTCTCTCTCTTTTTTTTTTTTTTGTTCAAATGGGTGAAACGGTGCGCTGTGTATAACAAACGTGATTAACATCGCAAAACGTAATGAAATTTAAAAACATAATAGAAAAGATATAGATAGGTAATACATCATCAACTCTATACATAGGTACATATATGTAGGTAGAAGCCAACGCTTCAGTGTATGTACAAATGTCAAATAGGATACATAAGTGGGGCCAGTGTACCAAAAGACATAAGACTTGTTTCATTCAAAATGATCCTAAGTCTATGACCCAATACTGCACATGGCCAAAAGAGGGCCATGCTGTACAGGAGGACTTTCAACCGGGACCTACTCGGTTAGGTAGCCATTGGCCATACCAGACTCGACTGGGGAGTAGTCCATACTAGGTCCCGAGAAGGAGGATGATAAGCAAGTAGCCTCCAAAGGACTGAGAACTGAGCGGTCTATCTAGAACCATCTGTGGAGGTGACGTTGGTGGAGGACTGGCATGTGCGGCAGGTGCTGCGGGCACTGGAAGTGCAGAAGGAGGGTGTACCATATGCAACAGGATCACAAAATATGGAGTGGCAAGGTCAAAAGCAAGGTGGAACAGGAGAATAGCAAAATTCCTATTGCTGAATAGGTAGAGAAGGAAATTGCAGGAACCGGCTATGTACAGTGAATCCACGATGGGATAATGGTGGACCTGTAGGTTGGAAATCTCAATAAAAAGGGTAGCAATCGAATCCATCACTAGCGTCTGAGAATGATGCGGGAATACAAAGCGAGATGAGAATTTAAAGAAACTCTCAGTAGGGTTCGCGTAACTGACGTCACATTCATTCTCAGTTGCCTCAGTTTTTATTTAATTATGAAAACATAAGAGCAAATTGAACTATCCATATTTAATAAGTTTAATAGAGCGTCTGGTCCGAGGCAAGATTCTATTTTACTTAAGATAGTATAAGAAATAAGATCATAAGTAGAATAGATGAACACACAGCAGTAAGAAAATATACAGTCATACTGTTATCAACTTATAACGACTATTTAATGTGACCAAATGTGACTATGTAAAACTCATTCTTGAAATTCTTTTCATAAACTTTTCCTTAAACTTTTCCATTTCTTGGTCCCTTGGGAGTTCTTGGCCATTCAGACTCCTGGGTAATAGTCTGCTTTTCAGGATCAAGCTCGTTCCTATATAGGAATGCCGGGTTTACTTTCCCCGACCTTCCCACCGATCTATTCCCCTTAACTTTAATTCAGGGCTGGCCCAAGTATTATGGAACTTTCATCATAACATAACTCTTATA
The DNA here is from genome assembly GCA_031439595.1 of Pterocarpus santalinus. Classification (NCBI taxonomy): domain Eukaryota; kingdom Viridiplantae; phylum Streptophyta; class Magnoliopsida; order Fabales; family Fabaceae; genus Pterocarpus; species Pterocarpus santalinus. The sequence continues at coordinate 17,051,240 of CM062528.1, forward strand.
TTCATCATAACATAATCTTTATGAACTTCTTGCAATGCACATGGATTTGAATGTAGATTATAACTCATGCATAGATTTTACCGAAGTTTTGGCAACATAACAGAATGTGTCCACTTACCTATGAATAGTACCAACACTCAGAACACCCATTTTTCAGAGAAATTATAACACTTTTGTCATATTTCAAATATCAAATTCATGGCACAATTACTGAAATTAAAACATTGTTGCTGTCTCATTCAACCTGATTTTTGTAAATCCAGTCACAATTGCTATTTAACTCATCTGGACCTCAATTTTGGATATGTTAGACTATTATGTCTAGCCTCATTGGTTCCATCTCATTTTGACTTGTATAGCTCAAGATATTCAAGTTTTATCATAGCTTGCCCTACAGCTAGCCAAAATTACACACTTAAAAGTAAAAATCCATTAAAAATCGAAAACCAGCTCAAATCATACGAAATTGGTATCATATTAAAGCTAACAGGACAAGATTTCATTTGCAAAAAGTTTTTCATTTGCTTTAGAAGGGCTCGAGTTATAAGCCCCAAAATTTGACTTTCCTGAACTATCTTATTTTGGCCCGGTTTGGACATAGGGCAATTTCTTTGAATTACTTAGATCAAACGGGACCATATCTAACTCAGAAATTTTTATGGGATGTTCTCCTATGTGTAACTTTCTAACAAAGTTGGTTTCAGTCAACTTGGAGTTGTGCAGAGTGAGTTATGCCCTTCTTAACTTACACTGCCCGGATGAAAGTCCTGATTTTTAGGTCAAATTTCAAAAATTCATAACTACCTTTATATTGATCCGATGACCTTATATTATATATTTGTGGAAAGCCCTGAATATCTAGTTTCATATAAAAATAGTCTCATCAGATTTAACTGGCTGTAGGCAGACCCGTATACTCCGCCGTACGAACTGCTGAGGGAATTTGGTTTTCCAGCCCCTCACATCTTCTTATTCTCACCCTTTCCTACTCCTTAATCAATCAAATTTAAACATAAAGCAGCAACAACCAGTTAAAAATCATCATATTCATTCATTAATCACATTAAGAAGCGAGGAAATAAAGCCAGATATCAGTCACCTACAATCAGAATAACAAGAACAAAATTAAACCTCTACCTCTTTGTGTGTGGTTTTACTAAGTGTTGGAGGTTGGTTGGAAGGAGAAGAGAAGAGGAAAAGAAGAAGGCTGAAATTAGAGGAGAATGAAACGCTATTCAGCAGAAAGAAGAGAAAAGTCTGATTTAAGCATTGAAGAGGTAGTTAGCTTTGTGAGTTTTGATTGGTTGAAATTCTTGTGGCTGATTTCCAGCTTCCTTCTTTTTGTGGCTTAATATGGCTTAATTATTCTCCAAGCAAAATGAGAACTCGTTTGCACTCTTTCTAAACTCGGAACTCGTATCCATTCTACATAAAGTCGAAACTCATATCGATCTTATTTGAACTTGGAGATTAATTCGGATATCGGAACTCGAGTCACTTGGAAATAGATTATTAGATCGAAAATCGTGTCCATTTTCTTTGAAACATAAAGTTGGAGATCGAAAATCACAACAAACAAATCACCTTAAAATCGGCGGTCAAAGACAAGACTATGAAACATAAAAGACTTAAACTCGGAAGTTGGGGATGTTACATAAACTTGGAAGTTAATACCAGAACATAAAACCTTATACCTGCATATTGGAAGTCGAGAACTAAGACGCTTAAAAACTATCACACGTAATGCTAAAACTTAGTCCAGGATCAATCTCAGAGATCGATTCTAAGCATAACCATGGAAGTCGGGAATTCAAAACATTAACCATATATACCGGGAAATCATATAATCTCGGAACTCCTAATTCAATCTCGGAAGTTGGTCACAAACTCAAACTTAGGAATATCAATAGAAATGAAAATGCTCTTGAAATAAGTTCGAAGATCGGAACTTAAATAAACTCGGATATCGATAATCATGTCCATTTTGTTTGGCCCTTGGAGGTTAAGTTGGAAATCAAAAATTATCCCATTTTATTTGAAACTTGAAGATAAAGTCGAAAATAATGTCCATTGTATTTGAAATTTGAAGATGAAGTCGGAAGTCAGAATTCATGGAAACTTGAAGATGAAGTCAGAACTCGTGGTGGATGTTACATAAAGCATGTAGACTGAGAAACCTTCAAAGGGCCAAGAGCACTTGTGAAGAAGAGCATGAACATATTTTACCAAGAATGGAAGCATCAAGAACACTTGAAGTAGAATATGAACACATTTTATCAAAAGCGAAAATATCAAGAACACCTGAAGAAGAGCATGAACATATTTTACCAAAAATGGAAACTTTGGCTCATGAAGAACATGAAAGATTTTCTCAAGTTTTCACTAAAAGATCTTGGTCATGAGAAGAACCAAGCTTCAAGCTTTCTTGAGTAAACAAAAAAAAAAAGGTGAAGATCATTACTCTACTTTGAAGATGGTGCTACAACAAGAGAAGAAGAAGAAGATGGTGGTGGCTCCTTCCTTGAAGATGGTGGCGATTTGCTCTTGGAAGATGAGGGAACTCTTGAGTTCTCTTGAAATGATGTTGGTAGTGTTTAGATCTTATCTTCAAAGACCCAAAGATGATATCCTTGAAGGGCTAAGTGAGAGATTTTGGATGGTGGTGGTGAAGAAAGGAAGAAGAATATGAGAGAGTTTAGAAAGAAATGGGAGGATTTGGTTTCAAGAGAGAGAATGAAAAGAGTGAAAATGAAATGGACGAGTATGGGAGAGAGAAAAAGTGGCGTAACATACATGAAGGTGGGAGGAGATATTTTTGCTTCACTTTGTGTTATCTTGTGTTAATTGGTGATTAAGGGGACAAATGGGATGATGGGGAGACAAAATATGGTTAAACTCTTACATAAAGCAATCTTGTCTAATGCTTTATGCTTCAGTGCCATCACTCTTTACTTTATTGTCTAGTTGTCTAAATTTGAATTTAATCATGTGATTAAGTGCTCTTGCTATTTAATTAACATGATTAAGCAAGGATTAGTAATTAACACACAAGAACATGATTAACAAAAATTAAACTTGTGATTAAGCTTAATTATTCTTAATTAAACTCGATTAAGCTAATTAAGGGTGATTAGTACTTAATTAAACCATTAAGGCTCTGACTTGTTTAATTAGAGATTTTCTAATCTCGATTAAGTATTCTTTTGACTTTTCTCATCCGAGTTGACTCATAACTCTTTGTTAATCCCTTAATTAAGCCTGAATCTCATAATTTCTCATTAAGTGCCTAATTACTCAGGGTTACTGAGATAATTTAACACGACACAAAGTTGAGGATGTTGCATTGTGAGTAGACAAGACCTCTATGGCATATGCATTTGAACAAAGAATATATGGTTTGACTTTTGTTTATATATAATCAATTATGATGGTTTATCTAGTTTGATATAAATTTTCTAAATAAATTGGAACACCCGATTTACTGTGTGTATTTGTTTCAAATTTTGAGGAAAACTAACTCGAGTGATTTTATTGGTCGTTGGAAAGGATCTTTGAAAACAAAGTACAGATTATAAACGAAAGGATAACCTTTGATTTTTTGTTGATTACTAAACTGATTTGTTGAGTAAATTATATTTTGGATCTTCAAACTTTGATTAATACTTTTGTTCCTCCTAAATTTGATTTGAAATTTGTTAGTTTAGCTTTTTATTAATATCTATTACTTTAGTTTCTTTATACTTTATGGGAGGGTTCTCAGTTAATTAATAGCTAGAGATCGTTGATGCTAGCCTTGGTGCACATTGGTTTGAGCCCAGTTAGCAGAGGTATTGCTAGCTCGATGTATGTATGTGTGTGTGTGGCCTACACATATTGCCGACTTAGTCGAATTTGAAGGGGCCAACCCTTATTTGGAAGTTTCTTGGAACTGGAAACCTGCTTGCTTTGATAGTTATATTTGAGCAATATGTTTTCGAGTTTATGAAAAAAAATGTTAATTCTTTATATACATGCATAGCTTCTATTGATGATTCTTTATGTATATATTATTTAAGATAATGATTTCTTATTTCTGTGTAATTCATATATTAGTTCTTTATTTAAGCATAGTTTGCTTTACTTCCAGAGCTCGTCTTCATTTGTTATAGTTTTATTGCCCCTCATCGAGTCGGTTGGACTCACCCACTTTGCCTTTCTTTTTCAAACTCTAGCACTGCACTTGATTTAGTTCTTCTAACTTTGAAGATTGCAGACACTTTTGGATAACCCTTCCACATTTAAGGGCCTTTTGTAATCTTTTATTTTGATATTTTGAACCTATCTGCCACTTTGGAGTTGCTCCATGATCCACAGATACGATCTTACTACCCGATTAGTTTTTTGGATGGGATATTTGTATATGAGCCTTTCTATTTTGGAACTATGTTCCCTTAGTGCATGTGGTGCATAAAGAATGGGTGTGTGTGTGTATATATATATATATATATATATATATAAAGAGTGAAAATGAAATGGACGAGTGTGGGAGAGAGAAAAAGTGGTGTAACATACATGAGGGTGGGAGGAGATATTTTTACTTCACTTTGTGTTATCTTGTGTTAATTAGTGATTAAGGGGACAAATGGGATGACGGGGAGACAAAATATGGTTAAACTCTTACATAAAGTAGTCTTGTCTAATGCTTTATGCTTCAGTGCCATCACTCTTTACTTTATTGTCTAGTTGTCTAAATTTGAATTTAAGCATGTGATTAAGTGCTCTTGCAATTTAATTAACATGATTAAGCATGGATTAGTAATTAACACACAAGAACATGATTAACAAATATTAATCTTGTGATTAAGCTTAATTATTCTTAATTAAACTCGATTAAGCTAATTAAGGATGATTAGTACTTAATTAAACCATTAAGGCTCTAACTTGTTTAATTAGAGATTTTCTAATCTCGATTAAGTATTCTTTTGACTTTTCTCATCCGATTTGACTCATAACTCTTTGTTAATCCCTTAATTAAGCCTGAATCTCATAATTTCTCATTAAGTGCCTAATTACTCAGGGTTACTGAGGTAATTTAGCATGACACAAAGTTGAGGATGTTACATTGTGAGTAGACAAGACCTCTATGGCATATGCATTTGAACAAAGAATATATGGTTTGACTTTTGTTTATATATAATCAATTATGAAGATTTATCTAGTTTGATATAAATTTTCTAAATAAATTGGAACACTCGATTTACTGTGTGTATTTGTTTTAAATTTTGAGGAAAACTAACTCGAGTGATTTTATTGGTCGTTGGAAAGGATCTTTGAAAACAAAGTACAGATTATAAATGAAAGGATAACCTCTGATTTTTTGTTGATTACTAAACAAATTTGTTGAGTAAATTATATTTTGGATCTTCAAACTTTGATTAATACTTTTGTTCTTCGTAAATTTGATTTGAAATTTGTTAGTTTAGTTTTTTATTAATATCTATTACTTTAGTTTCTATATACTTTATGGGAGGGTTCTCGGTTAATTAATAGCCAGCGATCGTTGATGCCAGCCTTCGTGCACATTGGTTTGAACCCAGTTAGCAGAGGTATTGCTAGCTTGATGTGTGTATGCGTGTGTGTGGCCTACACATATTGCTGACTTAGTCGGATTTGAAGGGGCTAACCCTTATTTGGAAATTTCTTGGAACTGGAAACCTGCCTGCTTTGATAGTTATATTTGAGCAATATGTTTTCGAGTTTATGAAAAAAAATGTTAATTCTTTATATACATGCATAGCTTCTATTGATGATTCTTTATGTATATATTATTTAAGATAATGATTTCTTATTTATGTGTAATTCATATATTAGTTCTTTATTTAAGCATAGTTTGCTTTACTTCCAGAGCTTGTCTTCATATGTTATAGTTTTATTGCCCCTCACCGAGTCGGTTGGACTCACCCACTTTGCCTTTCTATTTCAAACTCTAGCGCTGCACTTGATTTAGTTCTTCTAACTTTGAAGATTGCAGACACTTTTGGATAACCCTTCCACGTTTAAGGGCCTTTTGTAATCTTTTATTTTGATATTTTGGACCTATCTGCCACTTTGGAGTTGCTCCATGATCCACAGATATGATCTTACTACCCGATCATTTTTTTGGATGGGATATTTGTATATGAGCCTTTCTATTTTGGAACTATGTTCCCGTAGTGCATGTGGTGCATAAAGAATGGGTGTGTGTATATATATATATATATAAAGAGTGAAAATGAAATGGACGGTGTGGGAGAGAGAAAAAGTGGTGTAACATACATGAGGGTGGGAGAAGATATTTTTGCTTCACTTTGTGTTATCTTGTGTTAATTAGTGATTAAGGGGACAAATGGGATGACAGGGAGACAAAATATGGTTAAACTCTTACATAAAGTAGTCTTGTCTAGTGCTTTATGCTTCAGTGCCATCACTCTTTACTTTATTGTCTAGTTGTCTAAATTTGAATTTAATTGTAACATCCTGATTTCCGACCTCCTTACACACATCTTGTCGATTTCTGACTTAATGTTCTATAAATGGAGCGGCTTCCGAGTTCCGACCTTAAGCATACCCAGCATCCTCATTCCGACTTCTGACTTGACCTTCGATTTCCGATTTCATCTAATCTTGACTACTCCTGATTTCCGACTTCATCTTATGGATATTCTCCGATTTTCGAGTTCATCTCACCTATATCTACGACTTCCGACTTCATTTGGATTACTTCTAGAACTTCCGAGTTTAACATTCGAGTCCGAACAATATGAACGTGATTCACCGGTATCCGACTTCATGTCTCAAAGGCATTTATACACGGTTTTCGATATCATCAAATGTAAGATACCGACTTCTGAGTTTAAGTACTTGGGTTTGGAAATGTGACTCGAATTCCCGCGTTCCGACCTTAGTGTTGAACTCAATTGGGGTGGACACGAGTTCGGATCCTTGAGCTGATTTCCACTACACACACGAGTTCCGATATACGATCTTATTACAAGGAGTCCCGACTTTGAACTGGGAGTTCCGAGATCAGTTGATACCTCTGACCTCACTTCCAAGTTTCGAAATAAACAAGACAAGATTTCCTAGAGTCGCAAACAAGAAGGGACGAGTTCCGATATCCGGCTTCAGCTACGAGCTCAATTAAATATGGCATGAGTTCCGACTTCAAGCAGAATAGAGGCGAGTTCCGATTTCAAATAGTATGGCAGTGAGTTCCACTAAAAGGGAGACGTAGCTAAACTTTGTCCACAAGAAATTCAGCCAATCAAAGCCCTCCAAGTTAACCACCGTCTCAAGCTTATATATATATAACTCATTCTTTCTCTCCTTCAGCCCCATTTCTACGCTACTTTCTCCCTTGTTCAGCTCTCTTTTCTCTTCTCCAACTCCATTACTCCCTCAAGCTTAGCAGGGTTCTAACACTCCAAGTTTCAGCACTTAGCTCCAATCATACTCCAAAGAGGTAGGATTCTGCTTCTATTCTTGAATTTCTTGCACTATGGTTGCATGAGATTGTGTTCTTCTTTATGTATTTGATGAATTATTGGATGTATTATGATGGATTATGATGAATCATGATTGAATTAATAGGAGATTTTGAGTTAGAATTAGAATTAGAAGAAGAAAACTAAGAGAAATGAATGGATGAGGGTGCTATCTTGGTGGAGATTCCACGGTAGTTCATACGGCGGAGCATACAGCGCCGCCTGCAATTAGTCAAATCTGATGAAACCATTTTTAGATGAAATTAGACATTTAGAGCTTTCCATGGATATATCATATAAGGTTATTGGAGTAGTATTGAGAGAGATACGAATTTCTGAAGTTTAACCTAGGGTTCAGGATTTTCATCTGAGCAGGGTGACATGAGGAGAGTATAGCTCATGCTATACAACTCCAAATTGAGTGAAACCAGTTTTGTTAGAAAGCCTACACATAGGGGAACATCCCAGTATGAAATTCCGAGTTTATTATGGTCCCAATTGTTTCCAGTGATTTGAGGAATTTGTCCTATGCCTAATCCAGACCAAAACAGGGTAGTTCAGGAAGGTCGACTTTCAGGACTTATAACTCGAGGTGTACTTAAGCAAATGGAGTGAAACTTGTGGTAAATGAAAGGTTGTCCTATTAGATTTGATATGAGACCAATTTCGTAAGATTTGAGCTTAGTTTCGATTTTTAGTGAATTTATATTCCCAGGAGTGTAATTCGGGCTAGTGACTGAACAGGCTGAGGTAAAAGTTGAATATCTTGATTTATATAAATCAGAATGACATGGGACCAAAGAGGTTAGAAAGTAGACATATAGAGCTATGACATATCCAAAATTCAGGTTTAAATGAGTTGAATAGAAATAAAGGTGGGTCATATGATACTCAGGCAGAACCGAATAGAATGTGATAGAATGGCCAAATTGATAGTTTTTGCAAGTATTAGTGAAACCTATAAAGTTTGAGTTGAGGATTCCCAGTTTTACATTGATCCATATATATGAATAGATTGATTATATTACTATGACTGAACTGTCTATGTGAACTGGCACTATTCATGGGGAGGCGGAGCTGATCCGTCATGCTGCCGGATTTACGGCAGAAGTCTATGAAACTAGGAATGTTTACATGTAAGGATGAATTAGAGTATGAATGGGTATATAGAAACCCTATATTCAATGACATAAGTATGAGATGAGATATATGAAAGTAAAGGACAAAGCATATGTATGAGTGTCGGTAGAATGGTAAAGAGGCTACGAGCCTTTATACGTTATAAATATGTACGTGAAGATCATGTGTACAATGACATATGAAAATAAATGAAGTATATATATGAGTACACTCAGTATAACTATGCTTGAATATGCATGAGAATAAAAGAATGTGAATATATTGAATGTGAGTCCCTTCACTCGGAGGCAGTTATTCGAGGTCCCTCCTTGTGAAGGCAGCTAAATAAGATAAAATGTGGGTCCCTTCACTCGGAGGCAGTTATTTGAAATCCCTCCCTGTGAAGGCAGTTAAATGATAAAGACATGGGTCCCTTCACCTAGAGGCAGTTGCACATGGGTCCCTTCTCGTGAAGGTAGCTAAAGACTTGGGTCCCTCTATGTTGGAGACAGTTGCACATTGGGTCCCTCCAACCTAGAGGCAGTGGGTCCCCTTGTGGGTGAGTCGGTGTGATGACGGTCACGGGTGAAGCTGACGAGCTCACTCCAAGGCCAGGCTACCCAAGGGCAGTAAAAGCACCCTAGGGACGGCGATACGTAACGCCTAGGTGTGCCAAGTAAAAGACTAAAGATTAAAGATTAAAGTATATGCAAGCACCCCAATCACATGAGGCATGGCATCGACCCAGCTAGTGTGAGTACAGGGGACAGAACTTACATGAGGCATGACATGACTCAGCTAGTGTAAGTACCGAATGAAAGAGAAGTAAATTTTATGTATATGTATAAATTCAAGTACAAGTAAAGTTATGAGTAGAGGCTATGTTTCCAGGAAATTGATGCTATTATACTCTATTTATGTTCCAGTTATCATTCATAATATAATTCATGAGTTGACAAGTGTATGAATAAAATGTACTTTGCTTCGGATAATGTATTTTTTTCAAACTATGGAATCAAACAGTTTACATGACGTGTTCACTTTTTTTATAATAAACCGAAGCAAACTGGAGACGACCATGATGACACTATGTATGAAAATTAGAGAATCCTACTGAGAATTTTATAATTCTCACTCCTATTTCCATGTTGTCTCCAGATGATTTTAGAAGTTTCCGAAGACGGCTGAAGTTGCTGTCAGATGAGGTCCGCTCAGGTAACAGTAACATCTCCAGGGTGTGGTACTATGACTTAAGCATAGTACTGTGCTTGGGAGGATGTTACATTAATCATGTGATTAAGTGCTCTTGCAATTTAATTAACATGATTAAGCAAGGATTAGTAATTAACACACAAGAACATGATTAACAAAAATTAATCTTGTGATTAAGTTTAATTATTCTTAATTAAACTCGATTAAGCTAATTAAGGGTGATTAGTACTTAATTAAACCTTTAAGGCTCTGACTTGTTTAATTAGAGATTTTCTAATCTCGATTAAGTATTCTTTTGACTTTTCTCATCCGAGTTGACTCATAACTCTTTGTTAATCCCTTAATTAAACCTGAATCTCATAATTTCTCATTAAGTGCCTAATTACTCAGGGTTACTGAGGTAATTTAGCACGACACAAAGTTGAGGATGTTACATTGTGAGTAGACAAGACCTCTATGGCATATGCATTTGAACAAAGAATATATGGTTTGACTTTTGTTTATATATAATCAATTATGAAGGTTTATCTAGTTTGATATAAATTTTCTAAATAAATTGGAACACCCGATTTACTGTGTGTATTTGTTTTAAATTTTGAGGAAAACTAACTCGAGTGATTTTATTGGTCGTTGAAAAGGATCTTTGAAAACAAAGTACAGATTATAAACGAAAGGATAACCTCTGGTTTTTTGTTGATTACTAAACTGATTTGTTGAGTAAATTATATTTTGGATCTTCAAACTCTGATTAATACTTTTCTTCTTCGTAAATTTGATTTGAAATTTGTTAGTTTAGCTTTTTATTAATATCTATTACTTTAGTTTCTATATACTTTATGGGAGGGTTCTCGGTTAATTAATAGCTAGCGATCGTTGATGCCAGCCTTCGTGCACATTGGTTTGTACCTAGTTAGCAGAGGTATTGCTAGCTCGATGTGTGTATGTGTGTGTGTGGCCTACACATATTGCCGACTTAGTCGGATTTGAAGGGGCTAACCCTTATTTGGAAATTTCTTGGAACTGGAAACCTGCCTGCTTTGATAGTTATATTTGAGCAATATGTTTTCGAGTTTATGAAAAAAACTGTTAATTCTTTATATACATGCATAGCTTCTATTGATGATTCTTTATGTATATATTATTTAAGATAATGATTTCTTATTTCTGTGTAATTCATATATTAGTTCTTTATTTAAGCATAGTTTGCTTTACCTCCAGAGCTCGTCTTCATATGTTATAGTTTTATTGCCCCTCACCGAGTCGGTTGGACTCACCCACTTTGCCTTTCTATTTCAAACTCTAGCGCTGCACTTGATTTAGTTCTTCTAACTTTGAAGATTGCAGACACTTTTGGATACCCTTCCACATTTAAGGGCCTTTTGTAATCTTTTATTTTGATATTTTGGACCTATCTGCCACTTTGGAGTTGCTCCATGATCCACAGATATGATCTTACTACCCGATCATTTTTTTGGATGGGATATTTGTATATGAGCCTTTCTATTTTGGAACTATGTTCCCTTAGTGCTTGTGGTGCATAAAGAATGGGTGTGTATATATATACATATATGCTATTATGAGAAAAGAATACCTAATATATGTGCAAGTCTTGAGGGTGCTTTGAGAGCCTTGATTTTGAATATATGCTAGCTGACTGTTTGTCACAGGTCTGACTATTACGGGAAAGCTGGCAAATAAGGGAAACTCCGTCCATTTGTCATGAAAATTTTGACATCTTAGGCTTGTTGAAGGTCTATTACCTCTAAGCGCCGGTCATGACTTTGAGGTGGGTTGTGACAAAGGTGGTATTAGACCTTGGTTAGGTCATTTTGTGGTTGGTGGAGCAAATGTGCTTTAGTGGTGTTGTGATTGTGTAAATGGTTGCCGGCCCATTTCCATAAAATGCAATGCTACTAGAGGCTTTAGGAAACCTTTTTCGATTTGTCTTTAGTTTTCCTTGAAAATTTGAATTCTTGTAGTCTCTATTTGGAATCTAAAATGTTTCTTCTCTTGAATAGGTGGAGTTGCCACATACGGTGCAACCCAAAGGTAGCAGACTTAGGAAAATGAGCTCTCAAACAATAGATCAAATAGGACCTCATCACTTATGCCTGGGGATAGGGGTAGAGGTAAAGGCAGAACTAGAAGCAGAGGTAAAGACCATGGTAGAACCGCCAAGCAAGTAGCAAAGCCAGCCCATGAAAGGGGTATGGCTGAAATAATTGCTAGAATTTGTGAGTTGCAATAAGTCATTGAAAGTCTAGTAGGGATTGTGGCAGGGCCATAACCAGGTGGGCTGTAATATCCCCAATTTCTCTATGCTAATTATCTCATTTTTTATGTGTAATTAGTAAATTAATCGAGGATTAATTCACTAGTTAAATGGGCAAAAGTTTGATAATTAGGAAAAGTCAACTAAAATGTCAACATAGTTAAAGGAAAGGCAAATAGGTAATCTCACTTACTAAACTAACTTGCCGAAATTAATTTAAAAACATGATGGTGGGACCTTAGGATCCAAGTCAAAAAATTGAGCTCCTTACAAACATCTGATAAAATTGAAAATTGGAACCCATCCCCTTAGTTGAAACTAAAATTTGAAATAACTAGTTTGAGATTTAAACTTGAAGGCTTGAATCTCGAAATGAACTCAGAACCTACCCCCAATGGAATAGAAATTTGAAATAACTAGTTTGAGATTTAAACTTGAAAGCTTAAATCCCGGAACAAACTCAAAACCCGTCCCCTAGCAGAACAGAAATTTAAAATGACTAATTTGAGTTTGAAATATGATGGCTTAAATCTAAGCACAAACTCGGTAGCCACCCCAAAACCCTTAACTATGAATCCATGGCACCCTTCCTTTATTCACTTTTCCATTCTTTTACTTTCACTTAACTCTTAAACACTCTCAAAAGCACAAGCTCTTCTTCTTTTTCTTTCAACCTGTGGCCTCAAGTATTGTTGGAGAAGGATCCTGCAACCTTCAAGCTCTAAGTTCTTCATTAGATCATCTCCTCTAAGGTAGGAATTCTATCCTTTCTTTGGTTTGTTCTTGTGTGATCATGACATATGAGTAAAGACTCTAGTCCTTCTATGCTTGAGAGCACCTATCTTTATTAAAAGCTTATTTGTGAATCAAAATCCCATGTTCATGTCTTTAGAAAACATTTAATCAGTTCAAAACTCTTCCTTGATATTTCTAAAACATTTAATTAGTTCAAAACTTTCTCTTGATGTTTCTAAAAGACTTAATCAGCTAAAAGCCTCTAAAAACATGAACACATGGCCTTGTAGTGAAGAAAAACACTTTTAACTCATAAAACAGAAAATGGTGTTATATAATTCAATCTCGAAAAACATATGAGCATAAAACTCATAGGATCATCATAGTTAACGTTGGAAGTCAAAAACCTAGTCAGCATAAAACTCTTAGGATCAGTCATAGTTAACATCGAAAGTCAGAAACCTAATGAACATAAAACTCTCATAGGATCGATCATAGTTAATGTCGGAGAATGGAAACCTAGTGAATGTAAAACTCATAAGATTGATTATAGTTTAACATTGGAAGTCTAAAACCCTAGAAAACATAAAACCCATAATTTTGGAAGGCTAGTCATAACCTGAACCTGGAAGTCAGTACCCAGAGAACATAAGAGTCCTATTCACCTTATCTCGGAAGTTAAGAACGATAACACATAAAACCCTTATTCACTTAAACCCGAAAATCGGGAACCATAACACATAAAACCCTTACTCACATAAACCTGGAAGTTGGGAACCAAAACACCTAAGGCCTTTATTCTCATAATTCTAGAAGTTGGTAACCCGATAAATATAAGACTCTCATTCATATAACCTCGGAGATCAGTCCCAATTTAATCCTGGAAATCGATCATGAATGTAATCCCAAAAGTTGGTAAACCTAGCAAAATTAAGTTAAAAGCCTATAAGACAAACTTAGATTAGAGATAAAATTTAAGAGAAAAACTTGCATCTAATTACCTAAGCTTTACTCATAAGACTCTATTGTGTAATTAGTCTTACAACTAATTACCAATGCATGAATGAAACTGTGAAATGGCTATGCCAAGTTTATGTGTGACCTTTGGGTTACATGTTAGTTTGATTTATAGCATTTTTAATGCTATGTATGAATGTACATTAAGTTTGTATATTTGCCATGAACTATGATATTGATGATTATGTCTGTTTGGATTTATAGCACCTTTACATATTAAGAAAGAAAGGAAATTGAGTACATGTTATGCATTAATTTAACCAAGAAGAAAAGAACCAAGGGCATGATCCTTCCACAAGGGCAGGTGATCCCTAAAGACCAGATAATGAAAATGATCTTTCAGTCCGCAAATGTATGCTAGCAAGGGAAGGTGATCCCCAAGCTTAGCACGATCTTTCCACAAGGGAAGGTGACGCCCTTTTCCTTCTCTCTTGTATGGGAACCCTCAAGTGGCGATGGCCACGGTATGAGCTAATTACTATTCTAAGAGACACAAGGCCTAGGAGGGTGAACTAAGTAATAAGATGCTAAAGAAGTTAAGTAAGGAAGTTAAGAGGCATAACGCATAAGAGTAAAGTACTAAAGTTGCATTAAGCATATGCATATACTCTCATTTTAGCATTGTTATTTACTTAAGCACTATTATATGATAAATATGCTTTATTAGTCTACAATCCAGGGGGTGTTTGGCAACATCAAAGACTAAGTTAACATGGTACAAAATAGAATCAGTTACATTAACTGGTATAAAAATGAACTAGTTTTTAATTAAATGTTATTTGGTTCCATAACTTAAAAATTAGTTTTAATATGTGTTCTTATTCTTCTTTTATATCTTTTTTCTTTTTGACTAAATCATTAAAGAAACTAATCTAGCAGACGGCGGTAGATGGTGATGGTCAGTGGCAGCAGACGATGGTAATCGGGGGTGGTGGGCGATGGCAAATGGCGACTGCAGTGGGATGGTGGCGGCCGACGGTGGTGGTTGGCAGCAACGGTGATAGACAGTGGTTGCTAGTGGTGACGACAAATGGTGGTGACTAGCAATGATGGATGGTGGCAGCCGGTGACAATAATGGATGGTGGCGGCAACGGACGGTGGATACTAGTGGTGATGAATAGTAGTAAACGGTGGCTGTTAACGGCATCAAATGGCAGTGGATGGGGCTGGTGATGGTAATTAGTAGTGGCCGGTGGCAGTCAGCGATGGATGATGGTGGACTGCGGTAGTGAGCAGTGGAGGACAGTTGACAAATAGACAAAAGATATAAAATAGAGGTAAAAAAATTTGGGATGAAATAAAAGCAATTTAAAATTGGTTTTTTTAAGAACTAGTTTTAGGTCCAAATTGGTTCAAATAAAAACTATTTTTAAAATATTTAGATAGTTACCAAAAAACATTTATTAAAAACCAAGCCCCATTGTACGTAGTTATCCAGTTTTTTTAGTTTGCTAAACACCCCCTAGAGTTTAGTAAAGAGGGAAGTTTAAAATGAACCCACTTTAGCTAATCATGTTTTCAAACTTAATTAAATGGACTAAATATATGTACACCTTTTTATAATAAACCCAAAGTGGCTAGGACGATAACAAAGACATGATAGTTGTCGAGTTTAAATCCTACTAAAAAATTTCAATTTCTCACCCTACTTTCCATGTTATCTCCAAACAAGAATGGCATCCTCGATGGAGCACTTTGTGATGCCACCTAATGTTAGGTGGTATTACGATAGGATGCGTGACACCGTAGTTGTGACCACTACTACGACTTATACACTACTAGATTGTGGTCGTCTCAACAGCTTAGTTGAGATTCCTCCCATTCTTGCACCTTTAGACTTTCCAGAGTTCCTGTAGCCTCCCGCAGCTACACCATGACATGAGTTCATGCCAGATGTGGAGCCCATTCTAGAACCCAAACCCTTATCAAAGTACATTCCTTTACCAAAGTTATAGTCTATGTCTCTTGATCTGCCATCCTTAGAGCCCATTATTCCAAAGGCGCTAATCATAGATATAAGTTCGTCAAATTCTTTGGTATTAGCAGCAGAACCTCACCGGGCATCAAACACATTGAAGTCAAATCCGTCGGAGGAAACATTTGCAGTGGCAAGCCGAGTTTCTCGATGAAGTCTTGGGTGTACATGTGCTTCCAGTCCATATAGGACCTATATCCCAATCATTCCCCATGGGTGTGGTCATTAGGGGTGTGGTCGTTAAGTTGCTGCCATCGAGTTTTAGTAGGAGAGTTATTTACTTTGGAAATGTAGTGATTGTAGGAACTATTTATGGGAAAACAATTTGGAGTGTATTTTCTGTTTTGATTTGACATGATTGAGGTTGTTATTTGAATGTTTGATGTTATCATTGACGATTAATGTTATGGGTTATAATTATTATTAGTTACTTACATTAATATAATATGTCTTATTATTACTATTCGCATTTACCATCTCTACACTAACATCAATGCTTCTTTTACATAACACCTTGTATATGTTTACTATTTTGCGATCAAGGCTCATGTTTTTAAAAGAGTTTTTCAAAAAAAGAAAATTACTTGTTGTTTTCAAATAAAGTAATTTAAAGAAAAAGTTAAGCTTTTTGCGAAGATAAAAAGTAACAACTAATAGGATTCAAATACAACTTAAGTATAAGTTGGAACTACTAGAGTGTTACATGGGCCACAGCCTCAAGTGGGGGTTAGTCCACTAGCTCAAAGACAGGCTCCGCCTTTTCCCGATATAGAGGTGTTCGTGCAAGAGTTCCTTAATCTAAAGCCACCCATATTCTCTGGTAACTTGGTGATAGAGGATCTATAGTTGTTTATAAATAAGGTGGGCAAAGCTATTAGAATGTCAAGATGTTCCACTACAAGAGCTATTGAACTCACAACTTATTAGTTAGAAGGCTTGGCTGAGCGATGGTATGAGAATATGCTACAGGGGAGACTAGTTGGGTCACTGCCTAACTTAAAATAAATTTTTTGAACCTTTTATGACAAGATTCCTTTCTATGAGTATGAGAATAGGATTTGCCACCGAGTTTGTGAGACGGACGTAGACTCAGGGGATGACTATTATGGCGTATGACACAAAGTTTACCTAGTTATCACATTATGCTTTGCATCTAGTGGATATTGAGCACATGAGAGCTGCTAGAATTATCAGAGGGTTAGCCGATCCATATTTTATGACATTGTCACCTCAGATTGGGAAGCTTACATACGCAGTAGCAACGAACGCTGCCTTAGAGATTGAAATTGTAAAACCCTCATAAGAACACATATGCTTAAGTCATAATATCAAACTTGGGAGTTGCTACTAGTAAATTAGTGGACCTTGCATTGATTATTTACTTTATTACCGACAAAATAATGTGATATCTATTTTGTAGACATGAGCAAATATATGCGAAAGAGTATAAGGAATAGAAATATATGTATGTATGTATATATGTATGTATGTATGTAACAACATTTACATTAAAATAGTACTTTCCAAGTCATGCAACAAGGCTTCTAGTCTTGCTTAATAGTACCTCAAAATATATAAAATAGCTCTACTAAGAACTTTCACTATTGAAACAGTCCTATAGTAGGAGTATACATTCTTACTAGCAAATCTTCAGCAGCTAACGTAGCCTCGAGCCAACTCTATCGGGAAGTCACCATCATGGTTCTTTGAGTTGTCTGGAAATGACATGGGAACACATAAAGGAGAGAGAATTTAAAATTCTTAGTAAGCGTCCTAAGCCATTAGGCAATCCATGTCATCGTCGTTGCCCCAACCACTTCAGTTTAGTATAAAAGGTGGTCATATCGTAAAAAGTAAAGATTTCATTTTATAAAGTTTGAAATTATTATTTTGAAGTGGGTTCCTTTTACTTAAGCACTTAATCCAAGATATCGTAAATTTTATATAACTTACATCAGTACATAATCAAAAGAGAACATCATGCTGGGAATGAAAGAATGAAATATTTATATTAATATGTCTTTATACTCTTGTGTTGTTGTACTTCCTTAACATAAATACCTTCTTTTCTTTCTTATTCTTCAATACTTGCTTAACTTTAATACTTATTGTTAACTTATCATGCCTTAACTTAGGTCAGACATCTTTCTCTAATTTAAGCAAAGGGATCTAGTAAATGTTTTAAGTTGTTGGGTTCATTCTCCCTGATGATAACACACTTAGGCATTATGTCTCGAAATCCATGGGGTGCCTGCATGTATATGTACTTGAGCATTACATATTGCCATCCTTAGGTCCGCATATCTGAGCATTACGTATCGCCGTCCTCAAGATACAATCTTAGACGTGCCTCTAATTGGGGGGATCTCATTTTGGCCAACGGCCTCCAAAGTAGAAGGATCTCATAATTATAATATAACTGCTTCAAATAGAGGGATCTCATAATTGCATCTAAGTGAAGGGATCTCATAATTGTAATATAACTGCCTTTAAGTAGAGGGATCTCATAACTACCTTCAAGTGGACGAATCTCATAACTGCCTCCAAATGAGGGGATCTCATTTTCTCATGTCCTTAGCATGCATTATCTGATCACATACTTTCTTAATTCATATGCTTATATGCATTCCTTGGTCATAATGATTCATGGAGATGTTTGAATGCATATATGAGCCATATACTTACTTCTAAAACATTTCTACCAAAAAATCAGTAGTATGGCAGCTATAATATAAGGGTCCCCAAAGTTTACAATAGCAGATAAAATAGCCAATCATAGAAGAGAACCATTCTAACACATGGATCAATATCTCAAATTCTACAGAAATATTGATGTATTAGTCTATTTTCAAACCTCTTTGGCCCTATTAAGTTTTGATAAGTATAACTAAAGATATTTAAATTTGATTCACTGTTGCCCTATTTTGGGATAGATTTGGATATCAAAAATAGGAAAATCACTAAAAATCTTTTTTTTTTTTTTTAATTTTTCTTTGAAACTTTATATTCTTATGCTCACTTGAACCTCTTTCAAATAAACCAAGTCCCACTCAATTTAGTTAAGCAAAGCTTAAGCTATAAGCTCTACATTGAGGTTGTCCTATTTTAGCACTTACAGACTATGGGGTAACTTTATGTGTTAGCTTTCTAACAAAATTGGTTGCACTTAACTTGAATGTCTATAGGGCAAGTTATGCCTATTAAAACACACCCTGCTCAAATCCATGTCGCTCTACTTATAACTTTTTTCAAGATTTATAATTTATTTATGTTAAGCCCAATGAACCTCAAATTTGGTGGGTATACTCTCTTATGAGTTAGGTTTCATCTAAATTTTATTTCACTTTAATTGAATGTCTCTAGGTCTAGATATGGTTTGTTAATCCAACATTGCCCAAGGTGATCTTAGTTTTCTGGTTTTCTATTTATGAACATCTTTGAGTTCCTAGTTTGTTTGCTCCACTGACTCAAGTTTCACTTGTTCTAACTCATTAATGTGAGCCTATAGAACATCATCAAGAGTAGAATATATGAGAAACCAAAAGAATGAAAACCCTAGCTCATTTATTCATATAACTACATATAAGGTGATTTAGGTGCCTACCTTACCTCCAAGCTCAAGGATGCTTTAGATCTTGCTTCCAACAACTTTGAAGCTCTCTTGGAGTCATAAACCACACCTAAACTCTCCTTTTTTCTACCTTAGTTGACGCTTGGTATAATCCAAAGAGGAACAATTTTGGCTTCTAAATGGTTTAAAAGACAACAAACAAGCTCAAAACCTAGAAGGATGTTGAGGAAATAAGGAAAACTAAGGATTTGTGAGTTTTCTGAAGACAACAATGAAGGAGAGCAAATGAGAAGGAGGTGCAGCTAGTAGGTTTTTGCAAGAGAAGAGATGATGAGATTTGTCGGGTTTTTGGGGAGAATTTGTATAAAATGCAAGGGTGACTCACCTACTGACACACCATCGATGTGTGGTCCAAATTGTTTTATGTAATTTTGGCTATGTAATTGACTCTGGGCCACATATAATGGGTGTGATCTTCTGATGGTTAAACTTTCTTGTACTTTTAAGATCCTATGAGATCATGTTCTTGTGTTTGAATAAATTGTCAAAAAAATTTGCACTGTGCGGTTAAAATTCTATTTCCATCAAAATTCTAACCGTATGCTGCTACTACTTGTATTTTTCTACACTCTCATCTCTATTTTATAAATTTAGTATTAATTAATCCCTAAGAATGTTAATTATTAACATAGCTAAATCAGGGTGTTACAAAAACTAGCAAGGCAGATAGGAAGGCTGCTAAGGAGGCAACTAAGAAGGTGAAGACCTAAGGTTCGTACTCTGGTCGCTCCAGCTTCAGTAGAGCACCTAACTACCAAGGTGCATAGCATATTCCTTTGTGAGGGGTCACATCTTTCGAACCCTCCCTTATGAGTGCTCTTGCTTTAGATTCTCAAGTTGGGAGTACATTCCAATCTAATCTCCAAAGCTCTGGGCATTTAGCCCCAGACGTGTAGAAATATGCATTCTGGGTTGTGCCATCAAGCAATAGGAGCTTGTTTCCAGTGTTCTAAGATTGAACATTTGAGGAAGGCTTACCCTAAAGTAACTAAAGGCCAAGGCCGAGGCTTATCGTAACCTATTGCTCTTTCGTCATCCTCTTTTGCAAATCAGTCACGAGGTGATGCCATCGGATCAATAGGTAGAGGAAATAAAGGTAGAGGTTTCGGGGACAGAGGTTCCAATCTAACCAATAGAGGATAACTAAGGGTTTATGCATTGACTTGCTAGGATGTACAGGCATCGAATGCGGTGGTAGCAAGTATTTTATTAGTTTGTTCAATCAATGAAATGCTTTGATTAATCCAGGTTCTACGCACTCCTATGTGTCGGGATACTTTGCTTCTCGGTTTGGAGGACTTCCTGAACCTCTAGATCAATTGTTTTGGGTTGGCACTCTGATGGGATAGTTTCTCTGGGTTACTTCTATAACATCCTCAATTTCTCGTTATGCTAAATTGCCTCAATAACCCTGGGTGATTAGGCACTTAATGAGAAATTAAAGGATTAAGGCTTAATTAAATAATTAGTAAGGTAATTATAAGAAGAGAAGTCAAGAGAATACTTAATTAACGTTAAATAATCTTTAATTAAGCAAGTCAAACTCTTAATAGTCTAATTAAGCACTAATCATTAATAATTAGCTTAATCAAATTTAATTAAGGACAATTAAGCTTAATCAAAAGTTTAATTTTTGTTGATCATGATTATATGAGTCAATCACTAATCCTTGCTTAATCAAGTTAATTAAGTTGTGTAATGTCCCCCTCTATACAGTACCATGCTTAAGTCATAGTACCACACTCAGGAGTTGTTATTGTTACCTAAGCGGACCTTATCTGACACCAACTTCAACCGTCTTTCAAACTTCCCGAACTATCTAGAGATAACACGGAAACAGGAGTGATAATTTTAAATTCTCAGTAGGATTCTTTAACTATCATACATAATGTCATTGTTGTCATCTCCAGTTGCTTCGGTTTATTATGAAAAAGGTGAACATGTTATACAAACTATTTAATTTTATAGTTCGAAAACATACTGTCCGAAACAAAGTTCATTTTATTCATACACTTGTCATTTGGGAGAACCAATACAAAATAGATTCATGAATTATACTATGAATAATAACTGCAACGTATTAAAATATAATAACACCAATATACTAGACACATAAAGTCTACACATGCCTATACTTGTACTTGAATTTATGCAGATACACATAATTTTCTTTTCTTTCTTTGTCTTCCTCTACTTGTCATACATATTCTAGAGTACAATCACCATGTCATACTCCGTAGGGGTGTGATCACCATGTCGCACTCCTTAGGAATATGTTCATCCTGCCACGTCCCAGAATATGATCGCTATTTCATACTCCATCGGGTGTGATCGCCATGTCACATTCCTTAGGGTGTGGGATCATAATTCCACATTCCAGAGTATGATCGCCATGTTATACCCCATCAGAGCGTGATCACCATGTCACGTTCCTTAGGAATATGGACTCATCATCATATATTTCATCATAGAATCATAATTACATAGGCTTCATACCTTATTCTCAAATGATCATACTTGCATGGTATTCATATACGTCGCGTAATAACATTAACACACACAAACATTGAGAACTATCACTAATCTCTGCCGTAAATTCGACAGCATGATGGATCATGTATGTTTCCCCGTGAATAGTGCTAGTACTCAAAAAAATAATTTTTTAGGGAAATCATAACACTTCATTTACAATTCAATCATCAAATTCATAGGCACAATTGTTACATTTAAAACAGGGTTGCTGTCTCAACATTTTCATTCAACTTGGTTTTTGTAAATCAAGCCACAATTTCTATTTAACTTACCTGAACCTAAATTTTGGGTATGTTAGAATGTTATGTGTCTATTTTCTAACCTCCTTAGTCCCATCTAATTTTGATAAATGTAGCTCAAGTTATTTAAGTTTTATCTCGGCCTATCTTGTAGCTGGCCAAAATTACACACCTAAAAGTAAAAATCCACTAAAAATCGAAAACCAGTTCAAATTATACGAAATTGCTATCATATTAAAGATAATAGACAAGATTTCATTTGCAACAAGTTCCATTTCATTTGCTTTATTAGAGCTTGAGTTATAAGCCCCAAAATTCGACCTTCCTGAATTGTCCTATTTTGGCCCAGTTTGGACTTAGGGCAACTTTCTCGAGCCATTGGGAGCAAACGGGATCGTATCTAACTCTAAAATATTTATGGGATGTTCTCCTATGTGTAAGCTTTCTAAAAAGGTTTCATTCAATTCTAACTTGTATAGGGTAAGTTTTGCCCTAAACAACCTAGTTTGCCCAGAATCAAACTTAAAAACATAGGTCAAACTTCCAAAATTCATATCTCTCTCAATACTAATCCAATGGCCTTATAATTTATATGGTTGGAAAGCCCTAGATGTCTAATTTCATATAAAAATAGCTTCATCAAATTTAAACAGCTGTATACACTCCACCATATGGACTACCGTGGGGTTTTTATCTTCCAGCCCCTCCCTGCATCCTACTCTCACTCCTTTTTACTTCTTAATCAATTTTTAAGCCCAAAACAGCCATCACACCAGCCAATAATCATCATATACATCCAATACCACATCTAGAAATGAGAAAACCAAAAGCCCTAATTAGCCACCCATAACCAAAAGAACAAGAACAAAGTTGAATTTCTACCTCCTTATATGTGATCTTGTTAGATTTTGGAGCTTGGTGGGTGGAATCTTGTCAAGACTTGAAGGTTGTTGGAGTAGATTGAAGGGAGAAGAGATGAAGAAGGCTAGAAGAAGAAGAGAATGGCGCAAGTCTGCTTGAATGAGAAGAGAAGAAAAAATCTGATTCAACAATTAATAAATGATTGGCTAAATGTGTTATGATTGGCTGAAATTTGTGGCCAATTTTCAGCCATGCTTCCTTCTCCTTATGGCCTTGGTGGCGCCACCCATAGAGGGTTAAATGGCTGAGTATTCAGCCTTTGAGTCATAGGGTTTTGGGTATATAATTCTATTGGTTTGGTTCCGACAGTTTAAAATACCGAAATCGTACCGATTTCCTTTAAATTGATAAATCGGTTTAAGAAAATTTTCTATGAAATCTTCTATGCTTCTAACCTAATTCCCTCATATCTAAACTCAATTAATTGCTAATTAATTGATTCTAAATAAATATTTAGTCAAATTTTAATTAATCTCAATTATTCGATAAAAACCGAACAACTAGGCGAAAAACGATAAAGAAAATCCGGTGGATGTTACAAGTGGTACGAGCACTTAATCACATCATTAAAATTCAAATTTAGTTAACTAGATAATAAAACAAAAGTGATGTCATGAAAGCATAAAGCATAAGGTAAGAGCACTTTTCATAAGAGTTTGTACATACTTGTTCTTCATCATCCAATTTGTCCCCTTAATTCTTAATTAACACAAAAGAGAAGCAAAATATCTCTCCCCCCTTGTCTAATATGTTATGACCAATAACAACACATACACACATATTCACTTCATTTTTCAACTTCTATTCTCTCTCTAAAAGTCAAATCCTCCAACTTTTTTCTACAATTTTATTCTTCTTCTCCATCATCTTCTTCCTTATTCTTCACCCCCCTAACCAAACCTTTCTCACTATGCCCTTCAAAGATTACCTCTTTTGGTCTTTGAAGACAAGAATCAAACACTAAAAACACCACCTTGAGGAGCCACCATCTTCTTCATTTTCCACCTTCAAGAACACACCATTTTTACCCTAGATAGTGACCTTTACTCTTCTCTTTTGTCTACCTAAGAAGCTTGAAGCTTGGTTCTCACCATGACCAAGAACTTCAAATGAGAATTTGAGAAAAGCCTCATGCTCTTCATCTGCAAAAGTTTCTATTTTTTGCAAAACATGTTCTTGTTCTTGTTTATGAGTTGTTTCTTGGTTATTTGAAAGTTTCTCTTCTTAAATGCTTCAAAATTTCCATTTTTCTTTCTTTATGCATGAGTTCTTGATGTTTCTTGTGAGTGTTGGAAAAGGATGATGATTCTTAGTGGTATTTTATTTAAAGTTTCTTTTTTTTTTTTTTCTTCCCTTATAATGAGGAGCTTATGATTGAAAAAGTGTTCTTTTCACATATTCCTCATAATTTGATAAGACTAAGAACATTTCTAAGCATAAAACTTCAAAACGTTCATTCTTTGAAACCTTGAAAATGGTGCAAGAGTATATGCTTCTTTAAAATTTCATTTTGTCCTTCTTGAAAACAAGAATATGTGTAAAAGTCCAAACTTTTTAGAACACAAAGCTTTGGAAGTCATAAAAATGAAAACTTGTCACTTTATGTCCTAAAAATTAAATCTTGAAGATAAGACCTTTCATAAAGTTTCAAACTTTAACCAAGAATGTAACTTTTAAGTCATAAATATGTAGATTTGCACTTTAATCTTGTAAAGGATAAACCTTGAGATAGAAATGTTGAGTAAAGTTGCAATCTTTTTTCAAGAAGCAATCTTTTAAACTTTAAGGCAGCTTTAAATCATAAAGTTGAAATTTTGATGGTCTCACAATAATTAAAAGTGTCAACTTTCTTAAAGAATAAAACTTTTTAGTCACAAAGCTAGCATCTTGTATCATCATTCTATAAAGGAGGAAACTTTAAGACATGAATATAACTTAGAGACTTATATTTTCATAAAGAATGAAACTTTATAATTATTTTCATAAAAAATGAAAACTTTATAATATTAAAGGTGTGATCTTGTTGTAGTAATTATAAAAGTTGAAGTCTTATGTAACACCCTACTAATTTGATGTTATGCTTAAGTCATAGCATGAAATCAAGTAGATTGTGTTACCGTATTAACACTCTGTTTACCTTTTATGATTTGTGCTTCCTTAAATCGTCATCTTTTTTTTTTTTTTGAACAGACGAAACGGCGCGCTGCTATACTAAAAGCGGAATGAATTTAACAAAGTATCACAAAAGATAAGAATAGTACAATAATAGTACTGTATACGCGCACATATATGTATATATATCAGAAGCCATGGCTTCAGTTTATGTACAAAGTGTCAAAGTAGAATACATAAGTGGGCCGGTATACCAAAAAGACAATAATGCCCGTATCAGTCAAAACATCCTATGGTCCTCAGAGGACATTTCATAACGTACTGCTAATCCTACTATCAAGTCTATGACCCAAAGCTACGTGCTGTCCAAAAGAGGATCATGTTGTACAACATCTCCTACTGCTGTCCTACTCAGTCAAGTAGCCGTTGGCCATGCCAGGCCCGACTGGTGAGTAGTCCGCATTGGGTCCCGAGGAAGAGGAGGGTGATGAGCCTGTGGCCTATGAAGGGTCACTCTCTGAACTGAGCGGCACATCGGGAACTGCCTGCAGAGGTGACTCCGATGCAGGGTTAGCAGGAGCTGCCTGTGATGCGGGTGCAGGAGGAGCTGGAGGTAGGTGCGCCATGTGCAGCAGGACAGCAATGTAAGGAGTGGCAGGGTCAAAAATAGGATAATGTAAAGGGACATCAAAGTTCCTATTGCTGAAGAGGTAGAGGCGGAAGTTACATGAACCGGCTATATACAA
Organism: Pterocarpus santalinus; assembly: GCA_031439595.1. Lineage (NCBI taxonomy): Eukaryota > Viridiplantae > Streptophyta > Magnoliopsida > Fabales > Fabaceae > Pterocarpus > Pterocarpus santalinus. Next base: position 17,077,254 of record CM062528.1, read on the forward strand.
GGAATCCAACACTGGATCATGGTGAAACTGTAAAGCTGGGATCTCAATGAAGAGGGCCGTGGAGTCCATCGCCAACATCTAAGAATGATGTGGGAAATACAGAATGAGGTGAGAATTTCAAGAAATTCTTAGTAGGGTTCGGGTATAATGGTTAGCTGACGTCACATACATTCTCAGTTGCCTCGGGTTTTATTTAATTATAAAAACATGTGTTCAACTGAAATATCCGTTTAAATGAGTTTAAGAAAATGTCTAGTCCGAGGCAAGATTTGAGTTTTACTTTAGACGGCACAAGAAACACAATAGAGTACTAATAATGATACATAAAATAATAAACAGAATAAATAAATACACAACAGTAAGTAAACATAATAGACAACTGTAAACATCTTGTCATAATTATTTCATGTAACCATGCAGTCATGTAATCATGCAAACTTAAGCATGAACCATTCTTCATAAGCATTTTCCATTACTTTTCATCATTTTCCATCTCTCGGTCCCCTGGGAGTTCTTAGCCATTTAGACTCCTAGGTAATAGTCTGCTTTTCAGGATCGAGCTCGTTCCTATACAGAAATGCTGGGTTTACTTTCCCTGACCTTCCCACCAATCTATTCCCCTCAACTTCTTATCTGGGGCTGGCCCAAGTAGCATGGAACTTTCATAGTAACATATTCCTTATTATAACTTTCATAGCTTTCTTGAAAATGCACATGCATTAACATGTAATTCATAACTTATGCATGGATTCTACCGAAATTTCGGCAGCATAACGGAATGTGTTTGCTTCCCATGAATAGTGCCAGCACATCAGAACATCAATTTGTAACAAAAATCACAACATTACATACATATTTCAACATGGAACTCATAATGGCAATAAGCTCAGTAAAGCAAGGTTTGTGCCTCAACATAGTCAGCTAACCCGGTTCTTCTAAATCAAGCCATAATTTCTATTTAACTCATTTGGACCTTAATTTTGGGTATGTTGAAGTGTTATGTGTCTAGTTTCTAACCTCTTTAGTCCCATCTAATTTTGATATCTATAACTAAAGATATTTAAGTTTTATCCTGGCCTGCCCAGTGGCTAGCCAGAATCAGGCAACTAAAAGTAAAAACTCACTAAAAATCGAAAACTAACTCAAATTATACGAAATTGGACTCATATTAAAGTTAACAGGGTAAAGTTTCATTTACAAAAGTTCCATTCCATTTGACTTAGTAGGACTCAAGTTACAAGCCCTGAATTCTGACCTTCTGAAACTACCATGTTCTGGCCCGGTTTGGACATAGGACAACTTTGTTGGATCACTGGAAGAAACTGGGACCTTATCTAATTCTGAAATTTTTTGGGACATTGTTATATGTGTAAGCATTCTAAAAAATTTAGTTTCACTCATTTTCAAATAGTATAGGGTGAGTTCTACCCTGAACAACCCAGTCTGCCCAAAACTAGAGTCAAAACCCTAGGTCGAAATTCAAAAATTCATATCTCTCTCAATTCTAACCCAAAAGCTTTATATGATATATCTATGGAAAGCCCTAGACATCTAGTTTCATATAAAAATGGTTCCACCCAATTTAATCGGCTGTAGGCGGAGCCGTACACTCTGCCGTACAGACTGCCGAGAATTTTTGGTTCTCCAATCCATCAGCTCTTCCTATTTTCATTCTTTCTTGCTTCCAATTCGGTTTTAATCAAACAAACAGCCCAAAACCAATCATATATCATCATAATCATTCATTTAACACATCAAAGAAGGTGAAAATAATCCAAGCTCAGCCAGCCAAGACCACAGAATGGATGAAAGAATAAAACCTCTACCTTTGTTCTAAGTGATTTTGCTGTATTTTTGAAGGCTTGGATGAGCAAAGCTTGATTAGGCTTGATGTTGGCTGGAGCTATGTGTGTGAAGAAGAGAGGAAGAGAGCTGAAAGGGAGGAGAAAAGTGGCACGAGAAAGTGGTCAGAATGGGTGATAAAAGGGTGGAAAAATCTGATTACCTTTGAGTGGTTGATGTTGATTTACTTTGGCTTTTGATTGGTTGGTTTTCCATGGCTGAGTTTCAGCCAGCCCTCCTTGCTTTTGTGGCCAAAGTGGAGCCACATTTGGTGCTAAGTGGCTGAATTATCAGCCACTCAAGGTAGGGTAAAGGATTGGAATTCTATTGGTTCGGTTCCGACAGTTTAAAATACCGTAATTTTACCGATTTCCTTTAAATTGGTAAATTGGTTTTCAATAAAATTTTATGAAATCTCCTATACTCCTAACTTAGTTCTCCTATATCTAAATTCAAGTAATCGCTAATCAATTGATTCTAAATAATTATTTAACTGAATTTTGATTATTCTCAATTATTCGATAAAACCGAATAATTAGGCGAAAAACGGTGGATGTTACATTGCCACCCTCCTTAAAAAAAAATTTGTCCTCAAAATTTAGTACCTGAGAATAGTTCAGGATACTCTTTCCTCATATCTGATTCCAGCTCCCAAGTGTAGTCCTCCGCATCTTCTTTTCACCATGCTACTTTTACTAGCTGCACGATCTTATTCCGAAGTTGTCTGCTACTTCTGTCTGCAATCCGTGCTGGTTGTACACAGAAGGTCAGGTCCTCTTTTAACTATATTGATTCGAGTTCTAGGGAGTGGGTAGGGTCAGGTTGATACTTTGAGTTGGGAGACATGAAAAACATCATGGAGGTTTGATAGATGTGGAGGCAAAGCGACTTGGTATGCAACTGATTCGATTCGCTTCAAGATTTGAAAGGGACCAATAAAGTGAGGATTTAACTTCTTGACTTTGATTGCTCTACCTATCCCTGTTGTAGGAGTAACCTTCAGAAATACGTGGTGTCCTTCTTGAAATTCCAGAGGTTTCCTCCTGGTATCCACGTAACTCTTCTGGCGGCTTTGAGCAGCAAGCATTTTGCTCCGTATTTTCTTTATCTGTTTGGTAGTCTGCTCGACTAAATCAGGCCCCAATAAAGCTGATTCTCCTGTCTCATACCAGCACAGGGGAGATTGGCACTTTCGTCCATACAATGCTTTGTAAGGAGCCATGCCGATACTAGCATGATAGCATTGTTGTATGCGAACTCGGCCAATGGTAAGTATCGATCCCAACTTCCGCGTTGCTCCAGTATATAAGCTTGTAGCATATCCTCCAAGGTTTGAATCGTCCTTTCAGTTTGGGCATCTGTTTGTGGGTGATATGCAGTGCTTAAACACAGCTTTGCACTAAACGCCTTCTGTAAAGCTCCCCAAAATCGTGAGGTAAACCTTGGGTCTTGATCAGAGATAATAGTTGAAGGGGTCCCATGCAACCTTATAATCTCTTGAATGTACAGTTGAGCTAGTTTTTCCAGCGGATAATTTGCTCGAATGGGCAGGAAATGAGCAGATTTGGTTAATCTATCCACAATAACCCATATAGCATCATATCCCGCTGATGTCCTTGGTAACCCCATTGTAAAATCCATGGAGATACTTTCCCACTTCCACTCAGGGATTTCCAAGGGTTGTAACATCCCAGAAGGCTTCTGATGTTCCGCTTTCACCTTCTGACAGACCAAACACTTACCCACGAAGCTTGCTACATCTGACTTCATGCCCGGCCACCAAAACATTTTCTTGAGGTCCTGATACATCTTGGTTACGCCAGGATGTACGGCGAATTCGCCACTATGTGCTTCTTCTAAGATTCTTCTTTGGAGATCGTTCCTTTCAGGAACACACACTCTGTCGTGGCACCGCCAGATGCTCTCTTTATCTTGGGCAAAACCCATTAGTCTCCCTGATTGCACGAGACTAATTGTATGTTGAAAGTTAGCATCCTGCTGTTGTGCTTGCCGAATCTGGTCCTTAAAGCTACTGGTTATCTTAATTTGGTGTAACTAAAGAGTCTTGGGAGTTGTGAGGATTCCCAAATTAAGATTTCGGAAACTTTCAATAAGTTCCGTCTCTTTAATCATCATCCAGGCGACAGTCAATGATTTCCTGCTCAACACATCTGCCACGATGTTTGCCTTCCCCGGGTGATATTTCAATTCAAATTCATAGTCTTTAAGGAGTTCCATCCATCTCTGCTACCTCATGTTTAATTCCTTCTGATCAAAGAGGTACTCCAAATTCTTATGATCAGAAAAGACCTCGAACTTTACTCCATACAGGTGATGTCTCCATATCTTCAAAGCAAATACAACTGCTGCTAATTCGAGGTCGTGAGTCGGGTAGTTCCTTTCGTGTGGCTTTAATTGCCTGGAGGCATATGCGACCACCTTTCAGTTTGCATCAACACGCACCCTAACCCTTGTTGGGAAGCATCGCAATAAACCTCAAATGGTCCATGAGGGTCTGGTAAAGCTAACACTGGTGTCATGGTCAATCTCCTCTTCAAATCCTGAAAACTTTGTTCTTACTCCGGCGTCCATTCAAATGGGACATTCTTTCTGGTTAGCTTGGTCAAGGGCAAGGCTATTCGAGAAAAATCCTTAACAAATCGCCTGTAATATCCAGCTAAGCCCAGAAAACTTCTGACTTCAGAGACTGTGGTCAGTCTTTCCCAGTTTAGAACTACTTCTACTTTGCTGGGGTCGACAGAGATTCCTCCAGAGGACACTACGTGGCCGAGAAACTTTACCTCCTTCATCCAAAATTCACATTTGGATAATTTAGCATAGAGTTTCTTTTCTCTTAAAATTTGCAGAACTAGCCGCAAGTGTTCCGCATGCTCTTGCTCCATCTTTGAGTAGACAAGTATATCATCGATGAACACCACTACAAATTTGTCCAGATATGGGTGAAATATTCGATTCATGTAATCCATGAATATTGCTGGTGCATTCGTCAGCCCAAACGACATCACGGTATACTCATAGTGCCTGTAACGAGTTTGAAAAGTTGTCTTAGGGATATTTTGTTCCCGAACTCGAATTTGGTGATATCCAGAACACAAGTCGATCTTGGAGAATACTGTTGCACCTTGTAGTTGGTCCATGAGATCATCAATCCTTGGCAGTGGATATTTATTCTTAATTGTCACTTTGCTCAGCTGCCTATAATCTACGCATAAGCGCATGCTTCCATCTTTCTTTTTGACCAATAAGACTGGAGCTCCCCATGGCGACGTACTTGGCCGTAGGAATCCTTTTTCTAAAAGCTCTTTGATCTGTCTTTTTAGTTCCGTCAACTCCATAGGTGACATTCGATATGGAGCTATAGATATTGGTCTCACACCTAGAACCAACTCGATGGTAAATTCAATCTCTCTCTCTGGACGGAATTCAATAATATCCTCTGGAAAATCATTCGGATATTCCCTGACAACCGGAATCTCCTATAGTTCCTGCTCAGCTTCTGCCACATTAGCTGACAAGAGGATATACCCTTGATTCTTTGGCCCGAAAGAGTTTAGATAGAAGAGTGTTGCGGTTTGGGATTCAGAAAGTGAGACAGAGGGGAGTACCACCGTCTTATCAGAGTAATTGAGTATGACTCGATTGGCAGAAAGCCAATCCATGCCCAGAATTACGTCAAGGCCAGACAGAGGGAGGCAAATCAAATTGGCGGCAAAGGTCCTACCCTCAATTCGAAGAGGAACATTGATGCATATTTGACTAGCTCTAACAGGCCCATTGATAGGAGTGGAACCAATAGATCATAAGGTAATTCAGAAATTGGCAATTGCAAAGCAGTTACATAGTTATGAGAAATAAACGAATGTGAGGCACCCGAATCATAGAGTATAGTTAGAGTCTCACCATCTACATCACAGGTGCCTTGGATTAGTCCTTCCGACTTATCAGCTTCTTCTGTGCTCATTGTAAAGACCCGTCCTTGTTGCTGGGGTCGAGGCGGCTGTGATGGATTCCTGGTTGGACACTCATAAATTTTGTGGCCTGGCTTGCCACATCCATAGCAGACATTCTGGCCTGCCAAACACGGCTGATTGCCATGATTCTTGCCTCATTTTGTGCAAGTTGGATTTGGAAAAGGCCTTTGGGGCTAGTTGCCTTTGTTGCCTGCCGACGAAAATCTCCGCTGTTGCTGTATATTGGGCTTAAATCTCGGGCCTTGTGAGGCCAACCCCCTCTTGAAATTTCCACCAGATGCCCTGGCTGCAGCTAATTTTGAGTTGCAATCTTCCACGAGTCGGCACTTGTTCACCAATGTGGGGAAATCCTTGATCTCCATTAGCCCTATCGCCGTAAGAATGTCTTCTCGTAACTTTCCTTCAAATTTAATGCACTTCCACGCTTTATCCAGGTTCCCCTGGTAAATCGTGGAAAATTTGTACAGCTATTCAAACTTGGCAATGTATTCAGATTTCATCCGATTCCCTTGATGAAGCTGTATAAACTCAAGTTCTTTGGTGTTTTGAACAGAAGCCGGAAAGTACTTCTGGTAAAATACATCCCTAAACATCGTCTAGGTGACCACCGTCTGAGATTCTTCGAACAAACTTCGTACGCCGTTCCACCAAAACTCGGCGTCTGCTTCGAGCATGTAAGTGGCAAAAGTCACCTTCTGATGATCTGAGTATTCCAAGATAGAGAAAATCTTCTCCATGGCTTTGATCTATTCGTCAACTTTATCCGGATCATACGCCCCTTGGAAGCTGAACGGATTCGCCTTTCTGAATTCAGCAAATTTGAGATAGTCCAGGTTAGCCTCTGGGCCATGTGGGTTCCCTTCACAGCCTACTGCAGGTCGCCTGCCTAGCTGTTCCATCATCTGGTGAGCTGCCGCAGCTTGCTCCCGCATTGCATGGGCCATTTCTCACATTGTGGCCATAAAGTCAGTCGGGTCCTCTAAAGCAAGTTCTGCACGTGGTCTGCCCCGCCTTCCGGAAGCCATTAAGTTCTGAGCACACAAAACAAAAGTTATTGAGTTGATCAGGCTCAATACTAAGTCTAATGTGCTAGTAAATAACACCCTCATGCCTTAGCTAGGACGAACTACTCTGATACCAAAATGTAACACCCTACTAATTTGATGTTATGCTTAAGTTATAGCATGAAATCAAGTAGATTGTGTTACCGTATTAACACTCTGTTTACCTTTCATGATTCGTGCTTCCTTAAATCGCCATCTTTCTTTCTTTTTTTTTTTTTTGAACAGATGAAACGGCGCGCTGCTATACTAAAAGCGGAACGAATTTAACAAAGTATCACAAAAGATAAGAATAGTATAATAAAAGTACTGTATACATGCACATATATGTATATATATCAGAAGCCACAGCTTCAATTTATGTACAAAGTGTCAAAGTAGAATAGATAAGTGGGCCGGTATGCCAAAAAGACAATAATGCCCGTATCAGTCAAAACATCCTATGGTCCTCAGAGGACATTTCATAACCTACTGCTAATCCTACTGTCAAGTCTATGACCCAAAGCTACGCGCTATCCAAAAGAGGATCATGCTGTACAACATCTCCTACAGTTGTCCTACTCAGTCAAGTAGCCGTTGGCCATGCCAAGCCCGGCCAGTGAGTAGTCTGCACTGGGTCCCGAGGAGGACGAGGGTGATGAGCCGGTGGCCTCCGAAGGGTCACTCTCTGAACTGAGCGGCACATCGAGAACTGCCTGCAGAGGTGACTCCGGTGCAGGGTTAGCAGGAGCTGCCTGTGCTGCGGGTGCAGGAGGAGCTGGAGGTGGGTGCGCCATGTGCAGCAGGACAGCAATGTAAGGAGTGGTAGGGTCAAAAATAGGATGATGTAAAGGGACATCAAAGTTCCTGTTGCTGAAGAGGTAGAGGCGGAAGTTACACGAACTGGCTATACACAAGGAATCCAACACTGGATCATGGTGAAGCTGTAAAGCAGGGATCTCAATGAAGAGGGTAACCGTGGAGTCCATCGCCAGCGTCTGAGAATGATGTGGGAAATATAGAGCGAGGTGAGAATTTCAAGAAATTCTCAATAGGGTTCGGGTATAATGGTTAGCTGACGTCACATACATTCTTAGTTGCCTCGGGTTTTATTTAATTATAAAAATGTGTGTTCAACTGAAATATCCGTTTAAATGAGTTTAAGAAAATGTCTAGTCCAAGGCAAGATTTGAGTTTTACTTTAGACGGCACAAGAAACACAATAGAGTACTAATAATGATACATAAAATAATAAACAGAATAAATAAATACACAACAGTAAGTAAACACAATAGACAACTGTAAACATCTTGCCATAATTATTTCATGTAACCATGCAGTCATGTAATCATGCAAACTTAAGCATGAACCTTTCTTCATAAGCATTTTCCATTACTTTTCATCATTTTCCATCTCTTGGTCCCCTGGGAGTTCTTGACCATTTAGACTCCGGGGTAATAGTTTCCTTTTCAGGATCGAGCTAGTTCTTATACAGGAATGCCGGGTTTACTTTCCCCGACCTTCCCACCGATCTATTCCCCTTAACTTCTTATCCGAGACTGGCCCAAGTAGCATGGAACTTTCATAGTAACATATTCCTTATTATAACTTTCATAGCTTTCTTGAAAATGCACATGCATTAACATGTAATTCATAACTTATGCATGGATTCTACCGAAATTTCGGCAGCATAACGGAACATGTCCGCTTCCCCATGAATAGTGCCAGCACATCAGAACATCAATTTGTCACAAAAATCACAACATTATATACATATTTCAACATGGAACTCATAATGACAATAAGCTCACTAAGGCAAGGTTTCTGCCTCAACATAGTCAGCCAACCTGATTCTTCTAAATCAAGCCATAATTTCTATTTAACTCAGCCAGCCAAGACCACAAAATGGATGCAAGAATAAAACCTCTACCTTTGTTCTAAGTGTTTTTGCTGGACTTTTGAAAGCTTGGATGAGCAAAGCTTGATTAGGCTTGATGTTGGCTAGAGTTATGTGTGTGAAGAAGAGAGGAAGAGAGCTGAAAGGGAGGAGAAAAGTGGCGCAAGAAAGTGGTCAGAATGGGTGATAAAAGGGTGGAAAAATCTGATTACATTCGAGTGGTTGATGTTGATTTACTTTAGCTTTTGATTGGTTGGTTTTCCATGGCTGAGTTTCAGCCAGCCCTCCTCTCTTTTGTGGCCAAAGTGGCACCACATTTGGTGCTAAGTGGCTGAGTTATCAGCCACTCAAGGTAGGGTAAAGGATTGGAATTCTATTGGTTCGGTTCCGACAGTTTAAAATACCTTAATTTTACCGATTTCCTTTAAATCGGTAAATCAGTTTTCAATAAAATTTTATGAAATCTCCTATACTCCTAACTTAATTCTCTCATATCTAAACTCAAGTAATCGCTAATCAATTGATTCTAAATAATTATTTAACCGAATTTTGATTATTCTCAATTATTCGATAAAACTGAATAATTAGGCAAAAAACGGTGGATGTTACATCTTACAACTTCAACAAGTAAAAGAATCACTTCTTGATGATTTGTAAGCATATGGTGCTGTTGGGCTCATGAGTATGGTTATGCATTGTCATGACCTAAGAGACTAAAGGGATCTGAAAATCCCTTGGGAACAGAAGTTTGATTAGGGCTTCTGAGCATACCATGAACCTAGGAATCACTTGTGCATTATCTAAAGGGAAATTAAAAGTTTTTAATGAAAACTTGGCTAACTTAAACGAACCATTCCCTAAGCCATGTGCATAAGAATATCATTAAGATGGTTGGTGAAAACACTCCCTAAAGTGAAAGGTGACTTCAATCAAGAATTAAGAACTAAAAGTTTACCACACACACACTCACAATAAACTAATTGGTTCTCTCATGAGTAAACATGAGAAATCATATGATAACTCATAAGACTTCTCATAAAGAATAATACAATTATTAACACCCTTTAGGGTATGAATGTATGATGCCATTGAGCTTGATGTATGATAAGTGTGATTGAGCATTAAGATATGATTGAATGATTATGGATGATTGGTATGATGATATAAGATAAATACAATTAGTTGTTGGTTGGAATTTTCATGTTTGGTAAATTTTGGGGAAGCTCTGGTTTAGCCATCATGCTGCCGAAGTTCCGTCAAAATTATGGACTTAGACATATCATTATGTGTTCACATATGTCTTGTTAGTAAGTACAATTGATGTAAGGTATAATGATAAGAAAAAAAATAACGGGATATGACCCTTCAATTACTTCGGTAAGGGAAGTGAGAGATGGTGATCCACAAAGACTTAAGGACCCTCTATGGTAAGGCAAGGGTGACATGGAGGGCCTTCCAACTTAGGGATAACTATTATCAGCTTAGTCTGATTTGGTTTTGCATTGCGTGATGACGGTCACAGAATGAGCTCATGTCCAAAAGTAGTCTATTTCAAAGAAAAAGTAAAGAATGTTAAGCACATACTAAGTATGAAAGTAAAGTCAAAGTAAAATCATGGTTAAGCCTATGAGGTTGCATAGAAGTGCATGTACCCTTATTTCCCATATGCCTCATGAATCTCTATGTTATACTTTAGTATGTATGTTCTTGCTGATATTATATTATATTCTGTTATGATTATGATGCTAAACTCAAAAGATACCTGCTTCAAGAACTTATATTTTCAAGATTTCTAAAATTGAACCTATGAATGTCCATTATCTTTATTATTAAACCTGAAGTGGCTAGGATGGCGATGATGACATAGTGTTTGTCTAGTTACGATCTTACTGAGAAATCTAGTATTTCTCACTCCTACGTTTCCTATCATCTTCGGAGGATGCCGGCGTCTGGGACGATGGTGATATTCATGGAGTTCCCTGTATGGCATTGGCACTTTGACCCAATGTTAAATGCCTCTGTGATGTTTGTGAGTGCAGGCATGAGGTTCTACATCTTCCATAGCTATCCGTTCCAAGCACCCTTTATGAGCCCATTTTTCCATCCACACCAGCCATATGACAATGTCACATTGGATGATATTCGTTCTTAGTTTCAGTTGCCAATGTACCCCACTAGTGAAAAGTCTGACTCGAATAGCTGTCTGACACCGACTGTTTCTTTGGAGCCCGATCCCTTAGAGCTATCCTACCTGAGCTACTCTATGGAGTCTAACCCATCCGAGCCCTCCTACCCTTCAGTGATTCATCTAACTTCTGATTCGTCTTCTTCTTCTGCAGTTCCTCAACATGCACCACCCCCGATTCGTGGTTGTGGATTCATTCGTACCTGCGCTGTACCCCCCGTGGACATGGGTGTGCCCGAGGAGGAGGATGTGGCAATGATGCTTCTGGCGGTCTTGAGAATGGTTACCTCCCATTCGATAGTTGACTTGCATAGCAGATGCGGAGCGGAGCATGAAAATAGTCATTTTTGGTTGGTAGATGAGATTTCCAATGTATTTCTTTCGTGGTGTATTTGGTTAGATTTCTTTTGTAGGGCCGATAGTAGATATCAGCCCATGACTTATTATGTATGACTTGTTGCACTACTATTATTTATATCCAACTATGATGGTTGTGGAATGATACTATGTTATCCTAGGCAAATGTTTCTTATGTTGCCTTTATTTATTTTATCGCACTACATGTATAAGATAGCCATGCTCGGTATTATACGTTCATGATATGTTCATGGCTCTTGGTTTTCAAAATGGTTTATTTGCTATTGTTCATTCAAAAAAAAAAAAAATTACCCTTATTTTCTATATAAATTAATTTCAAATGGTAAGGATTAGTTCCGTAAGCAAAAGTAACAATTAGTAATTCCATAATATGATTTAAACATAGTATGAGATTATTAAGGTGTTACAACTTCTATATACAGGTCTTGTATGGTAACCGTGAATGGCAAAGACTTTATAGTGGATTTGATTCTTTTGGATCTAGTTGATTTTGATATTATCTTAGGAATGGATTGGTTAGCTTCTTGTCATGCCATAATCAGCTGCCATCAGAAAATAGTGCAATTTGCCATGTTAGGTGAAACACCTTTTAAGTTTAGAGGCGATGTTAGTACTTCCCCATCCAAGCTAATCTTTTCTCTAAGTGTTAAGCACCACCTAAAAAAAGGGTGTTTGGGATATCTGGCCATGGTGCGAGATGTTTTTGTCAAAGCACACTCTATTACATAGATTTTGGTAGTTAATGAATTTATGAATATGTTTCCTGATGAATTGCCGGGAATGCTCCTAGATAAAGAGATAGATTTTGTATTGATCTAGTGTTTGATGCTCAACTTGTGTCTATATCTCCTTATTGAATGACTCTAGCAGAGCTAAGGGAACTAAAGGAGCAATTACAAGAGCTGTTAGACAAAGGTTTCATCCATCCTAGCACTTCGCCTTGGGGTGCTCCAATGCTATTTGTGAAGAAGAATGATGGATCTCTGAGGTTATGTATTGACTATCGGTAGCTTAATTAGTTGACGGTACACAACAAGTACCCTCTTCCTAGAATCAATGATCTTTTTGATTAGTTATAAGGAGCAGCATGTTTTTCTAAGATTGATGATCTTCACTCAGGCTATCATCAGATGAAGATTCAAGAATCAAATGATCCTAAAACTACCTTTCGAACCCGTATGGGCATTATGAACTCCTAGTAATGCCCTTTGGGTTAATTAATGCTCTGGCTACTTTCATGGATATGATGAATTGAGTATTCAAGCCTTTTCTAGATTGCTTTGTTATTGTTTTCATTGATGATATCTTGGTGTACTCCAAAAGTCGAGAGGAGCATGAGCATCATTTGTGAATCACTCTGCAAACTCTTAGAGATCACCAACTATATGCCAAACTCTCAAAATGTGAATTCCAGTTAAAGAAGGTGGCATTCCTCGTACATGTTATGTCTAATAAAGGAAGCATGGTAGATCCTAAGAAGGTTGAAACCATCCAACAATGGCGAAGACTTACCTCAGTGATAGAGATTTGCAATTTTTTAGGACTTGCCAAATACTACTATTGATTTGTTAGGGATTTTTCTAAGATTGCTAGTCTGTTGAGTAGACTCACTCAAAAGAATGCATAGTATGAATGGTTAGATGAGTGTGAGGCTAGTTTTCAGAAGCTTAAGAATTACTTTCCCACCTTCATTGCCTTTCTCGCATAGCTCTCCCTCTTGATTTCCTTACACAATTGCCACCACCACTTTCTTTTCCCTCACCACCACTGTTTCGGCTCCCTCCACCATACTCACCAAAACAGAGTCTTTCCCCCTTGTGTCATCTCTTTGTATTTCTCCTTCTTCGTAGTTTTCTCTTTTTGTTGTGCTTCACCGTTCCCAAGAGCAAGGAACTCCAGTTCCCCCCCTAAAACTAACTACCACAGTAATAGTGAACCATCCCTTCTCCTTATGCTTTGTTTCTCATCTTTGGGAAGTTAATAGCCATGGGTATTTCTTGCTTGTACTAGAAAAAATAGATAACTCATGTGAAATTAAGCTTTTATTTGTAATATTAATTTTGGAGTAAGTAGTGACTGAATAAGTATTTGGAATTTTAACCCTTTCAAATTATGGTTAGAATTATTTAAGTACCTTATCCACTAAAGGAGTTAATAGGAAATAGTTATAGTTACTAGAGCTTCACATATGTAGATTTTAAATTCTTATGTTATATAGTTGATAATCTATAAAGTTTTTTATGGAACACATGATAATAGCTTTTGATTAAACTTTATTTGTAAGGTTAGATAAAGAGGGTGGAGATTAGATTCTAAATCAAATTTGTGTTTAAATTGAAAAATAATTACTTACGTAAGATTTCAGATTCCTTGGGAGATTAATCCACAAGTTTGGCGGCCCCTAAGATGTAGATTGGATGTTCCCTGACATTCCGTGAATGAACAATGCCTCTATGGCATATGAATTTAAACAAATAATATTTCGTTTGATTCTTGCTTATATATATATGAAATCAATTGTGAAGGTTTATTTAGTTTGATATAAATTTTCTGTCTACATTGGAACCCCCAATTTATTGCGTGCATTTGTTTTAAATTTTGAGGAAAACTGACTTGAGTGATTTTATTAGTCATTGGAAAAGATCTCTAAAAGCAAACTACAGATTTTATAAACAAAAGGATAAGTTCTGATCTTTTGTTTGGATTACTAAATTGATTTGTTGATTGAATTATATTTTGGATCTTTGAACTTTGGCGAATACTTTTGTTCTTCAAAAATTTGATTTGATATTTGTTACTTTAGCTTTCTATTAATATCTATTACTTTAGTTTCTATATACTTTGTAGGAGGATTCTCAATTAATCAATAGCCAACGATCATTGATGCTAGCCTTGGTACACCTTGGTTCGAGCCCAGCTAGTAGGGATGTTGCTAGGTGTTTCTAGCTCTGTGTGTGTGTGTGTGTGTGTTTGTGAGGCCTACGCATACTGCTGACTTAGTCAAACTTGAAGGGGCTAACTGTTATTTGGAAATTTCTCATAACTGGAAGCTTCCTCGCTTTGATAGTTATATTTGAGAAATATGTTTTCTAGTTCTAGTTTATGAAAAAAATGTCTATTCTTTATATAAATGCATAGTTTCTAATGTTGACTCTTTATGTGTATATTATTTAAGGTGATGATTTCTTATTTATGCTTAATTCATGATATTAATTCTTTATTTAAACATAGTTTGCTTTACTTCTAGAGCTTGTCATCATATGTTATAGTCTCATTACCCTTCACTGAGTCAATTGGACTCACCCATTTCCTTTTTTATTTTAAACTCTAGCGCTGCACCTGATTCAGTTCCTCCTGCTTCGCAGATTGTAGACACTTTTGGATAGCCCCTCTACACGTGAGGGCCTTTTGCAATCTTTTATTTTGATATTTTGGGCCTATCTGCCACTTTAGAGTTGCTTCATGATCCACAGACAGGACTTTGCTACCTGATGATTTTTTTATATGGGATATTTGTATATAAGCCATTCTATTTTGGAGTTATGTTCCCTTAGTACATGTGGTGTGTAAATAATGGGTGTATATATATATATATATATATATATATATATATATATATATATATATATATATATATATATGGGAGTGAATGGGTTTGCATATTAGTGTTGTTATTATGATAAGCGAAAACCTAATATATGTGCAAGTCTTGAGAGTGCTTTGAGAGCCTCAATTTTGAATATATGCTGGTTGACTATTTGGTATAGGTCTAGCTATTATAGGGAAGTTGGAAAATAGCGGAAACTCTATCCGTTTGTCATGAAAAATTTGATGTCTTAGGCTTGCTAGAGGCCTGTTACCTTTAAGCACCGGTTGTGACATCTTGAATTTGCCCAGTGCCAATATATGCTTGCGATCCATGGCGTGTGATGCATCACATAATCATTTGCTTTACTAGAATGCTTGCATGACTGTGCTTTGTTCGATTTGCTTAATGCTCTAAGATTGCTTGATTGGGATATTCTTTTGTGAGTACATTTATTTGATATTTGACTTTTTAGTTCTTCAAGGGGTCCCCTCACTTAGCTTGTATTGCGATTAGTGCACTGATTATTGCTACATGCATATATTTATGTGATTGCCTTGATTGCTAACTTAATTTGAAGGGTGGTTGATATGACTAGCTCCTCATGTACGAATTGCTTTAGGCTTTTGTGAATTAGATTGGATGCTGCTTGAAATAGCTTTTATGGTGTAGTTGTAACTAAAATTGATATAACTACTAGGTGTGAGTAACTTTTGTTCTTTCAAATCGAATGATGAACCATCCTTTTATGTTCAGTGCCTTTTTGGTTTTAAATCACAATAAATTTGCAAGAGAAAGAGAGAGAGAGAGAGAGAGAGAGAGAGAGAGAGATATGTTGGAAAAGATAACACGAGAAGGGGGTTGAATTGTGTTGTTTCAAACTTAAGAGTAACTTGAAAATTTGAAATTGAAAATCTATCTCAAGTCCTAGTCTTGGATTGCGGAAGCTTTGTGTTAGTTAAAGAAGGCTTATATGTTTATAATTGTTTAAAATGATGAACAGGTTGAAATTAAACTCGTAGATAGTTTAGCTTATGTGATGAAGTTAGAAAGCTAAGTAGTTATGGAAGACACACACCAGAAATTTTTATACTAGTTCGGCCAACCACTTGCTTACTTCTAGTCCCAACTCTTTGTTGAGATTTTATAAAAACCTGAGTATTCTTTGTTCAAGCTTCTCCAAGCTTCTTACACTAGAGTAGTCTTTTCTCAAGCCTCTCTAGCTTTAACTCAAGTATTCTTTATCCTTGCTTCTCCAAGCTCTAGCTGACCACTACTGGGTCTGTGTACAAGTTTTGAGATTTGAAAAATAGTTTGTGAACACTCACACTAACTCTCTTTGTAGAAGATAAGCAATATTTTTTCAGTGTGTGTGACTTCTCTAAATTCTCAAAGAGAGAATCTTATCAAATACAAAGCAGAAGAGAAGATTTTCTATTTAACAAAAGTTACAATGAGTAACTTTCTGGAGGTTCAAAAGGTTGAGAAAGTTGACAGTGAAGCTCTATAAGCGAAGAAAATATTCAGTCGTTTTAATATTCTTTCTTCGACATCCAGCCTTTTATAGACATTTGAAATATATCCGTTGAAACTTTTAGTTCTTAACTTTTGAAGTTCTCTTTGAACTGCTAGTCTAAGACTAGACAGAGAAGCAATAGTCTTCCTTTCTTATTCTTCGAAGCTTGTGCAGAGATAGAAAAGTAGCCGTTTGTTGATATACCAACTGTGCAAACTTTCAGTGCTTCTTCTACCTTTTAGCAAATCATCTTTTCAGCTTTTTTGAATTTGACTATGAAGTGTGCTACGGAAGCTTTGAAGGTATGACAAACATGAGAAGTATGTTTCTGGTGACATCCCTTCTGGATAGGGTCACCCTCTGGACAAAGTCATCTTTTTGAATTAGCATATTTTAGCTTTCAAGGCTTGTCTTTCCTTTCTAAAGTGTAGCTTCAACCTTTTGAAATTCTTCTTTTCTGTTTCTAAACAAAATAGCTCGAGAGACACGAAGCATATATTCCAAATAAAGTATATTATAGTATAAAGCTATGGACAATGATGCTTTGAAGGCTTTTTGAGCGCTCGCTATTTGTTGAATTTCATTCTCACATAAGAATTTGTTATTCGAATTAGCCTTTTCCTGGTCAAAAAGATTTGCTTGTATTTTGATTTGGTTTTTATTAAAACCCTTAAAAAAATTAATTCGGTTCATAGCCTTAGAATAGCTTCTGAGAGGCATTGGAGCTAACAATCTTCCCCTTTTTTTATGATGGCAAATCAGTATTTAAGAAATGCTTTTTGTTATCAGAAAATACCTTCTGAAAGAACATGATTTGTTGTTTGCAAAGAAACTTCTTTCTGAAAAGAGTGATGAATTCAAAGATCAAAGTTTTATCATAATACATCATTAAGATATATCAGAGTAATTTCAAAATAAAAGTGTTTTGAATATCATCAAGTGAAGGCATATGAATTTAAAGATTTATCTCAGATATATTAGAGCAAAATTTAAGATAAATCAACTAGGATGCATATGGTCAGGGAATAGCTAACCAATCATTATCTCAAAACTTCAAATAAGTATGTAATGAGGATTAGAGCATTTTATTTGAATAGATATCCAATCATCAATTATTAAGTCAGTTAATGATTGTTTTAAATAAGAATCAAAGCGTTCAATAATTTGAAATATCAAAGCGCATTAAACAATTTAAGGTACCAGAGTGTGTTATCGGTAACAAAATATTCAATCACAGCAATTAAAATATGATAGATAAATATTGAATCTAGAACGCATAGGCACCAATATAAAAGAGCTGTAAACATAGATTTAACAAAAAATGTTTCTAACAAAACTATTTGAATTCTAAGAAAGTGCTAAAAAAAATGCGTGTATGCATGCATGCTTCTTCTTAAGTGTATGCTCTTATGCTATGCTCCCCCTCAGCTTGAACTTTCTTAAATATTTTCTTCTTCTCCCCCTTTAACATCATAAAAAAGAATGATGTGGGATCATGGAAGTATCATCACTGATTGTCTTTTGCTTTCTGAATGGTCTTTAGAATCTACACAAGAAGGTTTTCCCTTTTGTCCATACGACGATCCATTCTCTGCTAATGGGCTTGAAGTTTAGCTTGATTTGCCAATATTGTGTGTTGATTGGCAAGGAGCAGATCCATCTGAATGTTAGCAGCATTGGGAAACACTTCAACAGATGAAGGTTCTTCAAAAGGCAACCTTTTAGTGTGCTGAGAGTTATTTGTTGAGTGTTGTTGGGGCTTAGATACAAGAGGAGAGGTTTTTTTGTCAAATCTAGGTGTGGAGGCAGTAATACGTGTCACAACCTGCTCCAAATTATAATTTTAAAATACTTAATTATACTAGATTTGAAGTATAGTGCAACCAAGATCGTCTCACAAGGATGTTGTTGCTATCTAATTAAGTAACAAGAGGGTCTATGCAAACATGCAATAAATAAGTTATAAAAGAAAAGTAGGTGAAAATAAAAATACTAGTTCAAAGAGTTCCTTATGTATAAAGTGAATCAATCATTAATGTACAGTACATCAAACACATGGAGTATGGCTAATTTGAGCTATTAGAGAGACCTCTACTAACAACCCCATAAGTCTACCTAGAGAATTCTAGGAATTTAACAAACATATAATTGATTTGATAATTGAGACCTCAACTCTAATTAACCTATGTTGATTTCTAGCCCCAATTGCATGACCCAATATTTGAACCCAAACCCAATTCCTAATTCTTTAATTAATCAAGTTCATACTAATTGACCAATTAGTAATCACTCAACTAATTTCACATTCATAAACCTATGTATCAATACCATTCAATGTAAGTATACAAATTAAGAATCAAGAAAACAAACATGATTAAGATTCAAGTATAGAGTTTCAAGATTACAACCATAATGCCCTTAAAGTCTCCTTGAACTAGCTGGAAGTCCTACTTCTCCATAGCAATAAAGGTTACAAAATAGAATCCAAAACAATTATCTTACAAAATGAAAGGAAAAAAAAGAAGAGAAGAGAAGAGAATAGAGAAAAATGAAAAATGTTAGGGGTCAGTATCTTCGCATCTCTATTTTCTCCCTTCTTATCAAACCTAATGTAACACCCTACCAATTTAATGTTATGCTTAAGTCATAGCATGAAATTAAGTAGATTGTGTTACCGATACTCTGCTTATTATTTACTTATCATGTCACATCCCTTCTTTCTGACTCTCTTCTTTTTTTTTTGTTCAAATGGGCGTAACGGTGTGCTATGTATAACAAATGTGATTAACATCGCAAAACATAACAAAATTTAAAAGCACAACAGAAAAGATACAGATAGGTAATACATCCTCAACTATATGTAAGTAGAAGCCGATACTTCAATGTATGTACAAATATCAAATAGGATACATAAGTGGGGCCAGTGTACCAAAAAGAAAGGCCTGTGTCAGTCAAAACGATCTTATGCGATCCCCAAAGGACATTACAAACTACTACATGTGGCTAAGTCTATGACCTAATGCTGTACACTGCTAAAAGAGGGCCATGCTGTACAATGGAGCTCTCAGTTAGGAGCTACTCGGTTAGGTAGCCGTTGGCTACATCCGGCCCAGCTGGGGAGTAGTCCATGCTAGGTCCCGAAGAGGAGGATGATGAGCCAATGGCCTCCGAAGGATCACTCTCGTAGCTGAGTGGGATGTCTGGAACCATCTATGGAGGGGACTCAGGTGGACAATTGGCAGGCGCGGTAGGTGCTGCTGGTGCTGGAGGAGGGTGCCCCATATGTAGTAGGAACGCAAAATAGGGGGTGGCAAGGTCAAAAGCAGGGTGGAACAGGGGAACAACAAAATTCTTATTGCTGAACAGGTAGAGACGGAAATTGTAAGAACCGGCTATGTACAGTGAATCCATGAATGAATCATGGTGGAGCTGTAGGTTGGGAATCTCGATAAAAACGGTGGCGGTCAACTCCATTTCTACTGTCTGAGAAATGATGCAGAAATACAAAGCGGGGTGAGAATTTGAAGAAATTCTCAGTAGGGTTCATGTATGGTATTAATCTGACATCGCATTCATTCTCAGTTGCCTCAGCTTTTATTTAATTTTGAAAATGTAGGATCAAGTTGAACTATCTGTATTTAACAAGTTTAAGAAAGCATCTGGTCCGGGGCAAGGTTCAGTTTTACTTAGGACAGTGTTAGTATAATTTAAATTATTAACAATGATACATAGAATACTGAGCAGGATAAATAAACTTACAGTAATAAATAAATATAACAATCAAACTGAAATCAGCATATAATGATTATTCAATGCAACCATGCAAAGTCTCATTCTTTGAACTTATCTTCATAAACTTTTTCATTTCTTGGTCCCCTACGAGTTCTTGGCCATTTTAGACTCTTGGGTAATAGTCTGCTTATCAAGATCGAGCTCGTTCCTATACAAGAATGCCGGGTTTACTTTCCCTGACCTTCCCACTAATCTATTCCCCTTAACTTTAATCCGGGGCTGGCCCAAGCATTATGTAACTTTTCATCATAACATAATCTTTATGCTCATCATAGCATAACCTTTATGTTCATCATAACATAGCCTTTATGAACTTCATGCAAAATGCACATGGATCTCAATATATATTATAACTCATGCATAAGACTTACCGAAGTTTCGGCAACATAACGGAATGTGTCTACTTCCTTATGAGTAGTGCCAGTAATTAGAACACCAAATTCTCAAAAATCTCATAACATTCTATTCATGTTTCACATATCAAATTCATGGCACAATCATTGTAATTAAAAACATGGTTGCTATCTCAACACTTGCATTCAACCCAATTTTTGTAAATTAGTCCATAACTTCATTTCAACTTATCTAAACCTCAATTTTTTGGATATATTAGGATGTTTGTGTCTATTTTCTAGCCTCATTGGTCCCATCTCATTTTGACTTCTATAGCTCAAGATATTCAAGTTTATCCTGGCCTGCCCTGCAGCTAGCTAGAATTTCACACTTAAAAGTAAAAATTCACTAAAAATTGAAACCTAGCTCAAACCATACAAAATTGGTATCATATTATATCTGACAGAACAAGTTTTCATTTACAAAAAGTTCCATTTCATTTCCTTTAGTAGAGCTCAAGTTATAAGCCCCGAGATTTGACCTTCCTGAACTACCCTATTTTGGCCTAGTTTGGACATAGGGCAACTTCCTTGAACCACTGGGAGAAAATGGGACTATATCTAACTCAGAAATTTTTATGGGATGTTCTCCTATGCGTAAGCTTTCTAACAAAGTTGGTTTCATCAAATTCCAGGTTGTATAGAGCAAGTTCTGCCCTAAACAACCCAATCTGCCCAATATCAATCTCTATAATCTAGGTCAAATTTCCAAAATTCATATCTCTCTCAATACTAATCCAATGGCCTTATATGATATATGTATGGAAAACCCTGAATGTCTAGTTTCATATAAAATAGTCTTATCAGATTTAACTAGTTTTCGGCAAAGCCGTACACTCCACTGTATGAACTACCAAGGCAATTTGGTTTTCCAGTCCCTCACATCTTCTTATTATCACCCTTCCCTATTCCTTAATCAATCAGATTTAAACACACAAACAGCAAACAACCAGCCAAAAATCTTCATATTCATTCATCAATCACATTAAAAAGTGAGAAAATAAAGCTAAAAATTAGCCACCCACAATCAGAATAACAAGAACAAAATTAAACCCCTACCTCTTTGTGTGTTGTTTTGCTAAGTGTTGGATGTTGGTTGAGAGGAAAAGAGAAGAGGAAAATGAGAAGAGAAAAAGAGACTGAAGTAAAGAGACAAAGGGCGTGTAAGTCAGCTGAATGAAGAAAGAAAAATCTGATTTAAACATAAAGAGGGTAGTTGGAATTGTGAGTGTTGATTGGCTGAATTTCTTATGGCTGATTTCCAGCTATGCTTCCTTCTTTTTGTGGCTCAATGTGGCTTAATTATCCTCCAAGCAAAATGAGAACTCGTTTGCACTTTGTCTAAACTCAGAACTCATATCTATTCTACGTAAAGTCAAAACTCATGTCCATCTTATTTGAACTTGGAGATTAATTCGGATATCAAAACTTGAGTCACTTAGAAATAGATTATTAGACCAGAAATCGTGTCCGTTTTCTTTGAAAAATAAAGTTGGAGATCGGAGATCTTAGCAAACAAATCACCTTAAAATCGACAGTCAATGACAAGACTATGAAATGTAAAAGACTTAAACTCGGAAGTCGGGGATGTTACATAAACTTGGAAGTTAGTATCAGGATGTAAAACCTTATGTACCCAGAAATCGGAACTTATATAATCTCGGAACTCCCAAGTCAATCTCGGAAGTTGGTCACAAACTCAAACTCAGGGATATCAATAGAAATGAAAACGCTCTTGAATTAAGTTCGAAGATCGAAACTTAAATAAACTCAGACATCAGTAATCACGTCCATTTTGATTGGACCTTAAAGGATAAGTCAGAAATCGGAAATTGTCCTGTTTTATTTGAAATTTGAGGATGAAGTCGGAAATAATGTCCATTGTATTTGAAACTTGAAGATGAGGTCAGAAGTCGGAAATCATGGAAACTTGAAGATGAGGTCGGAACTTGTGGTGGATGTTACACCTAAGATATGAATATCCAACATTGCCCTTGAGCCTAAGTTAATCCTCTGCCTCTTAGCTTTAAGTGGACATCCATTTTGCTTAATTTGGACTTGGAATGAGAGAGTCATGGCCCAATCTTTGTAGCATGTCTAGGTTGTACCTCTATTCACATCAGTCAAATTCAATAGCCAATAAGTCTATCAAGATGTCATTATTTTGGAGAGTGTTCTTCATATGAATTCAAGTAGTATATCTTAGCTTTCAAATGGCACCAGTTTCACCTCAATCCAATGTCCACAACTCAAGTTATGGCTAAATTAGTGCACACTGCTCAGGTTCTAGTGCAATAGCCCTATTTTGACTGCATGGCCCAATTCGTCCTAATAGACATCTGAATTAGTTTTTAACTTCTTCACCAAAGTTGTAGATACTTCTCTCAGATTTCGTACGATAAAAATTTGTAATTTTTAGAGTTGACAACTCAAGATATGCTCAAAATACAGAAACAGTATGAATTTATAATAATACTAAAAAATACAATTAAATCCAATCAGAGCCCAAGCTCATAGAATATGTCCAATATTGATCAATTAAGCACAAAAAGAGGTCCAATAAACTAAATATGAGGGTTAATCAATATATCAAAATGTTACTTATTAAATTCCCCCACACTTAGCATTTTGAATGTCCTTATGCAAAATCCAAAATATACTCAAGGGTGCTGAAAACGAAACATCAAAATATAAAACAAACACATAAGTCCTAGAAACAAAAAATGACCAAATATCATGAAAAACAAATTCCTAATGGATCCTCAAGAGTGTCAAGCATGTAGGTAAAAAAGACACCCAAGGCATCAAGAAATTCAACAATCAAGACACATCTCTACAAAGGTGCAAGCAAGGCAAAAATCACTCCAAAAAGTATGATCAAGCTTAAAGGATCTCACAAGAATTAAGTGTTTAGCACTCTTACTCTCAAGTGTTTAAGGCATAATTATACCACTTAAATCACCTCAAAAGGAAAAGCACTACTATAAGTTTGCTTATCATCTAATTCTCCACCACTCAAACACATGCACACACAAATCAAGAGGAGTTTATTCAAGGTTGTAATGGAGCCAAAGTAAGGGTAGGGAAATAGTGAGGATATACAAGGTAAAAACCAAAATGAATATAAGAACGTTGGCAAAGACATGAGGTCACAAATGTGAGAGCTTTCCTCAAATCCAAGCAATGCAACAAACAACTCTTTTTTAATCCTACTTCTTTACTTTCTTTTTTTCATCAAAATTGCCCTAATTTGTTGACTTTTTCTTTTTCTATTTGCATTTTTTTTTTACATTTTCTTTGTTGCTTCTTCCTTTTTTTTTAAATCTTTTCATTTCTTTTCTTTTTCTCTTTTCACTGCTTTGCACCCCCTACACTTAAAGTCTTGCATGTCCTCATGCAAACCCCCACACTTATGTGAATGCACATTGCTAATGGTAACCAATGGTCTACTAATCCCTAAGGCTAGGTAGAATCATGATTTTTCGCTTCAGGCTTGTAATGTGCTAAAAACAAAGAATTGGTAAAAAGGCTCAAAGGGGCTAAGCAAGGGGAAAAATGCAAGGGTAGCTATTTGGTTAAGTGGCTAATCACAAAATGAATGCCTCAATCATATTCATGTATGCAAATGAATGGTGTAGCCTAAAAAAGAATCAAAGCAAGTTCTAGAGTGATAAATCCTATGAAGGAGTGAAACACATAAGAAAGAAAAGAATAGCATGCAACATAGCCATCCAAATATGGCTCAAAAGCTCACATGGGTCATATCCAACATACTTAATCCAAGCAATTGAAGATCAATCTACCAAGTATACAAAAATAAAGAATGAGATGAAAAGTTAAGCATGTTGAAGTCTCAAGCCAAGAATGTCTAATACTTAAAGCTAACAACTCAAAAATCGCCATGGGGAAACATCTAACTAAACAACACAACTAGTATATGAAAACTAACATTAAACATACTTTATTCAAAAGTAAAATGCAAGACAGAAAATTAAAAAGGTAAAAAGTGATGAGAACTCCCTTATGGTGGCTTATGCTTGAATTGATCTATGAACTCCCATCAAGGCATCTCTTGCCTCCACCAGGATTCCACAAGGTTATTTTGTGTTCTCGACCATCCTTGTCACTTTTGCATTCACATCCCAGTGTAGAATACCTTAGTCCATTCCCATGATCCATCGCTATAGTAATGACATAGATGGCTTCGAATTGAAAAGCACATAATCCAAGCACCTCAATGCATCTATGTAAGATGTCTCTATAGCCATGTCACAAATAGCTTGGAGTTAGGCATCATTTTCTAGGTAGGCATATTCAAATCGGCCCAATAGATGTTCATAAGGAGGAAATTCCAACTCTAATTTTAGTGTTCGGACTACAGAGGGAATACTTTCTTTAACTTGAATCTCTATTAAATGAATTTTCTCCACTATGTCAACACTTATAGGCCCATCACTCATTAGATATGCATCCACCTCTGCACACTCTACACACAGCTCAACACCATCACATTGATCACAAGAGAAATAATCAATGAAATCACTAAACTCCTCACAGAAATTGTCATGAACCTCCTTAGTTGCATAATTAATGATATCTAAATGAAATACAGAGTGCTTATTTGATTTCTCTTGTACAAAATTTACACCTGGCTTTTCTTTCACTTCAGCTGCTTCATCAGAATGCTCAGTTTTAGCTATACTTTCATCAATTCTCTATGCCAACTATGGCAAAGTTATACCTGACTGCTGCATAGCAACATTGACATTCCCCTTTGGATCGGTGATCAATTGAAATGGAGTCTGAGCAAAACCATGTGACAGCAGCCGGCTCATAAAGGAAGCAAACTAACCAAGTAGAATCTCTATATTCTAGATCGTTACATTAGTTCTTTACTGATACTGGAGGTTATTTTCTACAATTTGCTTCATCAGATCCTATAATAATGGCTCTAGTAAGGTAACTACTGATCCAGTCTACTGTTGTTGCTGAAGGGATAGATGCTGGTCCTAAGGTTTCCAATGGAATACTCCTACAGCACCCACTGTATAACCCTGAAGGCATGAAGTATCCTCCTGAAGTTGGGGGCATCCATTAATAAAGTGGGATGGACAAGCATAAATATCATATACTCTAGTAGGCTCTGGTGTAGATATAGGAGTAACATGATGTCCTATGGTCAACTGCTTCATCAATGATGCCATCTCATCAAATCTGTGTTTAATCCTCAACAAATCAACATTAGGGATCTTACTAACTCCTTTGGTCCTTGTGATCAACCTAGAGCCAAATTATTGAAAATTCTTTGCCACGTTAGCTATCAGAACCTTGGCAGCAGCAAGTGTTTTCTCCATTAAAGCTCTACTGCTGGCTACATCAATCATGCTCCTATCCATGGGTATCAGTCTCTCGTAGAAAAACTGGATCAACAAGTGCTCACTAATCTAGTGATAGGGACAACTTGCACACAACCTCTTGAACCTCTCCCCATACTCGTATAATGTTTCTTCTTGCATTTGTCTAATACCACAGATATCCTTTCTTATTGCTGCAGCTCTGGATATAGGGAAAAATCTCTCTAAGAAAAGCCTCATCATATCAATCCATCCTATTACAGAACCAGGGGGAAGATAGTAAAGCCAATCCTTAGCTACTTCAACTAGTGAGAGGAAAGCTCTCAGCTTGACATGATCCTTGTGAATTGCATGAAGGTTCACAGTTGAGCATACTACATGAAACTCCTTAAGATGCTTGTAAGGATCTTTAGCTATATAACCATGAAATCTAGGAAGCAAACGGATCAATGCAGGGTTAAGCTCAAAGTTAGAATCTAAATTAGGATATTGGATACAAAACAAGTGATCTACGGCATTAGAAGCAAATAGCTCCTTCAATGTCTTATTATGGATAGTCATCCCAACAGAAAGTATAGAAAAGAAGAAAAAATAACTAGCAAAATAATGTATAAAAATAGAACTAATGTAGCTATTACTACTCAAAGTATCAAAATGCAAAATTCACAATAAAAAGATGACTTAGAAAATTTTTTAAAAAAATTGTATAAAATGATTTTTTTCAATTTTTGGAAACACCACACAATAAAAATACATCTATTTAAAACTTGAAAATGCAATAAAAAATATTAAAAAATTGAAAAAGTGGTCAAAATAGTGGAATTTGGCCAAAACAAGGTGGGGCTTACTGCAAAGGAGTGAGTCTTGCTTAGAATGCCGAAAAACTTTGGAAAGGAAAGTCTCAAGGTAATCCGAACATGAACAAAACAAGACGACACCTAGAATTAGCCTAAAAACACCGAAAACGACCAAAACATGCAAAATTCAAGCAAAAACAAGAAACACAGATATTCACAAACTAAATAGCACTAACATCCTTGGCAATGGTGCCAAAATTTGGTAGCAAGTGTCACAGCCTGCTACAAATTATAATTTTAAAATACTTAATTACACTAAATTTGAAGTATAGTGCAACCAAGATCATCTCACAAGGAAGTTGTAGCTATCTACTTAAGTAATAAGGGGGTCTGTGCAAACATGCAATAAATAAGCTATAAAATAAAATTAGGTGAAAATAAAAAAACTAGTTCAAAGAGTTCCTTAGGCATAAGGTGAATCAATCATTAATGCACAATACATCAAACATATGGAGTGTGACTAATTTGAGCTATTAGAGAGACCTCTATTAACAACCCCACAAGTCTACCTAGAGAACTCTAGGAATTCAACCAACATATAATTGATTAGATAATTGAGACCTCAACTCTAATTAACCTATGTTGATTTCTAGCCCCAATTGCATTAGCCTAGGTTTGAACCCAAACCCAAATCCTAATTCTTTAATTAATTAAGTTCATACTAATTAACTAATTAATAATCACGCAACTAATCCCACATTCAAAAACCCACGTATCAATACCATTCAATGTAAGTTTACAAATTAAAAAGGGAAAAGAATCAAGAAAACAAACATGATTAAGATTCAAGTATAGAGTTTCAAGATTACAGCCATAATGCCCTTGGAGTCTTCTTAAACCAACTTGAAGTCCTCTCCTCCATAGCAATAAAGGTTACAAAATAGAATCCAAAACAAGTATCTTACAAAATAAAAGGAAAAGAAAAGAAAAGAAGAGGAGAAGAGAAGTGAAGAGAGAAAAATGAAAAATGTTGGGGATTAGTGTCTTCGCATCTCTATTTTCTCCCTTCTTATTAGACCTAAGATGTGAATATCCAATAATGCCCTTGAGCTTAATTAATCCTCTGCCTCTTAGCTTTAAGTAGACATCCAATTTGCTTAATTTGGAATTGAAATGAGAGAGTTGTGGCCCAATCTTTGTAGCATATTTAGGTTGTACCTCTACTCACGTTAATCAAATTCAACAGCCAATAGCCAATAAATCCATCAAGATCTCATTATTTTGGAGAATATTCTTCACATGAATTGAAGCTTTATATCTTAACTTTCAAATGGCACTAGTTTCAGCTCAAATCCAATATCTATAACTCAGGTTATGGCTGAATTAGTGCACACTGCTCAGGTTCCAGTACAACAGCCCTATTCTGACTTTGTGGTCTAATTTGTCCTAATAGACATCTGAATTAGTTTTTAACTTCTTCATCAAAGTTATAGATCTTTCTCTCAACTTTTGTGCAATATAAAATTTGTAATTTTTTGTGGTCGACAACTCAAGATATGCTCAAAATACAGAAATAGTATAAATTTATAATAATAGTGAAAAATACAATTAAGCCCAATTAGAGGCCAAACTCATAGAATACGTCTAACATTGATCAATTAAGCACAAAAAGAGGCCCAATAAACTAAATATGAGGGTTAATCAATGTATCAAAATGTTACTTATTAGAAGGTGAGCAGCAACAAGGTTTGAGCTATGACAGGAGTGGCAAGAGCTTCTTGAGGTTCAGAGACAGCAGCTAGATGAGGCATTGCAATGCTCAATGAAAGAAGCTGAGATTCAACAATAGCTACTTTAGTTTCTAGTTCTACTACTAGAACAAGAGTTCTGTCATGTTCTGATCTTTTTGGAGTAGATTCTGTTTGTAAAGAAGGTTTTCCTGGTCTTCTTGATGGCTCTTCACCACTGTCTTCATTTCAAAAAGTGGATTGACTTTTTCAATGACAATGAAGTCTTGCTCTACTTCCAAAGAGGTTGATGAGCCCCTTATTCTTCTGACTGACCCACCGACTCCAGAAGCTTTATATTTTTGCCTTTGTAGCCATGCTTCTATTCTCAGGCTGTCCTGAGCTGCTTCTTGTAAAGCTCTTCTGGCAGGAGTAGGAAGAGTTTCACCAGAGGGTTGTGCAAGGACTTTCTTCACAAGCTTCTTCCCTTTCCTTCTGATTTCAGGGTCCTCATCTTTATCCGAAGCTTCAGCTTCAGGTAGCGTTGGTTGTTCATGAGGGGATTGCTCCCTGATTACAATTCCTCTTGCTCTTTCTCTGGAGGATCCTATTGTAGGCTTTGCAGGTGCAGTAGTGCTCATAGGCTGTGCAACAATGGCTGAGGTATTGTCTTTTACACTAGAGGAGGAGGAAGATTCTTCAGCAAGTTTCAGCAATCTTTTCTTATTGACTCTCCTTTCAAACATAGTTGAGAGATCTCTCTCATGCCATTTCTTGAATCTTCTCTTTTCAGAAGGTTTAAAAGCATTCTTCTAAAGGTTGGTTGATTTTCTTTTCTTCTCCTTCTCCTTCTTCTTTTCTTCTCTACCTTTTCTAGACCTTGGGATTTCAGACTCATAGTGGAGAAGGTCTTCATGGTAGTGGTAGGGCATTTTTCATCCTTCCTGTGTCCTTCAACAGGAAGTTGGGCTCTTTGGAAGACACGGGTTAGGAGCATGCCATAGGGCAAGGCTGCATGACTCCTTCTATCATCATCCATAGCAGAGAGCATGTAGTCTAGGATTAACCTAACCAGATTAATCCTTCTTGTAGTCATGAGGCAAAACATGACCATATGGTCTACCTCAGTCATGACATTAATGTTTTCCATCCTTGGTAGCATTATGTGTTAGGCAACAGAGTAAATTGCTCTGACATTCAAGATGAGAGAGGAAGTGCAAATATTCCTCACTTGCATGTCTCTTCTTCCAGTAAGGACTTCAGATACATCTTCCGTTGTGGCTTCAAGCTACTCTCACCATCATGAACCACCTCTGCATAAAACCCCTTCATTTGGAGTGTTGGTGATGTGAGTGAGATCAAAGGGAGGTACTTGGATCTCAAAGCTCCCTATGATGCTCCTTAAAGATGTATTGTCTTCATCAATAGGTGCAAGGGTATTGTAGAAGGTGACAGCAACTGCTATTTAGACATCTTCAGAAATATTCAAGAAATTGTTCCATCCTTGGAACTCGAACACTTCTGTAATTTAGGGGAAGGCTAAGAAGCTCTCCAACTCGAAACTTTTTCCGAAAGCGATAGGCCGTATGAAGAATTGCCTATGAAATCTGGTTTGCATTTCATCATCATCAAACATGTAAGGAACATTGTGGTCTTCTTTCTTAGTCATGATACACAAATGAGATAGGCAACTGGAGGTGAATGACAGCGTGTGTTTAGGCTAGATGTATGGAAAAAGGTATAAGGGTTTGAAGGTTTTGGAGTGGAGAAGATGAAGAACAGTGAAAGGTTTTTCTCTGAGACTTATGGGATGAAAAGTTGATGTGATGGGTAATGGTTAATGATGGAGACCAACGATTAAAGTGTATGAGCAGTTTTAGAGTAAAACACTGCCATTTTCAAAGTAAGCGTGCCTTTTGGAGTTCCCCACTTAATTAAATAATGGTCATCGTGTGATAGTAGGTGATTATCAAAGTTACACACGTAACAAAACTGTTTCTTTTATCCAGGACCCGTGTTCTTCAAAGTTTATAACCATCTTTCTGGAGGAATGAGAAAATAGTCCCATGAGAAAACTAATCCAACATTCTGAAGATATTATTCTCCTCATTTCTTCTTTATCCTTTTTTGAAGTAATCTTTCTGAATAGTGAGAGAACACATTCTGAATAGACCTTTTAAGTTTCTCATGATGTGACTTTTGCAACACCTTAGTAGTCCCACACAATGCTTAAGTCATATTATGAATTACTAGTTGTCACTTTTGCTCGCAGAACTAACATTACCGTTTGAAAATACTTTGTAGTGAAAATAGGGGTAATTTTTTTTTAAACAATAACGAATGAGTTGTTTTGAAAACCAAGAGTCATGAGCGCATCGTGAGTGTATAATACAAACATCGCTATCTCATATATACCATGCAAATAAAATAAAAATAAGCGACAAGAATGACAATAACTTCGATAAACATAACATTCATTCCACGACCATCATAGTTAAGATAATAATAGTGATACCAGAAGTCATACATAAAGATAATGATGGGTCTAATACCTACTGTCGGTCCTACAAAAGAAACCTACCAAATACATCATAAAGGAAAATACATAGAAAATCTCTACTGCCTAAGCATGCCATACAACAAAATGATAATCCTATAACTACAACCAAAAAGGGTTATCCTCATGCTCGACTCTACATGCAATCACCACATCACTCATCAGGCGAAAGGAAACCATTCCCGAATCCACCTAGAGCAACATCACCACATCATCCTCCTCAAGCAAGACCATGCCCACAAGGCACAGTACAGGTATGAATAAACCCGCGACTGCAAACCAGGGGTGGAGTGTGCGAGGAGCTGCTGAAGAAGAAGACAAATCAGAAGTCAGGCATATCACAGACGAGTAAGAGGGCTCGGATGGGTTAGTCTCCATATGATAACACAGATAGGAAGGCTCCAAGGGATTGGAATCCAATGAAACGGTCGGAGTCAAACTGGTATACGAGTCAGTCTCATCATCAGTAGGGTATCTCAGCAGTTAAAAGTAGGGAGGGATGTCATCTATGGTAACCTCACCGCATGGCTGATGTGGTCAAAAAAATGGACTCATGACTGGAATTTGAAGCGGACAGTCATAGAAGATGTAGACCTTCATCACTATGCTCGCAGACATTATCGAGGCATTCAGTACTGGGACGAAACTCCAACGCCGTACCAGAAACTCAATGAAGATTACCATTGTGCTTGACATCGACATCCTCTAAAGACAACATGGAAACGTAGGAGTGAGAAATACTAGATTTTTCAGTAGGATCACGACTAAACAAACACTGTATCATCGTCATCGTCCCAGTCACTTCAAGTTTAATTATGAAAACAGTGAACATGTATAGGTTCAATTTTAATGATTTTGAAAACTTAAGTCCTGAAGCGGTTTGCTTTTAAACTTATCATAATGATATCATCATAACTAAACATACTTATGAAAGCATAAAATAAACATTCATAACGCATATGGACAATATAAATACATGTAATGTCATGCAACCTCATAGATTTAACCATAGTTTTACTTTAACTTTACTTTCATTCTTAGCACATGCTTAACATTCTTTACTTTTCCTTTGAAAGAGATTGATTTTGGACATGAGCTCATTCCGTAACCATCATCACGTAGTACTAACCAAATGAAACTAAGCCAATATTAGTTACCTTTAAGTTGGAGGGCCCTCCATGCCACCCTTACCTCCTCCATAGAGGTTCCTTGAGTCTTTATGGATCACCGTCTCTCGATCACTTTCTTGAAGTGATCAAAGGGCCATATCCCATTCTTTCTTTTCTTATCATTATAATTTACATGTATAGTACTTCTTTGACTAGATACATACAATGATATGACTAAGTCCCTTGTGACGGAAATCCGGCAGTATGACGGCTAGACCGGAGCTTCCCCAAAATGCCAATCATAAAACTTTCAACCAACAGTCCATATCATATAATCACACTAATCATTCAATCATGAAACAGAGCTCAATCGAACTTGTCATTCATCATGCCAAATGGCCTCATACATTCATACCCTAAAAAGGTTCACAGTTGTATTATTCTTTGTGAGACATCTTATGAGTCATCATATGATTTCCCATGGTTACCCATGAGAAAATCACATAGCAAAAATGAATGTGTGTGAAATCTTTTTGTTACTTAATTCTTATAGGAATTTACTTTTTACTGGGGTACATGCCTTATGGAACAATTGATCAAATTAACTAAGTTAGGTGATTATTTCCTTTCCTTGAGATAGTGCACTTAGTGATTTCTAGGTTCATGGTATGCTCAGAGGCCCTAATCATACTTTTGTTCCCAAGGAGTTCGAAATCCCTCTAATCCTTAGGTCATGACAACGCATAACCATACTCATGAACCCAACAACACCATATTCACTAATCACTAAGTATGATTTTTAACTTATTCAAGTTGCAAGGTTTCAAGCCTTTATTATTAACATGACAAGATCTTACCTTAAATATTATCAAAGTTATCATTCTTTATAAAGAGGTTATAAAGTTTCTTTCTTTGTGAGATAATGATGCAAGATATCAACTTTAGAATTAAAATGTCTTATTCTTTATGAAAATTGACACTTTTAGTTATTCTAAAACCATCGAGGTCTCAACTTTATGATTTAAAGTTGTATTAAAGTCTAAAAGATTCCTACTTTATGAACTAATGACATAAAACATTAACTTTGGAGTTATAAAGTCTTGATCTTTATAAATTAACACTTTTATAACTCAAAAGTGACATTCTTGCTTAAAGCTTAAAACTTTAGTAATATATTCATCTCAAGATTTCACCTTTGCAAGACTAAAAGTACAAGCTTATAACTTTATGACTTAAAGTTACTTTCTTGATTAAAGTTTAAAACTTTATGAAAGGATTTGTATCCAAGAGTAAATCTTTAAAACATAAAGTGATAAGATATCATTTCTATAACTTAAAAAGGCTTCATATTCCAAAAGCTTAGACTTTTACATATATTCTTGTCATCAAGACAAGACAAAATGAAACTTTAAGGAAGCACAAAACTTACACTAGTTTTAAGGTTGCAAGTAACAAACTTTTTGAAATTTCATGCATTAAGAATGTGTTTAGTCTTGTCAAATCAAGGGAAAATGATAAAGGTGACAACTTATCCAATCATAAGCATCATCATAAGAAGATAGGCAACTTTCAAATCAAATACCACCAAAAACATCAAGATCTCATGCATCAAGAAAGGAAAATGAAAATTTTAAAGCACTTAAAGAAAGGAACTTTTCAAAAACTCAAGAACACTCATAAACAAGAACATGAACATATTTTGCCATAAATGAAAACTTTTGCTCATGAAGAGCATGGAAGATTTTCTCAAGCTTTCACTTGAAGATCTTGGTCATGAGAGGAACCAAGCTTCAAGCTTTCTTGACCAAACAAAATAAAAGAGTGAAGATCACTACCTAGAGTCAAAAGTTGCGTCTTTTGCAAGAGGAGAAGAAGAAGATGAAGGCTCTTCCGTGATGATGATGGTGGCGATTTTGGATGAACAAAGAGAGAGCTCTTGAGTTCTCTTGAAAATGGAGCTTGTAGTGTTTAGATCTTGTCTCCAAAGACCAAAAGATGTGGTCTTTGAAGGGCTGAGTGAGAGTTTTGGTTATGGTGCTAGTGCAAAAATGAAGAAGAAGGTGAACAAGAAGAAAAAGAGTGTAGAGAGAAGTTAGAGGGTTTGAGTTTAAGAGAGAGAATAAGAAGACACAAAATGAAAATGAGAATGTGTGTGTGTGTGTGTATGTGTGTGTTGTTGTTGTAGCCATAACATTCAAGTGGGCGGGGGGAGATATTTTTGTGTTATTTTGTGTTAAATAAGGTCTAGGGAGACAAGTTGGATAATGAGGGAACAAATCAAGTACTTACTCTTATATAAAGCACTCTTATCTAATGCTTTATGCTTTAGTGACATCACTCTTTACTTTATTGTCTAGTTGACTAAATTTGAATTTAATCATATGATCAAGTGCTCTTGCAACTTAATTAACATGATTAAGCAAGGATTAGTAATTAACACACAAGAACATAATTAACAAAAACTAATCTTGCAATTAAGCTTAATTATCCTTACTTAAAATGAATTAAACTAATTAAGGGTGATTAGTACTTAATTAAGCTATTAAGGCTCTGACTTGCTTAATTAGAGATTATCTAATCTCGATTAAGCATTCTCTTGACTTTTCTCATAAGGGTTGACTCATAAACACTTCGTTAATCCTTAATTAAGCCTTAATCTCATAATTTCTCATTAAGTGCCTGATTACTCTAGGTTATTGAGATAATTTAGCACGACAAGAAATTGAGGACAACTTTTCTGAAGCAAACTTAGACAAAGAAGAACAATGTTCGAGAAAGTAAACCCCATTGAGATATGGCATTCTCAGCTTTTACTTTAGCTTAAGAGAAAGAAGGAACTCAGGTGCAATGCATGTGAATGATCAAAAGTTGATCAAGTTCAGAAGGTTCTTTATTTTGGAGAAACGATTTTCTACTAAGGTTTTTGTAAAAATGTTAGCAATCTGACTTTCAGTATTAATAAACCTTAGCTTAATTTTAATTGTTGCTTGATCCACAGAATTTGGGTACTACAATTGCAGTAGATACATATTCTACTTTTGCAGTTGAAGGAGCAATAATGTTCTGCTTCTTGCTTGACCATGTTATCAAAGATTTTCCAAGAAAGTAACAACAATCACTAGTGCTTTTTCGTTCAACTCTATCTTCAACAAAATCAGCATCACAGTAACATGTAATATCACAAGAAGTACCTTTCTCGTACTATAGATCGAGAATAGTAGTACCAACTAAATATCTCAAAATTCTTTTAGCATCACCTAAGTGTGAATGTTTAGGATTGGATTGAAATTGAGCATAGATTCCTACACTTAATTACAAGTCAGGTCCACTAGTAGTTAGATATAATAGTGATCCAATCATACCTTTGTAGAAAGATTCAGAAACTTTCTCACCATCTTCATCAGCTGCTAAAACTTGAGAGGGATGCATAGGAGTACTAATGCTCTTGGCCTTGTCCATATCAAACTTTTTGAGCAAATCCTTGGCATGCTTTTCTTGATGAATCAGGATACCACCTTTCTCTTGTTTGATTTGAAGTCCAAGAAAGAATTTTTGTTCTGCTTGCATAAGATAAAAAAAATTCTTGCAAAGACTTTGATTAGTTGCTCTAAAAATAATATCATCAACATAAATCTAAACAATCAGAAAATCATTTTTATCATGATGAATGAACAAATTGGTGTCAACTTTTCCTCTTACAAAATCATTGTTGATTAGAATTGAGTCTATCATACCAAGCTCTGGGAGCTTGTTTTAAACCATATAGAGCTTTTGAAAGTTTAAACACATGTTAAGGAAAGCTTTCATTTTCAAAACTAGGAGGTTGATTAACATAAACTTCCTCAGATATGAAACCGTTTAAAAAAGCGGATTTCACATCCATTTGAAACAACTTAAAACCTTTGTAAGATGCATAAGCAAGTAACATTCTAATGGCTTCTAAAACTTGCAACAGGAGCAAAAGTCTCATCATAATTTATGCCTTCTTGCTGATCATAACCTTGAGCTACTAATCTTGCTTTGTTTCTGACAACCTTTCCATCCTCATCAAGCTTGTTTCTGAATACCCATTTGGTTCCAATAGCAGATTGTCCTTTAGGAAGTGGTACGAAGGTCCAGACTTTGCTTTTCTCGACTTGAGATAACTCATCTTTCATAGCTTCAATCCAGTGTTAATCCATAAGGGCTTCTTTGATATTTTCTGGTTGAATCTTAGAGATAAGAGTGAGATTTGAATCCTTTTTAAGTGAGGATCTCATTCTGATTCCATGACAAGGTTCACTAATAATTTGGTTTTGAGAGGCAGTTCTCAAGTCTCTTACACCTGTGTACCTTCTCCTCAAAGGAGTACTTTCTAGTTCTTTAAAAGCTTCATCAGAAATATGTTTGATGTGGCTCTGACAAGTATACCGGATCATACAAGTAATAAAGTGATGAAAAAGATATCGTTCCCATGAGGATAGATCAATTGCCGAGTAACTAACAGGAATGACTATTTGGACTAGAAGAATGGAAAAAGTAGAGAAAATTAAAAGAAATGAAATAAAATAAGAGAACAAAACTACACTTAAAACAACTTAATTCACTGGGATGGACATTAGGGCTAACTGACTTCACCTAACTATGGACTCAACTACCATGGATCTCAATTATCTAGTTTTTACCTTAATTGATTAATGTCAGATTCCCTAAACTAATTCCAAGCCTTTCTCAAGGTCAAGAAATTCTCTTTACCCTAAATTGATTGCTTAATCTCTTAGTTACAAACTAATTTAGGAAAAAGTTGAAGCTTTATGGATTCATAAGATGACCACATGAGTCGTGTTTATCTATCTCTAGTTTTCGCTCAACTCACAATATTTACAATGAGAAGCTTTGTTTATAAACCCTATCTCTAGTTATTGGAAACCAATAAATCAGTTGAATGATGGCCAATCACTTAAAAGCATTAGGAACAATCATAAACACTTAATAATCAAGATAAAAACATAAATAAAATCAATCAATGAGTAATATTATCACATAGTTGGATCCATCAACACCCTAGAACAGGGTTTAGTTCATGATGGAATCATAAACAGCTAAAACTGTAAAAGAAAGAACAAAAGAAAGAGTAGCCAGGAAGAAAAACAAGGATTTCAATGTCTTAAGGGTAAAGAATATCTCCAACTCTTCACAAAACTCTCCACAATGCTCATTGAATCTTCAAGTCTTTCCTCTAGGGTTGCCTCCAGTGTTTAGAGTGTCAAAAGATGTCAAAAAGGTCGTCCAAATCCTTTAAATAATGCCCCAAGATCTTCTCCTGCAAGGTTGCTTCGAAAAACAGACTTTCCACATTTATCGCAACCATGCTCGAGCATACTATTCATGCTCGAGCGTGCTCCATTGCACCATAGACTTGTTATTTCTATTTCAGGCTGCGCTCAAGTGCAGGGTCACATGCTGGAGGGTAGTCCACGCTCGAGCGTGAGGTTTCACGCTGAAGCATGCATGTAAAATAACAACTCTGCAGATTTGCCTTTTTTGCTCACTTCTAGGCTCAATAGCAAGCAGAATAGTTGGAATTTGCCATCGAAGGTAGAAATAGCAATTGTAGATATTTGAGTAAGATTTCCAATGCAGTAAGAACCACCTCAATTGGAGCTCTGTGACTCAAGATATAGTCAAAATACTGATGAATGGTTAGGCTTGATAGCATCAAGACAAAATGCCACTTCAATCTCGTTTTGCCTTTTTGTACTAGAAGACTTGAGAATCTCGAAAAGTGCTCAACAACAAAGTTGGAGATCTCCTTCTCATCTTTCCAAAGAGTCCTAAATCATGTCAAATTGACTTCTAGAGAGTTAGATATGAATTTTCTCTTGTGACATGGTCTTAAAATCCAGCAAAATGGACTACTTAAGACTCCAATTGAACTCCTCTTCCACTTGAGTGCTTGTATCTAATTGAAACATAATGACAACATAAATAACTAACAAAAATATGAGAAAATGACAAACAAACTAGAAAATATCCTAAATCAAAGAAATCAACTAAAAATAACTAAAATGGCCAAGTAAATTTATGTAACTAAACCTAAATCTAAGTAAAACAAAATAAAAATAACTCACTATGGGGGATTATCACATCCCCCAACTTAAGAACTTGCTTGTCTTCAAGCAAGAAAGAAAATGAAACAGTAGAATAAATAAAAAAGAGAAATCTTTTTGTGCAGCCGACACTATAAACATCCCCCTACAAAGACCGCGAAAGTCGAGGAGGCACTTAAGCGTACTAAACACTAACTACCAAAAAGAAAAGAAAGGGAAAAGACTCAAGATCTAAAAGCAAGCGCACTCAATGCAACAAAGTATTGTTGGTTCATGTTCTCCTCATCATTGCTCCACAACTTAACCCAAAAGTTACTAACAATTGAAATGTAAGCATCAAGACCATTCAATTATGCAAACACATTATAAACGAAATAATTCAAGTGTGTGTGTGCAAGGCAAGTGACAAAGAATTGATTCACTTCATGCTAATGCAATGTTTAAGCAGGGACAATATCATCATAAAGTTCATAATCCTCCCTCTCTATCTCAACATGAGTGTCATCTAGCCAAAGATCAATAGGTCTTTTTCAAGCTTGTAATGGCAGGCTAAGGGTAAAGGTATGGTGGAAAGGAATTTTGGCTTTGTATTACCCTCAACTTAAGGAGCCCTTACTCCTAAACTCACTACCTTGGGTATCCCCCAACTTGTTGGTTGGTTATCTTCATGTCCTTCTTTGATGAACCTTCAGGCTTTAGTGACCATGAGATTTGGAAAAGAGATTGCTCCTTCTTATCCCATTGAAACCACACTTTTCCTTGTACTATTTTTTTTCTCTTTTTTTTCACTTTTTCTTTTCTTTCTTTTCCACTTGGACTAGTCCACCCACTTTGATAATGCATAACATGAATTCACTATGGTGGGGATATTACCTTATTCTCATGAGTTTAGAAGCTACAGGCTTAAGGGTAATTTAAAGTTCAAAGATGGATAAATAGAAGATGGATTCTAAGCTCAAAATGTAGTTCATTCCAAGAAAACAAGCCATTAAGCTCAAAAGGGGTGACTATGGAAAAATGTCATTAGGTAGGCATTAAGGCTTAATGAAGGTTTCCAAACATGGCCTAAATCCTTTCTAAGACTAGAATTCATGTACGTTTATTTCAAAAGGGATTCAAGCAAAAATTGGATGCATGTCTCAACTTAAATAAAGCATTAAAGAATGATGATCATCAATCCTAAGGTGCTATGTCCCACAAAGTGCATGAACATGTGATCTTTTTCCAAAATAAATAGGAATGCATAAGAGAATTTTCAAGGCTCAAATCAAAATTCCTAGTTACTAAGGGATTAAACAGCAAAGCAAATAATCACATGATAGGAATGGAGTCAAAGACAACGAAAACACACAAAACACATAATTAGTACCTAAAAACAAAAAATCTTTTGGTTTTTTTTTTTGAGAAAAATAAAATGCAGAAATTAGATAGAAGAAAATAAAGTGCATATGCATGCTTTTCCATCCCCCAACTTAGAAAACAACATTGTCCCCAATGTAAAATAAGTGCAAAGAGAGGGTAGGAAAGATACTCCCCAGCCAAGGAATAAGTGTTGGACTCCATTTCTTTTGCTTTATGCACTTAATACTCTTCTTGAAACCTACAAAATGAGAATAAGAGAGATTTAGGACAACCTAAAAAAAATGAAAACTCAAACATAATGAAATTCAAACATAAACTCTAAACATGAAAGAAATAAAGTAGAGATAGAAAAATTGGATTGTCTCCCAATAAGCACTTTGGTTTAATGTCCCTAAGTTGGACATGGCCTTTTTAAATCAAGGTGGTTTCTTCATCTCCCTCTTGGGTGATTCCTCACAAGGTTGATGGCTCTTCCTTCCAAAATTCAAAGATATGGGCTTAGACATGAATAATAAAGGTGGGGCTTCTAAAAGCTCATAGGGTGATTTTAGATCATCATCCTCTATTTCTTCTACAGCCTTGGAGTTCATGAAGCAAGCTTCCAATGGTAGAGTGTTGGAGGGTGCCATGAAAGAAGTATCTACAACCTTCTCAGCAACATCCACTTGAAAGCATGATTCAATCTCCAAAAAGGGCTTAGTTGCTTCAAACACTTTAAACGTGACTTTATCATCTTGAACTCGCAACTCAAGCTTCCCTTCTTTTACATCAATCAAGGCTCTCCCTGTAGTTAGAAAAGGTCTCCCAAGAATAAGTGGTACCTCTCTATCCTCTTCCATATCAAGCACAATGAAATCCACTGGGAATATGAGCTTGTCCACCTTTACTAGCACATCTTCAATGATGCCTTTAGGATGCTTGATAGATCTATCCGCTAGTTGCAAGGAAACCATAGTAGGCTTTACTTCTCCAACTCCAAGTTTCCTGGAAATAGATAAAGGCATCAAATTAACACTAGCACCAAGATCATAAAGAGCTTTATTAAAATAAATGTTACTAATAACACATGGAATAGTAAAATTCCCTAGATCTTTTAATTTAGGAGGCAATTTATTTTGCAAAATAGCACTGCAGTCTTCTGTGAGCATCATGGTCTCGTCATACTTAAGCTTCTTCTTGTAAGAGAGAATGTCCTTCATGAATCATACATAGCTTGGCATTTGTTCAAGAGCTTCAAGAAAGGGAATGTTGATATTAGCTTCTTGAACACATCCAAGATCTTAGAGTACTGCTTCTCCTATTATTCCTTCTTCAGCTGCTTCACCCTCTGTGGATATGGAATGGAAGGTTCATAAGCAAGAGGTGCCATATATGTAAGACTCTTCTCTTCCTCTTCAGCACCCTTATTCCGCCTTATGGGAATCTTATACTTCTTCCCCTTCTGTGTCTGTGCCTCATTCTCAATGTGTGGTGTGGCTTTTGACTGTGTTGGCACTATAAGCTCTTTTCCACTCCTTAGGGTGATTGCCTTGACTTGCTCTCTAGGATTTGCAACAATGTTGCTTGGCAAGGAACCCTGTGGCCTCTCAGTAAGTTGTTGGGATATCTGCCTTAACTGATTCTCTATGCTCCTGATAGAAGCCTCCTGATTCTTGAACTGAGTATCATATTGCTTGAATTTTGCTTCAGCCCTGTCCACAAAATTTGAGTGGGTTTGCATGAATTACTGGAACATGTCTTCCACATTGGGCTTCTTTTCCTGAGCTGCTAGGTTGTATAAGTGTCTGGGTGCATGCTGGTTTCCATAGTACTGATTGGGGTTAGTGTGATATTTGTACTCGGGAACATAAGTGTTGGAGTGGAAATTGTGTCTTTGAGCATCCATATAGTTAACTTGCTCTTCAGGTGAAGGACTTG
Source organism: Pterocarpus santalinus (assembly GCA_031439595.1). Classification (NCBI taxonomy): domain Eukaryota; kingdom Viridiplantae; phylum Streptophyta; class Magnoliopsida; order Fabales; family Fabaceae; genus Pterocarpus; species Pterocarpus santalinus. The sequence continues at coordinate 17,118,786 of CM062528.1, forward strand.
TAGTACACTCTCTATTAGGATGGTTACCCTGACAAAAGTCACATCTCATGACCTAGGCAGAAGGAGCATTGCCAATTATTCCCAACTGCTTCTCGATAGCAGCATTCTGTATAGATAATGCTTGAATTTGCACAAGGGTGGTAGTTGTAGCATCCACCTCTAATACTCCTCTAGGCTTATGGGCTCTCTCTTAGGTCTCTAATAGTGTTGCTGGTCATGACTTCAAATAACTCAATAGACTGCTCAGGGGTCTTATTGTTGAGAGAACCCCTTGCTGCTGCATCTACCATGATTTGTGTAGTGAGTAACAGACCACTATAGAAAGTCTGTACTTGCATCCAAAGAGGGATGCCATGGTGTGGACATTTGGCCAATAACTCTTTATAATGCTCCCAAGCCTCACAGAATGACTCCCCTTCAGTCTAAGCAAATGATGTCATTTTTCAATTTGGCTGACTTGGCTGGAGGGAAATATTTCTCCAAAAACTTCCTTGCTACTATGTCCCATGTAGTGAGAGATCCCTGAGGTAGTGACTTGATCCAAGACTGGGCCTTATCCTTTAATGAGAATGGGAAAAGTCTCAGCCTGATAGCATCTTCTTTGGCTCCATTTATCTTGATGGTATCGCAGGCCTTTAGAAAGTTACTGATGTGGTCATTGGGATCTTCACTAGGTAGTCCCCTAAATTGGCAATTCTGCTGCAAGAATGTGATGAGAGAAGTCTTTAGCTTGAAATTGTTGGCCTGCACTAGTGGCCTCACAATGCTAGATGAGCATCTTTCAAAATTTGGAGTCAAATAGTCTTTCATGGCCCTATAGTTTTGCTTATTCTCATCAGCCATGTTACTAATCTGAGCGTCTTCAAGTGCCCTTCTCTCTTTCCTTAGTTGCCGCGAAGTCTTTTCAATCTCTAGGTCAAAGAGTACTTCCCCGAGTGATCTAGTTCTTCACATAAACTGTAAAAATCATGAAAAACAAGTGAATATACAAAATAAAACAAAATAAATAAAGAAAATAAAATAAATCAAATTTAAATAAAAAAATAAAATCAAACCAAACCAAATAAAATAAAATAACTAAAAGTCCAATCTAGTATTGTAACATCCCCATTTTACCTAAGTCAATTAGCTCGGTGTTCCCGGCTAATTAGAGAGAGATTAGCGATTAATTGAGAATTAATCGGCTAATCTCAAGAGCAAGAGCAAGAGCAAGAGCTTAGTAAATTAAGTTTATAATGATTAAGACACTTAAGACAACTCTTGAAAAATTAAACCCCAAATTAAGCATATGCTTAACCGTAATGCAAGACATCATAAAAAGTGTAATTGACAAGAGTTAACTCATGGGTAATTAAGCCAATTAAGTTAAATTACATTTAAATAATTCTAATAACATTTAGAGATAAAAGTTCTTCCATGCATATGCCCTAGAAAGACCTACCAAGGAGGAGCAACATCTCACCCTTCATTCAAACTCTTTAATCCTACACCATTAGATCAAAAGCCAAGACTAGGATCCTTGTCATCCACCATTAGATCTTGACACTTGGATGAGTCTTAGACAAGCAACCAAATCCTAAGAGGGGTATTCCCCTTTAACCCCTAGAGAAAAGCATAAATTGGGCATTAGAATGCCTCCAAGACTCAAGGAAAAACAACACTCCCTTTTGCCCCATGGTTTTTCCCACTCCTTAGCTTGTGTAAGCAAAAATCACATCAATCTCCTCCCCTCTTTTTGCCCCAATCAGCCCACTTTCCTCATTTCATTTTCCATTCCTCTCACTAAAACACCAAAAGCTCTCTCCTCTCTCCAAGTCTCATCCTACTCTTTTGTTCCTTCCATCTTTCTTGTTCTTCTTCCAACCTTCTCACTACTCCCTACCTCATCTCCATCACCATTCTCACAAGCCCTTCAAGGACCACCCTCTTTGGTTCTTGGAGAAGTAAAAACAAACACTCACCTAGCCCCAATATCAAGCTCAAGGAGGAGGAGGCCATCTCCAACCATCTTCATCTTCCAAGCCTTCAAGAGAAACTCTTTGGTAGTGACTCTAAACCCTTTTTCTCTCTTGTTTTTCAAGCTTTAGAACTCCTATGCTCTCCATAGCTAGGAGGTTTTAAAGATTGATTATGGGCATCATAGCCATTCTTGTCACAAAATGAGATGTTGTTGCTTGTATGGTGGTTTGTTGGAAACATGTTTTCGGTTTGGTGTGATGCATGGCTGAACCTACTATTTTTGAACTCCAACATGTTAGTTTTTCACTGATCTTTCATGGTATATGAGTGTTTTATAACTTGAGAATGATTTCTTGAAAGTGAGGTTGAGTGTTTTGGAGAAAACATGAGGAAAATCAAAACGTGAAATCTGGATTTTCTGACATTCTGTAAAGCGAACGGTATAACTTTTTCCAGAAAACTCAGAAATTAGTGGAACTAATTTTATATGAAAATAGACTCAGATATCTTTCCATACATATAAATTATATAAGATTCGGAGTTAAAATGAGTGAGATATGATTTTTCAAAGTGGACTGTTCTCGGATCGGTTTCTGTCTGGGCAGTCTACACTAAAATGTGTATAACTCGAGCTACAAAAATGATTTTTGAGTGAGACCAAGTTTAAATGAAAGCTAAGACATAGAGGAACAAACCCCTAAAACAGTTTTCTCAGATTCCTTCTGAGCAATTATAATGAGAGGTCACAATCCACTGTACCGGGAGTGAACCTAGAAACTGAACAAGTCAGAATAAAATATGCATAACTGGAGTTAGAAAATGAATTTTTGAGTGGGACTTGTTTTGTTAAAAACTAGACTCAGAACCCTATAAGTATATAAAATTTCGCATTAAAATGATAAAATACCAATTTATGGTGAATTTTTAAAGTTACTGCCTAGGGTAAAAGTAAAATGGTCAAAACTTAACCTTAAGTAAGACTATGTATAAATGACTTAAAGGGGTAAAAGGCCTTAGTCTAAAGAAATGAAACTTCATAATTCACTTAATGAGAACTAGATAAAATAAAATGCCAAGCTCACCTAATCCTTAACAAAAGGGGCGAACAAAAAGAAAACCGAATGTAAATGTAGTTAATGTACTCGATTAAGTTCATAAGATTCTAATCAAACTATGATGCGATACCTAAGCTATAAATCTTCCAAATTAAAATATGAAAATCATATAAGTCAAGTTAGAATAATTGAGAAGAGGAATCAATAAAACAAAAGCCAATGTAAAAGCTTGCACCTAATTTACTAAGCTAAGCTCATAAGACTTTGCTTGAGAATATGCCTATGTTTAGGTTGCAAGCATGATGTGATGATGATGTGATTATGATGCCATGATATGATGATATGATGTGATGATATGATGATGATGATATGATATGATGATATGATATGATGCTTTGTGATCTTGGTATCTTTGTCTGGCAAAATTTTGGGAAGTTGCGGCCTAGCCGTTATGCTGCCGAAATTTTGTAGAAATTATGGACTTAGAAATATTTTGCATCATAAGTTTAATAAGAAAAGATTGGATAAAGTATGATTCTTCAAAAGGGAAGGTGACCTAATTTAAGTTTCCCCTCACCCACGACTCACATGAGGCATGGCATGACCCAGCTAGTGTAAGTACCGAAATTCTATGGTGGCGACGGCCACGGTATGAGCTCATTACCACTTATGTTTAGTGGGTGAAAAGAAAAGGACTTAAGATAAGAAAAGAAAAGAAAAGGGACTTCGGTCCACCCCGTGAAGGAGGCATAGCCAGAAGCGGGAAAGTTACAAGTCAAGTAAACCAGATAAGAGAGATAAGAAAGAGACTTCGGTCAAGAAAACTACTAACTCATGAAATGTCTGCTTTCATATGTTTACCTATTTTACTTCAATGCTTCTAATAAGAACGTATGCTTAAAAGTGAATCCACTTCGGATAAATATGTTTTCGAAAATCCTAGTAACTGAATCTTGTATGTTCACACCTATTTCTTAAGAAAACCGAAGTGGCTGGGACGATGACGATGACACCTCCGTGTCGGGTTCGAGTCCTACTGAGAAATCTTATTTCTCACTCTAGTTACTTTTCCGCATCGTCACCAAATTTTTTGTTGGCACATCCGATGGAGTAAAGCATGGATCCGTGACACTGTGAGCGGACGGACGACGTGGGATGCTAGACGAAGCTATTTTGGGACTTATAGCGATCGTCACTTTGCATCTTCGTATATTTCGCTTTGAGATGAGCTTCGTCACTGGAGTTTGTATTTAGTACCTAGAATTTGGATCATGGCCCGTCCATGGGCTTTCTTCGATGTAATGCTGTTACATATATGCATGTTTATAAATACTATGAACCTATGTGGATGAAATGAATAGTTATGTAATGCAATGTATTTGTGAATTTCTACTTATTTACCTTCCTCTTGTTTTATGATATTTGGGTATTTATTTTATGCGACACGCTCTTTCTCTATATCTATCTACCTTCTCGCTCAAGGCTTTACTTTCCAAAGCGATGACGTATTTCAGTTAAGAAAAGAAAATCTTACCGTATTTTCCGCGTAATTTAATTTCAAGTGAAGTTTAATTTTCCACGAGCATAAGTAACAACTAATAAAACGCCGTAATACGACTTAAGCGTAGTATGGGTTTATTAGGGTGTTACAAGTATCCTATTAGTTATGAGTGATATTGATACTATCCCCGGCAACGGTGCCAAAAACTTGATGCAGCTTCGACTAGTTTACCAAATCATACAACTAATAAAGTGATGAAAAAGATATTGTTTCCACGAGGATAGATCAATTACCAAGTAACTAACATGAATGACTATTTGAATTAGAAGAATAGAATGAGTAGAAAAAATTAAAAGAAATGAAATAAAACAAGAGAATAAAATTGCACATAAAACAACTTAAATCATTGGGATGGACACTAGGGCTAACTGACTTCACCTAACTATGGACTCAATTACCATGGATCTCAATTATCTGGTTTTTACCTTAATTGAATGGTCAGATTCCCTAAACTAATTCCAAGCCTTTCTCAAGGTCAAGAAATTCTCTTTACCCTAAATTGATTGCTTAATTTCTTAGTTACAAACTAATTTAGGAAAAGGTTGAAGCTTTATGGATTCCTAAGATGACCATATGAGTCACGTTTATCTATCTTTAGTTTTTACTTAACTCACGGTATTAATGATGAGAAGCTTTGTTTACAAACCCTATCTCTAGTTATTGCAAACCAACAAATCAGTTGAATGGTGGGCAATCACTCAAAAGCATTAGGAACAATCGTAAACACTTAATAATCAAGATAAAAACATAAATAAAATCAATTAATGAGTAATATCATCACATAGGTGGATCCATCAACACCCTAGAACGGGGTTTTGTTAATGATGGAATCACAAATAATAGAAAAGGTAAAAGAAAGAACAAAAGAAAGAGTAGCCATGAAGAAGAACAAGGATTCCAATGTATTGAGGGTGAAGGATGTCTCCAACTCTCCACAATGCTCCTCGAATCTTTAAGTCTTTTCTCTAGGGTTGCCTCCAGTGTTTAGAGTGTCAAAAGGTGTCAAAAAGGTCGTCCAAATCCTTTAAATAATGCCCCAAGACCTTCTCCTGCAAGGTTGCTTTGAAAAATAGACTTTCCACATTTATTGCAGCCATGCTCAATCATACTATTCATGCTCGAGCATGCTCCATTGTACCATAGACTTGTTCTCTCTATTTCGGGCTGTGCTCGAGCGCAGGATCTTATGCTGGAGCGTGCAACTCAAACAACAACTCTATAAATTTGCCATTTTTGCTCACTTCCAGGCTCAATAGCAAGCATAATAGTTGGAATTTGCCATCAAATGTGGAAATAGCAATTGTAGATATTTGAGTAAGCTTTCCAATGCATAAGAACCACCTCAATTGGAGTTCTGTAACTCATGATATAGTCAAAATACTGATGAATGGTTAGGCTTGACAGCATCAAAGACAAAATGCCATCTCAATTTTGTTTTGCTTTTTTGTACTAGAAGACTTGAGAATCCCGAAAAGTGCTCAACAACAAAGTTGGAGATCTCCTTCTCATGTTTCCAAAGAGTCCTAAATCATGTCAATTTGACTTTTAAAGAGTTAGATATGAATTTTCTCTTGCGACATGGTCTTGAAATCTAGCAAAATGGACTACTTAAGACTCCAATAGAACTCCTCTTTCACTTGAGTGCTTGTATCTAATTGAGACATGATGACAACATAAATAACTAACAAAAATATGAGAAAATGACAAACAAACTAGAAAAGAACCTAAATCAAAGAAACTAACTAAAAACAACTAAAATGCCCAAGTAAATTCATGTAACTAAAACCTAACTCTAAGTAAAACAAAACAAAAATAACTCACTATGGGGAGTTATCAATGTTGATGAGAAGGAACTTCAAAAACATTTTCATCATCATCTCTAGTGGTCATTTGAAGGTTCTATTGGGCATGGGAGTTTTCGTTTAATGACATATTTTCCATTTCCACTTCCAGATAAGCAATGTTCTGATTTAGGTCATTTTTCTTTTCCATGAAGCTTATGTGGAATTTCCTATAGAGATATATTCTTCCTTTCTAGTACCCCATTTTGTTGAGGAGTTCTAGAAGAAGAGAAATTATGAGAAATGCCATTTTCTTCACAAAAGTTTTCAAAAGCATGCTTTTCAAATTCTGCACCATGATCTGATCTAATGGAAGTGAAGCAAAAACCTTTTTCATTTTGAATTCTTTTTGAAAAGGATTTGAAGACCTGAAAAGCATCATCCTTATGGGTTAGGAACATAACCCATGTAAATCTTGAAAAATCATCCACAATGACTAAACCATATCTCTTACCTCCTAGACTGGCAGTTCTAGTTGGTCCAAAGAGATCAAGATTTAAAAGCTCAAGTGGTCTAGTAGTAGAAACTACATTTTTACTGTGGAAAGAACTTTTGGTTTATTTGCCTTTGAGACAGAATTCACAAGAGGAATTATTTTCAAAATCAATTTTTGGCAAACCTATGACTAGTTCTTTCTGAAAGATCTCAGAGATCAATTTCATATTAGCATGACCAAACTTTTTCTACCACAGCCACTTTTTATCCAAAAAGGAAGCTAAGCATTTTACATTCTGATCTAAGAGATCATCTAGATACAATACATGCGTATTGTTATGCCTCTTAGCAGTAAGAATAATCTTGTCATTTGTAGAATCCTTAATAATATAGTGTAAGGATTCAAACACAACTTTGTAGTTTTGGTCACAAAATTGACTAATAATCAAGACATTGTGAGTTAATCACTCTACTAACATTACATCATTTATCACGTCGGAATTGTTCTTACCAATATTACCTATACTAACTACTTTGGATTTGATTCCATCGGTAAATTTGACTATTCCCCTATCCTTTGGTTTTAGGTTTCCGAACTAGGATTTATTTCTAGTCATGTGTCTGGAGCATCCATTATCCAGATACTACTTGTTTTCCTTTTGATGAATTGATTTAAGGTATACCTGCATTAGAAGCATTTTTAACTTTAGGTACTATATTTTCTTGGGTCCTTTTGGGTTAGCAGGTTTCTTGTCCTTTTTCACTATTTGTCATTTTGCTTTCCTTCTAGAGAAGCATCTTTCAGAAGTGTGACCCTTTTTGAAGCAGTAGATACAAGTTGGAATTAAACTTGAAATATCCTTAGATGATTTTTCATCATCTTCCTTCTCATAGCCTAAACCAATTTTATAAAGGTAAGGTTTTTGAATGCCAAATATCAAGTCCAGATTTTTGGAGCCATTAATCATTTTCTCAAGATCAGATTTGAGGAGTTTGAGTATTTCTGAAGCTCAGAAAACATCAAAAGATGTCCTATCTTGAGTTTCAGAAACTTTGTCTTTTAGGACTACTACTTTCTTCTGAAGAGCAAAACTTTCACTTTACATTTTGTTCTTTTTATGCCCAACCTTCTCATTCTTAGTCTTGAGTTTTTCAAACTCTAAAGACAATTTTCAAAAATCTTTTCTCAAAGATGCATAATGAGAGGCAAGAGACTTGGAATTATCTAAGAGTTCATCATAAGCTTTTTCAAGGTTTTCATAAGCAAGCTCAGGTTCAGACTCATGTATCTCAATTTCTTCATTTGAGATGATATCAGCCATGAAACAGAGGTTTGCAACAATCTCTTCTTCCTCTTGAGATTCAACATTTTCTTGCTCTCCATCTAGATTTTCCTATGTGGCCATCATAGCCTTTTCTTTAGAGTCTTTTTCTTTCGAGCTTTCTTTAGTCTAGGATATTGTGATTTGATGTGCCCCGATTCCTTGCACTCAGAGCATATTACTTTATCTGCTTTGACTTTGCTCTTCTTGTCCCTTTTGAGCCATGCTTTTGAGATTCTTCTCAATAGGTGAGCTATTTTATCATTTTCATCATTAGAATTAAGATTAGAGGAATTTTCATTTTCTTCATCCAATTCTTCTGAGGCTTTCATGGCTTTGGAAGAGCTGAATTTCTTCTGAGTGGTCTTAAGGGCAATGGATTTTCCCTTCTTTCTAGATTCCTTAGAAATTTCCTTTAATTCGATCTCATGAGTCTTTAAGGACCCAATGAGGGCATCCAAGCTAAGTACGTTCAGATCTCTAGCTTCTTAGATGGCAGTAACTTTGGGAAGCCAAGCCTTTGAAAGACTCATTAAGATCTTTCTTACTATTTCTGCATTTGAGTACCTTTTACTACTAATTTATGATATGAATAAATCTGGTAGTCATTTAATCAATATTGTCATGCTCTAGCATATTGAACATTTCATATTTATGAACTAGCATGCTAATTTTCGTTTCTTTAACTTGATCTATTCCTTCATGAAGCACTTGAAGTCTATCCCAGATTTCTTTGGCAGAATCATAGGATATAATTTTGTCATATTTGCTTTTGCTCAAGGCACACGTGAGCAAGTATTTTGCCGTGGCATTCATTTGAACTTTCATTTTGTGCTTATCAATCCATTCATTTCTAGGAATGATTCTGACTACAACTAGTGGAGGATGTTCTGGATCAGTTACTACTTGTGGTGCTAGTTGTTCCACAGTGGTTACATAGTCACCATTCTTCATTATTTCCCACATATCCAAACTTGTGGACTTAATGAAGAGTCTTATTCTATCCTTCCAATATGGATAGTCTTCACCATTGAAATAGGGAAGATGATTTATGGAGTGACCTTCTACGATGTGATGAATTTGATGGGATCTTTAACCTCTGCAACCTTCAGGAAGCTTAACCCCAAAGTTAGGCTCTGATGCCAATTGTTGGAAGAGATAACACGAGAAGGGGGGTTGAATCGTGTTGTTTCAAACTTAAGAGTAACCTGAAAATTTGAAATTAAAAATTTATCTCATGTCTTAGACTTGGATTGCGGAAGCTTTATATTAGTTAAAGAAGGCTTATATGTTTATAATTATTTAAAATGATGAGCAAATTGAAATTAAACACATAGATAGTATAACTTAAGTGATCAAGTTAGAAAGCTAAGTAGCTATGGAAGAACCACACAAGAAATTTTTATACTGGTTTGGCTAACCACTTGCCTACTTCCAGTCTCCAACTTTTTGTTGAGATTTTATAAAAACCTGAGTATTGTTTGCTCAAACTTCTCCAAGCTTCTTACACTAGAGTAGTCTTTTCTCAAGCCTCTCCAAGCTTTAACTCAAGTATTCCTTATCCTAGTTTCTCCAAGCTCTACCTGATCACTACTGGATCTGTGTACAAGTTTTGAGATTTGAAAAATAATTTGTTAACACTCACACTAACTCTCTTTACAGAGTATAAACAATATTTTCTCAGTGTGTGTGACTTCTCTAAATTTTCAAAGAGAGAATCTTATCAAATACAAAGCAGAAAAGAAGATTTTCTATCTAACAAAAGATTCAATGAGTAACTTTCTAGAGGTTCAGAAGGTAAAGAAAGTTGACAGTCAAGTCCTACAAGTGAAGAAGATATTCAGTCATTCTAATATTCTTTCTTTGACATCCAACCTTTTATAGACATTTGAAATATATCTGTTGAAGCTTTCAGTTCTTAACTTTTGAAATTCTCTTTGAACTACTGGTCTAAAACTGGATAGAGAAGCAATAGTCTTCCTTTTTCTCATTCTTTGAAGCTTGTGCAGAGATAGAAAAGTAGCCATTTGTTGATATACCAACTGTGCAAACTTGTTAGCGCTTCTTCTGCCTTTTGTCAAATCATCTTTTTGACTTTTTGAATTTGTCTTTGAAGCGTGTTGAGGAAGCATTGAAGGTATGACAAGCATGAGAAGTATGTTTTTGGTGATATCCCTTATGGATAGTTCATCCCTCTGGACAGAGTCATCTTTTTGAATTGGCATATTTCAGCTTTCTAGGCTCATCTTTCCTTTCTAAAGTGCAGCTTCAACCTTCTGAAATTCTTCTTTTTTGTTTCTAAACAAAATAGCTCAAGAGACACAAAGCATATATTCCAAATAAAGTATATTATAGTATAAAGCTATGTATAATGATGCTTTGAAGGCTTTTTGAGTGCTTAAGCTATTTGTTGAATTTCATTCTCACAGAAGAATTTGTTATTCGAATTAGCCTTTTCTTGGTCAAAAATATTTGCTTGTATTCTAATTTGGTTTTTATTAAAACCCTTAAAAAATAAATTCAGTTTATAGCCTTAGAATAGCTTCTGAGAGGCATTAGAGCTAACAAAAGAGAGAAAAGAACTTAATTATCTTGATTTCATGAAGAGCCTGACATGTTCATATGTTTTCAGTATATTGGTACTATAATATTTTAATACACTTCAGTTATTATTCATAGTGTAATTCATGAATTGATTTTTTATTGGCTTACCCAAATGACAAGTGTGTGAATAAAATGAGCTTTGCTTCAGATAGTATGTTTTCAAACTATAAAACTAAACAGTTTGTATAATATGTTTAACTTTTTCATAATAAACCGAAGCAACTGGAGATGATAATGATGATGCTATGTATAATAGTTAAAGAATCCTATTGAGAATTTAAAATTCTCACTCTTGTTTCCGTGTTATCTCTAGATAGTTCGAGAAGTTGCAAAGACAGCTGAAGTTGTTGTCAGATAATGTCTGACTAGGTAATAGTAACAACTCCTGAGTATAGTACTATGACTTAAGCATAGTACTGTATAGAGAAGGATGTTACAAAATGGTATCAGAGCAGTTCGTCCTATCCGGACCTGGGATGGGCTGGTTATGCTTCCGAGGAGGCATACTCTGAAAGTTTAGGAAGGCTGTACTTTAGGTCCTTATATGATAAGGACATAGATATCTATGCATGGCAGCCTTGTTGTATGCTGCAGCTTATCTGTTGCACTTGACGACATATCGAGCTTGATCACCTCAATATGAAGTTTGGTGTAGGCAGGAAACTACAACATTCAGCTGACTTACTAAGAATAAAGAAATTTTGAGGACAAATTTTTTTTTAGGAGGGTGGTAATGTAACATCCACCGGAATTTTCTTATCGTTTTTGCCCAAATTGTTTAGTTTTTACCGAATCATTGAAGTTAATTAAAATTTGACTAAATATTTATTTAGGATCAATTAATTAATAATTAATTAAGTTTAGATATGAGGGAATAAGGTCAGAAGCACAGAAGATTTTATGAGAAACTTTCTTAAACCAATTTACTGATTTAAAGGAAATTGGTAAGATTACGATATTTTAAACTATCGGAACCGAACTAATAGAATTATATGCCCAAAACCCTATAACCTAATGCCTGAATACTCAACCATTTAAACCCTAAGGGTGTCACCACCAAGGCAATAAACATGAAGAGAGTTGGCTGAAATTTGGCCTCCAATTCTCAACCAATCAAATTGCCAGTTTCTAACTACCCTCTTTATGTTTAAATCAGATTTTTCTGCTTCATTCCATGCTGATTAAAAAGTAAGAAAGGGTGAAAGTAGGAAGATGTGAGAGGCTGGAAAACCAAAACTCCTTAGTAGTCCATACAGCGGAGTTTACGGCTCTACCTACAGCTGTTTAAGATCGATGAAACTATTTTTAAATGAGAGTAGACATTCAAGGCTTTCCATACATACATAATATAAGGCCATTGGATTAGTATTGAGAGAGATATGAATTTTGGAAATTTGACCTTGGTTTCCAAGTTTGATTCTGGACAGACTAGGTTGTCCAGGACAAAACTTGCCCTATACAACTTGAAATTCAATGAAACCAACTTTGTTAGAAAGCTTACACATAGGAGAACATTCCATACAAATTTCAGAGTTAGATTTGGTCCTGTTTACTCCCAATGGTTCGAAGAATTTGCCCTATGTCCAAACTGGGCCAAAATATGGCAGCTCAGGAAGATCAAGTTTCAGAGCTGATATCTCGAATTATACTCATTCAAATGATATGCAATTTATTTCATTTGAAAGGTCGCTTTGTTAGCTTTACAGTGATATAAATTTTGCATGATTTCACATATATTTCTATTTTTGGTGAATTTTCTCTTATAAAAGTACAATTCTGGCTAGAAATAGGGTAGTCTGGAATAAAACACAAATAAATTGAATTAATATCAGAACTCGGAACTTGGCAAATAATAAGCTAGATCGGGTATACTTAATATTGAACTCGGAATTTAGAAAACACATGCATAAAAGTCATGGAAGAATAATTATGGATCAAGGTCGGAAATCGGAATTACACAGCACATAAAACACTTTGAAATCGGAAGTCAAGGATAAGAATATAATACCTAAAATACTTAAAACTTGAAGTCAAGGATTTTCAACATAAACTCGGAATCAATACCAGAATATGAAACCTTCTACCTGAATCCCGAAAGTCGAGAAAACTAGGATGCTTTAAAAACTCTTATACACGTAGTTCCAAAACTTGATCCAGAATCAATCTCAGAGATCGATTCTAAACATAGCCTCGAAAGTCGGGAATCAAAAATATTAAACTTATGTACATAATCCCAAAAGTTGGAACCTATATAATCTCAAAACTTAGAACCAATGTAATCTTGGAAGTCGATCCTAAGCTCAAACTCGGGAACATTAATAAAAGTTTAAAACTTGCAAGATAAATTAAGACTTAAGATTTTAAACTTGCACCTAACTACGTAAGCTTTGCTTATAAGACTTTGTTGTGAGTGACAACTAATGGAGATATGATGTTCTAGATTGGGTTTGCTGTTTGATTAAAATTTCCTAGTTGTCTGGCACTATTCAGGGGGAAGCGGACATGATCTGTCATGCTGCCGAATTTTCGGCAGAAGCATATGAAGTTATGATAGCTTCTGTTATGAAGATTAAGTTTTGAATATGAAATTCTATATGCAAGGATATATGAAAATAAATGATGAAGCATATATATGAGTGCATTCAGCATGTCTATACATGATTATGTAAGAGAATGAAAGGATATGAATATATTAAATATAGATCCCTTAACCTGGAGGCAGTTTTGAGATCCCTCCTTGTGAAGGCAGTTAAATAAGATAAGATTGGGTCCCTTCACTTAGAGGCAGTTAATTGGGTCCCTCCCTATGAAGGCAGTTAAAAGATATGATGAAGGTTCCATATTCTTAAGAAACGTGACATGGCGATCATGCTCTGATAGGGTATGACATGGCGATCATACTCTGGAATGTGACATATAAAGATTCTATGATGAAAGATATGATGATGAGTCCATATTCTTAAGGAACGTGACACGACGATTACGCTATGATGGGGTATGACATGGCGATCATATTTTGGAATGTGACATATAAGGATTCTATGATGAAAGATATGATGATGAGTCCATATTCCTCAGGAATGTGACATGGTGATCACACTCTGATAGGGTATGACATGGCGATCATACTCTAGAATGTGGCATAATGATCCCACACCTTAAGGAATATGACACGGTGATCACTTCCCGATAAAGTATGACATGACAATCATACTCTGGGATGTGGCAGGAAGAACATATTCCTAAGGAGTGTGACATGGTGATCACATCTCGATGGAGTATAGCATGGTGATCGTACTCTAGAATATGTGTAACAAGTAAAGGAAGAAAAGAAAATTATGTGTATCTGCATAAATTCAAGTACAAGTAAAGGCAAGTGCAGATTTTATGTTTTTAGTATATCAGTGTTATAATATTTTAATACGTTTCAGTTATTATTTATAGTGTAATTCATGAATTGATTTTGTATTGGCTCACCCAAATGACAAGTGTGTGAATAACATGAGCTTTGCTTCGGACAGTATGTTTCCAAACTATAAAACCAAATAGTTTGTATAACATGTTCACCTTTTTCATAATAAACCGAAGCAACTGGAGATGACAACGATGACGTTATGTATAATAGTTAAAGAATCCTACTGAGAATTTAAAATTCTTACTACTGTTTCCGTGTTATCTCCAGATAGTTCGAGAAGTTGCAAAGACAGCTGAAGTTGTTGTCAGATAAGGTCTGACCAGGTAACAGTAACAACTCCTGAGTGTGATACTATGACTTAAGCATAATACTGTACAGAGGAGGATGTTACAAAATGGTATCAGAGCAGTTCATCCTATTCGTACCTGGGATGGGCTGGTTATGCTTCCGAGGAGGCATACTCTAAAAGTTTGGGAAGGCCGTGGTTTAGGTACTTACATGATAAGGACATAGATATCTACGCATGGTAGCCTTGTTGTATGTTGTAGCTTATTTGTTGCATTTGACGGCATATTGCGCTTGATCATCTCAATATGAAGTTTGGTGTAGGCAGGAAACTACGACATTCAGCTGGTTTACTAGGAATAAAGAAATTTTGAGGACAAAATTTTTTTTAGGAGGGTGGTAATGTAACTTCCTCCGAAATTTTCTTATCATTTTCTTATCACACTCTGGAATATGGCATAATGATCCCATACCCTAAGGAATATGATATGGCGATCACTTCCCGATGGAGTATGACATGAGGATCATACTATGGGATGTGGCAGGAAGAACATATTCCTAAGGAGTGTGACATGGTGATTGCACCTCGATGGAGTATGACATGGCGATCGTACTCTGGAATATGTGTAACAAGTAAAAGAAGAAAAGAAAATTATGTGTATCTGCATAAATTCAAGTACAAGTAAAGGCAGTGTAGATTTTATGTTTTCAGTATATTGGTGCTATAATATTTTAATACGTTTCAGTTATTATTCATAGAGTAATTCATCAATTGATTTTGTATTGGCTCACCTAAATGACAAGTGTGCAAATAAAATGAGCTTTGCTTCGGACAGTATGTTTTCAAACTATAAAACCAAACAGTTTGTATAACATGTTCACCTTTTTCATAGTAAAC
Organism: Pterocarpus santalinus; assembly: GCA_031439595.1. Taxonomy (NCBI): domain Eukaryota; kingdom Viridiplantae; phylum Streptophyta; class Magnoliopsida; order Fabales; family Fabaceae; genus Pterocarpus; species Pterocarpus santalinus. The sequence continues at coordinate 17,134,161 of CM062528.1, forward strand.
CAAAGCAACTAGAGATGACAACGATGACATTATGTATAATAGTTAAAGAATCCTACTGAGAATTTAAAATTCTCACTCTTGTTTCCGTGTTATTTCCAGATAACTCGAGAAGCTGCAAAGATAGCTGAAGTTGTTGTCAGATAAGGTCCGACTAGGTAACAGTAACAACTCTGAGTGTGGTACTATGACTTAAGCATAGTACTATACAGAGGAGGATGTTACAAAATGGTATCAGAGCAGTTCATCCTATCCGTGCTTGGGATGGGCTGGTTATGCTTCCGAGGAGGCATACTCTGAAAGTTTAGGAAGGCCATGCTTTATGTCCTTACATGAGATGGACATAGAAATCTGTGCATGGCAGCTTTGTTGTATGTTGCAGCTTATCTGTTGCACTTCACGACATATTGAGCTTGATCACCTCAATATGAAGTTTGGTGTTGGTAGGAAACTACGACATTCAGCTAGCTTACTAGGAATAAAGAAATTTTGAGGACAAAATTTTTTTTTAGGAGGGTGGTAATGTAACATCCTCCGGAATTTTCTTATCGTTTTTCGCCAAATTGTTCAGTTTTTACCGAATCATTGAAGTTAATTAAAATTTGACTAAATATTTATTTAGGATCAATTAATTAGCAATTAATTAAGTTTAGATATGATGGAATTAGGTTAGAAGTATAGAAGATTTCATGAGAAACTTTCTTAAACCAATTTACCAATTTAAAGGAAATCGGTAAGATTACGATATTTTAAACTGTCGGAACCGAACCAATAGAATTATATGCCCAAAACCCTATAACCCAATCACTGAATACTCAACTATTTAAGCCCTAAGGATGGTGCCACAAAGGCCACAAACATGAAGAGAGTTGGCTGAAATTTGGCCTCAAATTCTCAACCAATCAAATTGCAAGTTTCTAACTACCCTCTTTTTGTTTAAATCAGATTTTTCCCCTTCATCCCATGCTGATTGTGCCACTTTCTCTCCTTGCTTTAGCCTTCATCTTCTCTTCTCTTCTTAACCAACTCCATCAAAACTCCAAGCTTGACAAGGTTCCATCAATCCAAACACCAAAACTTAGCAAAATCACATACAAAGAGGTAGGGATTCAATCTTGTTCTTGATATTCTGGTTGTGGGTGGCTGATTGTGGCTTTATTTTCTCATTTCTTGAGGTAATGATTGAATGAATATGATGATCTTTGGCTGATTGGTTAGTTGTTTTTGATGTTTAAATCGATTAAGAGGTAAGAAAGGGTGAAAGTAGGAATATATGAGAGGCTGGAAAACCGAAACCCCTCAGCTGTCCACATGGCGGAATGTACAGCTCTACCTACAGCCATTTAAGATCGATGAAACTATTTTTAAATCAAAGTAGACATTCAGGGCTTTCCATACATATATAATATAAGGCCATTGGATTAGTATTGAGAGAGATATGAATTTTGCAAGTTTGACCTAGGTTTCTGAGTTTGATTCTGGACAGACTAGGTTGTCCAAGGCAAAACTTGCCCTATACGACTTGAAATTCAATGAAACTAACTTTGTTAGAAATTTTGCACATAGGAGAACATCCCATAAAAGTTTCAGAGTTAGATTCGGTCCCGTTTGCTCCTAATGGTTTGAAGAAGTTGCCCTATGTCCAAACCGGGCCAAGACAAGGTAGTTCAGGAAGGTCAAGTTTCGGAGCTTATATCTTGAATTATACTCCTTGAAATGATATGCAACTTTTCAGCTGAAAGGTCGCTCTATTAGCTTTACATTGATATAAATTTTGCATGATTTCACATAGATTTCTATTTTTGGTGAATTTTCTGTTATAAGAGTGCAATTCTGGATAGAAATAGGGCAGTCTAGAATAAAACACAAATAACTTGAATTAATATCGGAACTTGAAATTTGGCAAACAATGAGCTAGATCTGATATACTTAATGTTGAACTCGGAACTTAGGAAACACATGCATAAAAGTCTTGGAAAAACAATTATGGATCAAGGTCGGAAATCAGAATCAAAAACATTAACCTTATATACATAACCCCGGAGGTTGGAACTTATATAATCTCGTAACTCGGAACCAGTGTAATCTCAGAAGTCGGTCCTAAGCTCAAACTCGAGAACATTAATAAAAGTTTTAAACTTGCAAGATAGATTAAGACTTAAGATTTTAAACTTTCACTTAACTACCTAAGCTTTACTCATAAGACTTTGTTGTGCATGACAACTAATGGAGATATGATGTTCTATATTGGGTTTGCTATTTGATTAAAATTTCCTAGTTATCTGGCACTATTTAGGGGGAAGCGGACATGATCCGTCATGCTGCCGAATTTTCGACAGTAGCATATGAAATTATGATTTGTGTTATGAAGATTAAGTTTTGAATATGAAATTCTATATGCAAGGATATATGAAAGTAAATGATGAAGTATATGTGTGAGTGCATTCAGCATGTCTATGCATGATTATGTATGAGAATGAAAGGATATGAATATATTAAATGTAGATTCCTTCACTTGGAGGCAGTTATGAGATCCCTTCTTATGAAGGTAGTTAAATAAGATAAGATTGGGTCCCTTCACTTGGAGGCTGTTAATTAGGTCCCTCCCTATGAAGGCAGTTAAAAGATATGATGAAGGTTCCATATTCTTAAGGAACGTGACATGGTGTCACGCTTTGATGGGTTATGACATGGCGATCATACTCTATAATGTGACATATAAAGATTCTATGATGAAAGATATGATGGTGAGTCCATATTCCTAAGGAATGTGACATGGCGATCACGCTCTGATAGGGTATGACATAGCGATCATACTCTGGAATATGGCATAATGATCCCACACCCTAAGAAATATGACACGGCGATCACTTCCCGATGGAGTATGACATGACGATCATACTCTGGGACGTGGTAGGAAGAACATATTCCTATGGAGTGTGACATGGTGATCACACCCCGATAGAGTATGACATGGCGATCGTACTCTGGAATATGTGTAACAAGTAAAGGAAGATAAAGGAAGAAAAAAAAATTATGTGTATCTGTATAAATTCAAGTACAAGTAAAGGCGGGTGTAGATATTATGTTTTCTGTATATTGGTGCTATAATATTTTAATACGTTTCAGTTATTATTCATAGTGTAATTCATGAATTGATTTTATATTTGCTCACCTAAATGACAAGTGTGTGAATAAAATGAGCTTTGCTTCAGACAATATGCTTTCGAACTATAAAACCAAATAGTTTGTATAACATGTTCACCTTTTTCATAATAAACCGAAGCAACTGGTGATGACAACGATGATGTTATGTATAATAATTAAAGAATCCTATTGAGAATTTAAAATTCTCACTCCTGTTTCTGTGTTATCTCCAGATAGTTCGAGAAGTTGCAAAAACAGCTGAAGTTGCTATCAGATAAGGTCCGACCAGGTAATAGTAACAACTCCTGAGTGTGATACTATAACTTAAGCATAGTATTGTACAGAGGAGGATGTTACAGCTCAAAAGTTAGGAATTTAGTCAAATGAAGCTAAAATAGGTTATTGGTAACCTAACATATGCATTCAGTAGATGTATTACTAAGAGTGTCCAAAAAGGGGTACTTAGATATGGTTCATGTAAGCTAAATTAATAAGCCTTTCCCTTATGATTATGGTCCTCACATGACCTAGTGGGGAATTTCTTTTCTCATTTCCTTTCCTTATCCCTCCAAAGTTACTTTTCATTGTTTGTGTTTGTAACTTTGTTGTTCTTGCTAGTTTACTATTGTAAATGATCTATATTTTTGGTTTTGAAACGATACTTGGGTTAACCTTTATTTAAATTCAAGAGAAAGTGCTATCTTGATTTGTTGGCAGTATTAGTCGCATAGGCAAAGGGCTGGGAAGTAGGTTTATTTCTTCTTTTTAAAATGATAATTAAACTTGTTAAGTGGTGGTGATATGGATAAGCCATTAAAAAAGGACTTGCTTTTGGATGCATTTGAACTTCAAAGACTCATGATTTGGATGAGATTATTATGAAATCAGATACATTTTGCTATTGTTATTTGTCTTAATTTGTCCCCTTGCACTTGTTTGGACCTTCTAACCATGTATTTAAGTTGTGGATCATTAAAAAGTTTTGATGGTAATTGATATAGTTATTAAGTAATGACCATGAATACACTGATATAGCATGATGAGAAGTTGCAATGACCTTACTAGAATTTGTTACTCTATTCTAGTGTTTCTCGGCCTTGTTGGTTTCAGTAGTACAATGGGTTTTTTTTATTAAACATACATGTTGACTTCATGACATGATGAGGAAGTATCAAGTAATGCAAATGTTTGGGTTTATAAAACTTAACCACACCAACTTGTTTAGATAATAACAAATTTTATCTCGCTTTAAAGTGTACTCTTGATGGTATATGGAATGGGTAGAGGCTTTGATTTTATTTTCAAATGATGATTAAATGTTGTGAGTTTATGATATAACTGATGTATAAACTAGGATCCACTCTTAAAATCGCCGTGGGTAGCAAGGTCTTAATAGTTGAAGGTCAATGTTAGATAAATAAGGATTCACTACCCAATTATGTTATGTAATTATTAACCTGGGTATATTTGGGTTTCCATACTCATATTTATGGCCTTTATAGTCACTCTTTCCAAACTCACTTTTTGCTTGTTAATGCAAAGTCATAGGTGATGACATTGGATTATGAGATAAAGGAGCTAGGTTATGTACTTGTATTAATAATATATTTAATTGTTATGCCTCCATTGCAAGGTTTAGCATATGGACAAAACATGAAATACTTGATCTGTAAATTTAAATAGGACAAATTGAAATATACTACTGATTTTTTGATAGTAGACAAAGATTTTTAGCAATATTCCCAATTTGGTAGGTTGTTGTCTCTTCGTAATAAATACACCAATCTCTTAATTAACCATTTTATATTTGAATCTATCGAGCTCCTTGGAGAATCATGTGTACTTCTGATGATTTCTATGTAGCAAAGCAAAGAAATAACAGGCAAATATACTGATAAAGATCAGAGATTTTATTCTCAATTACTAGACTGTTTCTTATTTAGTTTCATCTTTGCTGCTCCTGCATCGATGGTCAGTTTTTTTTTCTTTCTATGCTCTGAATTTCATATATAAGAGGATAATTATGTCAAAAGTGCAAGCATGGTGAGTAAGATCAAATGCAATGATCCTGAAATAACGGTCTTCTAAACTAGAGCATCACAATAAGAATAGTATAATTTTTTTTTTTAAACTATTGTGTTTGATCAATGACTATAAAATGATGTTAGAATAACTAATTGGTAATAAGAAATTGCACCTAAGAAGGTGCAACACTAGCTAAACCTAAACTATGTGCTCAAAAATAATCAAAGTAAGAAAAGGTCCTAGGTTCTTTGTCTTAGTGTTGAGCCATAACATCTAAGACGAAATTTATTTTTTAATCACTATAGGATTTTCTAACATGCATGGGTTGTGGTTGATGTTAGGTACATTGGGAATAAATATTTACAGATAGCCTTGCATGATTCTCTAAGATCTAATTGGTTCAAACATGAAAATTCTTAACTCAAGGCGTGAAACAAAATTTTGGATAGGTGAATAGCAAGCATAAGTTCTATATCATCCATCATAAGGTGAAGTTTTCTATAACTGCTACTTAGACTTTGTTGGTTTCTTTTGTTCTAGTATCAAGTGATTGGTTAAGCCTAATATTTCTGTGCTCAAGTTTAGGAGATGTTTTGGTGAATTTTGTCTTAAAAAATTTAGAAAGTTATGGAACAGTATCTTTAATGTTAGTCTCATTTGATTTGCAGCATTGGAGCGATATACGATATATTATCTAGTATTTGGCAATAGATGTACGTAGGCTTCTTCCATGCTAAATTCGCTATAACTCAGTTTATTTTCCATGTTTGAGTGCTATTTCTCAAGTTTTTTTGTTTTTCATATTCGTTCTCTTGTTTTATATTGGGTGGTAGTAATATTTGTTTGCTATGTATTAATCAAATGCTTACATTCCTCAAGTGGCAACCTTTTATTTTATTTGAATGTTACTATGAAGGGATTTGCATTCTTCCGTAATCATATAATGGACTCTGAAATCATGTAACTTGACTAAGAAAATGTGGTGATCTGAGAAGGTAAATCATTATCCCGTGAGCAAGTAGGTTGGAATTTTGCACAGCAGATGGAGCTAGGACTTTCACTTAGAGAGCTGAAAAATAAAACTAAGAGGAGAAAGCATGGCAAGGTTATTTGGAGGAATTACTCAGTAGAGGAAGCCACCTAGGAAATGGAAGACTCTATGTATGCCTCTAATCCTTATTCATTCTAGTCTTAAGGTAACAACCTTTTCAAATTCGAGGACCGAATTTTTTAAGATAAGAGAATGTAATACCCTGTTTAAAATAAAATGCTGGAAGTGGAAAATTTTAAAATTTCATTGTAATAAAGGAATTGAATAAAGTTAGAGATGGATAAGTTTTTAATTAAAGAAGAGTATTTAGAAAATAAAGGAAAGAAAAAAAAAAATAAAGCTTAGACCACCTACACCTTAAGTGGTATGAACTACCTTAGCCCCTTCCCTTTTCTTTTCTTCTTCTTCTTTGAGAGTCTTCTCCTCTTCTCATTATGTCTCCATTTAACCATCGTTGCTTTCTCCCTTTGTCACTGCCCTTCTTCGAAACCTTATCTCTTTCTTCCTCAGCACAACATTTTCACCCCATTGCCGGCCACCCTCACATACCCTCTCCACTGTAGTTCACCAATTGCGGTTTTCTCTCTCAACATGCTCTCTCTCTCTCTCTCTTTCTCTCTCTCTCTATAGATTTCTTCTTTTTGTCGCATGCCACCCACCATGGGTAGGGTGCAGTTTTGCTCCCTCTAAAGCCAACCAATAACTCTTGGGTATGTTTTCTTTCCTCACATAGTGGTTTGCTTGTGTTATGTTGTGTTGTGATTTTATTTTATTTTTATAGTGATTATATAGTGAAAATAGGTTGTTGGTCCATGTGCTTTTATGACAATATTTTGGTTGCGGTTCTTGTTTGATTGTATTTTGGGTTGCTCTAAAACTTTGAACCAAGGAAAGTGAAGTAGAGTTTTGAACTTGGTGGGTAGTTTTAATTTTTAGTGGAGTAATACCCTAATAATACCATATTATGCTTAAATCATTTAATGGCATTATTAGATGTTACCTTTAACTAGCAGAAGTTTTTATAATTGAAATTAACGTAATATATAAAAATAACATGTAAATTTTTCTTTTAATAAATCACTTATATTTGAAAACTGAGCCTTTAAGCACTTACTCACTCATATAAATATGAATGTTGTTCCTTGTATCATGGTAATACCGATAGGCATACGATAAAATAGAGATAATACGACAAGCTACTTCAACATACATTAACATAACCATAGATAATAAATCAAAGATCATAATCTCACATACTATTTATCATATATGTAATAGGTCAAATTAAGAAGCAAAACTTTCGGCATGCTCTTAATTACACATAAACTGACCGACTAGGGCTCTTAAGAAAATAAAAAGCACTAGACTACTATCTGCATTCTCATTAGCAAAAGATGTGTAGCCCAACCACTCCTTGTCACACCCAGTCAGGTGCCTTTAGAAGCACTGTCGTGGATACTATTAGCTCGATCTAAAGATGACATGAAAATAGAAATGAGAAATAGTATTTCTCATTAGGATTCTAACTAGATAATTAAGTGTTATCATATCATCCAAGCCACTTCAAGCTTCTTATAAAAAGTTGAGCATACATAACTTTAATTTTAAATAAGTTTGAAATCATTCATTCTCGAAGGGAATTGCTTTTAGTCTTTCTATTATAATCATACCATAATAAATAATGACAACATAATGCATACATGTACGTGCATAGACACAGATATAAGATATTCATGACAATGACTTTGGAAGAAACATAGATACATGCACATATTATGCAATTCCATTAATTGTGACTTCTCTTTGACTTTAGCTTACTTTGACTTTGATTTGACCACAGTCTTTCTTTAACTTTACTTTCTTACTTTCATACTTAGCACATGCATAATGTTCTTTATTTACCCTTGGATAGACTGCTACGAGACATGAGCTCATTCCATGACTGTCATTACACAATAATAATCTAAAATCAAACTCAGCTAACAAGGTGATACCTCTAAATTTGAAGAGTCTCTCAACCTCCTCCAAAGTAGAAGGTTCTCTTGATAGGTCACTTTCCCTTATCGAAGTGATGGACGAATCATACCTGATTATCTTGTCTTTGTGGATCACCTTCTCTTATGTCATTTGTGCCTTAGGGTGAAGGACTTAAGTCTTTCTTATCTTAACACAAGATACATATAAGCATATGACAGCTATTTCTAAGTCCATAATTTTTGTGAAAATTTGACATTATAACAACTACACTAGAAGATTCCCCAAAATTGCAAACCTATACGTAACAAGCATATAGAGCATTCATATCATGTTCAATCATTCTCAAACAATCCATCACATGCATAGATTATGATTCTTCTGGATTTCTCCTCAAGAATCCCAGCATCAATCCCAATATAGCTATAATTACCATATCAATATTCTCATCAACAAGCAAGTTCATCATTTCTCACATGATTAGGGAATAAAGCACACCATGCACACAAAAGTCTTATGGACATAGTTGGATGATTATGCATAATCTTTAAATTTACCACTTTGCCCTTAAGTTTTAGATTAATCTTGAAGAGATATTTTTAACTTCTTATCTTTGCTTATTAACCCTTGAATTTCACATTCTTAGTGTAGTGTTTTTTTAACTCCTATATTTCCTCTCGATAATTTTTCAAGGCTGTGACTTATCTTAGGATTTCTAGTAAAATTTTATCTTGTGATTCTTATTCAATGGATATTCATGTATTCCTAATATTATGATAAAACCAATGGCCTAATCATTTCTCCAAGGACGCTATAAGGGCTTCACCTTGCTCTCTTTGAATTATAATAATTCATGACTAAGTCATAACACTTGGAACATCACTTATTTAATCATTTAGATTTATCAAGTTTTGTACTTAATTAACAACATTTACTTTATCTTTTTCTTCCTAGAGCCGAATTTATGGCTAAATTTTTCCCAAGTTCAAATTTTTTATTCTCTTTTTCATATGTAAATCATAGATTAACCCTTAAAAGTTTCAAACTATTTTCCCTTTTATTTTTTCTTAACAAGGCACCTGTAACACCATCCATTATATAAGTCATGTTAGAGCCATGGAGTTATATTCAGAGGTTACTATGGTGCTATGGAGACTTATAACTTGATAAAAATATAATATATGACCCTGATAACATCATATTTTATTATTGAATAAGAATTTACAATTCCAAGGATTGAAAAATACATCTATAATTTAAAAATACAACACTATGCAAGACATAAATACCATTATACCCAAAATAGGTCTTGCTCTACATCCTTCACTTTACTTGAGTCAGAGTTCTTGGTGCTGGACTCAAGTAATCCATACTCTGCATTTTGTAGGAGACCTAAAGCTCTGCTAACACTTGAAGCATGTTCTTTATACTAAAATTTTTACAGGAACACACAAACAGGTAGTGACAATCTACGATTCTCAGTAGGTACACTATAACACCGTCCCAAGTATAATACTATGCTTAAGTCATAATACCTCACCTAGGAGTTGTTACTGTCACTTAATCGGACCTTGTTTAGCAGCAACCTTTAGTCACCTTGGCTCGGAGGGCCTTCTTCGAAACTTTTGAACTATCTAGAGATAATACGGAAATAAACATAGGAGTGAGAATTATAAATTCTCAATAGGATTCATCAAGAAACTTCATACGATGTCATCGTTATTATCTCCAGCTACTTCAATTTATTACAAAAAGTGAATACATTATACGAACTGTTCTATTTTATAGCTTCAAAACATATAGTCCGAAGCAGAATTCATTTTATCTTATGCACTTAAGTCACATTGGCAATATTTCATTAGAATAATAATCACCGCGTAAGTACAGCATCAATAAAACATGACATATAATTATGCAAATACTCATATATGAATCCATGCAAATGCATTGGTATCTTTCTTTAACTTCCTTTGCTTTCTTTTGTTGGCACACCTAGGCGTTACGTATCACCGTCCCTAGGGTGTTTGCATATGTCTTAATCTTTAGTCTTTACTGCCCTTGGGTAGCCTGATCTAGGAGTGAGCTCATCAACTCAACTCGTGACTGTCATCACACAGACTAACCTATAAGGGGATTCACGTGCCTCTAGTCTTTGAGAGATCTCATTTTGGCCATGTGCCTCTAAATTGAAGGGATCTCATTTTGGCCATGTGCCTCTAAATTGAAGGGATCTCTTCTGGTCACGTGCCTCTAAATTGAAGGGATCTCTTCTGGTCACGTGCCTCAAGAATAGAGGGATCTTAGCTGACCACTTGCCTTCAATGTAGAGGGATCTCATCTGACCACGTGTCTCCAAGGTAGAGGGATCTCATAGTTTTATACTGCCTTCGCAGGGAAAGATTCAATGTGCAACTGCCTCCAAGTGAAGGGACCCATCTTATCTTATTTAGCTGGCTTCATATGGAGGGATCTCATAATTGCCTCTAGGTGAAGGGATTCACATTTAAGATATTTGTATCCTTTCATTCTCATACATAATCATGTATAGACATGCTGAATGCACTCTTACATATGCTTCATCATTTGTTTTTATATATCCTTGCATATGGAATTTCTACATACATATTCTTAACACATAAATGCTCATAACCTTCTTTACAATTCTATCGAAAATTCAACAGCATAACTGAACGTGTTCGCTTCCCCATGAATAGTGCCAGTACTCAGACAATCAATTTTATAGAAAATTCACAATTCAACATCAATTTCATAGGAACATTAGTTGCATTTAAAGCATAGTTGTTGTCATAGCACTTTCACTCTGCCTGATTTTTTTGTAAATCAGGCTATAATTTCTATTTAACTCATCTGGACCTAAATTTTGAATATTTTAGAGTGTTATTGTCTATTTTCTAACTTTTTTGGTCCCATTTAATTTTGATAAGTTTAACTCAAGTTATTTAAGTTTTATCCCGGTCTATCTTATAATTGGCTAGAATTACACACTTAAAAATAAAAATTCCCTAAAAATCGAAAACTAGCTCAAATCATACAAAAAAGGTATCATATTAAAGCTAACAGATAAGCTTTCATTTACAACAAGTTCCATTTCATTTGCTTTAGTAGAGCTCGGGTTATAAGCCCCGAAATTTAACCTTCCTAAGCTATCCTATTTTGGCTCAGTTTGGACATAGGGCAACTTCTTCAAAATACTGGGATCAAACAAAACCATATCTAACTCGAAAATTTTTATGGAGTATTCTCCTATGTGTAAGTTTTCTAACAAAGTTCGTTTCATCCAAATCCAAGTTGTGTAGAGCAAGTTTTGCCCTAAACAACCTAGTCTGCCCAGAATTAACCTCAAGAATCGAGGTCAAAATTCCAAAATTCATATCTCTCTCAATACTAATCCAACGGCCTTATATGATATATGTATGGAAAGCCTTGAATGCCTACTTTCATTTAAAAATAGTTACATTGATTTTAAACTACTGTAGGCAGAGCCGTACACTCCGTTGTATAGGCTGCCGTGGGACTTCTCACTTAGACAGCATCCCAATTCTCCACTTCTCCTAGTTTTCTTCTTCTAGCATTAATTCCAACTCAAGATTTCATATTAATCTAACCATAATCCATCATATACATCCAATATATCATCAAATACATGAAGAAGAGTGAAATTTCATACAGCCACAATTTAGAGAAATTAAGGACAGAAATTGAATCCTACCTCCTTTAGTTGTGATCTTGCTGAATTTGAGTTTGGATTGATGGAACCTTGACAAAGCTTAAAGATTTGATGGAGTAGGTTCAGAGGGGAAGAGAAGAAGAAGAAGAGAAGAGAAAAAGGAAGGCTGGAATCAGAGGAGAAGTGGTGTAAGTTAGCATAAAATGAGAAGAGAAAATCTGATTTAAACACAAAGAGGGTAGTTGGAATTGTGCGTGTTTATTGGCTAAATTTCCTGTAGCTGATTTCCAACCATGCTTCCTTCTTTTTGCGGCTCCATTTTGCCTAAAAATTGGAACTCGTTTTCATTCTGTCTAAACTCGGAACTCATCTCCATTCTGCGTAAAGTCAGAACTCATGTCCATCTTATTTAAACTTGGAGATTAATTCGGAGGTCAGAACTCGCGTCACTTGGAAATAGATTATTAGATCGAAAATCGTGTTCATTTTCTTTGAAACATAAAGTTGGAGATCGATTCTAAGCATAACCATGGAAGTCGAGAATCAAAACATTAACCTTATGTACCAAGAAATCGGAACTTATATAATCTTGGAACTCCAATTCAATCTCGGATGTCGGTCACAAACTCAAACTCGGGAATATCGATAGGACTGAAAAAGCTCTTGAAATAAATTCGGAGATCGGAACTCCTATCTAATTTGGAACTAAACTCAGATATCGGGAATCAGGTCCATTTTGTTTGGACCTTGAAGGTTAAGTCGGAAGTCAGAAATTATGCCTATTTTATTTGAAACTCGAAGATGAAGTCGGAAATAATGTCCATTCTATTTAAAACTTGAAGATGAAGTCGGAACTCATGGTGGATGTTATATACACTCAACCCATTAACCATACAAGTGTCATCGTAAGTATTCCAGTTACTTTGGTTTATTATGAAAAGGTGGACAAACACACATAGGTTCAATTTTCAATTTGAAAGCTGATTTCTCGAAGTGGGTTACTTTAGCAATCACTTGACACTTTCTAGAATAGGCACAAAAGCAGTAATAATAAAATTTCTAATCATAATATTGGTAGCTAAATAGCACAATAATATAATGGAATATGCACATGCAGATACACATAAACTAAATCAGGCAAGTGCACTTGTCTTTCTTGACTTTCTTTAAGTTTCTTTAGTTGACACACCTAGTGTTACATATCGACGTCCCTAGGCTGTCTACATATGTCTTTAATCTTTACTACCCTTGGATAGGCTAATTTGGGAGTGAGCTCAACTCGTGACCATCATCACACAATACTGACCTGCAAGGGAACCCATACGCCTCTAAATTGGAAGGACTCAACTAGCCAAACTGCCTCCAAAGTAGAGGGACCCAATAGTTTTAGCTGGCTTCATAGAGAGGGACTCAATGTGCAACTGCCCCCAAGTGAAGGGACCCACATCTTATCTATTTAGCTACCTTTATATGAAAGGACCTAATAACTATCTCCAAATGAAGGGATCTTATCTCATTTATTCGCAAACTGTCTAAATTTACATTCACATGTGCATATCATATGCTTATATATTCATGAATGAATATCCTTGAGGAACTTAAATCATGATACATAATTCATTTGCTTCTACCGAAAATCCGACAACATAACAGCTAAAACATGAGGCTTTCCGATATACAGAAAGTATAATCTCAACCAGACAATCATAGTAATCAACGTCATCATAACAATATATCAATAACATCTCATTCTTGATAAGAAATCTCATACATAACTCAGCCCTTTCGCTCTTTGTAACACCCTAGGAGTCCTATTCTATGTCTAAGTCATATTATGGAATTGCTAGTTGTTATTTTTGCTCGGCGGAACTAACATTACCAATTGAAAATACTTTGTAAAGAAAATAAGGGTAAAATTTTTTTTGAACGATAACAAATGAACTATTTTGAAAACCAAGAGCCATGAGCACATCATGAATGTATAATACAAATGTCGTTATCCCATATATACAGTGCGAGTAAAATAAATAGATGCGAAATGAATAACAATTATCTTAAGTAAATAACATTCATTTCATGACCATCATAGCTAAGATAATAATAATGATACCAAAAGTCATACATAAAGATAATGATGGGTTCGATACCTATTATCGGCCCTAAAAAAGAAACCTACCCAATACATCATAAAGGAAAATACATAGTGTAACACCCTAATAGTTCCAGTCTATGCTTAAGTCATATTGTGGAATTACTAGTTGTTACTTTTGCTCGCAGAGCTAACATTACCTTTTTAAAATTACTTTTTATGTGAGGGGTAAACTTTTCTTTGACAATAGCAACTAAATTGTTTTGAAAGCCAAGAGCTATGAGCGCATCATAAATGCATATAATAAACAACAATATCTCATACATACCGTGCGAATAGCAATAAACAGAAGCAACAAGAGTAACAATAACTTAGATAATCATAACATTCATTCTGCGATCATTCATAGCTAATATAATGCTAATAGTGTTACTAAAAGTCATACATATAGATAATGATGGGTCCGATACCTACTGTCAGCCCTATACATGAAACCTACCAGATACATGATAAAAGAAAATACATCAAAAATCCCTATAGCCCAAAAATGCCATACAGTAAAATGATAACCCTATAACTATAACCAAAAGGGGCTATCATCGCGTTTGGCTCTGCATACTATCACTACATCACTCGTCAGGCAGAAGGAAACCATTCCCGTATCCACCAGAAGCAACATCACTACGTTCTCCTCCTCGGGCACGCCCTTGTCCACAAGGCACAAAGCAGTCTTGAGATAAACCGGATCATGCGGCCAGGGGTAGAGTGTGATGAGGAACTGCTGAAGAAAAAGACAAGTTAGATGTCAAACATATCACAGACAAATAGGAGGGCTCAAATGGGTCAGTCTCCACATGATAGCTCGGGTGGGCAGGCTCCGAAGGGTCGGAATCTAAGGAAACGGTCAAAGTCAGACGGGTATCCGAGTCGGTCTCATCATTAGCAAGGTACCTCAGCAGCTGAAAGTAAGGACAAATGTCATCCAAGGTAACCTCACCAAATGACTGATGTAGTCAGAAAAATGGGCTTATCACAGGAGTCTGAAACGGACAGTCGTGGAAGATGTAGACCCTCATTGCTATGCTCACAAACATCATGGAGGCATTCAGCACCGGGTCGAAGCACCAATGGCATACTAGAAATTCAATGAAGATCACCACTGTGCCTGACATCGACATCTTCTAGAGATGACATGGAAACGTAGGAGTGAGAAATACTAAATTTCTTAATAGGATCGCGACTAGACAAATACTATGTCATTGTCATCATCCCAGCCACTTTGGGTTTAATTATAAAAATAGTAGACAGATATAAATTCAATTTTAATGATTTTGAAAACTTAAACCCTGAAGCGGGTTGCTTTTAAACTAAACATCATAATTGCATCATCATAACTAATCATAGATACTAAAGCATAGAATAAACATTCATAATGCAAAGGGACAATATAAACACATGCACAGGCATGCATCATCATAGACTTAACCATGGTTATACTTTGACTTTACTTTCGTTTTTAGCATGTGCTTAACATTCTTTACTTTCCTTTGAAATAGACTGCTTTTGGACATAAGCTCATTTTGTGACCGTCATCACGCAATACTAAACCAAATTAGACTAAGCTGACATTGGTTACCCCTAAGTTGGATGGTCCTCCATGTCACCCTTGCCTCCCTTATAGAAGTTCCTTGAGTCTTTGTGGATCACCGTCTCTCAATTCCCTTACCGAAGTAATTGAAGGGTTATGTTCCATTAATTCTTTTCTTATCATTATGCTTTACATGCATAGTTCTTCTTTGACTAGACACGTGCAATGATATGACTAAGTCCATAATTTTGACGGAAATCCGGCAGCATAACGGCTAGACCAGAGCTTCTCCAAAATGCCAATCATCAACTTTCAACAAACAGTTCATCATATCTATATCATATCATCACACTCATCATCCAATCATGAGACAAAGCTCAATTAAACTTGTCATTCATCATGCCGAATGGCAACATACATTCATACCCTAAAAAGGTTTATAGTTTTGTTAATCTTTGTGAAGAATCTTATGAATCATCACATGATATGTTGTGGTTACCCATGAGAGAATCATATAGTTAAGATATATGTGTGGGGTCTTTTAGTTACTAGTTCTCATATGAAATTATTCTTTACTTGAGTTCATGTCTTATGGAACGCTTGTTCAAATTAATCAAGTTAAGTGATTGTTTCCTTTCCTTGAGATATTGCACTTAGTGATTCCTAGGTTCAAGTATGCTCAGAGGACCTCATGATACTTCTATTCCCAAGGAGTTCGAGATCCCTCTAATCCTTGGGTCATGACAACGCATAACCACGTCATGAATCCAACAACACCATGTTCACTAAACACCAAAGGTGATTTTTAACTTAACCAAGTTACAAAGTTTCAAGCTTTTATCACTAACATAACAAGATCTTACCTAAATTATTGTAAAAGTTATCATTCGTTATATAGTCATAAAGTTTTATTCTTCATGAAAGTAAGTGACTTTAAATTAAGCTCTTATCTTATAGATTTGATCTTCTTGCAATAATGATACAAGTTACTGGCCTTTTTAACTAAAATGTCTTGTTCATTATGTAAGTTTACTCTTTTAATTATTCTAAGAGCATCAAAATCTCAACTTTATGATTTAAAGTTGTCTCTAAATTAAAATGGTTCCTACTTTATCAACCAGTGATATAAGATATTAGCTTTAAAGTTATAAAGTCTTAATCTTTATAAAAGTTAGCACCTTGTGACTCAAAAATGCTATTTTTGCTTAAAGCTTGAAACTTTACTAATATATTCATCTCAAGATTCCATCTTTACAAGACTTAGTCTGCAAGCTTATGACTTTATGACTTAAAGTCACCTTCTTGATTAAAGTTTAAAACTTTATGAAAGGATTTGCTTCCAAGGATCAATCTTTGAAACATAAAGTGACAAGACATCATTTTTTCTAACTCAAAAAGGCTTATTATTCTAAAAAGCTTGAACTTTTACATGTAGTCTTGTCTTCAAAACAAAACAAAATAAGACTTTTATGAAGGCACCAAACTTGCGCCACTTTTATGCATCAAGAAGCAAACTTTTTAAAGCTTTAAGCTTTTAGGATGTTCATAGTCTTATCAAATCATGAAAAATATATAAAGATGAAACTTTTCTAATCATAAACTCATCATAAGTAAAAGAGCAACTTTAATCAAGATACCATCAAGAACATCAAGAACATTCAAGAATAAGAGCATGAACATACTTTTTCAAAAGTAGAAACATCAAGAACACTTGAAGAAAAACAAGATCATATTTTTCCAAAAATAGAAACATCAAGAACACTTGACGAAGAAAAAGAACATTTCTTTCTAAAAGTAGAAACATCAAGAACACTTGAAGAAGAACAAGAACATATTTCACCAAAAATAGAAACATCAAGAACACTTGAAGAAGAACATGAATATATTTTTCCAAAAAAGGAAACTTTTGCTAATGAAGAGCATGAAAGATTTCCTCAAGTTTTTACTTAAAGATCTTGGTCATGAAAAGAATCAAGCTTCAAGCTTTCTAGAGTAAACAAAATAAAAAGATGAAGATCACTACCTTTCTTGAAGATGGGGCAAAAACAAGTGAAGAGGAAGAAGAAGATAATGGCTACTCTTGATGATGATGGTGGTGATTTTGCAAGAAGGAAGGAGAAGCTATTGAGATCTTGTGAAAATGGAGGTTGTAGTGTTTAAATCTCTTCTTTAAAGACCAAAAGATATGGTCTTTGAAGGGCTAAGTGAAGAAGGCTTGGTTATGGAGGTAGAGAATGGAAGAAGAAGATGAAGAAGAAGATGAGAAAATTTTAGAGAGAAGTTGCAGGAGTAGGAACTTAGAGAGAGAATAGAAGTTGAAAAATGAAAAGTGAATGTGTGTGTTTGTGTGAATAGCGGCCTTGAGTTTCATGTAGGTGAGGGAGAAGATATTTTCTTAATTTTGTGCTAATTAAGATTTAGGGAGACAAATTAGAAGATGAGGGAACAAAGCATGTACAATCTCTTACAAAAAGCAACCTTATCTTATATTTTATGCTTTTATGGCATCATTCTTTACTTTATTGTCTAGTTGACTAAACTTGAATTTAATCATGTGATTAAGTGCTCTTGCAACTTAATTAAGATGAATAAGCAAAGATTAGTGATTAACACACAAGAACATGATTAACAAAAATTAATCTTGCGATTAAGCTTAATTAACCTTAATTAAACTCGATTAAGCTAATTAAGGACGATTAGTGCTTAATTAAGCAATAATGGCTCTGACTTACTTAATTAGAGAGTATCTAATCTCGATTAAGTATTCTCTTGACTTTCTTCATCTGAGTTAGCTCATAAACTCTTCGTTAACCACTTAATTAAGCCTTAATCTCATAATTTCTCATTAAATGCCTAATTACTCAAGGTTACTGAGGTAATTTAGCACGACAAGATATTGAGGATGTTACAATGTGTATAGTGGCCATAACATTCAAGTGGGTGGAGGGAGATATTTTTATGTTATTTTGTGTTAATTAAGGTTTAGGGAGACAAATTGGATGACGGGGGAACAAATCAAGTACTTACTCTTACATAAAGCACTCTTGTCTAATGCTTTATGCTTTAGTGCCATCACTTTTACTTTATTGTCTAGTTGACTAAATTTGAATTTAATCATATGATTAAGTGCTCTTGCAACTTAATTAACATGATTAAGGAAGGATTAGTGATTAACGCACAAGAACATGATTAACAAAAATTAATCTTGCGATTAAGTTTGATTATCCTTAATTAAACTCGATTAAGCTAATTAAGAGTGATTAGTGTTTAGTTAAGCTATTAAGGCTCTGACTTGCTTAATTAGAGATTATTAATCTCAGTTAAGTATTCTCTTGACTTTCCTTATCAGAGTTTACTCATAAACACTTTGTTAATTCCTTAATTAAGCCTTAATCCTATAATTTCTCATTAAGTGCTTAATTACTCAGGGTTACTGAAATAATTTAGCACGACAAGAAATTAAAGATGTTACACTCTTTATGGTCTATGGAGCTTCTAAGGCATAGAGACCTTAAGTGATAACATTTTCTTTAAATCTATCCTAAAATTCTAGATTACACTAAAAATTCCATTTTAACTCATTTGAACCTAAAAATTTAATAATAATTCTGTTAGTCTATTTTTGAACCTCTTTGGTCCCATTACCATTTGAGTGTATAACTTAGGTTATTTAAGTTTTACTCAAGGGTATCCTATTTCAAGATAGACTTGTGACCTAATTTTAAAAAATTACTAAAAATCTATTTTTCATCATTTTTATTCGAAATTGGTATCAAAATGTATCTACATAATCTTTCAATACCAATAAGTTCCATTCCAATTAGGCAACTAGAGCTCAAATTATGAGATCCTGAAATAAGTAGTCGTATTTTTACTCGAATAGAACATTGGTGAATTTCAAGGAATTACTGAGGAAAACCCACGTATGATTTAGTCTTGAAATTTTTATGGTATAATCTTATGTATTGGGTTTCTAAAAAAGGTATTTTCAGTTAATTTGAATTTATATAGGGCAAGTTACGCCCTTCACATCACACTTTGGTCAGGATAGAAAGTGAATTCTAATAGCCAATTTCTAAAATTCATAACTAATTCATTTTAAATCCAGTGGTCTTATAATTTATATGGTTGGATTTGTCTTGAATTATAGTTTCACTTAAAATTAGTTTCACTTGAATTTGAGTTCTATGGCCTAAGTTTTGGAGTCCATTGTATGGATAATGCCTAGAGTTTCTATCTCATAGCTTCTCTATTTTGGTTCTATCTTACCTAACCCAAGCTTTCCTATCTTAATTCACTAGAAAAAGGTCATATAAACATCATACAATATTAAATACATGATCACACAAAGAAATCATATTATCTACATCACCACACAAGACATCAAATAACTAAGTATTTGAGCTACCTACCTCAAAATCCTTGAAATTATAGAAGCAAGGAAGCTAAGAACCAACTCCTGGCCTTTTTCCTTCCTCATTGCAGTGACATAGATGGCGGTAGAGAAACTCCACTTGATGTTAAATCATCAAATTGATAGAGGGATATTATAGAGGAGAGCATGAGGATCAATTTTCATAAAAGAAGCAAGAAGATTTGAGGCCAAGAAGGCCATGAACTACGAGCTTGAAGCTCATAGCCACAGAGGTGAAGAAAGAAAGAAAAATATGAGGAAGGATATGTGGTGATGGTGGCCAAAACTTGAAGAGATAATGGGGAAAAGAATTGTCTTCTTTGACAAGTTAGTGTGGCTTGTTTGAGAAACTTTGTAGGTTAAATCTCATTGGTGGATTTGGAACAAAATTTAAATTATTCTAAACTTAAATTTCAGTGGCTCATGAGAATTTGTGTGGTTAGTTTTCTAGCCATACATCTTAGGATTTTTTTAACTAGTATTCATTCCTATAAACAAATGAAGGACCCTTGAAGATTAATTCAAGGTGTCTAGGTATTAATTCGGGTATACTGAGTTACCCGAGCTATTATATATTGTGTGAATAATCCCACGCTTTGTATTTAAAGTCAACTGTAGAAAATATCAGTTATAAGATTATTACATGTATTTTAGTTGTCTACTAGGGTCATGGGGCCCACAATCTCAAAATTGGGATTTTTCTACTCTGCCCCTCTCGACAACTCTAAACCCTTAATTACAGCTTTGCCATTATAATCTAAAAATTCCAATTTCACCCCCTCTTTTACTACGACTCACCTATTTACTATTTTGCTCATGGTTTAGGCCCGACCTTCCTTTTATACGGGGCTATCCCCAAAGTTGGGGATGTTATACCACTTACAAGCCAAGCATCAATTTTTATTTTGTTTTACTTCTTGATTTCACTTGTTTATGACTTATTAAGGCTTGTGAACATAAATCTACGCTTAGAAAGCTTTACTTTTATAAGATATGATAAAAATTTTACTCGCATAAAATTAAGGTAGTAAGTTAAGTAATATTCTGCTAGTTAATTATTATCATAGTTAAATAAGGTAAAATAAATAATATGATGATAGTTAATTAGTAGGGTATTACAGTAAGAACAATCCTTGCTTTTGGGATTAAACAAACTTTCCTAGGTGTGTCAATTACGCAGCTAGGGATATTAACCACCGAATTTAATTAGACCCCAAGCATGAAAAAAACAAAAAACGAATAAACTTAGAGGAAAATTTTAGTGACTGCAAAAAAATAGAAGAATTGCTCTTTAGGCTATGTTTTGCACAGAAATTTGGCTAGCCAAAATAAGATGTGAGTTTAGGCATACTAGGAAACTATTCCAAGATGATCAAGAAATTTTGTTAGTGCAAAATACACCCAATTCCCATGATTAGGTAATTAATATCAAGAAAGGAGCTCTATCTCTTGATAAATGGGTTCCTAAACTACTCTAAAGAGCATTTGGTCAGTAGATCAACAAATCAAGTCACCAAAAAGAATATTGATGAACAACTAAGGACCTACGCTTTAGGATTTTGATAAATTGGTCATGGAATTCACTTATCAAAGGAGGAAGGTAGTCTTGAGGAATGTAAAATCCACTGCTATTAAAATGATAGGGCTTAAATCTTTCATCCAAGTTCTATTACAAAGTTCCTAACTATGTTTTATTCAACCACAGCTACCTGCAGCACTAGAATAGCTAGAATCCAATCTTTTCAGTTGCATATTGGAGAATAATTCCATTATACTAGCTATAGTGCTAGCTTTCATTTATGAATAGGAGGGGATTTTTCAAGAGCCTAAGCAATTACCACCATTCAAACCTAGGTTTGATCATCAAATTTCTTTAAAGGAGGGAGTTGAAGCTATCAACCAAAGGCATTATAGGTATTCCTCTACATAAAAAAATAGTTATCGATATGTCAACTAATGAATTATTGGATCGAGGATTCATACGCCACAATAGCAATCTATATGCTTCACCTATTTTATTGGTGGGGAAGGAGGATAGTGTAACACCGTAATAGTCTCATGCTATACTTAAGTCATATTATGGAATTATTAGTTGTTACTTTTACTCATGGAACTAACTTTATCATTTTTAAATTACTTTATACTGAAAATAAAGGTAATTTTTTTTTGAAATAGTAAAAGCATGAGTAAATCATTTTGAAAACTAAAAGCCATGAATGCATCGTGAACATATAAAGTCAAATGTCTCTGACTCATCTTAGCTAAACATAATATCATTCCATGGGTCCGATATCTACTATCGGCCCTACAGAATAAACCTAACTAAATACATCATAAAGGAAAATACATCAGAAATCTCTACTGCCCAAGCATGCCATACAATGAAATGATAATCTGATAACTACAAATAAAAAGGGCTATCCTCATGCTCGGTTCAACATGCAATCACCATATCACCTATCAAATAGGAAGAAATCATTCTCGAAACCACCGGGAGTAACATCGTCACATCCTCCTCCTTGAGCACGCCCACATCCACGGGGCATAATGTAGGTACGGATGAACCCACAACCATGAATTAGGGGTGGTGCATGATAAGGGGATGCAGAAAAGGAAGACGAATTGGAAGTCAGGTGAACCACTGAAGGGTAGGAAGGCTTGGGATAGGTCGGACTCTACATGGTAGCTCAAGTAGGGTGACTTCAAAAGATCGAAATCGAAGGAAACAGTCGGTGTCAGATGGGTGTCCGAGTCAAACTCTCCATCGGTCGGGTACCTCGGTGGATGAAAGTGGGTGCGAATATCATCCAAGGTGACCTTGTCGTATAACTGGTGTGGATAGAAAAACGGGCTCATAACAAGTACCTAATGTAACGCCCCGATTTCCAAACTCCTTATATACATTTTCTCGAATTCCGACGTTATTCAACTCCAACAACGGACGTCCAACCCCACCTCCAAGTTTGATCAAATCCCATCCCCGACTCAATCTTCGAATTTTAGATAGAATGGATTATTTACGGGTTCCGAGTTCATCTTGCACAATTCCGACTTCATCTTATGATATTTTCTGATTTCCGAGTTCGTCTCACCTATATCTACGACTTCCGACTTCATCTGGATTACTTCTACAACTTCCGAGTTTAATATTCGAGTCCGAACAATATGAACGTGATTCACCGGTATCCGACTTCATGTCTCAAAGGCATTTATACACGGTTTCCGATATCATCAAATGTAAGATACCAACTTCCGAGCTTAAGTACTTGGGTTTGGAAATGTGACTCGAATTCCCGAGTTCCGACCTTTGTGTTGAACTCAATTGGGGTGGACACGAGTTCGGATCCTTGAGCTGATTTCCACAACACACACGAGTTCCGATATACGATCTTATTACAAGGAGTCCCGACTTTGAACTGGGAGTTCCGAGATTAGTTGATACCTCCGACCTTGATTCCAAGTCTCAACATAAACAAGATTTCCTCAAGTCGCAAACAAGAAGGGACGAGTTCCGATATCCGGCTTCAGCTACGAGCTCAATTAAATATGGCATGAGTTCCGACTTCAAGCAGAATAGAGGCGAGTTCCGATTTCAAATAGTATGGCGATAAGTTCTACTAAAAGGGAGACGAAGCTAAACTTTGTCCACAAGAAATTCAGCCAATCAAAGCCCTCCAAGTTAACCACCGCCTCAAGCTTATATATATAACTCATTCTTTCTCTCCTTCAGCCCCATTTCTATGCTACTTTCTCCCTTGTTCAGCTCTCTTTTCTCTTCTCCAACTCCATTACTCCCTCAAGCTTAGCAGGGTTCTAACACTCCAAGTTTCAGCACTTAGCTCCAATCATACTCCAAAGAGGTAGGATTTTGCTCTATTCTTGAATTCCTTACACTATGGTTGCATGAAATTGTATCCTTCTTTATGTATTTGATGAATTATTGGATGTATTATGATGAATTATGATTGAATCAATAGAAGATTTTGAGTTAGAATTAGAATTAGAAGAAGAAAACTAAGAGAAATGAATGGATGAGGGTGCTGTCTTGGCGAAGATTCCACGGCAATTCGTACGGCGAAGCGTACGGCGCCGCCTACAATCGGTCAAATCCGATGAAACCATTTTTACATGAAAGTAGACATTCAGGGCTTTCCATGGATATATCATATAAGGTTATTGGAGTAGTATTGAGAGAGATACGAATTTCTGAAGTTTAACCTAGGGTTCAAGATTTTCATCTGAGCAGGGTGACAAGAGGAGAGTATAGCTCACCCTATACAACTCCAAATTGAGTGAAACCAGTTTTGTTAGAAAGCTACACATAAGGGAACATCCCAGTATGAAATTCCGAGTTTTTTATGGTCCCAATTGTTCCCAGTGATTTGAGGAAGTTGTCCTATGTCTAATCCAGACCAAAACAGGGTAGTTCAGAAAGGTCGACTTTCAGGACTTATAACTCGAGGTATACTTAAGCAAATGGAGTGAAACTTGTGGCAAATGAAAGGTTGTCCTATTATCTTCAATATGAGATGAATTTCATATGATTTTAGTTTAGTTTCGATTTTTTAGTGAATTTATACTTCCAGGAGTGTAACTCGGGCTAGTGACTGAATAGGTTAAGGTAAGATTTGAATATCTTGAGTTATATGGGTCAAAATGATATGGGACCAAAGAGGTTAGAAAGTAGACATATAGAGCTATTACATACCCAAAATTCAGGTTTAAATGAGTTGAATAGAGATAAAGGTGGATTATACAAGATTCGGGCAGACCCGAATAGAATTGGTAGGATGGCCAAATTAATAGTTTTAGTGGACATATAAGGTTTGAGTTGAGGATTGCCAGCTTGACATTGATATATATGTGTTAAGTTGATTTATGTTGCTATGATTGAACTGTCTGTGAGAGATGGCACTATTCATGGGGAAACGGACCTGATCCGTTATGCTGTCGGTTTTACGGCAGAAGTCTATGAAACTAGGAATGTTTAGATGTAAGGAAGAATCAGAGTATGAATGGGTATATAGAAACCCTATATTTGAGAATGACATAAGTATGAGATGAGATATATGAAAGTAAAGGATAAAGCATATGTATAAGTGTCGGTAGAATGGTAAAGAGGCTACGAGCCTTTACACGTTATGAATATGTACATGAAGATCATGTGTACAATGACATATGAAAATGAATGAAGTATAGTTACAGTCAGTATGACTATGCATGACCTTATATGAGAATGAAAAGCCATGAGTATATTAAATGTGAATCCCTTCACCCGGAGGCAGTTGCACATTGAATCCCTCCCGGTGAAGGCAGTTAAATGATAAAGATATGAATCCCTTCACTTGGAGGCAGTTGCACTTTGAATCCCTCCCTGTGAAGGCAGCTACCCTCTACCTTGGAGGCACGTGGTCAGATGAGATCCCTCTATGTTGAAGGCACGTGCTCAGATGAGATCCCTCAATTTTGAGGCACGTGACCAGAAGAGACCCCTTCAACTAGAGGCACGTAACCAGAATGAGATCCCTCCAAGACTAGAGGCATGTGAATCCCCTTACGGGTGAGTCGGTGTGACGACGGTCACGGGTGAAGCTGACGAGCTCACTCCAAGGCCAGGCTACCCAAGGGCAGTAAAAGCACCCTAGGGACAGCGATACGTAACACCTAGGTGTGCCAAGTAAAAGACTAAAGACTAAAGATTAAAGTATATGCAAGCACCCCAATCACATGAGGCATGGCATTGACCCAGCTAGTGTGAGTACAGGGGACAGAACTTACATGAGGCATGGCATGACCCAGCTAGTGTAAGTACCGAATGAAAGAGAAGTAAATTTTATGTATATGTATAAATTCAAGTACAAGTAAAGTTATGAGTAGGGGCTATGTTTCCAGGAAATTGATGCTATTATACTCTATTTATGTTCCAGTTATCATTCATAATATAATTCATGAGTTGACAAGTGTATGAATAAAATGTACTTTGCTTCGGATAATGTATTTTTCAAACTGTGGAATCAAACAGTTTACATGACATGTTCACTTTTTTTTTTTAATAATAAACCGAAGCAAACTGGAGACGACCATGATGACACTATGTATGAAAATTAGAGAATCCTACTGAGAATTTTATAATTCTCACTCCTATTTCCATGTTGTCTCCAGATGATTTTAGAAGTTTCCGAAGACGGTTGAAGTTGCTGTCAGATGGGGTCCGCTCAGGTAACAGTAACATCTCCAGGGTGTGGTACTATGACTTAAGCATAGTACTGTGCTTGGGAGGATGTTACACCTAAAACGGACGGTCGTAGTAGATATAGACCCTCATGGCTACGCTCACAGACATCACAGAGGCATTCAGCACTAGGTCAAAATGCCAATGCCAAACTAGGAACTCAATGAAGATCACCACCATGCTCGACGTTGGCATCCTCTAAAGATGACACGGAGATGTAGGAGTGAGAAATATTAGATTTCTCAGTAAGATTGCCACTAGACAAACACTATGTCATCATCATCATCCCAACCACTTCAGGTTTAATTATAAAAATAGTGGACATGCATAGATTCAATTTTAGCAGTTTTGAAAACATAAGTTCCCAAAGTGGGTTACTTTAAGCTTAACATTATAATCATAACATCATATGTAAACATACATATGAAAGTGTGGAATAAACATTCATGATACATATGGATAATATAAATACATGCACTATCATGCAACCTCATAGACTTAACCATGGTTTTATTTTAGCTTTACTTTCTTTCTTAGCACGTGCTTAACATTCTTTACTTTTCCTTTGAAATAGACTATTTTTGGACATGAGCTCATTTCGTGACCGTCGTCACGCAATACTAAACCAAATCAGACTAAGCTGATAATGGTTACCTCTAAGTTGGAAGGTCCTCTATGTCACTCTTGCCTCCCCCATAGAGATTCCTTGTGCCTTTATGGATCACCATCTCTCAGGTCCCTTATCGAAGTGATTGAGAGGTCATACCCCATTCTTTCTTTTTTTATCATTATACCTTACATACATTTTACTTCTTGACAAGACACATGTGGACATGCAATAATATGACTAAGTCTATAATTGTAACACCCTAATAGTCCCATACTATACTTAAGTCATATTATGGAATTACTAGTTATTACTTTTGCTCGTAGAACTAACATTACCGTTTGAAAATACTTGTAAGGAAAATAAGGGGTAATTTTTTTTTCTTTTCTTTGAACAATAACGAATAAACTATTTTGAAACCCAAGAGCCATGAGCGCATTGTGAACACATAATATAAATATTGCTATCTCATACACACAGTGCGAATAGAAATAAATAGAAGTGACAAGAATAACAATAACTTAGATAAACATAACATTCATTCTACGGCCATTCATAATTAATATAATAATACCAAGAGTTATATATAGAGATATAATGGGTCCGATATCTATTGTCGGCCGTACAAAAGAAACCTAACAAATACATCATAAATGAAAATACATAGAAAATCCCTACTGCCCATGCATGTCATACAATAGAATGATAACCCTATAACTACAACCAAAAAGGGTTATCCTCGTGCTCAACTCCACATGCAATCACCACATCACTCATCAGGCAAGAGGAAACTGTTCCCAAATCCACTGAGAGCAACATCACCACGTCCCCCTCCTCGAGCACGCCCATGCCCACGAGGCATAGTATTGGTACGAATGAACCTGCGACCATGACCCAAAGGTGGAGTGTGACGAGGAGCTGCTGAAGAAGACGAGTCAGACGTCAGGCATATCACAAACAGGTAGGAAGGCTCAGATAGGTCAGTCTCCATATGATAACTTGGATGGGAAGGCTTTGAGGGATCGGAATCCAATGAAATAGTCGAAGTCAGATGGGTATCCAAATTAGTCTCATCATCAGTAGGGTATCTCAGTGGCTAAAAGTAAAGACGGATGTCATTGAAGGTAACATTGCCAAATGGCTGATGTGGTTGAAAAAAAGGGCTCATCACTGGAGTCTGAAATGGATGGTCGTAGAAGATGTAGACCCTCATCGCTGCGCTCGCAGACATCATTAAGGCATTCAGCACCAGGTTGAAGCACCAATGCCATACTAGAAACTCAATGAAGATCACCACTATGCCTGACATCGACATCCTCTAAAGACGACATAGAAATGTAGGAGTGAGAAATACTAGATTTCTCAGTAGGATCGCGACTAGACACACACTGTGTCATCAACGTCATCTCAACCACTTCGGATTTGATTATAAAAATAGTGGACAGATATAAGTTCAATTTTAATAATTTCTGAAAACATATATTCCGAAGCAGATTGCTTTTAAGCTTAACATCATAACTAAACATACATACAAAAACATAAAATAAACATTCACAATGCATATGGACAACAAAAATACATGCAATGGCATGCAACCTCATAGACTTAACAATGGCTATACTTGACTTTACTTTCATTCTTAGCACATGCTTAACATTCTTTACGTTTCCTTTGAAGTATACTACTTTTGGACATGAGCTCATTCCACCATGACCGTTGCCACGCAGTACTAACTAAATCAGACTAAGCCGATATTGGTTACCTCTAAGTTGAAGGGTCTTCCATGTCACCCTTGCTTCCTCCATAGAGGTTCCTTGAGTCTTTGTGGATCATTGTCTCTCACTTCCCTTACCGAAGTGATTGAAAGGTCATATCCCATTCTTTCTTTTCTTATCATTATACTTTACATGCATGTTACTTCTTTGACTAGACATAGGTAATGATATGACTAAGCCCTAATTTTGACAGAAATTTGGCAGAATAATGGCTAGACCAGAACTTTCCCAAAATTCCAATCATAAACTTTCAACCAACAGTCCATCATATCTATATCATATCATCACACTAATCATTCAATCATAAGATAAAGTTCAATCAAACTTGCCATTTATCATGCCGAATGGTATCATACATTCATACCCTAAAGGGGTTCATTATGGAACATTTGTTTAACTTAATTAAGTTAGATAATTGTTTTCCTTCCTTGAGATAGTGCATTTAGTGATTCCTAGGTTCATGGCATGCTCAGAGGCCCTAATCATACTTCTGCTCCAAGGAGCTCAAGATCCCTCTAATCCTTGAGTCATGACAACATATAACCACATTCATGAACCCAGTAACACCGTGTTCACTAACCACCAATAGTGATTTTTAACTTATCTAAGTTGCAAAGTTCAAGTTTTTATTGTTAATATAACAAGGTATTACCTTAAATGTTATAAAAGTTATCATTCTTTATAAAGTAGTCATAAAGTTTTATTCTTTATGAAAGTAAGTGCCTTTAAAATTATATTCTTGACTTAAGGATTAAATCTTTATGAATAATGATACAAGATACTAGCTTTTGAACTAAAAAGTCTTGTTCTTTATAAAAGTTGACACTTTTATCTATCCTAAGACCATCAAGGTCTCAACTTTATGGTTTAAAGTTGTCTTAAAGTCAAAAAGGTTCCTACTTTATGAACTAGGGATATAAAACATTAACTTTAAAGTTAGAAAGTCTTGATCTTTGTAAAAGTTGACACTTTTAAGCATTATTTTGACTCGAGATCTAAACTTTATGAATTAAAAGTTGCAAGGCAACACCTTTATGACTTAAAGATTTCATTATTGACTAAACTTTGAAACTTTATGAAAAGTCTTGTCTTCAAGGTTTGATTTCTAAGACATAAGGTGACAAGATATTATTTCTTTAACTTAAAAAGGTTTCATATTTCAAAAAGCTTAGACTTTTATATGTAGTCTTGTCTTCAAAACAAAAAAAAAAAATAAGACTTCATGAAGGCACCACAACTTGCACCACTTTCCATGCATCAAGAAGCAAACTTTTAGAGCTTTATACTCTTGGAGTGTTCATAGTCTTATCAAATCATGAAAAACATGTAAAGCTGAAACTTTTCTAATCATAACTCATCATAAGAAAAGGAACAAACTTTAAACAAAAAACCACCAAGAACATCATTCTTTTTCAAGCAACTCACAAGAAACATCAAGATCTCATGCATCAAGAAAGAAAAATAGAAACTTTGAAGTACTTAAAGAGAGGAACTTTTCAAGAAATCAAGAACACTCATGAACAAGAACATGAACATATTTTACCAATAATAGAAACTTTTGCTCATGAAGAGCATGAAAGATTTTGTTAATTTTTCACTTGAAGATCTTGGTCATGAGAAGAACCAAGCTTCAAGCATTCTTGAGTAAAGAAAATAAAAGAGTGAAGATCACTACCTAAGCTTTGAAAATGGTGTGTTCTTGAAGGAGAAAATGAAGAAGATGATGCTCCCCAAGGTGGTGAAGGCAGCAATTTTGGGGAAGAACAAGAAGAGTGCTCTTGAATTCTATTGAAAATAAAGCCTATAATGTTTAGATCTTGTCTCCAAAGACCAAAAGACGTGGTCTCAGAAGGGCTAAGTGAGAGTTTTGGTTATGGTAGGGGTAGAGAAAGGAAGAAGAAGATAATGAAGAAGAAGAAAGTTTAAAGAGAAGTTAGAGAGTTTGAGGCTTTAGAGAGAGAATAGAAGTTGAAAAATGAAGTGAAGGTGTGTGCATGTGGGTGTGTTGGTTATAACATACATGAGGGTGTGGGGAGATATTTTTGTGTTACTTTGTGTTAATTAAGATTTAGGGAGACAAATTGGATGATGGGGGAACAAATCATGTACTTACTCTTACATAAAGCACTCTTATCTAATGCTTTAAGCTTTAATGACATCACTCTTTGCTTTATTGTCTAGTTGACTAAACTTGAATTTAATCATGTGATTAAGTGCTCTTGCAACTTAATTAACATGATTAAGCAAGGATTAGTGATTAACACACAAGAACATGATTAACAAAAATTAATCTTGCAATTAAGCTTAATTATTCTTAATTAAACTCGATTAAGCTAATTAAGGGTGATTAGTACTTAATTAAGCTATTAAGGCTCTGACTTACTTAATTAAAGATTATCTAATCTCGATTAAGTATTTTCTTAACTTTTCTCATCATGATTAACTCTAAACACTTCATTAATTCCTTAATTAAGCTTTAATCTCATAATTTCTCATTAAGTGCCTAATTACTCAGGGTTACTGAAGTAATTTAGCATGACATGAAATTGAGGATATTACAATAATTTTGGCAGAAATCAGGCAGCATAATGGCTAGACCAGAGCTTCCCCAAAATGCTAATCATGAAATTTACAACCAATAATCCATTATATCCATCTCATATCATCATATCAATCATTCAATCATGAGATAATGCTCAATCGAACTTGTCATACATCATGCCTAATGGGTTCTACATTCTTACCCTAAGAGGGTTCATAGTTGTATTATTCTTTGTGGAAAGTCTTATGAGCCATAGTATGGTTTTTCATGTCTACTCATGAAAGAATCACAGATTTAAAATAAATGTGTGTAGTCATTTGGTTACTTTGTCTTTATGTGAAATTACTTTTTACTTGAGTACATGTTTTATTGAGCACTTGTTCAAGTTAACTAAGTTAAGTAATTATTTCTTTTCCTTGAGATAGTGCACTTAGTGA
This sequence comes from Pterocarpus santalinus, assembly GCA_031439595.1. NCBI lineage: Eukaryota > Viridiplantae > Streptophyta > Magnoliopsida > Fabales > Fabaceae > Pterocarpus > Pterocarpus santalinus. The sequence continues at coordinate 17,165,727 of CM062528.1, forward strand.
TTCTTAGGTTCATGGTATACTAAGAGACCCTAATTATAGTTCTATTCCCAAGGATTTCAAGATCCTTCTATTCCTTGGGTCATGACAACGCATAACCACACTCATGAATCTAGCAGCACCTATTCACCAATCACCAAGGGATAGTTTTTTATTTTAACAAATATAAGATTCAAACTTTAGTAATTAGATAGCAAGATTTCACCGTTATGATTATAAAGTTTTATCCTTTATAAAGGTGAGTTTCAAATATTATATTCTTGTCTTAAATATTCAACCCTTATTAGAAAATAATACAAGATGCTAGCTTTATGATTTAAAAGTCTTATTCTATAAGAAAGTTGACACTTTTAATCATTATAAGACCATCAAGATTCCAACTTTATGATTTAAAGTTGCCTTAAAGTCTAAAAGATTCTTTCTTTATGAAATAGTGATACAAGATATTAGCTTTAGAATTAAAAAGTTTTATTCTTCATAAAAGTTAACACCTTAGGCATTATTTTAACTCAACATACAAACTTTATAAATTAAAAGTTGCAAGTCAACACTTTTAGGACTAATAAATAACACTCTTGAAGAAAGCTTAGAACTTTACTCTGCACTTTCATCTCAAGGTTCAACCATTACAAGATTAAAGTGCAAATCCTTAACTTTATGGCTTAAGGTTACTTTCTTATTAAAGTTTGAGACTTTATGAAAGGCCTTGTACTCAAGATTCTATTTTTAAGATATGAAGTGACAAGTTCTCATTTTTTTCACTTAAAAAGTTTGATGTTCCATAAAGTTTAAACATTTACGCATATTCTTATCTTCCAGAAGGACAAAATAAAACTTTGAAGAAGCATCAAATCTTGCGCCACTTTTAAGGTTGCAAAGAATAAACCTTTTGAAGTTTTATGCATCAAGAATGTTCTTAGTCTTATCAAATCATGAGAAAGTGGTAAAGATGACAACTTTTTCAAATATATGCATCATAATAGAAAAGAAACAACTTTAAACCAAATACCACCAAGAATCATCAATCTTTTTCCAACAACTCACAAGAAACATCGAAACTTCAAGCATCAAGAAAGAAAAATAGAAACTTTGAAGCATTTCAAGAAAAGAACTTTCAAAAATCAAGAACAACTCATGAATAAGAACATGAACATATTTTACTAAAAATGGAAGCTTTTGTTCATGAAGAGCATGAGAGTTTTTCTCAAGCTTTCACTTGAAGATCTTGGTCATGAGAGGAACCAAACTTCAAGCTTTCTTGAGTAGATAAAAGAGAATAGTGAAGGTCACTACTAAACTTGAAAATGGCAAGTTCTTGAAGGTGAAACAAGAAGAAGATGATGGCTCCTCAAGATGATGAAAGTGGCAGCCTTACAAAGAGAATGAGAGAGCTCTTGAGTTCTCTTGAAAATAAGGGTTGTAGTGTATAAATCTTATCTCTAAAGACCAGAAGATGTGGTCTTTGAAGAGCTTAGTGAGAGTTTTTGGTTACGATGGTGGTGGAGAAAGGAAGAAGAAGATGAAGAAGGTGTAGAGAGAAGTTGGAGAATAAGGACTTAGAGAGAGAATAAAGAGTCACAAAATGAAAACTAGATGTGCATATGGGGGGAGTGGCCATAGCTTATTAGACAAGGGGGGAGAGATATTTGCTTCACTTTTGTGTTACTTAGTGATTAAGGGGACAAATGGGATAATGGGGAGACAAACTATGTACAACCTTTTACAAAAAGCACTATTGTCCCATGTTTTATACTTTTATAACATCACTCTTTACTTTATTATCTAGTTGACTTAATTTGAATTTTAATTATATGATTAAGTGCTCTTGCAACTTAATTAATATGATTAAGCAAGGATTAGTGATCAACTCATGTGATCATGATTAACAAAAATTATTTTGTGATTAAGCTTAATTATCCTTAATTAAACTTGATTAAGCTAGTTATGTGTGATTAGTGCTTAATTAAGCTATTAAGGGTTGGACTTGCTTAATTAGAGATTCTCTAATCTTAATTAAGCGTTCTCTTAACTTTTCTCCTCATTATTAACTCATAATCACTTAATTAAGCCTTAATCTCATAATTTCTCATTAAGTGCCTAATTACTCAGGGTTACTAAGGTAATTTAGTATGACAGGAAATTGAGGATGTTACAGATGGTACTTGGAGGCTATGTGTATACTACAAACTATTAAACAACCAGACCGTGAAAGATGGATATCCTATTCCCCTTATCGATGACCTATCGGATGAGTTGGAAGGGTCCGTCATTTACTCAAATGGCCTTTAGAACACACTTCAAACACTTAGAATACTTGGTCATGCGTTTTGGATTAACTAATTCTCTTGCTCGTTTCATGCTTTAATGAATGTTATGTTTTATAAATTCCTCAAGAAATTTGTCATCATGTACTTTGATGAAATTCTTGTTTACAGCTCATCCATTGCGGCTTATGTGGAGTACTTAATAAAGGTGTTCCAAGTGTTGAAATATAATTCTCTTTTTCTTGAAAAAATGGCACATTTGCTGCTGATAAGGTTGACTACCTTGGACACAACTTTTCAAAGACTAGTGTTTCAATAAATTCAAAGTTGGAGACAGTAGCTAGTTGGCCTATTCTGTATCACTCCGATTTAACCATATTTATAATTAACATTGTCAGAGATTAGCAAACACTAAATTTATAAAACAAAGGTGAGAGTGTAGAATAATATAAATAGTAGCAGCATACGGTTATAATTTCTACAGAAATAGAACTGTAACCAGACCATAAAAATTTTTAAGACATAGTTTTTTAGAACATAACAAATTGATCTAGGAGGAGAATAAAATACAAGAAAGTTTCGTCATTAGGAGATCATACCTAGTATGGTGAGTCATCCTAACTTTCTCTAAATATCTCCCTAAACCCTAGTTTTTCATCATTTTTTCTCTCCTTCTCAACCCACTTAGCTAAACCCTCTCCATCTTACTCTCTCCTCCTTTTTTGCTTGCAAACTCTTGGTTCCTTTTTGTTTCCTTAACATCTACTTGATTTCTAAGCTTGTTTGTGATTTTCTAAACCACATAAGAGCTAAAATCTCTCCTCCTTTTGAGCCATATCAAGCTTCAGCCAAAGAAGAGAAAGAAGGAGTCTAGGTGTGATCTTAGGAGGTTTAGAGCTAGTAAAAGCAAGATTTGAAGAACCCTTGAGCTTGGAAGTAAGGTAGGCTCCTAAATCACCTTATATGTGATTATATGGTTAGATGAGCTAGGGCTTTCACCCTTTTGGTTTCTCATATATTTTGGTTCATGATAATATTCTTTAGGCTTATAATAATTAGTTGGAACTAAGGAAACTTAAGTTAATGAGAGAAAAAAGTTAAGAACTCGATGATCTTCATAAACATAAAACAGGAAAATAGGATAGTCCTGGATAATACTAGATCTATAGACCATATCTTGAGTTAGGGACCCTCAATTAAAGTGAAACTAATTTTAGATGAAACCTCAGTCAAAGGAAGTTATATGCACGATGGACTAAAGATGAATAAGTTATGAAATTTACAAAAAGCTATAGGTGGAGTGACATCGATTTGAGGAAGGTGTGTTCTAATAGCGATGTCCTGTAGACCTTCAAATTGAGTGCAACCAGTTTTTTTTTTTAAAGCTAACAATAGGGAAATAAGGCTATTAATATTTAGATTTAAATTCCCAGTGGATTGCTCCCAACAATTCCATGAAATTACCCCATACCCTGTAAGTGCTGAAGTAATATAGCCCCAATGTCGAGCTTATAACTGAAGCTCTGCTTAACCAAATTGAGTGGAACTTAGTTTGCTTGAAAAAGGTTTTAAGTGAGCATAATCGTAAAAAAATTCAGAGCAAAATGATAAGAAATAGAATTTTGGTGATTTTCTCCCTCCAAGTGTCCAAATCTACCCCAAAACAAAGCAGTAAAGAGTCAAACTCAAATATCTTAAGTTATACATATCAAAATTTAGTGAGACTAAAGAGGTTTGGAAATAGACCAATAGATCAATACTTTTGTAGAATTTGAGATCAATAGGGATTAAATGGAAATTTTGGCAAAATTTGCAAGTTTGGCTAGAACTTGGGGAACTTAAGTCTAATTGTAGTTGAATTACATATAAGTGGACTTAAGGGTCTCCAGACCACATAGAACGAAAACTAATGGCAAAGATGTTGAATGTATATCGGTTTCTCTATTATATTGATACATATATCATGATATTGCTTATCATTGGAATCCTTATGACTGATGCAATTCTTTCCCTTATGTGAATATGCATGTGATTGAGACCTTGACTCCTATGTTGAAATTGTTCCTTTTCTATGATTAGGTGTTTTATCTGTTGATGTAAATCTTCAGGACCCTCATATTACAGCTATTATACTACCGAATTTTCGGTAGAAGTATTGTAGAAGTAAGTATATGGCATGAGTTTAACACCCTAATAATATCATACTATGCTGAAGTCATTTTATGGCAATACTAGTTGTTACTTTTAACTATCGGAAGTTCTTATAGTTGAAATTAGCGTAATATATGAAAATAGCTTGTAAAATTTTTAGGTTTTTTTTTTTATAAAATCTTTATGCTTGAAAACTGAGCCTTTAAGCACTTACTTACTCACAAAACCATGGACATTGCTCTACGGATTGCTGATTTAATAATAAGACATATGACAAAATTGAAATAACATAACACAATACTTTAAGCAAATAATGTAATCATACATAATCAAAAGTCAATTATTACAATATATAATAGGCCAAATTAAGTAGCATGACTTTCCACATGCTCTTAATTATACATAAACTGCCCAACCAGGGCTCTTGAGAAAGTGAAAACACTATAATACTATCCCGATCCTCTTTAGTTAGGTGTTGTAACATGATAGCTCCTCGTCTTATCTCATTAGATACCACCGGAAATGCTGCTATGGATACCATTGACTCCGTCTAAAGATGACACGAAAACATAGGAGTGAAAAATACAATATTTCTCAGTAGGATCCTGACTAGACCATTAACGTGTCATCATCGTCGTCCCAGCCACTTCGAGTTTAATTATAGAAACGGTGGACATGCATAGGTTAAGTTTTAGAAGTCTTGAAAACATAAGTCCCAAGGCGAGTTTCTTTTAAGTTTAACATTGTAATCATAACATAATATAACATTAGTAGAAACATACATACCAAGGCATGAAATAGACATTGATGATGCATTTGGGGAATCAAAGATACGTGAACTTTTATGAAATCACATAGAATTGACCATGGTTTTACTTTGAATTTACATTCATTCTTAGCGCATACTTAACATTCTTTACTTTTCCTTTGAAATAAACTGCTTTTGGACATGAGCTTATTCCGTGATTGTGACGCAGTATTAACCAAATCAAACTAAGCTGATAATGGTTACCTCTAAGTTGGAAAGTCCTCAATGTCACCTTACCTCCCCCATAGAGGTTCCTTGAGTCTTTGTAGATCACTGTCTCTCACTTCCCTGAAGTGATCGAGAGGTCATATCCCATTCTTTCCTTTCTTATCATGATAACTTGCATGCATAGTACTGCTTGACAAGACACATGTGGACATGCAATGATATGACTAAGTCCATAATTTTGATGGAATTCCAGCAGGATAACGGCTAGACCAGAACTTCCCCAAAATTTGCCAGACATGGAAATTTTAATCACAACCAATAATATCCATCTCATATCATCATAGTATATCTCATCAAGCATCAATGATCCATCATATCCATGAATTCATAATCAAATCAATCATGCCAATCAATAATCATATATGAGAATGATAAACACTCATACCCTATTGGGTGTCTATAGTTGCATTTTCCTTTGTGAAAAGTCTTATGAATCATCATGTGATTCTTCATGCTTACTTATGAGAGAACCACATAGTTTAGTATGAACGTGTGTTGTAAACTTTTAGTTACTTGACCATTGAGTGAAGTCACCTTTTGCCTTAGATATTCATTTCTACCAAATAATTTCATAACGTTCTTATGCGTGCATCTTACGGAATAGTGTGTTCAAGTTAACAAAGTTTGACACTTATTTTTCTTTTTCCTCTTTAATATGGCCGAAGCCTAACATGATATTTTAGGCAATATTTTACATTCAAATCTTTTAGTTTCCTTGAGATAGCACACTAGTGATTCATAGGTTTATGGTGTGCTCAGAGGCTTTAATCATACTTCTATTTCCAAAGGATTTCAAGATCCTTCTAATCCCTTGGGTCATGACAATGCATAACCACACTCATGAAGCCAACAACACCATGTGTTCACTATTCATGAAGAAGAAATCTTTATTCTGACATGTTACAAGATTAAATAAAATAACAAGATTTCACCTTTATGATTATAAAGTTTCATTCTTTAATAAAGTATGAACCTTTACATGATATTCATGTCTTCAAGATTCAACCTTCATGAAATAATAATACAAGATGCTAACTTTGTGGCTAAAAAGTCTTATTCTTTGAGAAAGTTGAAACCTTTAATCATTATTATGCCTTCAAGATTACAACTTTATAACTTAAAGTCACTCTAAGACTTAAAAGATTCATCCTTGAAGAAAGTTAAACAATTTACTCAATATTCTTAACTCATGATTAAATCTTTATAAGTTAAAGTTGTAAGTTTTAACCTTTATAACTTAAAGTTTGCAAGATCCCAAATTTATAACCCAAAAGGTTTCAATCTTGAAGAAAGTTTTGGAACTTTATGAAGTGTCTTGTCTCCAAAATTCAATATTGGAAATATAAGGTGACAAGTTCTTACCTTATGATTGAAAAGTTTCATATCTTCAAAAAAATTTAGACTTTTACACATATTCTTGTCTTCAAGAAGAGCAAAATGAAACTTTATGAACCATATACACATAACGCCACTTATAGGACATCAAGAAGCAAACTTTTTGGAGTTTGTGCTTAGAAATATTCATAGTCTTATCAAAATCATCAAAAAGATGTAAAGGTGAGAACTTTTCCAATCATAAGTTCAACATAAGGAAAGAAACAAACTTTCAATAAGATACCACCAAGAGTCATCATTCCTTTTCATCAACTCACAAGAAACATCAAGAACTCATGTATCAAGAAGGAAAAATGGAAACTTTGAAACATTCAAAGAGAGAAACTTTCAAACAATCAAGAAACAACTCATGAACAAGATCAAGGTCGTACTTTGCTAAAAATGGAAATTTTGCTCATGAAGAGCATGAAATCTTTCTCAAGTTGTCACTTGAAGATCTTGGCCATGGTGAGGGCCAAGCTTCAAGCCTTCTTGAGTAACAAAAAGAAAAGAGTAGAGATCACTACCTTGTGGTGAGTTTAGCGCCCTCTTTGAAAAAGAAAATGAAGAAGATGGTGCTCCTCCAAGTAATGAAGGTGGCGGTTTTGCAAGGAGAATAAGAGAGCTCTTGAGATCTTGTGAAAATAAGTCTTGTAGTGTTTAAATCTATTCTTCAAAGACCAAAAGATGTGGTCTTTGAAAGGCTAGGTGAACAAGGTTTGGTTATGATGGTGGTGGAGAAAGGACGAAGAAGAAGAAGAGTGCTCTTGAAGAGACAATGTTGGAGAGAGAATTATATGCTTGAAAAATGAAGTAAGTGTGGGTGTGTGCATGTGTAGTGGCCGTAGGTTTCTACTTAGTTTAGGGTAGATATTTTGTTGATTTTGTGTTAATTATAATCAGTAGGAGACAAGGTGGATGATGGGGGGACAAGTATTGTATCTTTTCTTGCAAAAAGCAATGTTGTCTTTTGCTTTATTTCTTAAGTGACGTCATCAATGCTTTATTGTCTAGTTGACTAAATTTGAGTTTTATTGATGTGATTACGTGCTCTTACAACTTAATTAACATGATTAAGCAAGGATTAGTGATTAACTCATGTGATCATGATTATAAAAAATTAATCTTGAGATTAAGCTTAATTATCCTTAATTAAACTGATTAAGGTAGTTATGTGTGATTAGTACTTAATTAAGCTATTAAGGGTTTGACTTGCTTAATTAGAGATTCTCTAATCTTAATTAAGCATTTTCTTAACTTTCCTCCTTAGAGTTAACTCATGAACTCTTTGTTAATCCCTTAATTACACTTTAATCTCATAATTTCTCATTAAGTGCCTAATTACTAAGGGTAACTGAGGTAATTTAGCACAACAAGAAATTGAGAATGTTACAATGAGCATATATGCATTCAAACATTCCTATGAATCATTATGACCAAGGAATGCATATAAGCATATAAAATAAGAAAGTATGTTAATAGATAATGCATGCTAATATCTTCAGAAGATAAGATCCTTTCACTTGGGGCCAGTTATGAGATCCCCCCACATAAAGGTAGTTATATATTAAGATTATGATATTCCTTCACTTGGCGGCAGTTATGAGATCCCTCCACTTGGAAGCAGTTATGAGATCCTTCCACTTGAAGGCAATTATGAGACCCCTCCAATTGAAGGCAGTTATAATAAAATTATGAGATCTCTCTACTTTGGAGGCAGTTGGCCAAAATGAGATTCCTCCAATTTAGAGGCACCTGGATGCCCTTATCAGTTAGTACTGTATGATGACAATCATAAAATGAGCTCATTTCCCAGATCAGTCTAATTAAGGGCAGTAAAGATTAAAGGCATGTGCTAAGCAAGAAAGTAAATGAGAAAGCACGTCAAGTCATGCATTCATGAATTCATGAGTGTATAGCTAATTTCCTTTTATTTGATAGTTTAATCTATCAAGATAAAGCATCACTACTAGTTGTATGATTATTGCCATGCTTTCTAAAACTTAATAAATGAAACTTTACCCCTATGTATAATATCACACTTTTTTAATGAACCGAAGTAGCTAGGATGACAACAATGATATCGATTGTCTAGTAGCTTAGGATGCCTACGAAGAAAGAAAATTTCTCATTCCTATATGTGTTTCGGTGTTAGCTCTAAACAACTTAAGATATCTTGGTGAAGACCATCTTGGAAGAATTTGATTGAGATTAGATTGGCTACCAAAGCTTGCTGTCAAACACATATATATATTTTAGCACTGGATAGCAATTTTGCTAGTTGAAGCTCTTAGTAGAGCTGCTTATGTATTTTGTAAGGCTGTTATTATGATATAGATATTTGTGTATGTAAGGGAAATTTCTATTTTCCTTATTTTCTTATTTATATATTTACTTAGTGTTATAATGGATATTAGGCTATTTTCTCTACAGTAAAGTGAATAATCAATCAAAGTCCGTTAATTTATTAGTGGCAAGCCCTAAGTGTGATATTATGACTTAAACATAACATTATACTTATGAAGGTTTTACATATTCCCTCTGATGTTAGACAGCATAGAAGGTTCCTTTGATTGGCTAGGTATTACAACTGATTTATGAAGGATTTTGGCAAAATAACTCAACCATTAATTGAACTATTAAGAAATAACCACTTCTAATAGTCAGAAGTAGTAGCAAATTCCTTTAATATACTCAAACAGGCATTGATCATTTCACCAGTCTTGGCACTACCTGATTTTAGTAAAACCTTTGTGGTTGCAACTAATTCTTCAATCCCCTAACAACTTTCAGAAATAGAGTTATGGCTTAAGCATGACCTTCATATCTAGAAAATTATTACAATACGCATCAAATGGGCCTAAATACTCACCACCATTGTCTATGCAAATATATTTCAACTTCTTCCCTATTTTTATCTCAGCTAAAGCTTGAAATTGCTTAAACAAACCCAAAACTTGCTCTTTTGTATTCAATATTTAAACCCATAATTTTCTGGAATGATCATCAATAAAGGTTTAGACAATAAATAGGCCTCCAAAGTTTTATTGTCTTCATAGGACCACATACATCATAATTTACCAAATCAAATATCTTTAGCATCCTCGAAGGTGGATGACTCTTGAAAGAAACTTTGTGTTATTTCCAAGCAAAACAGACCCCATTTGGATTGCAATTTGCATCCACCAAAAGGCCTTCTATAGGAAAGAAAATGACTTTATATAGTAAATAGTAGTGTTTGGTTTAACTTCTTACTTTTTAGAAGGCCTTTTGAAATTCAAAAGGCCTTTTGGGAGAAGTATCTTTAAGGTTACTTTTCATTCTAGAAAAAAATCGTTTGAAAAGGAATCTTACTATTACTCTCACATCAACAATCAAAAGTAATTTTTCTTTATCCTATCCAAACAAAACTCATTCTCTTAAACTTACTTTTGACATATTCAAACCAAACAAAAGTCATTCTTTTAAAAGTAATTCCTCTAAAAAGCCTTCTTTTGAAAGACCTTGTTTGAAAAGATCTTCTCCCAAAAATTAAACCAAATGGACCCATAATGAGTCCATTTTTGTAGATATGCATTTTTAAAACCAAACAAGACATTCTTTTTGGTTAACACAACCATCCCTTCCTCACTCATATGACATAACCTCTTGTGCCACAAGTCAGTTCCATCAACAAATGTAACTACATTAATAACGTCTTTAGTAATTTTTACCTGAGTTAAAGAAAAGTGTAGAGTGCTTTGTACCCCTAGCCACAACCATGGAACCCTTAATGAGTTTCCAGCTATCACTTGAAAATAAGCTATCATAGTTTGACACAACTTACCAACAAAAAGTAAGTTTAATCAAATGTCTGGAACATGTTTCACATAGTTGAGAGTTAATCTAAAACCACCAAACATCTCTAAGTAAACCTATCCAACACTAGCACATTTTGCTACACCTTCATGAGCCATTTTCACATCACCAAAGTCATTAGGAATATAGGATGTAAATAAATCCCTCCAAGGTGTAACATGAATAAAAGCACTAGTGTCAACCACCTAACTGGTAATAGTATCCCCAAGGTTAAGAGATTCAAACTCCTCGACTACAAAAAAATCATCATGAGTTTCATTAATCTTGTCTTCATCAATATTATCATCTTTCCTTTTGCTCTTGTCTTTATTAGCCATGACATCCTCCATTTTTACTTTCCAATGAAATTTCTCTACGTGCCCTTTTTAACCACAATGGTGGCACTCAATATTTTTGTACTTGCCTCTTGACCTGCTCCTACTTTATCTTTATTTGTAAAATTGTCACTCTCAATTCTCTCTTTAGACTTAAAAACCAAAACATCTGAATCTGTAGATTGTAACACCCTACCAATTTAATGTTATGCTTAAGTTATAGCATGAAATTAAGTAGATTATGTTACTGTATTAGTGTTCCGTCTATAGCTATATTCATTATATTATATCCTCTTTTCCTTTGATATATATGTATTTGATAAAATATACGTAAGAAACGGCGTGTTGCATATAATAAACGTGATACATATTGTAGGACGTAACAAAATTTAATAAAGACACAACAAAAAAGACAAAGATAGGTAATATATCATCAGTTGTATATGTACATACATATGCTGGAAGCCAACGCTTTAGTTTATATACAGATTCCAAAGAGGATACATAAGTGGGGCCGATGAACAAAAAAGACGTAAGGCCCATGTTAGTCAAAAAGGGTCCTATGGGGTCCTCAGAGGACATTTCAATCTAGCTGGTATACATACGGCTAAGTTTATGATCCAATGCTACACATTGCCAAAAGAAAGTCATGCTGTACAATATCACCTGTGCCTGAGACCTACTTAATCAGGTAGCCATTGGCCATACCAGGCTCGGCTGGGGAGTAGTCAGCACTAGGTCTCGAGGAGGAGGATGGTGAACCAGTAGCCTCAGAAGGATCACTCTCGAAACTGAGCGGAATGTCTGGAACCACCTGCAGAGGTGACTTTGGTGGAGGGCTAGCAGGAGCTATCGGCGCTGCAGGTGCTGGAAGTGGGTGTGCTACATTCAATGAAACCGCAAAATACGAAGCGGTAAGGTCAAAAGCAGGATGAAATAAAGGAACAGCAAAATTCCTATTACTAAAAAGGTAGAGGCAGAAATGGCAGGAGCCGGCTATGTACAGTGAGTCCAACTCGAGGTTATGGTGAAGCTGCAGGTCAGGGATCTCAATAAACAGGGTGGTTGTCAAGTCCATCACCAAGGTTTGAGAATGAAGTGAAAATACAAAGCAAGATGAGAATTTAAAGAAATTCTCAATAGGATTTGAGTATAGCATTTAACTGACATCACATTCATTCTCAGTTGCCTCGATTTTTTATTTAATTATAAAAACATAGAATCAAACTGAACTATCCATATTTAATAAGTTTAAGAAAACATGTGGATAGCATAAGAAATAGAATAACTGCTAAATAGTGATACACAAAATAACGAGTAGAATAAATGAATATACGACAGTAAGTAAACATAATAGTCAAACTGTAAACAACTTATAATGACTATTCAATGTGATTATGAAAAACTCATTCTTAAACTTATCTTCATAAACTTTTTCCATTACTTGGTCCCCTGAGAATTCTTGGCCATTCAGACTCCTGGGTAATAGTCTGCTTTTCAGGATCGAGCTCATTCCTATATAGGGATGCCGGGTTTACTTTCCCCGACCTCCCCACCGATCTATTCCCCTTAACTTTAATCCGGGGCTGGCCCAAGTATTATGGAACTTTCATCATAACATAACCTTCATGAATTTCTTGCAATTGCACATGGATCTAAATATATATTATAACCCATATATAGGATTTACCGAAATTTCAGTAGCATAACGGAACGTGTTCGCTTCCCCATGTATAGTGCCAATACTCAACATCAATTTTTCAGAGAAACCATAATAATTTATTCATATTTCAAACATCAAATTCATGGCACAATTATTGCAATTAAAACATGGTTGCTATCTCAACACTTGCATTCAACCTGATTTTGTTAAATCAAGCCACAATTTCTATTTGACTCATCTGGACCACAATTTTAGATATGTTAGAGTGTTATATATCTATTTTCTAACCTCTTTAGTTCCATCTAATTTTGATAAATATAGCTCACATTATTTAAGTTTTATCCCGGCCTGCCATGTAACTTGCTAGAATTACACACTTAAAAGTAAAAATCCACTAAAAAGCGAAAACCAGTTCAAATCATATAAAATTGGCATCATATTAAAGCTAACAGGACAAGCTTTCATTTACAATAAGTTCTATTTTATTTTCTTCATTAGAGCTCGAGTTATAAGTCCCGAAATTTGACCTTCCTAAATTGCCCTGTTTTGGCCCAGTTTGGACTTAGGATAACTTCTTTGAACCACTGGGAGCAAACAAATTGTATCTAACTCTGAAATTTGTATGGGAAGTTCTCTATGTAGCTTTCTAACAAAGTTGGTTTCATTCAATTCCAAGTCGTATAGGGCAAGTTTTGTCCTGAACAACCTAGTCTGCCCAGAATCAAACTCAAAAACCTAGGTCAAACTTCCAAAATTCATATCTTTCTCTATACTAATCCAATGGCCTTATATTATATATGTATAGAAAGCCCTAAATCTCTAGTTTTATATAAAAATAGTGTCATCAAATCTAAATGGCTATAGGTGAAGCCGCACACACCGCCATACGGACTGCCGAGGGATTTTGGTCTTCCAGCCTCTCACATCTTTTTATTCTCACCCTTTTCTACTCCTTAGTCGATTTTAAACACAAAAACAGTCAACAAACCAGCCAAAGATCATCATATTCATTCAATCATCATATCAAGAAGTAAGAAACAAAAGCCCCAAATCAGTCATCCATACCCAAGAAGACAAGAATAAAGTTGAATCTCTACCTCCTTGTATGTGATTTTGCTAGGTTTTGAAGTTTGGATTGATGGAACCTTATCAAGCTTGGAGGTTTGATGGAGTAGGTTAAGAGGAGAAGAGAAGAAGAAGGCTGGAACCAGAGGAAAGGGGGATGCAAGTTAGCATGAAATGAAAAGAGAAAATCTGATTTAAACATAAAGAGGGTAGTTGGCTTCATGGGTTTTGATTGGCTGAAATTTTGTGGCCAATTTTCAGCCATGCTCCCTTCTCCTTGTGGCCTTAGTGGCACCACCCATAGAGGCTTAAATGGCTGAGTATTCAGCCGTGAGTCATAGGGTTTTGAGTATACATTCCTATTGATTCGGTTCCGATACTTTAAAATATCAAAATCTTACCGATTTCCTTTAAATCGGTAAATTGGTTTAAGAAAATTTCTATGAAATCTTCTATACTTCTAGCCTAATTCCCTCATATCTAAACTCAATTAATTTCTAATTAATTGATCCTAAATAAATATTTAGTCGAATTTTAATTGACTTTAATTATTCGATAAAAACCAAATAATTAGGCGAAAAATGAAAAGAAAATTCCGGTGGATGTTACATTACCACCTCCTAAAAAAATTTTGTCCTCAAAATTTAGTACCTGAGAATAGTTCAGGATACACTTTCCTCATGTCTGATTCTAATTCCCAAGTGTAGTCTTCAGCATCTTCTTTTCCCCATGCTACTTTTACTAACTACACAGTTTTGTTTCGAAGTTGCCTGCTGCTTCTATCTATGATCCATGCTGGTTGGACGTGGAATGTCAGGTCCTCTTTTAACTGTATTGACTTGGGTTATGCAAAGTGTGTAGGGTCAGGCTGATATTTTTCTAAGTTGAGAAATATGAAAAACATCGTGAAGGTTCGACAAATGCGGAGGTAAAGCGACTCGATATGCAACTGATCCGATTCGCTTCAAGATTTGGAAAGGATCGATAAAGCAAGGACTTAGTTTCTTCACCTTAATGGCTCTACCTATCCCTGTTGTAGGTGTAACCTTCAGAAATACGTGGTCTCCTTCTTGAAATTCTAGAGGTTTTCTCTTGGTATCCACATAATTCTTCTGACGGCTTTGAACGACGAGCATCTTACTTCGAATTTTCTTGATCTGCTTGGTGGTTTGCCCAACAAATTCAGGCCCCAATAGACTTGATTCTCCTTTTTTGTACCAACACAGTGGAGATTGACACTTTCATCTATACAATGCTTCGTAAGGAGCCATGCCGATGCTAGCATGATAGCTATTGTTGTATACAAATTTGGCTAGCAGTAAGTATCGATCCCAATTCCCACGTTGCTCCATTATATAGGCTTGTAGCATATCTTCTAAGGTTTAAATTGTCCTTTCCATTTGACCATCTGTTTGTGGGTGATATGTTGTGCTTAAACACAACTTAGTACTGAACACTTTTTGTAAGGCTCCCCAAAACCGTGAAGTGAACCTTGGGTCTCGATAAGAGATAATGGTTGAAGGAGTCCCATGCAACCTTATAATCTCTTGAATGTATAACTGCACCAATTTTTCCAACAAATAATTTGCTCGAATAGGTAAAAAGTAAGCAGATTTGGTTAATCTATCCATGATGACCCATATGGCATCATATCCTGTTGGCGTTCTTGGTAATCCCATTACAAAATCTATGGAGATACTCTCCCACTTCCACTCAGGGATTTTCAGAGGTTATAGCATCCCGAAGGGTTTTTGATGTTCCGCTTTCACCTTCTAATAGGTCAAGCACTTGCTCACGAAGCTCACCACGTCTAACTTCATGCCTGGCCACCAAAACATTTTCTTGAGGTCTTGATACATTTAAGTAATGCCGGGATGTACGGTAAATTCACTTTTATGTGCTTCCTCCGAGATTCTCCTTCGGAGACCACTTCCCTCGGGTTCGCACACCCTGTCGTGATGTCGCGATATGCCCTCCTTATCTTGAGCAAAACCCGTTAATTTCCCTGATTGCACGAGATTGATCATACATTGAAAATTGGTATCTTGCTGTTGTGCCTGTCGAATCTGTTCCTTAGAGCTACTGGCTATCTTAATTTGGTGTAACTAAATGGTCTTGGGAGTTATAAGGTTCCCCAAATTAAGATCTCGAAAACTCTCGATAAGCTCTATCTCATTAGTCATCATCCAAGCTACAGTCAGAGATTTCCTACTCAAAGCATCTGCCACAATATTTGCCTTGCTTGGGTGGTATTTCAATTCAAATTCATCGTCCTTAAGAAGTTCCATCCACCTTCGCTGCCTCATATTTAATTCTTTATGATTAAAGAGGTATTTCAAACTCTTATGATCAGAAAAGGCCTCGAACTTCACTCCATACAGGCGATATCTCCATATCTTCAAAGCAAATACTGCTGCTGCTAATTCGAGATCATGTGTAGGATAATTCCTTTCGTGTGGCTTTAATTGTCGGGAGGCATAAGCGACTACATTTCCAGTTTGCATCAACACACATCCTAATCCCTGTTTGGAAGCATCACAATAAACCTCAAATGGTCGACGAAGGTCTAGCAAGGCTAACACTGGTGTCGTGGTTAACCTTCTTTTCAAGTCTTGAAAACTCTGCTCGTAGTCCAGTGTCCATTCAAATGGAACATTCTTCCTGGTTAGCTTGGTCAATGGCAAGGCTATTCAAGAAAAATCCTTAACAAATCACCTGTAATATCCAGCTAAGCCCAGAAAACTCTTGACTTCAGTGATTGTGGTTGGCCTCTCCCAATTTAGTACTGCTTTTACTTTGCTGGGGTCTATAGAGATCCCCCCATGGAATACTATATGGCCGAGAAATTTTACTTTTTTCATCCAAAATTCACATTTGGATAATTTAGCATAGACTTTCTTCTCTCTTAAAATTTGCAGAACCAGCCGCAAGTGTTCTGTATGCTCTCACTCCATCTTCGAATATACAAGTATGTCATTGATGAAAACCATTACAAACTTGTCCAAATATGGGCAGAATATTCGATTCATATAATCCATGAATACTGCTGGTGCATTTGTCAGTCTAAACAACATTACAGTATACTCGTAGTGCCTGTAACGAGTTCGAAAGGCCGTCTTAGGGATATCTTGTTCCCGAACTCGAATTTGATGATATCCGGAATGCAAGTCAATCTTGGAAAATACCGTTGCACCTTGTAGTTGGTCCGTGAGGTCATCGATTCTTCACAGTGGATATTTATTCTTAATCATCACTTTATTCAACTATCAATAGTCCATGCATAAGTGCATGCTCCCATCTTTCTTTTTACCAACAAGACTGGAGCTCTCCATGGCGCTACACTGTATGAATCCTTTATCCAAAAGTTCTTCAATCTGTTTCTTTAGTTCTGTCAGTTCCAGAGGTGACATTCGATATGGAGCTATAGATATTGGTCCCATACCTAGAACCAGCTTGATGGCGAACTCACTTTCCCTCTCATAAGGGAATTCAAGAATATCTTCTAGGAAAATATCAGGATATTCCTTAACAATTGGGATCTCTTCCAATTTCTATTCAACTTCCGTCACATTAGCTGATAGGAGGATGTATCCTTGACTCTTCGACCCACTACAGTTTACTAATAAAGAGTTCAAATAGAAGAGTATTGAGGCTTAGGATTCATGAGACAAGACAGAGGAGAATACCACCGTCTTATCGAAATAGTTGAGCATGACTCGATTGGCAGAAAGCCAATCCATACCCAGAATTATGTCAAGTCCAGATAGAGGGAGACAAATCAAATCAGCTACAAAAGTCCTACCCTCAATTCAAAGAGGAACATTGATGCAAATTTGGCTAGTTTTAACAGGTTTATTGGTAGGAGTAGAAACCAGTAGATCATAAGGCAATTTAGAAATTAGTAATTACAAAACAGCCACACAGTCATGAAAAATAAATGAGTGGGAGCCACCTAAATCATAGAGTATAGTTAGAGTCTCACCGTCCACTTTACAGGTACCTTGGATTAATCCTTCGGATTTGTCAGCTTCTTCTGAATTCATTGTAAAATCTCGTCCTTAACATTGACGTCTAGATGGTTGTGGTGGATTCCTAGTTGGATACTCATAAATTTTGTGGCCTGGCTTGCCACACCCATAGCAGACATTCTGGCCTACCAAACATGGCCAATCACCATGATTCTTACTGCATTTCATGCAAGTGGGATTCGAGAAAGACTTCTAGGGCTGCTTGCCCTTATTGCCCACCTGTCGAAATCTTCTTTGCTATTGAAAGTTGGACTTGAATTTTGGGCCTTGCGGTGCCAACCCCTTCTTAAAGTTGCCACTAGATGCCTTGGCTGCAACTAGTTTCAGGTTATAGTCTTCCACAAGTCAGCATTTATTTACCAACATGGGAAAATTTCTAATCTCCATTGGCCCTATTGCTGCAAGAATGTCTTCTCGTAGTCCTCCTTCAAATTTGACACACTTTCAAACTTCATCAGGATTCCTCTGGTAAATTGTAGAAAATTTACATAGTTCTTCAAACCTGGCAATATATTCGGATATCGTCCGGTTTCCTTGATGAAGCTGCATAAGTTCTAATTCCTTGGCATTTCGAACCGAGGCAGGAAAGTACTTTTGGTAGAAAACATCTCTAAACACTGTCCAGGTGACTGCTATATGAGATTCCTCAAATAATCTTCGTACACCGTTCCACCAAAACTCTGTATCTGCTTCGAGCATATAGGTGGCAAAAGTCACCTTCTGATGATCCAAACAATCCAGGATAGAGAAAATCTTCTCCATGGCCTTGATCCATTCATCGGTGTTATCTGGGTCATATGCTCCTCGAAAGCTAGGCAGGTTTGCCTTTCTGAACTAAGTAAATTTAAGGTAGTCTAGGTTAACTCCTGGGCCATGTGTATTTCCTCCACAGCTTGCCTCATCGCCTGCCTAATTGATCCATTATCTGGTGAGCTGCCACGGCCTATTCCTACATTGCATGAGCCATCTCTCGTATCATGTCCATAAAGTCAGCCGGGTCCTCTTGAGCAGGTTCTGTGTGTGGTCTACCTCGCCTTTCAGAAGCCATTAAGCTCCGAGCACAAAACATAAGTTATTGAGTTGATCAGCCTCAATACTAAGTCTAATGTGCTAGTAAATAACAGCTCACACAATCAGGCACTTCATACACAAGCACACCTGTATCTCAACTTCCAGATAAGATTTAGTGCATGGCATCATCTAAAAATACAAAATATGCGCAAAGTATAGTCAGTCCGATCCTCAAGCCTTAGCTAGGACGAACTGCTCTAATACCAAAAATGTAACACCTTACCAATTTAATGTTATGCTTAAGTCATAGCATGAAATTGAGTAGATTGTGTTACCGTGTTAGTGCTCCATCTATAGCTATATTCATTATATTATATCCTCTTTTCCTTTGATATATACGTATTTGATAAAATATACCTAGGAAACGGCGTGCTGCATATAATAAACGTGATACGTATTGTAGGACGTAACAAAATTTAATAAAAGCACAACAAAAAAGACAAAGACAGGTAATATATCGTCACATTCATTCTCAGTAGGACTCGAGTATGGCATTTAACTGACGTTACATTCATTCTCAGTTGCCTTGATTTTTTATTTAATTATAAAAATATGGAATCAAACTGAACTATTCATATTTAATAAGTTTAAGAAAACGTATGGCCCGAGGCAAGGTTCAATTTTACTTAAGACAGCATAAGAAACAGAATAACTGCTAAATAGTGATACACAGAATAATGAGCAGAATAAATGAACATACAGTAGTAAGTAAACATAACAGTCAAACTGTAAACAACTTATAATGACTATTCAATATGATCATGCAAAACTCATTCTTGAACTAATCTTCATAAACTTTTCCATTACTTGGTCTCCTGGGAGTCAGACTCCTGGGTAATAGTCTGCTTTTCAGGATCGAGCTCATTCCTATACAGGATACCGGGTTTACTTTCCTCAACCTCCCCACTGATCTATTCCCCTTAACTTTAATCCGGGGCTAACCTAAGTATTATGGAACTTTCATCATAACATAACCTTCATGAATTTCTTGCTATTGCACATGGATCTAAATATATATGATATCTCATGCATAGGATTTACCGAAATTTCGGCAGCATAACGGAACGTGTCCGCTTCCCCATGTGTAGTGCCAGTACTCATAATACCAATTTTTCAGAGAAACCATAGCACTTTATTCATATTTCAACCACCAAATTCATGGCACAATTACTACAATTAAAACATGGTTGCTATCTCAACACTTACATTCAACCTGACTTTTGTAAATCAGGCCACGATTTCTATTTAACTCATCTGGACCTCAATTTTAGATATGTTAGCGTGTTATATATCTATTTTCTAACCTCTTTGGTCCTATCTAATTTTGATAAATATAGCTCAAGTTATTTAAGTTTTATCTTGGCCTACCCTTTAGCTTGCTAGAATTACACACTTAAAAGTAAAAATCCTGGAGATGGCTAGAACCAGAGGAGAAGAGAAGAAGAAGGCTGGAACCAGATGAGAGGGAGATGCAAGTCAGCATGAAATGAAAAGAGAAAATCTGATTTAAACATAAAGAGGGTAGTTGGCTTCATGGGTTTTGATTGGTTGAAATTTTGTGGCCAATTTTCAGCCATGCTTCCTTCTCCTTGTGGCCTTAGTGGTGTCACCCATCAAGGCTTAAATGGCTAAGTACTCAGCCTTGAGTCATAAGGTCTTGAGTATACAATCCTATTGATTCGGTTCCGATAGTTTAAAATACCGAAATCTCATCGATTTCCTTTAAATCGGTAAATTAGTTTAAGAAAGTTTCTATGAAATCTTCTATACTTCTAACCTAATTCCCTAATGTCTAAACTCAATTAATTGCTAATTAATTGATCCTAAATAAATATTTATTCGAATTTTAATTAACTTCAATTATTCGATAAAAACCGAATAATTAGGTGAAAAATGATAAGAAAATTTCGGTGAATGTTACATAGATTATGTACCTTGTGATTTTCTTCTCATTTATTCATTCAAAACAATACTCTTGGCAAGATCCGCAGAAATGACGCCATCAAGAGCATATTAAAGTTCTAAGAATATCCTACAATTTTGGTAAGTAGTCAAGAAGTAATTACTCCATGTATTTCTTCATCAAATTTCATGCCAATGGCAAATAATTGATCCATAGTCCCTTGGAAATTGTTCAAGTGATATGTCATTGATGTTCCATCAGTATGTTTCAAGGCTAGCAATTATTTTATTCAAAAACTTCTTATTATTCCGAATTTTTTGAGCATACAACTCTTTCAGCTTAGACCATAGAGTTGAGCATATGTTTCTCCAATAATATGGTTCAACACATTATCATCTACCCAGTGCCTAATACACCTGCGGACTTGCCTAGACATCAAAGTCCATTCTTCATTAATCTTATCACTAGGCTTTTTAGTAGGTTGATGAAAATTTTTGACATAAAGTAGATATTCCTCTTTTGCCCACCAAACATTATAATTAGAACCACTTAGAGTAATCATCCTATTGGTATTAGCTTCCATTGGTCGCCACTAACCAACGAGCTTCGATGGAAATATGATAGAGATTAGCAATGGAAGCAATAAAACTTTCTAACCAAAAAACAAAAAAGAATAATATAGAAGCAATCCAAGCATAATATAGCAGCATATAACCAAAATAATAATGATAATTGGAACACCAAATTTAACATGGAAAAACCCCCTAATATGAGAGACTAAAAAACCTACAAGACAATAAAAATCTCCATTTTCAACCAAACAGAGATACAAAGGAGTCTTACCGATTACAAGCATTGAGTACATATTTACAAGTATTCCACAACATCAAATGTTCACCCAAAAGAACTCAAAGACATCCAAAAGATGAAAGCAACAAAAAAGAGTTCAAAATCCTCACTAGAAAAACAAGGTATCTTCACAAATTTCTAGAATAGTATTCAGATCACAAATCACACTGTCAGATTAAAGATCTATGAGTGAGGAATCTTCAGATAAAATTTAACTCAATCAGACAAGATTTGACCACTTGATCACTCATTTGATCAAAATTGGTTGTTGTTGAAAAGTGCTAGTGAAAGTAGCACATCCCCTTAATTTCTTCTCTATTATCCACTCACTAATCACTCTAATAATCCACCTCCTTAAGATAAGGTTAATCACACTATCGGGGCATGAGACATCCCTAAAATATTGTGCTTGGGCCTCATGCATAAGAGAAAACCAATCTAGCAAAAACCAGATGTAATACATTTTTAAGCCGCAACACTTTTCATGTTGGCCTTCATTGTGAAAGATATTTAGACATTAATAGTCTTTAAGTATGGAGTAGAGCCATAAATTGTTGGTTAGTTTAGAGTGTATAGTGTATTTGTTTGTTATTAAATTTGGATAATGATGTTTTCTTTTTTTTCAGTTTGTAAGTGTCATTAGACTTGCTTATGCTCAATGAAAGTTTTTTCTTTTTTTTTTCTTAAAAAAACATATTTTATAGTGAGATAACAAAAAAAAATATTACTATAATGAGCTTATAATGGGAAAAAATTCTCTAAAGCATGTTTGTTTTTAAAGTTACAAAGTAAGTGATATCTACCTTTAAGTCAATTAGAGGGACCGAGGTGCAACACACTTGACCAAAGAATAAATATCCCTTAACTTTCTCACTTTAAGTTCAAGTTCACTTTGGAGGATTATATCCTAGTACATTTCTAAAAGTCACATAAACTATAAACTTAAACATGAAATTAAAAATCTAACTAGTTGTAAATTTGAAGCTCAATTGACATTAGTTTTTTAGTGTCAAAAATTAGGATAGAGATATAACAAGATATCAGAAATTCAAAACTTCATTAGGCTACTTACTCCCTATTCAAGTTATTTTGCACTTTTTAATTAATAAAAAGTTAATTATGCCATGCCATAATAGTAAAATATAAAAAATATATTTTTTCATAAGTTCGTACATGCTCGACTCACCAAGACTAAGGAGTAGTAACAAAGTCATCATCTAGATAAAAGCACTAAAGTAAAGCAAAGAAAGGAAAACTACAACACAAAAAAAAAAAAAAAAAGAACTAAACTAATACTATAGCAGGAAAAAAAACTAAACTAGTGCTAGCTTGATGCCATTGTTGGCTTCAAACGATTGCCTCCACACCATCTAAGTTAGTTCCATTCAGAAATACAAGTCTTTGATTGCACTGATTGCATTTGTCTCTCCAAAGGCTAAACTATCAAAAATATGCTCTCTTTGATTCTGAAACTGAAATATTTTGGAACCATTGCTTCATATTTCTCACCCCATTGATGACAAATTTGCACTCCCAATTTAGATTTTTTTTTTTCTTAGGAAAACCATTTTACAAACTCTTTAGAAAAGGTTGTGACATATAACTTCGATTCAAAGCAGTTTAGATCTTCTAGATCACACTAAATGGCTTCTGTTATTGCTGCTAAATATCCCTCACTAGTAGAGCAAGCTTCCTTAAAATCCACCAGAAGGGTTAAAGAATTCATCTAAAACTTTACCATGTAACCTTCAATTCCATATAGCTTCTCTCATGCATAAAGTCCACACAAAGCCACCAAATTCTTTTTGTCCCATCTTGCACAAGTTGAGATATTGAATTTAAGTTCCTAGTAGCCACCTCTTTACCAAGTCGAATTGAACCCTCAGCTGACAACTAATTGGGTGAACTGTACTTATATTTCCCTGGTACCCATGATTTTCCATAGAACCTGATTTGCTCTAAAATTTGTCTCTTATTTGCTGCCCCCTTCTCGAAAATAGCTTGATTCCTTGCTTTCCACATTGACCAAATGATTGCAAAGAAACAGGATATCCACTGCCTCTTCACTACACCCCAAAATTCGGTATTGAACCACAATCCTATCAAAAGCTTGAGATTATTAGGCATCGCACACCCAAGTTAGACATTCCCCAATATTTTCCAAACAAAAAAACAATGGGTAAGCAAATGTTCATTTGATTCTTGGTCAAGATCACAAAGAGCACACCTGTAGGAGCTCTTATGCAAAATTTTAAACTTCTTTAGTCTATCCATTATGAATAATCTATTTAACAACACCAAACCATTATTTTGACCCTAGGTGGTGCCAGCCCTTTCCACAAGTTTGAGAACATATGTTGATGTTCCACTTAAACTAACTATTTTGTTGAGATAAGAGTTGAAAAGGATTTAATAGTGTATAATTTGAAGTTGCTGAATTTCAAATAGCATGATTACACCCATCATAATATAGAATAACCTACAAAAGAATCACTTGCAAATTAGATATTAGAACATTCAAAGAATTAGCGTCTCCAAATAAGATTCCAATTCCATGAATACCCAACCCACACCCTGCACTCAATAATGATAGTTTCTCTCTGAAAGGATATAGAGTAGAGCCTAGGGAGCTTATCCTTATGACATGAATCTCCAACCCATAGATCTTCCCAAAAAAGTGTTTTTTCCATTGTTAATCTTCTGCCATAGGCCATTCTTTATTGCATTCTCCACTTCATTATTTATTCTCCAAACACTATAAATTGAAGATCATAATCCCTCCATCTTACACCCAATTTGTTTCCATATTTGTTTGCTCATATCAAGGTTATTACATGAGCTCACAATTCTTTTCCATAGTGGTTCTTCTTCTGTTGAAAACATCTACCACCACTTAAACAATAGTACGGCATTTTTTATATTAATATCTCCTATTTGAAGACCACTTGCTTCCTTAGGCATTTGAATTTGATTCTAACTTATTGCAGCAAGATCTTTGCCCTGTTTCTTTATCCCCCGGCAAAACTTTGATTGAAAGGAGATTTTTTTTTTTTTGCAACCGCTTTGGGCATCATGAACAGCCCTAAGTGATAAATGGGTAAACTATTTAGTGCTATCTTTATAAAAACTAGCTTTCCTGCCTTTGATAGCAAATTTGCCCTCCATCCACTTAGCTTTTTTTTTTTTTAATTTTCTCTATAATTGGCATCCATGTTGATATTTTTCTCAAGTTGGGCCCTAAAGGAATGCCAAAATATGTGATAGGAAGATTAAATTATAAGCATTCAAAGGTTTATTTCTAATTGCCCACTATATTTTCTGAACAATTTAGTGAAATGAGAGTTGATTTTTCATAATTTAGAGACAATCGTGACATCACTTTGAAGCATTCCACTATTCTTCTATAATTCTTCAATGCCTTTACTTTGGCTTGGAAAAAAATAAATGTATCACCTGCAAATTGTAAATGAGACAAATTCACCTTTTCCTCACCAATCAAAATACCTTTAACCCTTTGTCAATGGCTATAAGGATTAGCTTATTTAGAACTCCTACCACCAGAGTAAAGTAGAAAGGGGACACAGGATCTCCTTAGCATAATCCTCTCTCCATTTTGAAAGGTTTTCAAAGGTTTTGTATGAGCTCCATTGACCAAAACTAACATTGATACTGTTGATTGGTATTTATTGATCCATATCCTCCATTTGTTCTTGAATCCTATATTTTCCAACAGATGTTCTACAAACTGCCCCTGTCACGACCCAACTCAAGCCGTGACCGGCAGGGGACAAGTTCCCTAGCAAGCCTTTCGCACCAAAAATTTCAAAAAAATTGAATAGAGTTCCCCTATATTTAGGATATTTCCCAGATACAAGCACTCGTCCTGCAAATTCAACAAACACACTCTTCCATCGGGGATCCAGGTATTCTCAGAATGCATCCCTCAGCACACAACATAATTATTCATCAGGCATAACCACACACACCACATATATATGCGAATACATAAGTATACCAATAATTTTCCACATTCAATTCAAAGTTATAACACACATAACCATCCATTCAGTTCAATATACATAATTCTCCAACATTAAAATTATTAAAAACTAGCAAGAGTCAGACCCTGCCTATAATACTATGGAGCTACATTACTAATATTACAAAATACATCAAAATAACTATTCAAGGCCCTTATTAAAGAGGGCTCACTAAAGATGAAGATCTACTGCTACGGAGCAGGGGCTCAGCTCCCAAGTCTGAACTTGTATCTGAAAAAGATGGAATAACCATGGGGTGAGTTTTGTGAAACTCAGTGAGAGACGGAACACTCTTGAACCTCATGAGTCAATGTATATATGAGTATAAAAGTTATAATAGATAATATGAAGAAAACAATGGAAATATCTAATAGGATAGTCCATCAGGATTCACACTTAGGTGGCCGCTCCTTCGTGTAAATCTTATAATCCGTTACGCACCACTCTTAAAGCGGCTGTGTAATTCCATCACACACCACCCCCCTTGGGTGGCTGTGTAATATGATAAACTAAGGTGTACCAGGGCTAACGTCTACTGTCGTTAGCAGGTTGATCCTGTCATAGACTTTCCTAACCCTTCATTTTCCATAAATCATAAATTTCTAATAAAAAATTGAATTATCTCAGCCACTAACTCATGAGTAATGTTCTAAAATAAATTAATGACATGAAATGCATAAGCAATCATAAAGTAAAATAGTGCATTATTCAAAAGTATTCTATCTACTCACATACCACCAGCCCAATGGAAAATTTCAATCCTTCGGAGCCACAAAGCTAGAGAGATGTTCCTTGAAATAATGTAAATCCACAATATGATAAATTAATCAATTACTGATTATTAACTATTCCAAATCCTAAGACTTCTGATCCCACTACCCTAGGGTTACAAGAGTTCTTCTAACTATCCACAAAATTTGAAATCTTTCTAAGAAAAAGAAAGAGACAAGACTTAAGGATTACCGTTAGAATTGGAATGAGGAGAAAAATAGTAGTGAGACTTCCTCCAACTTCAAATCCACCAAGGCAAGAGTAAAAAGAGGGAAAGGTGTATTTAATGGATGATTTGTGTTAAATGAGGTAAAGATTGTGTTGTTGTTCGATTTAATGGTTAAAGTTAGGAATAGAAGTGAGGATTGAGGAAAAAGAGATTTTTAAAGAGAAGGGAGAGAGTTTCTAGGTTAGAGAGAGAAAAAAAATACAAAAATGAGGAGGGAAGGATGCGTCTCGGCTTATATATTGACCTGTGGTAATCGATTACCACAAACTCAAAACTAGTAATCAATTACCAGTTTTGGTAATCGATTACTGCCCGAAAAATTTTAACTCATGGGCACACAGAGAGTGTTGTAATCGATTACTAGCCTAATGGTAATCAATTACAATGTCCAAAACTTGGCTCCTTTGATCCCAAATGCCATCTAAGACCTAGGGTATCACACACCTACTAGAATTCAATCATAATTAAAGAAGACACAGCAACCAAATAGATTAACCATAGAAAACTCGAAATTAGAGCAGGGGTGTTACAGCACCCTAACTGAAATCAAGCTTTATAATCACCCCTTATTTATTTTCCTTTTTTAACCAGTGAATGAACTCACAAGCAATCAAGGCTCCATCTAGAATTTTCCCCACATATATGAATGCTATTTTAGTTTCTCCTACTAATCCACCCATCATTCTCCATATTCTTCTCGCTAGGATCTTGCCTATTGCCTTGTATACACTACCCACCATGTTTATAGGTCCAAACTCATTCATCTCTTTTGCCCCTTCAAATTTTGGTATTAGCGTGACCTAAGTCATGTTACAAGACTTGTCTAAGTTACCCAAAATAAAGAAATCCAAGGCAATTGTTATAAAATCTGGGGCACTTAGAGCCCACATTTTTTGGATGAAATTTAGGTCAAATTCATTGGAACTTGGGGCTTTTGATAAATCACAAGACCACATTACTTCTTTGACTTCGACCTCGATAGGCAATACTTCTAAACTAGTAGCTTTCTTAGATGATAATTTCTACACCAAGGACCTATCAAACTTGATCTTTGGCCTTTGTTTCTTAGTGTATAAATTCTTGAAGAATCTTCTAGCTTCTCTTTTCATTTTACTTAGCTTCTCACATAGTCTTCCATTTACTTTTAGCTCACAAATGATCTTTCTTTACTTGATGATAGCAATTGGGTGGAAATATTTTGAGTTTCTATCCAGCTCTCATGTATATTTGTCATGAGACAATTGTTTTCAAAACTTGCTTTTTCTCTTATACCATCGATCGAGTTGTCCCATCAAAGCAGATTGTCTAGCCAAGAGAACTTCATCTTTGCTATTTGTCTCTAGCTACTTGTCATTTTCCTCCATCTCCTCTTCAAGGATTCTGATCTTACTATCTATGTTGTTGAAAGAGTTGTTGCTCCATTTTCTTAAGGGATTGCGAAGACCCTTCAATTTTTCTTGCAAGCTTCTTTCATCAAGATTTTTCCATTCCTTAGAGACTATCCTCTTAAAGTTTGGGCAGAAAAACCAAACAACAAGAGACTGAAAAGGTTTTGGACCCCAATTAATTTCTTTAGAGTCCAAAAGAAAAGGAACATGATATGATTTTGAACTTTTTACCCCAAGAAGGTGTAGATTTGGATATTTGTCACTCCAAACTGAGTCTATCATGATTCTATCTAAACAAGCCTTCCTCTTCTCCATGTGAATTTTCTAACCACAATAGATTTCACTGAAATCCTACATCATCATAAAGGGTACCCTATACTGCTCCTTTAAATCTACTAGCTCTTTCCACATTGTTCTTCTATCATTTAATGAGTATGGCCCATAGACAAGGCTTATAATGCAATCCAATGCCATCTCTTAAATATATCCCTTGACACAAACCCATCTTCCCCCTTAAACAACATTTCCTTCTTCAAAAAATCAAAATCCTAAACACAAATCAGACCTCCCCTATTATTCACAACTACCACAACTTGCCATTCAAAATTAAAGGATCCCTATATTCTTCTAACTGTATTCTATCTAATATTTGTAGATTTTGTTTCAACTAATCCAAGGAACTGAATATTACATTTATGAACTTAGTCTCTAACCACCCTAATCTTCCCTTTTCTTCTAATGTTCCAACATAAAAATTTCATGGAGTAAGATTTAACTCACTCGATTTTTTGGTCTTTGAACTCTTCTTAGACCTCTGCTTCTTATAGCTACATGCGGTAATTTTACAGTGAACTCATTATTATTATTGATAAGATACTGGCGGACATCAAGCTCAAATTCCTTGTTCAAGTTCAAAGAGCTTCTTACTACAGTACCCATGGATGACTCTTCTTTAAGCCCAAGCCAACGACGAATGGATAAGCCAGAACTTGAATCTTTGCTGATCAAGTATTGGCCTCCCTTCATATCGTCTGATTGCAAATCCCATGGGTCACACTTCGAATTCCTTAAAATCTAACTCGTACAACCCATATCTTGCTTTCTCGACCTACAAGACTTATTCTCCTTAATAACATCTTCAGTCCTATTATCATCTTCCAAGGTCATTATCTTTCCAGTCTAGTCTTCATTATTGAACTCATTATTGGCTCCATCAAAACCCTTCTTGGTTCCATCAATGCCTTGGTTATCCCCTTCTTCTAGCTACTATGATTAATTACCAAAGTCCCTTTAAATTTTCCACTATCATTGTCCTAACATTCTCTGCCACTTGTCATGTATGTTGTTTGCTAGTATGCAAAGCTCCTTCCTTATTGTAACATCCTAAGCTATGAAGGTAGATCAGCATAGGAAAAAGCTTGGGCCAAAGGTAAGGGTAAAATTGTAATTAAGTAAATCGAAGTAAAAGTACGAATAAAATTGTAATTTTTAAATTATAATGGCAAAGTTGTAATTAAGGGATTATAGTTGTCAAGAGGGCGATCATAGAAAAATATTTCGATTTCGAGATTTTATGGGCCCACGACCCTAGTAAATGACTAAAATACCTGTAACAACTTTAAATTGAGATTTTCTACCCACATTTATTGAATAATAGTGTGGGATTACTCATACAATGTTACAGTTTCTTGGGTAACTTAGAATACCCTAGTTGATAGCCGGAAACCTTGAATTAACCCTCAAGGGTCCTATATTGTTTGTGGGTATGAGTATCAGTTAAAAGCCCTAGGATGTGTGGCTAGAAATTAACCACATAAATCCTCTTGATGCTAAAGATGAGCCACTCAAATTTAAGCTTAGGAGAATTTAATTTTTGTATCAAACCCACTAATGAGATTTAACCTATAAAACTTATGTTACAAGCCAACCCAACTTAAGTTACAAGCCAACATTTCTTCTATTTCACTTCTTCAAAATTTCAGTCGTCTCCCCCCCCCCCCCCAATTTCTATCCATCTCCATTTTTCTTTCTTCAACACCACCATGGCTATGAGCTTCAACCTCAAAGTTGCTGGCCTTCTTGGCCTCAAAACACCCTGCTCCTTTTATCAAGATTAATCCTCGCCTCCTCCTCTCCAAAACTCCTCTATCAATTTAATAATCAAGCATCAAATAGAGTCTCCCCATCCCCATAGAGGCTGTTTCCATGAAGGAAAAGAAAGGCTAGGAGTTTTTTTTTCAGCTCCTTGCATCCATAATTTCAAGAATCTTAAGGTAGGTAGCTCAAATCCTCAGTTTTGTTTGTCTTTTAGGGCTTTATGGCTGACGTGGTTTTCTTTGTACTATCCATAATTTGTTCTTGTATGATGGTATTATGACTTCTAGCTAGTGATTTAAGATAGGAAAACTTGGTTTAGGTTGAAGGATAGATCAAAAGATAAAGAAAAATGCAAAATAGAGTTATTGGAAGGAACCCTAGTGATCATCCGTATGGTGAACGGTATTTGTCAACCTAGAAGGTCAAATTCAAGCGAAACTAATTTTAGATGAAACTAGACTTAAATAGAAATCCAACTATATAAATTATAGGTCCATTGGACTTAAAATAAAATAGTTATGATTTTTAAAATTTGGCTATTGGATTTTACTCTCTATCCTGACCAAAGTATAATGTGAGGGACATAACTTGCCCTATATAACTTCAAATTAAGTAAAACTAATTTTTTTAGAAAGATAATACATAGAGAAACATGTCCATAAAATTTTAATATCAAATCATGAGTAGATTTTCCCTAGTAACTCCTTGAAGTTGACCTATGCTTTGTTTGGGTGAAAATAGGCCAACCTATTTGAGGAGCTCATAACTTGACCTCTACTTATGCAATTGGAGTGAAACTTATTGGGATTGAAATATATCCATGTAGGTACATGTTCATACAAATTTCAAATCAAAATGATGAAATTTTGATTTTAAGTGATTTTCTAAATTTAGATATACAAGTCTATCCTGAAACAGGGCAGCCTAGAGTAAAACTCTAATAACTCAAGTTATACACTCAAAATTTAGTGAAATGAAAGCGGTTTGAAAATAGACAAATAGAGATACAATCTATTAAATTTCTATATTAAAATGAATTAAAATATAATTTTGATGCAATTTAGAAATATAGGGCAGATTTAAGGTAAGTGGAATAACTTGAGAGTTGCCTTGATTTAGGGGTTCCATAAGCTATGAAAAGTTTAGTGGCAAAAACATTAATGCAAATTCCATATCAAAGTGATGTATGTTAAGGAGGTAATATTGATGATGATTATGATTGATATGCCTAGCTAATTGATTGAATACACTACTTATTTTAGGAACCTCCATGTTTCAGTTGTTATGCTACAGAATTTTCAGCAGAAGTATGTGATATGAAGCTATGAGTATGTATGTATTATGCACATAGAAATCAGGCATGCAAAATGTTTGAAGGAAAGAAATGAAGCATGTGCATAAGTGCATATAGCATGTTCATGCATGACTATGTATAAGAATGAAAAAGGATAACAAGAACTTGTAAAGGGACGTACCGAGCCTCTGCCTCATAGTAGGCTAGGGTGATACTGTCTAAGAAAATCACTTAGGCCAGCCCCTAAACAAATTTAAGAGGAATATACTGATGTGAAAGTCGGGGAAAGTAACTCGGCAATCATGTATAGGAATTCGGTCTTAAGAAGCAAGCTATTACCTAGAAGTGAGAGAAACCATTCACCTCCAGGAGACCAAGTACAAAAGTTCAAGTTGCATGTAAAAGAAAAAGATAAGAAAGTCAAATGCACTTGTATAAGTCAAGTATGTGCATTAACATATTCATAATTAAGCATCTTATTATGTTACAATGCCATGATAGATATGATTGAGATTTATTCTATTATGTCGATTTTACTTACTATGAAGCATGCTAAGTGATTGTTAAAATATAACCCACTTCAAGAAATACGTTTTCAAACTTAAAATTCAACCAATGCCTATGTATATGTGTCTTCACAACAAACCCAAACACTCGATGTGCTTAGTAGATTGAGTATACCTATTGAGAACTTAAAGTTGTCTTTATTTGTTTGTATGTTTCGTAAATATTCCAATATATATAGACTAGACATCAAGTTTGCAGAAAATGTCTCAAGATATTTACAAAACACAGGACCTAGAATAAATACTAGTTCAGAAAATTAAAGTGCGCGACTAATAACCGCAAGGTGACAAGTTCAGGCTGAGGCATGTTCTATATATAATATTAGTTACATTCCTCTTAAATTATAATTCTTTTACTTTATATGTATCGAATATCTGGAATTTATAAATCCTTACTTAACAAAGAAGTATACAGTTTTAAGGATCATATATTATATTTTTCTTATTTAAAGGTCTTTTACAACACCTGTAGCAACCTCCAGATATAACCCCATGACTCGAGCATGGCATATATGTTTGGAGGATGTTACATTATGGAATCAAAGTAGTTTGTCCTGTATAGGCCCTGGGATGGATTGACTATGCTTCTAAAGCATACTCTGGGAGTCCAGATAAATCATGCTTTAGGTCCTTGTGTGATAAGGACATAGATAATTGTGCATGATCACTTTGTTATGAGTGCTATGGACTCTCCATAACACTTGACTGAAAGTTGAGCCTGATCACCTCAATATAAAGTTTTGTGTGGATAGAAGCCTATGGCACCTTGTAGGCTTAATAGAAACCTTCTCAATATAGTTATTATGGGGGTCAACTCTCGAAGAGGCAGATAGTCGACAGGCTAGGGAGTGCAAAGAATTAGGGATGCGATCAAAGGATTCTATCTAGCGTTATCATGACTGGAAATTCAAGCTATCAAGGGCGAGATCTTAGCCTAGGACTAGCCGGATGAGAACTTCCTTCACCTTGATGCAAATTGTCTTAAGCCCCATTAGTGTTTACCTAATTTAGGGTGTTTTCTCTGGATTTCATCTAGTGGATTCTTTTGCTTGGTTCTATATGTTTAATGGATAATTAAAAAGCGTAGAGTAAAATATCTGCCAACGAGGTTATATCATATGGCATGGATATCACCATTATCCTTCTTTACAGGCGAGATTACTTTGAAAGTAATCCACTAGCAAGCTTAGTTGATGGTTTTGTTATAATGGGCTATGGTAGTGCCACATTGTAAAGGTTAAATCTTTTACTTAAAAAGCTTGGAGTTTGGTTAGGTGAAGCGAAGATTAAGCAGAAGGAGTTAAGGGTGAAAACCTCAGTTTTACATGAGGAAGGACCTCTCTAGGTCTTCATTCATAGAACGAAACAACCTTCTTCCTCAAGGGCACTAGGAATTGACGCTCTACCGATTGCAAATTGGAAAAGCGCCAAGTGAGGCCTCAACATTAGAAGAGAATAGTTGGACAAACCTTGAAAGAATTCATCTAATCACATATTGTACCAAGGTAAAGACTTGATTATATATGGTATGTGAAAGAAGATGGAGTCATAAGAGTAGATTCAAAGGATTGTTTGGGAGAAAAGTTGGTACAACTCCTACTAATTTGAAGTGAGGACACTCATGGGCTATGATGGCATATGAAGCAAGACCACACCTCCTCTTTATTAAGGATAAGGGAAGCGTCAGAAGGTCTAGTTATACTGAAACTCCATCAACCCTAGCCACACAAGAACCATACAATAGGACCATCTTAAATATGTTACTAACAAGAAAGTAAAGTTGGCCAAAGACAAAAAGGAGAGTATAATAGTCATCTTCAGACACCGCTGCAAGTTTTATGATTGGAGTAACTCAATGAGGAATGTATGTAGATTTAAGAAGGGATGATGATGTTTTAGAACTTGCAACTAGGCATGTTGTAACCAAGAAAAGTGCAATATCTCAATAGATTGAGATAGCAGTAAAGTGAAGGTCCTAACAAACTGAGATGGAGACAAGCTTTTCTGCAAGAGCAGTAGGCTACTACAAAGAGGAAACGAGGGAGTTTTGCTTCTAGAATGGCCCATTAGAAGGAGGGATATTATTTAGTGCAGATTCAAGGTACAGGTGAAAGTTTATACGAGTTGACGGGTTGGCTAATCCTTACACCAGTAATGATGTTATCAACTTTGCAAGATTCTTTGGGATGGCCTAATGCATCCCAAGAAAGATTGGGTGATGAACCAATATAAGATCTAAGAGTTTGGAACTACGCCCTATGGTAGTCAAGGCCACAATGCACGATTTGAGGACTCCCAACCTCAAGCAGTTGAGTCTCCACACTTAAAGCTATATTAAGTATAGCATATGAAAAACCCACTGCCTTATCAAAAAACAACCAGATATATGATAAATCAAATAGACAAAACTGCTTGAGGAAATTAGTGATGAGCTAAAATGTTCTCTAAGCGAGAGAAGGTAAGGCACCAATACAGCAGATGAGAAATCTCCTTATTGATACATCGAAAAGAATAAGTGATGGAAAAAAACCTTGTAGCCTTAATAAGATAGCAAGACTATCACTTCCTTACCTCACATTGAACTGATCATCTCTTGAGAATAAGATATCACAATAAGCATCAAGAAGTTCGATAGTGAGAGTGACATAGGACATGGCCACTATGACTAGTACACACTGAAGCTGACCACCAATGTAAATGGTAACCTTAGTGATCACAAGACTTTTTGAATTGGTATCTGATCAATTGGACTTTTATATACTTATTTTCCCTCATTCCTAGCTCATTAATCCTCTTTTGTGCCTAATTGTTTTGAATTGGACCATTTTGTGTTGTTTGGATTTTGTTTGGGCTTGATTTAAATTTCCAGCATCAGGTTAATTCTGACACTACTTTGGTTTTTGGGCCATATTTTGAGTTGTAGAGCTCATTTGATCATGATCTTTGGTCTGTAGGAAAGCTGAGAGATAGGTCTAAATTTTTTATAAGAGTTTAGAGGCCAATTCTGATTATAAGGAGATGCAATTGGGCCTAGAAGTGAGCTGAAAAGATGCACTCGTGGATTCTGAGCAAGTAGTAGTATTTGGGCCATATCTCGGTCCAAAAAAACCCAATTAATCTCGTTCCAATGGCGTTTTGAATCTAACATCCAAGACTACAACTCACTTTCAGAGTACAAATCCAAACAAATGTGTTTTCATAGCCAAAATTGCAGAGAAACTTTACTAACAAAATTAGAGAACCTGATTACATGTTTTTAGTTAACTCTTTGTCTATAATTTGGAATTTAGCAAATAAGCTGTCCAGATTCAAAGGAGAGATAGAGGATTAACGTAGTTAATGACCAATTAATTATTTTTGGACATTTTCATTTGGTGATGGCTAAGTTTAACAAGAGGCCAAAACTTGTAACTCAAAAGAGGATTTTTTGGAATAAGACTTTGTTTTCGATTTTTTTTTCACTTTTCTCTTCTTCTCTCTCACACCCCCCCTCTCTTTTACACTTCTAAAACTTCATTTTCCTCCATCCATGGAGAAGTAAACTTCTATCTGATTCAAGGATTAAGGAAGCACCAACACTCTTGAGAATTGGCATGACTGAATTCATCATACAAATTTCAGTTTCATATACTCATTCTCATTTTTAATCTCGTTCTAAATTGAAGTTTTTCGTTCTGAATTGTGGATTGAAAATTTGATTTGTTGCATATTATTCGATTGATATATGTGATTAGATTGTTGGAAGAGTGTGAATTAGAATTTCAAGTTTGATTTCTACGATTAATTGCATTGATACCTGAAATCAGCATAACTCAATTAGGTTCTAAAGGTCTATGAACATTAACTGATTTTGTGTTGATCAAATGTATGAAGGTTTTTATGTGAATGCTAAGTTCAAATTGAGATTTCATTCGGATTTATTGTTAATCACTGAATTGGTTTGCTAAATTAATTTTAGAATTTGATGATTGAGCGCCTATTGTCATTTCCTTTGATTCTTAGATTGGATGCTTCCCATTTTATTTTAATTTAATGATTCATATTCTATTTCTTTTGTTTTTAATTCCCAAAACCCCCAAATTCCTGATCATATAACATTGTCATCATTGGGAAATGACTCGGGTTGCACCCTTTGCTACAAATTAGTGTAATTCAGTTTATTTGTAATCTGACCGAACTCAACACTCGAGTCAGTATCTAAAGTCCAAAGCACAAGTAGCACGAGATTTATCAGCAACCACAGAGCAAGAATAATCAGATACCTAACAGAGAAGATAAATAACTTCCTGATGAAGACGTTATCAAGACAAGGTGAACATCAGCACCAACATTGTCTATGAAGACTCTCCGCATGTACTAGCATAATACCTCATCAGAAAAATGTAGTGATGGAACTCTACAACTTCAGTAAGGAAGTAAGACTGTTAATTCTCTTCTTCACACCGAGTTACCTATACCTTGGTAACTAGAAATCGAAAATGAAAACTTGAAGAAATTCAATGATGAAGTAGAGTAAACTCCTCAAGGGATTATACTTCGAAGTGATAATGTATGGGCAGAATTTTAGGAAAAGTAGCCTAAGAAGATGAAGGGATCCATTTTCAAAAAAATAGAAGACTTACTTTTGGGCTAACAAATGCTAAAGTAAACAAAAGTCAAGGAAAGACAATTGAGCTGACTTGCAAGGGACCCTTAATAAAGCTATCGTGACTACTGCATACCTAAAATTAGTAATAGAGTCAAGTATAAACGCCACAAATAACCGAATTCCCAAAAATTAGCTCCAAGGCTTAGGAGGAAGAATGGAAGAGAGTCCCCCAACAGGCCAGGAAATGAGGATTCCAAAATTGTAAACTAAATAAGACTTTGCCTAAATAATAATAGGAAGATCTCTTGATATAGCATACCCACTTTGAATTGGTCCAAGACTTTCAATTAGGACGGTTAATGGAGAATCACAAAAACGGCCACTATTCAAATCACAGCTTTTCATATTCAATAATTGGGATGGCTCTATGAACCCAAAAAGACTCCATCAAGAATTGTATAACTTAACCATGCATTTTCCTCCCACATATTGCCTATGGGTCGACGAGTACACTACAAGAACCATTCAAGTAGAAATAAACAGGCATGAGTACCCTAGATTAACCTTGTTAGATAAGGCAGCTAAGGATTTGTTGTTACAAGGTAGTCATATACTAATAAAGGATAACCTCGCAAGAGACTTGATACTAGACAACATACCGGTCCTTGGAACATTGTAGTAGTATTAAGAAGGATTGCAAGTCTTAAGACTTAACTCGTACAGTGGGAGCTAGAAAAGTAAATGACTGCATGCACCTATGAAGATCCTGTAAGAACTAAGATAAGGGAAAGTTTTAGAGATGTTAGTAAAGATAACAGATCCCCTTATAAATTTCTCTGACCCTCAAGATCAAAAATAAAATTTATGGACAAGTATACTCTCATATGAAAAAGGGATCTTGATGTAACTTCAATAACAAGAAAGGATTGACCAGCAAATCCTAGAGGATTAAGGGTCAATATTTTCAACCGATCTTGTTATATGCTTGGCGGTTCTCCAATATAGTAATAGGGACTTCAAGTAAAACACCTAGTAATTTAGGAAGCCTAGTGGTCAGAAGCGAATTGTAAAAGGATGGGAGCTAACAACAAACAAGCTTAGAGCAAGATACGAACCTGAAGAGGGAGTTTCCCCATATAGGTTAGAGTATACAAAATTTTTGAGGAAGGATTATCCCAAATCATTCTCAAGTACTGAATTTTGAGGGCAAAATTCTTTTTAAGAAGGGTAATAGTGTAATATCCCAAGCTCTAAGAGTAGACCAACATAAAAGGAAGCTCGGGCCTAAGACAAAGGCAAAATTGTAATTAGTAAACCGTAGTAAAAGTTGAGACAAAATTATAATTTTTAAACTATAATAGTAAAGTTGTAATTAACGATTTACGGTTATTGGGAGGGGCAAATATAGAAAAAAAATTCGATTTCAAGTTTTTGTGGGCTCCATGACACTAGTAAATAACTAAAATACCTGTGACAACTTTCAACGAAGATTTTCTACACACATTTATTGAATAACAATATGGCATTACTCACATAATGTTACAGCCTCTTGGGTAACTTAGAATACCCGATTTGATAATCGAACACTTTGAATTAATCCTCAACAGTCCTATACTGTCTGTGGCCATGAGTATCGGTTAAAAATCGTAGGATGTGTGGCTAGAAATTAACTACACAAATCCTCTTGATCGCTAAAAATGAGCCACTCAAATTTAGGCTTAGGAGAATTTAAATTTTGTGTCGAAACCACCAATGAGATTTAACTTGTAAAACTTAAGTTACAAACCCAACTTAAGTTATAAGCCAACATTTCTTCCATTTCTCTCCTTCAAAATTTTGGCCATCTCCCCCCTCCATTTCTCTCTATCTCCATTTTTTTTTCTTCAATACCACAATGGCTATGAACTTCAGCTCATAGTTGATGGCCTTTTTAGCCCCAAAACACCTTATTCCTTTTATGAAAATTAATCCCCACCCCCTCCTCTACAAAACTTCTCTATTAATTGAATGATCAAGCATCAAATGGAGTCTCCCCATCTCCATAGAGCCTGCTACCATGAGGGGAAAGAAAGGTGAGGAGTTATTCTTGGGCTTCTTGCTTCTATAATTTCAAGAATCTTAAGGTACGTAATTTAAATCCTTAGTTTTGTTTGTCTCCTAAGGCTTTCTAGCTGAGGTGATTTTCCTTGTATCATCTATGATTTGTTCTTGTATACAGTATTATGAATCCTTTCTAGTGATTTAAGATAGGAAAACTTAGTTTAGGTTAAGGGATAGATCAAAAGATCAAGAAAAACACAAGAGAGAAAGTTGTTGGAAGAAATCCCAGTGACCGTCCGTATAATGCATGGTATTTCTCAACATGTAGGATCAAATTCAAGTGAAACTAATTTGAGATGAGACTAGAATTAAATATCAATCCGACTATATAAATTATAGGTCCATTGAACTTAAAATGAAATGGTTATATTTTTAGAAATTGACTATTGGATTTTACTCTCTATCCAGACAAGAGTGCGATCTAAGAGGCATAACTCGCCCTATACAACTTCAAATTAAGTGAAAATAATTTTTTTTGAAAGTTAATACATTGAAAAACATGTCCATAAAATTTCAAAATTAGACCATGAGAAGATTTTCCCTAATAACTCTTTGATGTTGACCTATGCTCTGTTTAGGTGGAAATAGGGCAACCCACTTGAGGAGCTTATAACTTGAGCTCTACTTATCCAATTGGAGTAAAACTTGTTAGGATTGAAAGATCCAAATAGTACATTCTTGTACAAATTTTTAATCAAAATTATAAAAATTGAATTTTTAGTGATTTTCTAAGTTTAGCTGTGCAAGTTTGTCCTAAAACAAGGCAGCCTTGGGTAAAACTCTAATTACTCAAGTTATACACCTCAAAATTCAGTGAAAATAAAGAGATTTAAAAATATATAAATAGCAATCTATTAAATTTCTAGATTAAGATGAATTAAAATGAAATTTTGATGCAATTTTGAAGTACAAGATAGATTTAAGGTAAGTGGAATAACTTGAGAGTTGCCTTGATTTAGGGATTCCACAAGCTATGAGGAGTTCAATGGCATAAATATTTGTGCAAATTCCATATCAAAGTAATGTATGTTGATATAATGTTGATGATGATTATGATTGATATGCTTGGCTAGTTGATTGAATACACTGCCTATTTTAGGAATCTCCATGTTTCAGCTGTTATACTACCAAATTTTCTATAGAAATATGTGATGTGAAGCTATGAGTATAAATATATTATATACATAGAAATCATGCATGCAATAATGTTTGAAGGAAAGATATGAAGCATGTGCATAAGTGCATATAGTATGTACATACATGACTATGTACGAGAAAGAAAAAGTATAACAAGAACTTGCAAAGGGACATACCAAGTCTCCACTTTGTAGTGGGCCAGGGTGGTACTGTTTAAGAAAATCACTTTAGCTTGCCCCCTGAACATATTTAAAGGGAATATGTTAATGTGAGAGTTGGGGAAAGTAACTCGGCAATCATCTATAGGAACAAACTCGGTCCTGAAAAATAAGCTATTACCTATAGGTGAAAGAGGCCATTCACTTCCTAGGAACCCAATACAAAAGTTCAAGTTGCACATAAAAGAAAGAGATAAGAAAGTCAAGTGCACTAGCATAAGTCAAGTATGTGTAGCATATACATATTTAAGTATCTTATTATGTTGCAACGCCATTATAGTTATGGTCGAGAAATAGGTTTTGAAATTTAAAATTGAACCAATGCTTATGTTTATATGTCCACATTTTCACAGTAAACTAAAGTAGCTGTAATATTTATGATGACATTCTATGTGCTTAGTAGATTGAGTTTACCTACTGAGAACTTAAAAATCTTGCTACCTATTTGTATGTTTCGTAAACATTCCAACATATATAGACTAGACTTCAAGTCTACAAGAGATGTCTTGGGATATTTGTAAAATGCAGGACCTGGACTAAATCCTAGTTCAGAATACTAAAGTAGGCGGCCGATAACCACAAGGTGACGACCGAAGGCCGAGGCATATTCTGTATATAATATTAGTTATGTTCTTCTGAAATTGTAATTCTTTTACTTCATATGTATCAAAATTTGGAATTTATAGATCCTTACTCAATGAAGAAGTATTCAATTTTAAGGGCTATATATTATATTTTTCTTATTTAAAGGTCATATATAACACCCGTATCAACCACCAGATATAACCCCATGACTTGAGCATGGCGTATATGTTTGGAAGGTGTTACACTGATCACCATCATGTTGCTTGTCCTCTTCTACCATTATCTGTTCATCTTTTTCCAATAGGAGTTGCTCCCATTTTTTCATCTTGAAGCTCCACATGTTGGCCCATTCTCTGCTAATTTCTTTAACAAATATATGGAAATCAATCCCATCAATTGATAAAATAATATTCTCCTAAATTAATGGATAAAAACTGGCTTCAATGAATATTTTTGCAAAGTTATAGTCTAATGCATCTTCAATGCCATGATTTACTCCAACTACTTGACCCTAGACTTTTCTAACTTCTTCAAATTTTTTGTAAACCATG
Organism: Pterocarpus santalinus; assembly: GCA_031439595.1. Taxonomy (NCBI): domain Eukaryota; kingdom Viridiplantae; phylum Streptophyta; class Magnoliopsida; order Fabales; family Fabaceae; genus Pterocarpus; species Pterocarpus santalinus. Next base: position 17,206,864 of record CM062528.1, read on the forward strand.
CATGGGGAGGCAATCCAAAACACTCTATCCATAGTCTTCGAGAACTGCTATATTCTGCTACTAACCATATGCGTATTTCAGAAAATTGGTTTAAAAGCCGATCTGAAGTCAAGGCATCTTCCATGTCTTCCTTAGATACAAAGGTTATCAGTGCTTTGTATGATCCCATATTTTTCACCTCTACAATAGTATACCAATATGATAATAACCTATCTTTGATCGCTTTTATATTCATGGGGTATGAGGTTTTCCCAACAATGCACCTTTGCAGTTTATCTTTCATGTCTTCATTAACTTCTCCCTACACTACCATTAGTCTATTGCTTTCCTCCACTGCACGTTTCCTATCGACATTATCCTTTTGTACTACTTTTGCGGTTGCCTCCATAATCTATTCATCTTCCAATCTAGAGCCTCTATTCTTTGCCTCCTTTGTTGGAGCTGAGACTTCTCTGTATGACCTTCCATCAAAGTGGGTACCTCTTCCATTGTATGCAATTGTCATCGCTTTCTATTGAGATTTGCTTAGATCATAGTCATTCTTCCTTCCTCCAAATCTTTGTATTTGGTTTCCTAGATTGCCATTTTGCAGCCTTTGAATCTCTGTGTCGTTTAGTGTTTCTATAGCATCCATCGCCCCCTTCTTATTTGCGCATCTTACAAATGCAAATAAAGGAGGGTTTGATGATCTTCTTTTTCTTGACATGAATCCATCAGTGACATGTTCTTCACCTCTAAATAATTGCCAAAGCCATGAAGTTATCATTGACCCAAGCAAATTGTCAACAAAGATTGTAGAGGACTTAACTTCAAGATTCCTCAGTATCATCAACTTTTCTTGCTTATCACCTATAGTTCTTATGTACTTACTCTGTGTGTCCATTCTTCCTTCTTGCAGCCTTGTACACTCCTCTTTGATGAAGCCTATGATTGGTGATTGTCCTAGGTTCCCTAAGGTTCCATCCTACCTCTCTGCCTCTCTCACTCTCTCTCATCCTCTCTACCCTCTCCCCTCCTTATCTATAAAGAATTTCATATATATATAAAATAAGGTTGTATTAAATAATATTATACCCAACAAATATAAATAGGGCTATATTTTGTGAGAAAAATGGATAAACAATTAAATATAGATATTTCAAGAATCTAATTTTTACTATTCGTAAATTCCTAATTTTTATAATCAAAATGTTACACTTCAATACAAAATGTAATTGAAGTCTGGACTAAAATTGAATCAAATGGAAGAGTCACCGACGGGGGTAGGGCAAGGAAGCAATGGAGTGCATGTCTCTTTTAGAGATAAGGTCTTGGGAGGAGTCTTTTTGCCTCCTAGAGACCTACCGAAGGACCACATTCATAATAATCTAGCAAAGGTTCTCTATCTAGAGGAAGATAGGATAGGCTCAGGGTGAGATTTGAGAAGACAACTCTCGAGAAGCTAGCATTACCATGGAAGGATTCGTTAGTTATTACGTTGCTAGGAAGGCGCTTGAGTTATCCATTTATGAAGGAAAAACAGAAATCGTTTTGGCACTTAAAGGAAGGTTATGAGGTAATGTTAGCTAGGTTCAAGTATTTCTTAGTGAAGTTTGATCTTGTGAAGTAAAGGGAAAAGTTTATGGTGAGAGGTCCCTAGATGATCCAAGATCAATACTTGGCTATAAAACAATGGTCCCCTAATTTTCATGCCTGTGAAGCTTCTTTTGGATGTACTATGGTATGGGTTCATTTCATAGGCCTAAATGTGATGTTCTATGATGAAAGTGCATTAAGGGTCATTGCTTTTACTGTAGGGCAGCAATGAAGATTGATGTCACGATAAAGATAGTTGAGAGAAGGAGGTTTGCACGGGCTTGCATTGAGGTGGATCTCTCAGTCCTTGTTAAGAAGAAGATTTAGGTAGAGGATCAATTGTTTTCTGTGGAGTATGAGAGTTTGCATATGATATGTAGCTCATGTGATAGATATGGTCACTTCTCTTGGGATTGTATACAGAGGGCAATGTCACCGAAAAAGCCATCAGAAGAGGTTCCGAAGAATGATCAGGCAAACAAAAATGGGAAAGGAAGGATTTTATGAGATGCTCGTAAAAACTAGGATACAAATATCAAAGGAAATTCAAAATTCAAATATGGGAAGATTACTTCTATTGAGAATGAGATGGAGTGGACGTTGGTAGAGAATATAAGGAAAGGAAAGATTGCTATGGGGAAGAATATCATAGAAAACCACATGCCTACAACACAGGACCCACAAAAGAATAATTACCAAAGGCAGAAAACTTTAGTATGGCAACCTAAGTCATGTGAGGTGAGGATGGTCAAGGTTCCCACGCAAACCCTAAGTTACATGAAGGGAAGGAATATGCATGGGCGGCTTTAACCATAACAGCGCAAGAAAGTGAAAAGATGGCCCAACCGATGGTGTTTAGCATTGTGAGGCCATCAGGGATTATCAAAGGCAGTCGTATAGTGAAGATGCAAAAACCCAGTGGAAAGGTGGCTAAGGGAGTTGTTCTATGTATATCTCCAAAGGGTAAGAAAAAGAGGTAAAGGTAAGAAAGTTTGGATAAGCCCCTGATAGAGGAAGCCTATACTATTGGTTCAAGGAGTAAGGATCATGTTGAACCTATTATGAAGTCCAATGAACTACAAAAAGAAAAATTTGATGACAAGGAAATGAAGAAGGGGGATAATGGGTTGTCCAAGGATAAGTGGGTGGCAACGTAGAGTGGATTGCTCTCTACTTCCTTATGTCCATGTGTCTAATGGATTTATCAATCTTTTTGTGGAATATTAGGGAGGAAATTAACCCTAAGGGGCAAAGGATGGTTGTAACACGCTAATAGTCCTATGCTATGCTTAAGTCATATTACGGAATTATTAGTTGTTATTTTTGCTCAGAACTATATTAACTTTTGAAATTACTTTATAAATAAAAATAAGGGTAAATTTTGTTTTTTTTTTAACAATAACAAGTAAACGCTTTTGAAAACTAAGAGCCATAAATGCATCGTGAACATGTAAAGTCAAGTCTCTATCTCAATAAGCAGTACGAATACAACAAATAGAGGCAACATGAATAACAAATATCTTAAGCAAACATAACATTCATTCCATAGTCATCATAGTTAATATAATAATAGTAATGCCAAGAGTCACACATAAAGATAATAATGGGCTCGATATTTACTATCGGCCCTACAAAAGAAATCTGATAAATACATCTGCAAAGGAAATACATAAGAAATCTCGTCTATCCATACATGCCCAAAGAAAATAATAATCTTATGACTACAACCAAAAAGGGCTATCCTCGTACCCGACTTTGCATGCAATCACCATATCACTCATCGGACGGGAGGAAAATGTTCCCGAAACCACCAGGAGCAACATTGCCATGTCCTCCTCCTCAGGCATGCCCATGTCCACGGGGCACAGCACAGGTATGAATGAACCCACGACCACAAACCAGGGGTGGTGTGTGATAAGGAGCTGCTGAAGAAGAAGACGAATCGAAAGTCGAGCGAATCACTGATGGGTAAGGAGACTGATAGGGGTTAGAATCCACATGATAACTTGGGTAGGATGGCTATGAAGGATCAGAATCTAAAGAAATAGTCAGGGTTAGGCAGGTATCCGAGTCAGACTCTCCATCAATAGGGCACCTCGACAGGTAAAAGTAGGGATGGATATCATCCAGGGTAACCTTGCTGTACGATTAGTGTGGATGGAAAAACAGGCTCATAATTGGAACCTGAAACGGGTGGCCGTGGAAGATGTAGACCCTCATAGCTACACTCACAGACATCACAGAGGCATTCAGCACTTGGTCAAAACGCCAATGCCAAATCGGGAACTCAATAAAGATCACCATTATGCCCAACATCAGCATCCTCTGAAGATGATACGGAAACGTAGGAGTGAGAAATACTAGATTTCACAATAGGATTGTGACTAGACAAACACTGTGATATCATTATCATCCCAACCATTTCGGGTTTAATTATAAAAACAGTGGACATGCATAGGTTCAATTTTAATGATTTTGAACATAAATCCTGAAGCGGGTTACTTTTAAACTTAACGTCATAATCATACCATCATAAGTAAACATACATACAAAAGCATGGAATAAACATTCATAATGCATATGGACAATATAGATACATGCACTAACATGCAACCGCATAGACTTAATCGTGGTTTTACTTTAATTTTATTTTCATTCTTAGCACATGCTTAACATTCTTTACTTTTCCTTTGAAATAGACTGCTTTTGGACATGAGCTCGTTCTGTGACTGTTGTCACGCAGTACTAACCAAATCAGACTAAGTTGATAATAGTTACCTCTAAGTTGGAGGGTCTTTCAGGTCACCCTGCTTCCCTCATAGAGGTTCCTTAAGTCTTTGTGGATCACCGTCTCTCACTTCCCTTACCGAAGTGATTTAACGGTCATATCACATTCTTTCTGTTCTTATCATTATACTTTACATGTATAGTACTTCTTTGACAAAACATATGCAAAGATATGACTAAGTCCATAATTTTGATGGACAACTGGCAGCATGACTGTAACATCCACCGTTTTTCGCCTAGTTATTCGATTTTACCGAGTAATTGAGAATAATTAAAATTCGATTAAGCATAGACTCAATTGATTAGCAATTACTTGAGTCTAAATAAGAGAGAATTAAGTTAGAGTATAGGAGATTTCATAAAAATTTTATTGAAAACCGATTTACCGATTTAAAGGAAATCGGTAACATTACGGTATTTTAAACTGTCGGAACCGGGCCAATAGAATTGCAAGCCTCAAACCCTATTTTGAGTGGCTGATGGCTCAGCCACTTACCAGCCAAAAAGTGGTGCCACAAGGCCACTAAATCATGGAGAAACTTGGCTGAATTTCAGCCAAGCCTTTTGGACCAATCAAAATGCAAGAAGGAAGCCACCTATACACCATCATGTGATCAGATTTTCTGCTGCCTTTATCACCAATTCTGACCCTCATTCACGCCACTTTTCCTCTCCTCCTTCAGCTCTCTTTCTCTCTTACTCACACACCCAAAAACTCAAGCCAATTCCAGCCTTATTCATCCACACTTCAAGAATCCAGCACAAACACTTGGATCAAAGGTAGGAGTTTTGATTCTTGCATCAAATCCATGCACTTGGCTGGCTGGGCTTGAATTATTTTCACCTTATTTGATGTGTTAAATGAATGTTTATGATGATATGTGATTGGTTTTGGGCTGTTTGATTGATTAAAACCGATGTGGAAGCAAGAAACCATGAAAATGGAAAGAGCTGATGGGTTAGATAACCAAAACCCCTCGGCTGTCCGTACGGCGGAGTGTACGGCTCCGCCTACAACCGATCAAAGTGGATGAAACCATTTTTATATGAAACTAGACATCTAGGGCTTTCCATAGACATATCATATAAGGCTTTTGGATTAGAATTGAGGGAGTTATGAATTTTTGAATTTCGACCTAGGGTTTTGACTCTGGCTCTGGGCAGATTAGGTTGTTTAGCGTAGAACTCGACCTATACTAGTTGAAAATGAGTGAAACTAACTTTTTTAGAAATATTACACATAGGATAATGTCTCATAAAAATTTCAGAATTTTATAAGGTCCCAGTTGCTCCCAGTGCTCCACGCAATTCGCCCTATGTCCACACCGAGCTAGAACAGGGCAGTGTAGGAAGGTCCGAATTCGGGGCTTGTAACTCGAGCCCTACTAAGCTAAATTGAGTGTAACTTTTTCTAAATGAAACTTTGTTCTGTCATCTTTAATATGAGACCAATTTCATATGATTTGAGTTAGTTTTCGATTTTTAGTAGATTTTTAATTTTAGTTGCCTGATTCTGGCTAACCAATGGGCAGGCCGAGATAAAATTTAGATATCTTGAGTTATAGATACCAAAATTAGATGGGACCAAAGAGGTTAGAAAATAGACACATAACACTTTAACATACTCAAACTTGAGGTCCAAATGAGTTAAAATGAAATTATGGCTTGAATTATAAAAACCGGGTTGGTTGAATATGCTGAGGCAGGAATTCTGCCTTAACGAATTTGATGTTGATATGAGTTTAATGTTGGAATATAAATGTGATGTTGTGATCTTTGTGATAAATTGATGTATTGATTGGCTGGCACTATTCATGGGGAAGCGGACACGTTCCGTTATGCTGCCAAAATTTCGATAGAACCCATGTACAAGTTATGAATTACATGTTAATGCATATGCATTCTTATGAAAGCCATGAAAGTTATGAAAAGGATTATATTACTATGAAAGTTCCATGCTACTTGGACCAGCCCCGAATAAGAAGTTAAGGGGAATAGATCGGTGGGAAGGTTGGGGAAAGTAAACCCGGCATTCCTGTATAGGAACGAGCTTGATCCTGATAAGCAGACTATTACTCAAGAGTCTAAATGGCCAAGAACTCCCAGGGGACCAAGAGATGGAAAATGATGAAAAGTAATGGAAAAGCTTATGAAGAAAGAATCAAGAATGAGCATGCATGATTACATGAACGCATGATTATATGAAATGGTTATGTTAAGATATGTCCAGTTATTTACCATGTTTCTTTACTGCCATTTGTTCATTTATACTGTTTATTATCCTGTGAATCATTATCAATAATTTGTTCTGTTTCTTATGTCAATTAAAGTAAAACTGAACCTTGCCTCAGACCAGACTTTTTCTTAAACTCATTAAAACGGACATTTCAGTTTGAATACATATTTTTATAATTAAATAAAAATCGAGGCAACTGGGAATGAATGTGACGTCAGATGAACGTCATACATAGGCCCTACTGAGAATTTCTTGAAATTCTCACCCCGTGTTGTATTTCCACATCATTCTCAGACGCTGGCGAAGGACTCAATGGTCACTCCTATCACTAAGATCCCAGATCTGCAGCTTCACTACGACTCCGAGTTGGACTCGTTGGACACAGTCTGCCTCTGCTAGTTCTGCCTCTACTTTTAGCAAATAGGAATTATGACATTTCTTCTTTTTTTCATCTGTTTTTAATATATATCCATATGTATAAACTAAAGCGTCGGCTTCCGACCTATATATGTATATATACTATGGAGAATATATATCACTTATCTATATATTTTCTGTTAGATTACGTTAAACTTTATTACATTTGATAACGCTATTCACATTTTATTTTATAACAGCGCGCCGTCACAACTATCGGAGACACTAAACACGAAAATTAAGTAGAGCATTAACACGGTAACACAGACTAACTAATTTCATGCTATGACTTAAGCATAACATAAAATTAGTAGGGTGTTATAATGACGGCTAGACCAGAGCTTCCCCAAAATGCTAATCATAAAATATTCAACCAACAGTCCACTATATCCATCTCATATCATCACACCAATCATTTAATCATGAGACAATGCTCAATCAAACTTGTCATACATCATCCCGAATGGCATCATACATTCATACCCTAGAGAGTTCATAGTTATGTTATTCTCTATGGAAAGTCTTATGAACCATCATGTGATTTCCCGTAGTTACCCATGAGAGGATCATATGGTTAAAATAAATGTGTATGTAGTCTTTTAGTTACTTAGTCCTTACATGAAATTACTTTTAACTTGAGTACATATCTTATGGAACACTTGTTTAGGTTAACTAAGTTAGATAATTATTTCTTTTCCTTAAGATAGTGCACTTAGTGATTTCTACGTTCATAATATGCTCAGAAACCCTAATCATACTTCTGTTCCCAAGGATTTCGAGATCCCCCTAGTCCTTGGGTCATAACAACACATAACCACACTCATGAATCCAACAATGTAACATCCCCCATTTTCTTTAGTAGAGCATAATAAAAACTTCGAATTATTTCTCTTAGACAATATGGGAATTTCTTAGGCAATGGTATACCCCGACAATCCTCACACTCAGAAATATAGGGTAGTATAACACTGCCGTTAAAAATATGAAACTACCATATGTTAAAAATTAAGAAATAATAAAAGTGCCCCTGTCGACTTTTGTTAATTGCAATCTTGCCCAAAAGTTTTAGAAATTTACTTTAACCCTAAGTTTATATTTCCACAATAACCTTAGAACTTTTCATAAAATAATATTTATGTCCCCACATCAGTAGAATTAGCATAATGGGGTTTTAAGCGAAGCAGAATCACGTGGTGAAACCGTAAAAGTTTAAATCTCTACCGATTGAGCCATGGAGGCAGTCTGGTGTGAAATGACATGGGGTGCCCTTGGACTTGCTCAAAATTATGGATATGCCATTAGCCATGGAAAATAGAAAATAGAAAAGCTCTAAATTTGCAAGAACGATTATTTCACGTTAACAAGCAATGTATTCGATCTTATTGACCAAGTAAGGTTAATTAGAAGTTAATTAGATGTTAATTAGAGGGATTAGGTTTAGAAACAATTAGAATAGAGATATAGAAATTCTCTCAAAGTCATTTAGTAAAGTTTTGCCGATTTGAAGAAAATCGGCGAAAATTCGGTATTTTAAACTGTTGGAACTAGACCAACAGAAATTATACTATGAGAACCCTATGATGGAGGGTCAAGATTTAGCCAAACATCCCTACAAGTGGCACCTCAATCAGCCATAAAAGAGGGAAGCCAAGCCAAGTTTGAATGAGGATTGAAGTCCACTAATCAAAAGCCAACTTCCTTCATAAGTTTTCACTTTTTTCTTCCTTTTGCCTTTACATTTTCGGCCTTCCAACAAAAGGTGCAAGCCAGCCCTCATTTTCCCACTTTCCTTCATCTTCTATCACTTCCTCTTATCCCCAAGCTCAAGCCCCAACCATCAACTTCACTCCAAGATCAAGTTCCATCAAGATTTCACAGCACCAAGGTAGGAATCTTAACCTTCTCCTTCTTTTCTTTGAATTGGGGCTGCCTAGGGTCCCTTGTTCATCTATGATTCTGATGTTATCTTGAGTGATGATGATGAGTTAAGGTTTTTTTAAGGTGTATATGTGAGTTTGAATTGAAGATTGGATGGATTGATTTAAGGAAAACATGAATTCAAGAAGAATTCAAGAAGTTGTTAGAGTTTTTCCCTCAATGGTCCATACGGCGGAGTGTACGCCTCTGCCTACAGCCATTTAAATTTGATGAATCTATTTTTATATGAAAGTAGACATTCAAAGCTTTCCATACATATAAAATATAAGGTCATTGGATTAGCATAGAATTAGTTATGAATTTTTTAAGTTTGACCTAAAAATATGGATTCTCATCTGGCTAGTATGAGTTGGGATGGGTGTAACTCACCCTACACAACTCTAAATTAAGTGAAACTAATTTTTTTTGAAAGCTAACATATGAGGTAACATCCCATAAAAATTTCAAAGTCAGATTCATTGCCAATTATTTCTAGTACATCAATGAATTCACCTTAAGCTTAAACTAGGCTGGAATAGGGTAATCCAGTAGGGTCAAATTATGGGTCTCATATCTTAAAATATACAACTGTAAATGATATGAAAATTATTTCATATGAAATCTTGTCCTTTTAGATTTAATATGATATCAATTTCATATAATTTGGACTGGTTTTTGATTTTTAGTGAATTTTTACTTTTAAGTGTGTAATTCTGGCTAGCTATAGGGCAGGCCGAGGTAAAATTTAAATAACTTGAGTTATACAAATCAAAATGAGATGGGACTAAAAAGGTTGGAAACTAGACACATAGAGCTATGATATGTTCGAAATTTAGGTCTAAATGAGTTAAATAGGAGTAATGATGGACTTTAGAAGAGGGTAGAGTGAGTAGAAAACTCTGTTGATATTTCTATTGATTTTGACATACCATATGATTGTATTGGTTGCTGTAACTAGCTGTTTTACACTAAATTGCATACTTAATTGATTGTATTGGTAGCCTGGCACTATTCGTGGGGAAGTGGACTCGATCCATTATGCTGCCGAATTTTCGACAGGAATTTATGAGAACTTATGCTATGGGTGATTATGCCTTGAATATATGTATATTTATATGTCATGTTCATGTACGTCATGCATGCAAGCATAATTAGAATATGATATGAGAAGTAAGGTAAAAGACATATCCATGAATGCTCAAAGCATCCGTATGCACGAGAAGATATGAAAAGGAAAGGATAATAAGAACTTACAAGAGGGACGTACCAAGTTACCATGTGAAGCATGGCATAGACCCAGCTAGTGTGGGCCAGAGTGATACTGTCTAAGACTTGGGCCAGCCCTCGACCAAATTTAAAAGGAAAGTAAACCCGTCACTCATGTATAGGTACGAGCTCAGACCTAAAAAGCAGGCTATTACCCAGGGATAAGAGAGGCCATTAACCTCCGAGGGACCAAGTACAAAAAAGAGCAAGATCAAGTTGCAAGTTAAAGAAAGATATGAATTAAGTCAAGTGAACTTAAATACAGACAAGTACAAGCATCTTTATGTGCATCTTCAATTATTCCATCAAGTCATAATGTTATTAAGATTCTTGTTGAAGCATTTTGCACCATACGTATTTCTATGTTTGTCATATAATATGGCAAGTGATTGTTAAAACATAACCCGCTTCGAGAAAGATGTTTTCCACTTAAAATTGAACCATTGTTTGCATGTATGTGCTCATATTTTCATAATAAACCGAAGCGGCTGGAATGTTTATGATGGCACTGTATGAGAATAATTCATGTTTACCTACTGAGAACCTTAGGTTCTCACTGCATGCTTGTATGTTTTTCTTTTCCGTAAACATTCCAACACCTAAGTTGGAAATCAAGTGCGAGACAGAGTACTGGGATATTTTCTAAGCAAGAGTTGGACGCAAACCAGACCAAGAGACTATTGAAGCTAGCTAGCAACCATGTCGAAGCAAGTTCTGTGTATTATGCTAGTCACAATTTCTTTTAAATTGTAATTATTTTATCCTCTATGTATCAGATACGATGAAGTTTATGAACTATTAGTTAGTAATAAAGTATGCAGTTAAAGGGTCATGTATTATATTTTCCATGTTTTAAAGCTTTCTTACCACAGTGACACCCCTTTAATATAACTTCATGACTCGAGCATAGCTTATATAATAAAGGGTGTTACAAACAACACCATATTCACTAATTGCCAAGGGTGATTTTTAACTTATCTACGTTGCAAAGTTTCAAGCTTTTATTATTAATATAACAAGATTTTACCTTTCATGTTATAAAAGTTATTATTCTTTAAAAAAGTACGTGCCTCTAAAATTATACTCTTGTCTTAAAGATTAAACCTTGATAAAATAATTAAACAATATATTTGTAACATCCCCATTTCTACCTAAGCTAATTAGCTCGGTGTTCCCGGCTAATTAAAGGGATCAGCGATTAATTGAGAACTAATCGATTAATCCCGAGAGCAAGAGCTTAGTAAATTAAGTCTAGCCAACAATTTAATCATAATGTCCTAAGCGTTTTAATAAAACCTTAATCGTCTAATCCCTAATTACTCGAAGGTGCCAAAACAAAAGTAAGACAACCTAACCTTACTAATTAAGTTTATAATTATTAAGACACTTAAGACAACTCTTGAAAAATTAAACCCCAAATTAAGCATATGGTTAACCGTAATGCAAGACATCATAAAAAGTGTAATTGACAAGCGTTAACTAATGGGAAATTAAGCCAATTAAGTTAAATTACATTTAAATAATTCTAATAACATTTAGAGATAAAAGTTCTTCCATGCATATGCCCTAAAAAAGACATACCAAGGAGGAGCAACATCTCACCCTTCATTCAATCTCTTTAATCCTACACCATTAGATCAAAAGCCAAGACTAGGATCCTTGTCATCCACCATTAGATCTTGACACTTGGATGAGTCTTAGACAAGCAACCAAATCCTAAGAGGGGTACTCCCCTTTAACCCCTAGAGAAAAACACAAATTGGACATTAGAATGCCTCCAAGACTCAAGGAAAATACAACCCCCTCTTTTACCCCAAAGTTCTTAGCCTTCTTGCTTGCAAAAGAAGCTAAACTCACCCACTCCCCTTGCTTGTTGGAGAAGCAAGAGCAATCAGCCCTCCCTCCCCGCATGTACGCCTCCCTCTCTCTCTTTCTCTCTTCATTTTCATTTCACTCATCCTCTTCTCTCTCCTCAATTCCAAAATTCTCCTCCTTCTCTCTAAACTCTCCAACTTCTCTCTAGAATCCTTCCACTTCTCTCATCCTTTCCTCTCCTCATCCCACTCACAAGCTCTTCAAGTGCCACCATTTTTTTTGTTCTTGGAGAATCAAAGACAATCACATACCAAGCCTCTTTCAAGATCCAAGAGGAGGAATACCACCACCATCACCTTCTTCCATCACAAATTCCTTCAAAGAAAGCTTCTTGGTAGTGGCTCTAAACTCTTTTTCTCTCTTGTTTTTCAAGCTTTAGAACTCCTATGCTCTCCATAGCTAGGTGATTTTAAAGATTGATTATGGGCATCATAGTCATTCTTGTCATAAAATGAGATGTTGTTGCTTGTATGGTTGTTTGTTGAAAACATGTTTTCGGTTTGGTGTGATGCATGGTTGAACTCAATATTTTTGAACTCCAACATGTTAGTTTTTCACTAATCTTTCATGGTATATGAGTGTTTTATAACTTGAGAATGTTTTCTTGAAAGTGAGGTTGAGTGTTTTGGAGAAAACATGAGAAAAATCAAAATGTAAAATCTGGATTTTCTAGCAGTCTGTAAACCGAACGGTATAACTTTTTCCAGAAAACTCAGAAATTAGTGGAACTAATTTTATATGAAAATAGACTCAGAGAGCTTTCCATACATATAAAATACATAAGATTCGGAGTTAAAATGAGTGAGATATGATTTTTCAAAGTGGACTGTTCTCGGATGGGTTTCTGTTCGGGCAGTCTACACTAAAATGTGTATAACTCGAGCTACAAAAATGATTTTTGAGTGAGACCAAGTTTAAATGAAAGCTGAGACATAGAGGAACAAACCCATAAAACAGTTTTCTCAGATTCCTTCTGAGTAATTATAATGAGAAGTAACAATCCACTGTACCGGGAGTGAACTTAGAAACTGAACAGTCAGAATAAAATATGCATAACTAGAGTTAGACAACGAATTTTTGAGTGGGACTTATTTTGTTAAAAACTAGACTCAGAACCCTATAAGAATATAAAATTTCGCATTAAAATGATAAAATACCAAATTATGGTGAATTTTTAAAGTCACTGCCTAGGGTAAAAGTAAAACTGTCAAAACTTAACCTTTGGTAAGACTATGCATAAATGACTTAAAAAGGTAAAAGACCTTAGCCTAAAGTAATGAAACTTCATAATTTACTTAATGAAGACTAGATAGAATAAAATACTAAGCTCACCTAATCCTTAACAAAAGAAGCGAATAAAACGAAAAACCGAATGTAAATGTAGTTAATGTACTAGATTAAGTTTATAAGATTCTAATCAAACTATAATGCAAAACCTAAACTATAAATCTTCCAAATTAAAATATGAAAATCATATAAGTCGAGTTAGAATAATTAAGGAGAAGGAATCAATAAAACGAAAGCCAATGTAAAAGCTTGCACCTAATTTACTAAGCTAAGCTCATAAGACTTTGCTTGAGAATATGCCTATGTTTATGTTGCAAGCATGATGTTATAATGATGATGTGATTATGATGCCATGATAATGATGATATTATGATGATGATGATTTGATATGATGATATGATATGATGCTGTGATACTGGTATTCTGTTTGGCAAAATTTTGGGAAGCTTCGGTCTAGCCGTTATGCTACCAAAATTTTGTAGAAATTGTGGACTTAGAAATGTTTTGCATCATAAGTTAATAAGAAAAGATTTGATAAAGTGCGATCCTTCAAAAGGAAAGGTGACCTAATTTAAGTTCCCCTCACCCACGACTCACATGAGGCATGGCATGACCCAGCTAGTGTAAGTACTGAAATTTTATGGTGGCGACGGCCACGGTATGAGCTCATTACCACTTATGTTTAGTGGGTGGAAAGAAAGGACTTAAGATAAGTCAAGCTAAGGAAAGAAACGGACTTCGGTCCAACCCAAGTAAAGAGTATAACTCTCAACATGTTTATGTAGGTTATGAATAGTCATATAATCTTTCGTGTATGCCATGATATTGTTAATCCCACGAGGATAAGTACTAAAAATGGAATCCACTTCGGATAGTAATGTTTTCGAAATTCAAATAACTGAACCTATTGAATGCCCACTGTTCTCATTCAAAAACCGAAGTGGCTGGGACGATGACGATGACACCTGTGTGTCAGGGTCGAGTCCTACTGAGAAATCTTATTTCTCATCCTTGTTGTTTTTCCGTCTCGTCACCAGATACTCATGGAGCATCAAGTGGCATGGAGCATGGAGCCTCCCCGCCATGAATGGGCCTATGATGAGGACGCCCACGCTATTGTGGCCATGACCACCACGATAGTTCGCACATACTTCTACCCGGGTCGAGTTTTTGAGCAGGAGGAGTCAGAGATCCCGCCAGCCCCTGCAGACGTATCATCATCACGCCTTGGACAGCCGCTAGGTCCTTGGGATTTCCCGCCCGAGCCATTGCCTGAGATCGAGATGGAGCCTATGTCTCCAGGCCTACCCGTAGCCGAGCCTGTGCCGCTGCCAGAGGTTCCCGTGGTCAATGTGAGTTCGACGGCCACCCCTAGGGCCGCAGCAGCTTCGCCGCCACTCCCCGAGTATCAGCCTGTCGCATCTGAGGAGGATCCCTCCGAGGCACGTTCTTCGGTGGGCAGCTACACTCTTGGCCGTCGCATCCATCGTATCGAGGTGATTAGCAGGCACCCCCGCATCATTCGTACTCCTCGCGTTCCCCGAGGCCGAGCAGCGTGGGGGACCAGGCATTCGAGGACCTGAGTCCGTTCGATGGAAGGGCATGGAAGGGGCAGAGAAGCTAGTATATGTCTACGTGGGCTTATCCCATTATTGCTCCTTATCTGTTGTATTTCATTTTGCATTAGACCTTATCAGACTTGTACTTTTAAAATTTTGGGGCCATGGCATGACCATGGGTTCCCCTTTTATGTATTTGTCGAATATTATAAGATTAATTATAATTATGTGGTTGATGTTGTAATTTGAATGCATGATATCATGATTTATCTCTTATTCTCTCCATTTATATCGAAATCTCTGCGATACGCTCGCTTACCGCTATCTTCTCGCGCAAGGCTTTACTTTCCAAAAGCGACGACATTTTTCAAAAAAAAAAATTTTACTGTATTTTCCGCGTAATTTAATTTCAAGTGAAAGTTTAGTTTTCCACGAGCATAAGTAACAACTAATAAAACGCCGTAATACGACTTAAGCGTAATATGGATTTGTTTGGGTGTTACATTATGGTATCAGAGCGGTTCATCCTGTTAAAGCCTTAGGATTGGACTGACTATGCTTCCAAGCATAATTCTACGTGCGCTATGTTAAGTCGTGCTAAGAATCCTGTCTGTATGATGGGATGTAGGACTTAGAATGCATGACCGTCGTGTGAGATTGCCTTTAGTTGTTGTCATGCTTATGCTTGATATTGGGCCTGATCAACTCGATATTTTTGTTTTGGTGTGTCCCAGAACTAATGGCAACTCGCAGACGCGTCGCCATCGAGCCCAGCGACAACACGAACATCGCTGATTTCATGAGGACCTTTCAACAGATGGCGAACGCCATGCAAGCTCAAGCTACGGCAGCTGAACACATGATGGATCAGCTAAATCGAAGGTCTGAAGAGTCCGTTGGTGGAAATGGGGCAAGTACGGAATATCAGAAGTTCTCGGAGTTCCGCAAGGCTAACCCGCCCAGTTTCAAGGGGGCCTTCAACCCTGAAGAAGCTGATGAATGGATTAAAGAGATCGAGAAGATCTACTCAGTGCTGACTTGCTCGGAGACCCAAAAGGTAGCCTTTGCTACCTATATGCTGAAGGCGGATGCTGAATTCTGGTGGAAGGCGAAGAGCTTGATGGAGAGCGACCAAAGGGAAATCACTTGGGACGCCTTCAAGACAGCTTTCTACGAGAAGTATTTCCCTATGTCTGTACGGAACGCAAAGGAGATGGAGTTCCTGAGGCTCTACCAGGGAGGTATGAGCGTTGCTGATTACACAGCAAAGTTTGAGGAGCTGTGTAAGTTCTCCACGCTTTATCAGCGAAACCTCGATGAGCACTGGAAGTGCATGAAGTACGAAGGAGGTTTGAGAGCCGACATCCTGGCATCCGTAGCCTCGCTGGAGATTCAGAACTATGCGGCCCTTGTCAATAAGAGTCGCGTAGTGGAGGACTGTAACCGCAAGCTGGCTATCCAGAGGTCCGAAGCCCATAACAGGAGGCAGGCATCTCAAGGGCAACACCAGAGACAGCCCCCACAAAAGAAGCCCTACCATGGTGACGGTTCTAGAGGCAAACAGCCACAGAGATCCTCTGCCAATCCTCCAAGACCCGCCGGCCAGCCTCCGGCTCGCAACCAATTCCGCTCGCCTAAGTGTGGGAAGCAACACAAAGGGGTTTGCTATGCTGGGCAAAACGTCTGCTTCAGATGTGGACAGCCCGGCCATTTTGCCAAGAACTGCACGAAGGACACATCTGCCCCCAAACCGCAACGCCAAGGGAGGGTCTTCACCATGAATGCCGAGGAGACCACGGAGTCTGGCGATCTCATTCGAGGTACGTGCGAAGTAAATGGTAACATCTTAACTGTACTATATGACTCTGGCGCTACGCATTCTTTTATTTCCCATGATTGCGTGAGTAGATTGGGGTTGTCTATTTCTGAGCTACCTTATATGTTGCTTGTTTCTACTCCCACTGGGAAACCAGTTAGAACTTGTCTGTGTTGTTTGAAGTGTCAAATTCATATTGAGCGTAGAACTTATGAGTCTGATTTAATCTGCCTTCCTTTGTCTGGTTTAGATCTAATCTTAGGCATGGATTGGCTCTCAGCCAACCATGTTATGTTAGATTGTGCAGCCAAAACAATCGTATTCCCTTCCTTACCTTCTAAACCTATTAGTTTAAGCTTGAAACCTGTGGTGTTATACTGTTGTAAGACTGAGAATCAAGAATACGTTCTCCTATCGGCTAGTGAGGTTGAACTAGAGCAAGCTCTTGATGAGATTCCTGTGGTGAATGAGTACCCTGAAGTCTTCCCTGAGGATATTCCTGAGTTTTCCCCTGAGAGAGAGATAGAGTTTTCCATAGAATTGGTGCCAGGGACTGGACCAATATCTATTGCACCCTACCAAATGTCCCCTTTGGAGTTGGAAGAGCTGAAGACCCAATTGGAGGAGTTGCTGGAAAAGAAGTTTGTGCGACCAAGCGTCTCACCTTGGGGAGCCCCAGTGTTATTTGTCAAGAAGAAGGATGGAAGCATGAGGCTATGCGTGGATTATCGGCAGTTGAACAAGGTCACAGTGAAGAACAAGTACCCCTTACCAAGGATAGACGACTTGATGGATCAACTCAGAGGAGCAGTGGTGTTTTCAAAGATAGATCTAAGGTCGGGATACCATCAAATTAGAGTAAAGGAGGAAGATATTCCCAAGACGGCCTTTAGGACTAGATATGGGCATTATGAGTTTAGAGTAATGTCGTTTGGTTTGACCAATGCCCCGGCTGTGTTTATGGATTATATGAACAGGATCTTTAGGCCGTATTTGGATAAGTTTGTGGTGGTCTTTATAGATGACATCCTCATCTATTCAAAGACGAAGGAGGAACACGAAGAGCATCTTCGGATTGTGTTGGGAATCTTGAGGGATAAGAAGCTCTATGCGAAGCTGTCAAAGTGTGAGTTTTGGCTAGAAGAAGTGAAGTTCTTGGGTCACGTCGTGACTAAGGGAGGGATATCCGTAGATCCAAGCAAGGTGGAAGTCAGAATGAATCGGGAGAGGCCGACGACGGTGACGGAGATTCGGAGTTTTCTCAGCCTAGCCGGATATTATCGAAGGTTTATAAAGGGATTTTCTTAGATATCCCTACCTTTGACTAAGCTCACTAGGAAGAATGCTACTTTTGTGTGGACTGAAGAGTGTGAGAGAAGTTTTCAAGAGTTGAAGGGGAAGTTGACTTCCACACCTGTACTAGTCCTGCCTGACCCTAAGGGAGCCTTTGAGGTTTACTGTAATGCCTCTGGAAGAGGGTTAGGTTGTGTTCTGATGCAAAATCGTAGTGTGGTAGCGTACGCCTCTAGGCAACTGAAGCCTCATGAAGTTAACTACCCGACTCATGACCTGGAGTTAGCGGCCGTGGTGTTTGCCTTGAAGATATGGAGGCACCATCTATATGGAGTTAGGTTTGAGGTATTTTCGGATCACAAGAGTCTGAAGTACTTGTTTGATCAGAAGGAGCTTAACATGAGGCAGAGGCGGTGGATGGAATTCTTGAAGGACTACGATTCCGGGTTGAGCTACCACCCTGGTAAGGCCAATGTGGTGGCGGATGCACTGAGCCGCAAATCATTGCATGTGTCATGGATGATGGTCAAGGAAGCGGAGTTGATTGAGAGCTTTAGAGACTTGAACCTCGGAGTTAACCTGACCCCTTGTAGCATAAGGTTGAGTCTGATCAAGGTGACAAGTGAGTTCAGAGGACAAATTATGCGGGCTCAGGAAGAGGATGAAGAGTTCTTGAGGATTGTAGCCCAGGTGAAGGAGGGAAAACTGAAAGAATTTACTCAAGGTGTTGATGGCATGTGGAGGTATCAAGGGAGGATATGCATGCCTGCTAAGGATGACTTGAGGAGGACGATTGTAGAAGAAGCCCACAAAGGTCATTTCACCATGCATCCTGGCATGACAAAGATGTACCAAGACCTCAAGAGGATGTTTTGGTGGCCAAGCATGAAACGAGACATAGCAGATGTTGTGGATAAGTGCTGCAACCATTGGAGATCCCCGAATGGAAATGGGATGGAATCTCTATGGATTTCGTGATGGGTTTACCCCGAACCCAAGGTGGATTTGATGCCATATGGGTCGTTGTGGACAGATTGACAAAGTCTGCCCACTTCTTACCCATAAGGGCGAATTATCCTTTGGATAAGCTAGCCCAGCTATACATCCAAGAGATCGTAAGATTGCACAGAGTACCTGCAACCATTGTGTCGGATAGAGACCCAAGGTTTACCTCTAGGTTCTGGGGAGCCTTGCAAAAGGCATTTGGGACGAAACTTTGTTTAAGTACAGCCTACCACCCCCAGACTGATGGACAATCAGAGAGAACCATACAAACCCTAGAGGACATGTTGAGGGCATGTGTAATGGATCGACCCGGAAGTTGGGACAAACACCTACCCCTCATTGAGTTCGCCTACAATAATAGTTTTCATGCTAGCACTGGGATGGCGCCTTATGAAGCTCTGGTAGGAAGTGCCGATCTCCGCTTTGTTGGTATGAACCGGGTGAGCAAAGCCTCTTAGGGCCTGATCTGGTTAAAGAAACCACCAAGCAAATTAAGAGGATAAGGGAAAGGATTCTCACCGCACAAAGCCGTCAGAAGAGCTATGCGAACAAGAGGAGGAAGCCAATCGAGTTCCAAGAAGGAGAACACGTATTCTTGAAAATCACTCCTACAACAGGCATTGGTAGAGCCCTTAGAGTCAAAAAGTTGAGCCCTCATTTTCTTGGCCCTTTTGAAATCTTGAAACGAGTAGGAACAGTTGCCTACCAGATAGCATTACCACCTCATTTGTCAAACCTTCACAATGTCTTCCATGTCTCCCAGTTAAGAAAGTACAACTCCGACCCCAATCACCTTCTTGAGCCAGATAGTGTACAGTTAAGGGAAGACCTGACCTTCGACCTACCGCCTATGAGAATCATAGATAGGAAGGTCAAGCAGCTGAGGAAAAGTTTGTGCCCCTAGTGAAAGTGGCCTGAGGAAGAGGAAACTTGGAAGAGCACACGTGGGAACTCGAGGCAGAGATGCAAAGAGATTACCCCCACCTGTTTTCAGGTAATGAATTTTGAGGGCAAAATTCTTTTTAAGGAGGGGAGAAATGTAACATCCCCATTTCTACCTAAGCTAATTAGCTCGGTGTTCCCGGCTAATTAAAGGGATTAGCGATTAATTGAGAACTAATCGATTAATCCCGAGAGCAAGAGCTTAGTAAATTAAGTCTAGCCAACAATTTAATGATAATGTCCTAAGCGTTTTAATAAAACCTTAATCGTCTAATCCCTAATTACTCGAAGGTGCCAAAACAAAAGTAAGACAACCTAACCTTACTAATTAAGTTTATAATGATTAAGGCACTTAAGACAACTCTTGAAAAATTAAACCCCAAATTAAGCATATGGTTAACCGTAATGCAAGACATCATAAAAAGTGTAATTGACAAGCGTTAACTCATGGAAAATTAAGCCAATTAAGTTAAATTACATTTAAATAATTCTAATAACATTTAGAGATAAAAGTTCTTCCATGCATATGCCCTAAAAAGACATACCAAGGAGGAGCAACATCTCACCCTTCATTCAATCTCTTTAATCCTACACCATTAGATCAAAAGCCAAGACTAGGATCCTTGTCATCCACCATTAGATCTTGACACTTGGATGAGTCTTAGACAAGCAACCAAATCCTAAGAGGGGTACTCCCCTTTAACCCCTAGAGAAAAACACAAATTGGACATTAGAATGCCTCTAAGACTCAAGAAAAATACAACCCCCTCTTTTACCCCAAAGTTCTTAGCCTTCTTGCTTGCAAAAGAAGCTAAACTCACCCACTCCCCTTGCTTGTTGGAGAAGCAAGAGCAATCAGCCCTCCCTCCCCCCATGTACGCCTCCCTCCCTCTCTCTTTCTCTCTTCATTTTCATTTCACTCATCCTCTTCTCTCTCCTCAATTCCAAAATTCTCCTCCTTCTCTCTAAACTCTCCAACTTCTCTCTAGAATCCTTCCACTTCTCTCATCCTTTCCTCTCCTCATCCCACTCACAAGCTCTTCAAGTGCCACCATTTTTTTTGTTCTTGGAGAATCAAAGTCAATCACATACCAAGCCTCTTTCAAGATCCAAGAGGAGGAATACCACCACCATCACCTTCTTCCATCACAAATTCCTTCAAAGAAAGCTTCTTGGTAGTGGCTCTAAACTCTTTTTCTCTCTTGTTTTTCAAGCTTTAGAACTCCTATGCTCTACATAGCTAGGTGATTTTAAAGATTGATTATGGGCATCATAGCCATTCTTGTCATAAAATGAGATGTTGTTGCTTGTATGGTTGTTTGTTGAAAACATGTTTTCAGTTTGGTGTGATGCATGGTTGAACTCAATATTTTTGAACTCCAACATGTTAGTTTTTCACTAATCTTTCATGGTATATGAGTGTTTTATAACTTGAGAATGTTTTCTTGAAAGTGAGGTTGAGTGTTTTGGAGAAAACATGAGAAAAATCAAAACGTAAAATCTGGATTTTCTAGCAGTCTGTAAACCGAACGGTATAACTTTTTCCAGAAAACTCAGAAATTAGTGGAACCAATTTTATATGAAAATAGACTCAGAGAGCTTTCCATACATATAAAATACATAAGATTCGGAGTTAAAATGAGTGAGATATGATTTTTCAAAGTGGATTGTTCTCGGATGGGTTTCTGTTCGGGCAGTCTACACTAAAATGTGTATAACTCGAGCTACAAAAATGATTTTTGAGTGATACCAAGTTTAAATGAAAGCTGAGACATAGAGGAACAAACCCATAAAACAGTTTTCTCAGATTCCTTCTGAGTAATTATAATGAGAAGTAACAATCCACTGTACCGGGAGTGAACTTAGAAACTGAACAGTCAGAATAAAATATGCATAACTGGAGTTAGACAACGAATTTTTGAGTGGGACTTATTTTTTTAAAAACTAGACTCAGAACCCTATAAGCATATAAAATTTCGCATTAAAATGATAAAATACCAAATTATGGTGAATTTTTAAAGTCACTGCCTAGGGTAAAAGTAAAACTGTCAAAACTTAACCTTAGGTAAGACTATGCATAAATGACTTAAAAAGGTAAAAGACCTTAGCCTAAAGTAATGAAACTTCATAATTTACTTAATGAAGACTAGATAGAATAAAATACTAATCTCACCTAATCCTTAACAAAAGAAGCGAATAAAACGAAAAACCGAATGTAAATGTAGTTAATGTACTAGATTAAGTTCATAAGATTCTAATCAAACTATAATGCAAAACCTAAACTATAAATCTTCCAAATTAAAATATGAAAATCATATAAGTCGAGTTAGAATAATTAAGGAAAAGGAATCAATAAAACGAAAGCCAATGTAAAAGCTTGCACCTAATTTACTAAGCTAAGCTCATAAGACTTTGCTTGAGAATATGCCTATGTTTATGTTGCAAGCATGATGTTATAATGATGATGTGATTATGATGCCATGATAATGATGATATTATGATGATGATGATGATATGATATGATGATATGATATGATGCTGTGATACTGGTATTCTGTTTGGCAAAATTTTGGGAAGCTTCGGTCTAGCCGTTATGCTGCCAAAATTTTGTAGAAATTGTGGACTTAGAAATGTTTTGCATCATAAGTTAATAAGAAAAGATTTGATAAAGTGCAATCCTTCAAAAGGGAAGGTGACCTAATTTAAGTTCCCCTCACCCACGACTCACATGAGGCATGGCATGACCCAGCTAGTGTGAGTATAGGGAATAGGGCTTACATGAGGCATGGCATGACCCAGCTAGTGTAAGTACCGAAATTTTATGGTGGCGACGGCCACGGTATGAGCTCATTACCACTTATGTTTAGTGGGTGGAAAGAAAGGACTTAAGATAAGTCAAGCTAAGGAAAGAAACGGACTTCGGTCCAACCCAAGTAAAGAGTATAACTCTCAACTTGTTTATGTAGGTTATGAATAGTCATATAAGCTTTCGTGTATGCCATGATGTTGTTAATCCCACGAGGATAAGTACTAAAAATGGAATCCACTTCGGATAGTAATGTTTTCGAAATTCAAATAACTGAACCTATTGAATGCCCACTGTTCTCATTCAAAAACCGAAGTGGCTGGGACGATGACGATGACACCTGTGTGTCAGGGTCGAGTCCTACTGAGAAATCTTATTTCTCATCCTTGTTGTTTTTCCGTCTCGTCACCAGATACTCATGGAGCATCACGTGGCATGGAGCATGGAGCCTCCCCGCCATGAATGGGCCTACGATGAGGACGCCCACGCTATTGTGGCCACGACCACCACGATAGTTCGCACATACTTCTACCCGGGTCGAGTTTTTGAGCAGGAGGAGTCAGAGATCCCGCCAGCCCCTGGAGACTTATCATCGTCACGCCTTGAACAGCCGCTAGGTCCTTGGGATTTCCCGCCCGAGCCATTGCCTGAGATCGAGATGGAGCCTATGTCTCCAGGTCTACCCGTAGCCGAGCCTGTGCCGCTGCCAGAGGTTCCCGTGGTCGATGTGAGTTCGACGGCCACCCCTAGGGCCGCAGCAGCTTCGCCGCCACTTCTCGAGTATCAGCCTGTCGCATCTGAGGAGGATCCCTCCGAGGCACGTTCTTCGGTGGGCAGCTACACTCCTGGCTGTCGCATCCGTCGTATCGAGGTGATTAGCAGGCACCCCCGCATCATTCGTACTCCTCGCGTTCCCCAAGGCCGAGCTGCATGGGGGACCAGGCATTCGAGGACCTGAGTCCGTTCGATGGAAGGGCATGAAAGGGGCAGAGAAGCTAGTATATGTCTACGTGGGCTTATCCCATTATTGCTCCTTATTTGTTGTATTTCATTTTGCATTAGACCTTATCAGACTTGTACTTTTAATATTTTGGGGCCATGGCATGACCATGGGTTCCCCTTTTATGTATTTGTCGAATATTATGAGATTAATTATAATTATGTGGTTGATGTTGTAATTTGAATGCATGATATCATGATTTATCTCTTGTTCTCTCCATTTATATCGAAATCTCTGCGATACGCTTGCTTACTGCTATCTTCTCGCGCAAGGCTTTACTTTCCAAAAGCGACGACATTTTTCAAAAAAAAAATTTTACTGTATTTTCCGCGTAATTTAATTTCAAGTGAAAGTTTAGTTTTCCACGAGCATAAGTAACAACTAATAAAACGCCGTAATATGACTTAAGCGTAATATGGATTTATTAGGGTGTTACAATATTAGCTTTAGAACTAAAAAGTCTTGTTCTTTATTAAAATTGACACTTTTAATTATTCTAAGACCATCAAGGTCTCAACTTTATGACTTAAAGTTGTCTTAAAGTCTAAAGATTCCTACTTTATGAAATAATGATACAAGACATTAGCTTTAGAGTTAGAAAGTCTTGTTCTTTATAAAAGTTAACAATTTATGCATTATTTTGACTCAAGATACAAACTTTATAGATTAAAAGTTATAAGACAACACTTTTATGACTTAAAAATTTCATTCTTGACTAAAGTTTAAAACGTTATGAAAGGTCTTGTCTTCAAGACTTGATTTTTAAAAACACAAAGTGACAAGTTCTTATTTTTATGACTTAAAAAGCTTCATGTTCCAACAAGATTAAACCTTTACATATATTCTTGCCTTCAAAAAGAACAAAAAGGAACCATGTGACGCCCATAAAATAGCATCATTTTTCATGCATCAAGAAGCAAACTTTTAATGCTTTATACTTTTTGGAATGATCATAGCCTTATCAAGTCATGAAAAATATGTAAAGATAAAACTTTTCTAATCATAAGCTCATTATAAGAAAACGAACAAACTTTAAACAAAATACCACCAAGAATATCATTCTTTTTCAAACAACTCACAAGAAACGTCAAG
This sequence comes from Pterocarpus santalinus, assembly GCA_031439595.1. NCBI lineage: Eukaryota > Viridiplantae > Streptophyta > Magnoliopsida > Fabales > Fabaceae > Pterocarpus > Pterocarpus santalinus. The sequence goes on from CM062528.1 coordinate 17,231,737, forward strand.
ATCTCATGCATCAAGAAAGGAAAATAGAAACTTTGAGACATTCAAGAAACAAACTTTCAATCAACCAAGAACACCTCATAAAGAAGAATAGGAACATTTTTTGCTAACAAAGGAAACTTTTGCTCATGAAGAGCATGAAAGTTTTTCTCAAGCTTTCACTTGAAGATCTTGGTCATGGGAGGAACCAAACTTCAAGCTTTCTTGAGTAAACAAAAGAAAAGAGTAAAGACCACAACCTAAGCTTGAAAATGGTGTCCTTGAAGGAGAAAAAGAAGATAAAGAAGACTCCTCCTTTGATGATAGTGGTGGTGGCGGTTTTGCGAGAGATGAAAATGGAAGCTCTTGAGTTCTCTTGAAAATGAGTCTTGTAGAATTTAGATCTCTTCTCCAAAGACCAGAAGATATGGTTTTTGAAGGGCTAAGTGAAGGAAATTTGGTTTTGGAGGTGGAGAATGATGAAGAAGATAAGAGAGAAGGTAGAGGAAATTAGAAGATTTGAGAGTTTAGAGAGAGAATGAGAGTGTGAAAATGAAAATGAAAATGAGTGAGTGTGTGTGCATGTGTGTGGCCGTAAGTTTCAAGGGGTGGGGGAGAGATATTTTTGTGTTAGTTATGGTTTTGGGAGATAAAATGGATGATTGGAGAACAAATTATGGTCAAACTCTTATACAAAGCACTCTTGTCTCTTACTTTTTACTTTATTGACATCACTAATTACTTTGTTGTCTAGTGGAATAAATTTGAATTTAATCATGTGATTAGGTGCTCTTGCAACTTAATTAATATGATCAAGCAAGGATTAGTAATTAACTCATGTGATTATAATTAACAAAAATTAATCTTACAATTAAGCTTAATTATCCTTAATTAAACTTGATTAAGCTAGTTATGTGTGATTAGTGGTTAATTAAGCTATTAGGAGTCTGACTTGCGTAATTAGAGATTCTCTAATCTTAAGTAAGCATTCTCTTAACTTTTTTCCTCATAATTAACTCATAAATACTTCATTAGTCCCTTAATTATAATCTCATAATTTCCTATTAATTACTTAATTGCTCAGGATTACTGAGGTAATTTAGCACGACAGGAAATTGAGGATGTTACAAGGGTGAAAGGACTCCTGAAGAAATTCAAACCTACTTTTGTTATTTTGGTTGCAACTTATACTTCTTTTTCTAACATGCAGCAATTTTGGTTTCAGCTTGGCTACTTGGTGGTTGAGTTGGATGAGTCGAATGGTCATGCAAAAGGTTTCTGGATGTTGACTAATGATAATAAGGTGGTTGTTTAGGTTCTTGAGAAAATCCCTCAGGTTATCACTATTGAGGTGTGTATGGATGGGAGGAAAAGGGCCTATTTAGCAATGTATGTGAGTCCTACTCCAACAATCTAATCTTCTCTTTGGGATTACTTGATGAATCTGTGGAGTATTTAGACAAACCTTGGTTGGTTGTCAGGGACTTCAATGAAGTGTGTTTGGCGTCTGAAACTAAAGGGTGCTCCTTTATTCTAAATAAAGCCCAGTTGTTTAATGATTGTTTGGATTATTGCGGGTTGGTAGGGAAGTTCACTTGGTAGAGAAGTGTTCATGGGCACCTCACAATGTATAAGCGGCTTGATAAAGTAGTTGCTGATGCTAAGTAGCGGTTTATTTATCAGAAGTTTTACCACATATTTACTCTGATCATTATCCCCTCTTATTAAGATGTGAGGGCCTTCCTTCCATTGTTGATCCTCGTCCATTCCAGTTTGAGGCTACTTGGGTGACTCATTTAGATTTCCCTGCTATTTTCTCTCAAGCATGGAGAAAGGGCTCACCAAATGTTATACTTTCATTGAAGTTGGTGAAGGAAGATTCTGTTGCTTATAATAAGTAGGTCTTCGAGGATTTTTTTTTTTTTTTTGAAGAAAACAATTAGTTGAAGCTAGAATTGTGGGAATTCAGAGAACTTTGGAGACAATTGATTCTTTGGGGCTAGTTCATCTAGAGAAGACCTTTCAAGATGAGTATAATCAAACCCTCAATCAAGAAGAATTATTGTGGTTCTAGAAATCTGGAGAGCAATGGGTTAGGCTTGGTAATAAGAATACTTCCTTCTTTCATGCTCAAACGTTGACTAAAAAGAAGAAGAACAAGATTGAGGGGCTTCATATTGCTAGGGATGTTTGGTGCATTGATGGGTAGTTACTTAAGCAGGAGGCTCTATGTTTCTTTAAGAAGTTTTTCATCTCAGCTAATCCATTAAGATTCCGGAATGAACCTTTCCCAGTTCTTGCTCGTTTGGATGGGGAGGCTCTTGCCATTCTTGAGAAGGAGTTGTCTAGGGAGGAGGTGTGGGAAGCTCTTCATTTTATGAAGGCTTTTAAAGCCCCTGGACCTGATGGTTTCCAGCCTTTCTTTTTTAAACACTTTTGGCATATTCTGGGGGATGATGTTCATAGGATGGTGCTAGAGGCTTTTGTCTTAGGAGTTTTTGATGAAAGATTAGCTGAAACTCTTATTATTCTTATCCCTAAGGTTGATATTCCTTTGAGGATGGCTCAATTCTGACCTATTAGTCTTTGCAACATAGTCTACAAGTACATCACTAAGGTGTTAGTGAATAAGCTGCATCTGTTTCTCACTGATCTTATTGGGCCCTGGCAAAATAGTTTTACTCCAAGAAAAGGTACAATTGATAATGTGATTATTGCCTAGGAAATTTTGCAACATATGTGCAAATCAAAGAATAAAAAAAGAAGCATGGCTATTAAGATTGATTTGCATAAAGCATATGACAATGTGGAATGGAGCTTTCTGGAAAGGACTGTTATTGATTTTGGTTTCCCGGATAATATCAAGAAGCTTATTATGTTATGTGTGCCTTCATCATCTTTATCTATGGTATGGAATGGAGTGAGGCTAGAAAGTTTCTCTCTAAATAGGGGGTTGAGTCAAGGGGATTCAATGTCACCTTATTTATCTGTGTTGTGCATGGAGAGACTTTCCATGATGATATCAAAGAAAGTGGATTCTGGTGTGTCAAAGCCTATTCGAATTACTAGGGGAGAGGTATTGAGTTCTCTCATTTATTCTTTGCGGATGATATCCTATTATTGCAGAGGCAAAACCAACTCAGATGAGAATTATTATGGAAGTGTTGAAGGATTTCGAGGAGATCTCAGGATTAGGAGCACAAAAAAGCATATCTCGATGGTTTCTTCTATTCCTCTTGCTGCTAATTTAGGAAAATATTTGGGCCTCCCATTATTTCAAGGAAGAGTTAAGTAAGAGGATTTTAATTTTCTGATTAATAAATTAAAGTCTAAACTTAGTGGTTGGAAGGCAAAACTATTGAATAGAGTAGGGGGAATTACCTTGGCTAGATAAGTTCTTCCTACCATGCCACTATATAATATGCAAACTTTGTGGACTCCCTAAAAAGTTTGTGATGATATTGATGGGCATATTAGATAGTTTGTTTGGCATCAAGGCAGAACTAAAGGCCTGAATTTGGTTAATTAGGATACTGTGGCCAAACCTCAAGATTATGGTGGCCTTGGCATTCAACGAGCAAGGGACATGAATGCGGTATTTCTGAGTATATTAATTTGGGAATTCACTCGTCCAACTCCCAAGGTCTAGGCTATCTTCATGCGGCAGAAATATGAGCCCAATTTTGATGTCTTAACACTGGTTTTTGGAGGTAAAGGGTTTCCCACTAGGAATGCAATGGTTCGAGCTTGGGGTTTGTTTAAACAGGGCTTCAAGTCAAGGTTGAGCAATGGAGATGTTTCCTCCTGGTATGGGTCCTGGCTGGCTAATGGTCCGCTTTGTAATCTTGTTCCTTATGCCCATATTTCGGACTCTGCCTTGCGGGTTAAGGATGTATGGAAGGGTGAGCATTGGCAGGTGCATTCATTGATGACCCCCCCATTATGAGAGAGTGGTTAGTAAGTTGCAAAGTACCTTCATTTGGCTGCATGATTAGATTGCGAATTCCTTAGTGTGGGTGGATGGCCCATTCGGATGCTACTTTATTGTTGCTGGCTATCTGTGGATCTTAAGAATCGCTCGGGTAGGACAATGCAACATGATTGGAAGTGGATATGGAAGTTGCCTACTACAGAAAAGTGTAAGGCCTTCCTTTGGTTAATTTTACATAATGCGTTGCCTACTAATATGTTCGGGGCTTCCGAGGTCTGGCCACAAGTCAAAGTTGCACTAGATGCACGGCAGAAGCCGAATCCCAGCTGCATTGCCTTTGGGAATGTGTTAAGGCGAAAGAAGTCTGCCAGTTAGTTGGAAGATTTGTTGATTGCGGTCTGCATTTAGCGGATCTATGTCAGTGGTTAAAATTTTTGGCAATATCATCACATTGTACTCTTCTTTGTTCAACCTTGTGGTGGATTTGCAGGGCAAGAAACGATGAAGTTATCGAAGGCAAAGTGATTCCAAAAGAGACTCTTGTCAGACGTATTAGCTCTAAAGTTACTATGCTGAGCTTGGGCGATCAACCTCGGGAGCACTTATCTCATTTTGTGAAGTGGGAATGGCCACCGGTTGGGTTTGTCAAAATAAATGTAGATGGTAGATCATTTGGAAATCCTGGTATGCTGGCTTTGGTGGGTTGCTTTGTGGGGAGGATGGGCGCTGGATTTTTGGGTTCTATGGATCTGTTGGGCTTGCTGACAATCTGCTACCAGAACTTATGGCAATTCCTATGGGTTTCCCGCCAAGTTCTTTGTGAATCAGATTTCTTGGAAGCTATCAGATTTGTGCAATCCCAAGTGCAGAATCATCTTTATGGTTCTGTCGTGATGGATATCAAGAATTGACTTTGCAGAGATTAGAGTGTGACTAAATCTCATGTTCTATGGGAAGCAAATGCATGTGCGAATTTCTTAGCCAAAGAAAGGGCTCGAGACCATCGCAGGCTGACGGTTTTACATGTTCCTCCACAGGGACTAATACCGCTGCTGCAAGAGGATCATAAGGGGACTCTCTTTTGGAGACTTACCTTTTCTCTTTTCTTTCCTGATGTACTAAAAGAAAAAATCCAAATGTAATTAAAAACTGCGCAAATGCACGGGATAGTTTAAAAGAATATTAAAAATATGTAATATGTAATAATATTTAAAAATAAATAAATATTATAAAATTGTTTTATTGTGTTTGTCAATTCATGAAATCTTTCATTATTAATGGATATATCCGAAAATATTCCGACCTTGAATCTCTATATATGTACTAATTGTTATGAGACGAGCTTTTAGATAAAGCAGCATCTTAGGGAGAATGGCCGTCAAATGGCAAGGAAACAACGTATATTCCCACTTTTAAGGTTCCATGCCTTCGAAGAGTCACCGAGGACAACCAAAATATTTTATATACGCCTTTATGGGGCTTTCCCATACATGCAATGTCATTCACCCGTCGGACATGCATGTATCATGCGTATGAGCAAAATTTTAGAATAATTTTGGATAACATATTAAATTTCAGTAGCGACCCATTCTAAGAAAGGATTAAATTTAACAAATTGAAAATTTTGAATTATATATATGATAAGATATTAATAAATATCTTCCTTAAAAAAAATTTATACTATTAGTATAAAATTTAATTTTGATATATTATTATTATAAAAAAATTTATAATATCACTCAATTATATATTATTGTATCATTAAAATTTGTTTAACTCTTATAATATCTATCTCAATAATATAACAATCTATAATTAGTTGATAGTATAAAAAATTTATACTAATAGTGTATTAAAATTAAACTTTATTATATACTATAATTATCTAGATTTTTTACTTTCTTGTTACACAATATATGTTAATTTATTATTCTTTAAAATTTACTGTTTGATATTTTTAGTGTCCATATGTTTAAGTTTAAAACAATATTTTTATGGCATATTTTTTTTTCAAAAATTAATCTTTCTAATTTATGAAAAGAGTATCAAAATAATTTTTCAGTTTTAATAATATTTTGAAAAAACTTATTCAATTGTTTGAAATTTTTCTTTTAGCTAAAACATCACTTTTTTCAAAAATAAAATATTAAACAAACTGGAATTTATTTAAGTAGATTGACCCCTCTAACAAGCCATTCACTGACCGAAAGCGAATTCGTCCTTTATCAGCACATATCATGTCCTTGGTCTTATTTAAGTGATCCAAGCTTTACAAAGCCGATAAACAGATTTTTTGTCTTCACCTGATGGATAATTAGCGATGAAAGATACTTATGATCTCCATGTTGGTAATGACAATAAGCAAAGTCACGACAACAATATAATGGGTGAGAATGAATTTTAGCATGTAGATTTAACCTCTTAATGATTGGGGGTGAGACAAGGAGACATTGATTAAAGAGGAATAAAAGTGGAATGGGAAACATGATAAGAATAATTATTTATAATCTAATGGATTGTAGCATCCTGAATCAACTTTGAACCCCACCAACCCCTCTCAATACATTTTTTAATCTCTATGGTATGATGATGAGGGTCGAGAGTACCCTTATGTGGCGATACCACCTCTCAAGTTCGGCATGGTGGGCACATATATATCCTATTTGCCAAAGTATCATTCGTCAGTGAACAATCTCTGACTAGCCAATTGCAATGAGGCTGACGTGGCATTCTTGTCTTATTTTATTAATCAAATGATCGGGATTCTTGTATACATGAATGGGATAACACTCTTACATTATATATATAGAATGCAAAATATATGCAGATTATTAACTTTAATTATCATTTTACTAAAACTAATATTGATCGAATTTAATTAGAGGTCTCAAATTCAAATCCTAATTATGCAGTTGTATTAAAATTAAAAAAAAAAAAAAAATTTTGCCACCCATATTATTCTATCTAACTCGAGTAAAATTATTACCAATAAAAGAATACTTATAATTTCGACAAAAAATTAAGTGACATTGTAAAAGAGTCTTGTGTTACAGTATATGAAAGATTCTCCTGTCAAATGATTTAACATAGGGTGTGGCCATGAAATGTGCAACATAATTTCCTCATTGCCGCCCCCTTATAGTTTAATGTAACAATTCTTCATTTCCATTGCCTAAAAGGAGATTCTGCTCACCACAATCCAAGCATGAATGGCCACAAGTGACGACCCATAATGTGCACATCACAATACTTGTTAAGGAGTATTCCCACATGATTATTACTCTGCTAAAAATAATTTGGCCTTGATTTCTTTATTCATGGTCGGTCTCCTTGTAGAAAACAAGCCAACAAAAGAATTAGGTTTTTCACCATAAAGAGAAGACTATGTTACTTGCGTTCACATTTTCACGCTGTTATACTCAATAATAACAGTGCGTGCGCGATTATATAAATTACAGTCTAACAATCTTATTTTATTATAACGACAGGAAAGAAGTTTTAAAATCTGAAACTTCATCATGGCCTTTGCCTGAACAGAGCTCACCTTATACGCCATCCAAAATGGTGGTATTCTATTATTATGTTGGTCTTAATATCATGATTATGTCATTTTCTTACATATGAATTTTTAAATACTTTGTTTACTTCCAGTAAACAAAAATCAGTGCCTCCACTCGTCACTATCCCTCCCAATAGGAAGCCGTCAAATACCAATATGCCACGCAAGGGCGATGGTACAACGATACTCTTTTAAGTATTATAATTTAATGCAGGCTATCATTATCGTATACTGTAATAAGCACTACATATTTTACTAAAAAGTGGAAAATCTTAGTTAATTAAGAGGAAATATTCAAATTAATCTTCTAAAAATATACCATAAATTAGGTTGGTCGCTCAAATTTTTAAAACACCAATTTGTCTATCTTAATGTAAAATAGGTGTCAATTTTAAAACATATTAAAGAATTAAATTAATATATATTTTAAATATTAAAAAATAAATTTATATTTATTATTTTTAAAGGACTAACATTGTGCTTATTTATTTTTGAAAAATCGATTTGAGTATTAAATCTTAATGATGTCAAACTTACCTTTTATTAAAAGATTAAATTTAAGCCAATGAGCTATAATTAGCACCTCTCTCTGTCCAAACAACAAGGGATTATTAATTTCGGATCAAGAGTTCTATTCACATTTGCCCATTTCCTTTTCCATCCCTAAAGCAAAACAAGAAGGGGGATGAAATTTAAACTCTTAAATCTAGTTTGATAGCATTTTTTGAGAGAATTTTTATGCTTATAAAAAATATAAATCAATTTTTTTATTTAAAAAATAAAAAATCGGGATGCTTTTGGTTCTTGACTTTTAAAAGTGGAAGGATGCTCTTAAAAGTCGTCATGGAATATTTTTCAAAGTTACCTTGTGCTCTTTAAATTTTAAAATAGTAGTATAACCTTACTCTCTTTAATAAAAGTGAAAGTAAAAATAAAAATTATTCTCTTTAATATTTGTATCATTTATAATCATTTCAGATTTTAAGAGTAATTTTATCAGATATTATTTTTGTAATTTTTTATTATTGAAAATAATTTTTACGTTATTTTACTAAATAGTATTACTATAACCTTTTAATAATAGTTTTTATATAGTTTACAAAGCTCAACAATTTTGAAAAAATCCTAACAACACTAAATCAAGCTTTATTATCCAAGGCTTCACAGAAATTAGATGCCGAACAAGAGTCCAGACTTTTAAGAAGATTTTTGTGACTTCTAGAGTGGTTAACACATTTCAACCACAAGTCAGTATTCCAATTGGCCAATGAAGACTATTTCCGCTAGTAAGATTCAACTGTGTTAATTCCACGGTCGAGTTTTATGCTTGATACTAATGCTTTATTGTAGATCATATGTAAATATTATTGTAAACGATGCTTGTAACGTGTTCAGACGCTAAAAGTCCAAAATGGGACAACCGTCTTAAGCTTTATTGTAACTTAAAAATAAAAGAAAATAAAATTTTAATTGTGGTTGTGAACAAAGATTTCAAGAGTCTAAGCTTAGCCTGCTTAGGTGCCTTTTAGAAAACTTACAATAGAATTGAAGCTAGCGGAGTAATCAAGTGTTACAGAAGAATAAGGACTTAAATCAAATAAAAGCAAAAGGGTAGGACAGGCCAACATAAAAGCAGAAGGAAAGGAAAGAAAAGAAAATTTAAGAAGTAAAACTACAGAGGAAAAAAGAATGTAATTTCTTAGTAAAATCTGTTGAAGTAGTATATGAAATCCATAACCAAGAAATAGAATTTCCTCCATGCAACTTATTCTAACTGACTTGACAGAAATAATAATCCAACTTAGTATGGAGAAGAAAACAGAGAGCGAGCTAGACAAACACTATCAATTATTATGTTTATGTTTACTTACAATCAATGAGACAGATATGCTGCAACCTACAGGCCATTGCCCATTGGTAGATGTTTCCTGCATAAAACAAGGGAGGCTTTTCCCAATTCCAAGACCGCATGGAAGATGTCCAATAATATTTCAACAACAGAAGATTACGGTTGCATACTTTCCAATCTAATGAAGTGACAAATTGATATGCCCATTGTATAGTGAAAGCGGGGTGAGATGCTACTCTACCACACTTTGAAGCTGTAGAATCCCTCATTGGATCCAAAATACAACTTGCTATTGAGAAAAGGACAAGTTCATAGTAGTACTAGGACCACGGTAATTTATTACCACCAAATTTTAACAGAAGACAAAAACAAAAAAGTAAAAAAATAAAGACAAGAGAACCGCTAAAACTTATCCAATGTGCCTCGTACCAAAGATTCTAAATAATATCAGCAGCAGAACCAGTACAGTGGTGGTTGTGCTGCATTGCATAAGATATGTAAGTTGTAAGTTGTAATATGTCATTGTTTCCATTTGTTCTTTCTCCCTCTTCCCCCAGTAGCTTAGCTTAGCTAGGCTTACAAAGTGTGGCCAAAGAACAGGTACCTGGTCCCTCACATGACCAATGAAAACTTCACGTGTCACATGGACCAACAAAGACGCCACCAATAAAACCTCTCCTTCTTAATTCTTGAATGCATTAGTTAGTACATGCCCGCAAGTCCTTCTCATCCAATTTAGTGGCAGGGATACACGATGTTTACATTCCGACAGCAATCGATTCAACACCATCTCCACCACCTTAACATACATACTTGTGAAGTAGACAGGAGCATGGGCATACCTGTTTTCAGAAGCAGAGGGAAAGAAAGAAAATATATGCAGTGGCAAAAGCAAGGACTTGTTTGTTATTTTTATTTTTTGCTAAATTGGGAAAAGTGAAGTATACTTAAATTGGCTATTAGGCAAAAAATTGAAACATGTCTGTCCTTGATGGGAAGTGTGATTGTGGCTGCGACTGTTTGGAAAAGTGAGAAGATTTGTGAGATCTCTTTGTTGTCACTTTTCCTCGTCAACTTGGCACAAGTATGATGGCTTCGGCTTCTCTTTTAAACAGACTAAGCCCCAAAAGGGAGAACCACAAAGAATCCTCCCATGTAAGCAGTCTTCATAGGGATTCTCATAAGTGAAGGGTTGACTCAGCCACCTACAAACCTCTTTAAATTCTGGCCCCTCTACTCCTTCTTCTCTCCATCACTTGCCCCTTTTGTTTGCTTTCACAAAGAAACAAAGGCCTACATGATAACAATCAAGCTTCTCCTGCCTTTAACTACCAGCATATCTTCTAACAGAAAAATGAGATTCCCATCATTTAACCTCGTTAGAGAACACAACATTCTGTTCCTCAGAAGCTTCTTGATCTTGTTCCTTAGTTGTATAATAACCATTCGCTTCAACCTCTGTATTTCGAGCGTCCCTTCTTCACTGAAAGCACTTCCCTTAGAAGGAAACTTCAGTTTTGATGGAGTTGGCCTTGGACATGCAGCCAGGGACTTCGGCAACCGGTACCAATCTCACCCCATGGCAGTGTTGCATCCAAAAACAGTTTCTGATATTGCAGTCACCATAAAGCATGTCTGGAGCTTGGGTCCTAGCTCTCAGCTCACTGTTGCAGCTAGAGGCCATGCCCACTCACTTCAGGGCCAGGCACAAGCTCATGGAGGAGTTGTGATCAATATGGAGTCACTCACTGTCCCAGAAATGCAGGTACATCCAGGTGAATACCCTTATGTGGATGTCTCAGGGGGGGAGTTGTGGATAAATATCCTGCATGAGACACTAAGGTATGGTTTAGCACCAAGATCATGGACAGACTACCTTCATCTGACAGTTGGTGGCACTTTATCCAATGCTGGTGTCAGTGGCCAGGCATTTCTGCATGGTCCCCAGATAAGTAATGTTCAGCAGCTGGAGATTGTTACAGGTTGGTAACTCGGTGAGGAAACCATGTTGTGAAGAACATATGGAAGTTTTCTTTTCTTGTCTTTTAAGGGAGTGTCTGGTATCAGATAAAAAGGGTGGACAATTTTTATAGATGAAGTAATTTTATTTATCCATGATATTTTACTCCCTATTTTTACTCCATACGAAATACACTCTCATAAACAAAAGTTTAAGTTGAAGAGAAGGTTCAACCAATTCAGCTAACATATGAAAGATGAGAACATGGTCAAGGGTTGGAGAAGGGGGAAAGAAATTTATAATTACAGCAGCTACCATTTTGTCTCTTGTGAACTAATAAGTCACATGAAACTGACATAATAACTTCCCAAAATCCCCTGTTTTACATTTTTTTGTAACTTGACCTGGGGTCGTAGGAAAGTCTCAAATGATTGGTTCTATGTAAATTCCAAAAGACCAAAAACAAAATTCTAAATAAAGAGATGCTTTTCTCTATGGTGAATGAAAAAGATGGTCAATGACTGATTGCAGGAACCGGGGAGGTGGTAAACTGTTCTGAGGAGCAGAATGGCGAACTCTTCCACAGCGTACTTGGGGGGCTAGGCCAGTTTGGCATTATAACAAGAGCAAGAATAATCCTGGAGCCAGCACCTACCATGGTAATGCATCAAGGGCAATACCAGAAAGGTCTTTTTTCAACTTTAATTAGTGTTTTGCAAGCACCACTGGTCGTCATGGAATGTTTCTATTTTGATCAGGTAAAATGGATAAGAGTGCTATATGCTGATTTCACCGCTTTCACAAGAGACCAAGAGCAATTAATATTTGAGGAGAAACCTTTTGATTACATCGAAGGGTTTGTGATGATAAACCGAACCGGTCTGCTAAATAACTGGAGATCATCCTTCAACCCACAAGACCCAGTTCAAGCCAGTCAGTTCAAGCCAGATGGAAGAACTCTTTACTGCCTAGAATTGGCTAGATACTTCAATCAGGAAGAAACCCACGTAGTAAATCAGGTATAGAGAAACAGCTCAACCTTATGATGGATTTTATGCAAATTGCATAAATAAATCAATAATTCATTGTTATACAACTTTAAAAAAAAAAAAAAAATAGTAACAATTTAACGGTCTCTCACTGTGTTTCTTTTTTATGCAGGAAGTTGAGAAACATTTGTCCCACTTGAACTTTATCCCATCAACACTTTTTCTAACAGAAGTCACATATGTAGACTTCTTAGACAGGGTGCATGTCTCAGAGGTCAAATTGCGTTCAAAAGGCTTGTGGGATGTTCCACACCCATGGCTCAATCTTTTTGTACCCAAAAGCAATCTACAAAACTTTGCAGAAGTTGTCTTCGGGGATATCGTGACAGAAACAAGCAACGGTCCCGTCCTCATCTACCCAGTAAAAAAATCGAAGTATGATTCACAAAATTAAATTGGTTATCTCTACCAATCTTTTAGCCTTTAATTTAAGAAAAATATTTGAGAGTCAGAATTTTTATCTGAATTTATTTGGTAAAGTAACATATTGATCATTAGACAAATAAATAAATTATATCATTTTATTTTATCCAATAACTACCCTTCTTTTCTATCAAAAAATTCTAATAAGAAATTCTAGCGGTGCAGCGTTACTCTTAATTTAACACATAATGTTTCTTCCGCAGGTGGGACAACAGAACTTCTGTCGTTATGCCAGAGGAAGATATTTTCTATTTAGTGGCGTTTCTCGCTTCTGCAGTCCCCTCTTCCAATGGACCTGATGGCTTAGAGCACATCTTAAGTCAGAACAAAAGGATTTTAGAGTACTGTGAAAGAGCCCATCTTGGAGTCAAGCAATATCTGCCCCACTACACAACACAGGAGGAATGGCGGGCGCACTTTGGTCCTAAATGGGAGGTTTTCCTGCAAAGAAAATCTGTTTATGACCCACTGGCAATACTTGCTCCTGGCCAACGAATATTTCAAAAAGCAATAACATTGTCATGACGGCAGGGGCACACTTTGCTATTAATGTGAAAAAGGAAGCCCCTTATGGCATGTGTGAATATTGCCTTTGCATGCTGTGCGTATAGTAGTAACCAACAGGGCCTGGCTGAGATTTGGTCGACAGAAGAGATCAATCATTTCAGACACGAAAATATTATAGGGTTTTCCGAAGAATATATGAATCTTATCGGTGCTAGAACTATATATATATATATATCAATTTTGTAAACAGTCCCTTGTACTCTAATGTAACCAGTTTCACGACGAAAAAGAGGTTACATGTACGTGTTACATAAAAAGACAGCTAAAAAAATATGTCCATCAATACATCAGCTTTGCTAAAATGGTAGAGATCAGATGATACTAATCCCTAACTAATAAATATTAGTCTTGCAAAACGCTGGTAAATGAAATCAAATTTGATATCTACTATATGAAAGATAATGAATCTAGCAGTCGATATCTCCATAAACATTTGCCAGTGAGTCAGTGATAGTGGAATAGACTTTTTTATAATAATAATAATAATAATAATAATAACAACGGTGAATTACACTAGCCTCCTCTGAGGTTCAGTATTATTATATTCGACACCCTTTTAATTTACTTTGTTTAGTGTATTATGTATAGACAAAGGGATGACGAATGTAGAGATTCAATATAATTCACTCTAATAATAATAATAATAATGCCTGCCACGCATATACTCATCACGGGTTATGTTATTTGTACATACCCAAAATTCTAACATCCCAACACCCTCTCTCAGTTTTTTCTCTCTCCATCAATCATTTTATTCTTTTCACTTTCTTTTATAATTTTTTTCCTCCTTTCTATCTCTGGGTGTTCAAGATGTCTATCTCTTCTAGTAGTACAAAAAACATTTCCCTACTCGTCACTAAGTCTACTGTACCAAAAAAAAAAGGGACGGGGGCGGGGCTTGTGGTAAAATATCGCACCAGAAAATTGTGAGCTTCAACAATTATAACAAGGATGAAACTACACACCCATAATTGACTTCTCCTACAGCAATCATTGATATAAAATCCGGCAATAACAACAAATATTATTTGCTCTTGACCTCAATTGTGCGCATTATAACTACTGTCGCAGTGGAGCAATAGGAAGTAATCAAAAGATGCATAACTGTTCTTGCATGTGTTCTTATGTAGGGATGTAAGCGGATTAGATTGATCCAATGAACTTGAAAATATAAACTAGACCAATGAAATTGGTTCGGATCAATTTAGGTAATCAGTTCATTTTCAAAGTGAAACAAAACCAAATCAATTAATATTGGTTCGGTTTCGGATTTACGATTTTTCAATCCGATTTCCCAAACACCAAACCCAATCACCCTATCAACTAATTTTTTTTTTTAAATTTCTACTATTTCAAAGTTTTGCACTTAAGTTTCTAGTAACAGTCACTTTTAATCTTTTTGTTACTTTTTATTTAAAAAATTTGTCTATTTACACTATTATTAAGTATATCATAATCAAGCTTTATATTATTGTTAGTTGTTATAAAAATATTTTTTTAAAAAAAATACAATTTTTTATTTTTTACTTCAATCCGATAACCCGAACCAAACCAGTCCAATTTTAATCGGATTGGTTTGGTTTGGATTTGTTGAAAAAAAAATTAAAATCCAAATCAATCCAATTAAATTTGATCAGTTCGGATTTATTTTTCACTCAAATCCGATCCAAGCCAACCCGTTTGCACCCCTATTCTTATCAACATCAAAATAAGAGCAGGGAAATAAGCATACATCGGCATAATCTCAACTGTTAATTGTTGTCACATGAAATAACGGGCAAAAGATTTCAAACCAACCGGTTTGCATCCCTGCTTTTTCAACTAATTTTGTAAAGGGTATATCTTTCAGATTTTTTGTTAAAAATATATAATCGTTCAGACTCAACAAAAAGGAAACTATCTATTAAAAGATGAACTAATAAAGGAGCAACATACTACTGCTCAACAGACTCCAGCAAAGTGCGTCAGAATTACAAGGTGAATGGTATTCAATGGCTTCTCGGCCATGTCTATCACTAACTCTGTAATTCACATCATCCAGTGAAAGTTGCATTGCAGCACATGTGACCACCTTCACTACTACAGAATTCGTTGGCTCAAAACAGTTGCTTCTGGATTCAGGTTTTCAAATCACTGAACAGACAGACAACACAAGGGACTACAGTTACTATCATACAGAAAAACATCAACTCTCCATGTCATGAGACCCAAATGCATTGGTTTAGAAGACTTGTTGCTGGTTTTGAAACTACTCAACTAAGGCTACATATTGATGCAAATAATTACAAATAAAAAGGCAAAGCACCAACTTTTCATGGAACATAAAAGACCAAAGCTTGAGACTGAGAAGGGGGCCCACCTTAGATAAGATATTGTTAGAGTCTCACGTCGCTTAAGGATACGATCAAGATAGCCTTTATAAGAGTTTGAACAATTCTCCCTTCACAAGCTAGCTTTTAAGATTGATTTAAGCCTACTCAATTCTAAAAGATATGCGTATGAGGAAAGTTGAAGATAAATGAATGCAAGTTATTCATGTGTTGCCTGTATATGAAGGTTTATCATGAACCTCAAGTTAGTAGAACCAACCCAAGGAAGCTGGATGATCATGGGAGCGGTTTCTTTAAGTGGTATTTCTTGATTCGAAATTGCCAATTATAGTAGTTGATTTCCTCCTGACAGTAACACAAGTTATTGGAGGATCATGCACAGAAAATAGGGGTCCATCTCCTGTCAAAAGCAACTTGTATGCAAACACTCATTAGTGCCATGTTGACTGGCGCATATTAATAATAATTCAAGACAAGAATCTGAATATATAAATGCACCATATAGCCTTACAAATACCGTTAAAATGGTCAAGGGGCATAGGTTGCCCAAATGAAAGACACAGAATTGTGAAATATATCAGACAGACTGCCCTGCGTATTATATAGAAGTTATCATCGTAAATAGAATGTTGTATAGGGCATAGTTTCCTATAATGATTATACAGAAAATTCCCTGTATAAGACTTAGAAGTCAATACCGTGTCCAGTGAGTGCCTTACTGAACCTTTTACCCTATAACAAGATAAAATAAAACAAAATGGATATAAATAAAGGATAAACTTCATGCTCCGGACAAGGATCAAACGACACCATTGGTCTACTGCTACCTCTCCCTCTAGGGCTACCCTCCATTTAATTTAGTCTTCTGATAGACTGATCATGAGATTAAGGAAGAAAGAACAATAATAGATCAGAAATCGAGCAAGAAGGTATGCATTATGGTAATGGCTTCCCTGAGTCAGTGTAACCTAGGAAGACAAAAATATGCATACAAGGACAAGGTGTATTCGACAGACCCCTACACTCTCCCTACAACCAATTTGAACTTCTAAAAACTGCCCCCCCCCCCTCTTTTCTCTCTCTGTAATTGGTCCTCCTATGTATCCCTTGTTTCCCTTCTTAAACTGACACTATTCAGACTAACTCCAGCAGTTATTTTCATCAATTACAATCAATGAATCAATTAACTATTTGTCTATTTCTCCTAATGTAGACTTGTTGAACTAATGGCCTACTAATATCATCTTTCATCACATGATCTAACCATGTAAGTGAGTTTCTACCATCTTTTCCATAATAAATGCTATCCTAACTTTCTCTCTCATGCATTCATTCCTAGCTTTATCTCGTCTAATGTGTCCGCTTATCCGTATGCAATATTGAACTTATACTTTTGTTGGCTTTTCATTGTCCGACACTCAATCCCATATGTAATATCTCCTATAGTTACTAAGCAAGTATCTTAATTAATTATGTCTAGACAAAAATTAAATAGAGATTTATTGTTAATATAAAAAATCAAAAATTTAAGGTAATTATAGAAAATTCATAATAATAATTTTTCTTGCAATTTAACCTCAAATAAGGTTAACCACTAGAAAATTTATTGAAATATTTTTAGATAATTAAGTGATTATTAGTTAAATTATTATTTATTAGAACCTGAAATTCAATAAAAAAAATTTTTAAAAAAGAAATAATTTCCATAAAATTATGAAAATTTTTCTGAAGGCTAATTAAGGTGATAATAGCTTGCAGAATTAAAATCAGAATTTTTAGGATTTATTTGAATTTTCTGTGAATTTCAAGTAATAATTAGTAAATTATAGGATTAAGAAAAATAATTTAAAAATAGGTAAATGATTGATAAAAATTCTGAAAAATTAGAGACATGCTTAGAATAATTAGGAAGACTACATATAATTTTGTGGGCAATTATAAGTTAGAGCAAGTTAATTAACATAAGTTAAATTCATAAAAATTACAAGGAAAATTGCCAAATAAAATACTTCTCACAACAATTCTGAAATATTATCAACCATTGATTTTAGACACTTGTCCATATAAGAATTAAACTTGGTGACCAAGTTGTCCTAATAATAATAAACAAGTGCAATGAATAGTATATTAGGTGTTTGTATGTGAGTGTGTGAGTGAGTGTGTGTGTGTGTGTGTGCGTGTTAAATAAAAAAAAATTGAAAAACACTCTTCTCCTTTCAACAAGAAGCGGCCGTGGTAGAGAAGAGAAGTGAATGAGAGTGAGTACCACCTTGTTCTTCTTATTCTTAATCATCTTTAAGAGGAAGAACCCTTGAGTGAAATACGAGTGAGACTCTTTGTGTGTAAACTCTTTGTTTTCATACTTCAAGCATCAAGTTCACCACCATTATCCAACCCCTCATCCAAGCTCTTCTCGATTTCCCAAAAGGTAGAGAGTTTTTCTTTTTTTAAACTCTCCTATGGACCATATGTTTTTTTATCGATTCTAACGGATTGTTTCTTATTGTTGATGATGCTTGAAAACCTTGGCTTCAACCTTCCTTCTTGCCCGTAGTTGTACTCATCATTTTGAAAAGAGTTTTTTTTTTTTTTTAACCTTGAATAAGAGTGATATTTGATTTAAAATTCATGATAAAATTTGTAGTAAGAAAGAGAGTTGGTTCATAACTTATTAAGGAGTCTTTTAGGGAGACTTAATGGGTGAAGTCTTACTTTAACTGCTAAGGGTAGCTTTTAGGCTTTATCCCTCTTGTTTGTTCTTGCATGATATCTCCATATCTCTGGTTCTTGCATAGTTTTGCATGATTATGCTTGTTTTATGTGATGTTGGTGATGTTTAGATGCTTCCCTTTTGATTCCTTGATGTGCTATTCTGCTGGAACTTCTTCTGGGTTGTTAGACAGCTAAGTTGTGCAATTTTTCTAATATAATAAACCTTGTTATTTTGTCTTGAAATTTTTATATATTGAAGTTAACATAGTAATCTACTTACCTGTATATGAATTTTAGTGATGATTTACTATTTTTAAAAATTAAGGACAAAACTATCTTGTTTTAAAGATTGTGATAAATTACTGGAACCTCTAAACTTATTCATTTTGTTAATATATTAAATCTATGAATTTTGACTTGATATTTTTATATGTTGAAGCTAACATAATAATTTACTTACCTGTAAATTTTTATGATATTTTGTGAGGATTTACTATTTTTTAAAAATTAAGGGCAAAACTACTCTATTTTGAAGACTATGATGAATTACTGGAACATCTAAACTTATTCATTTTTTTTAATATATCAAATCTACAAATTTTGACTAGATATTTGGATAACATCTTAATAACATTTAAAATATGACTGATAATTTTTGTAGAATTTTTAGAATTGTTTTACTATTTTTAATAAATTCAAAAATTTAAAACTGACCGACTGAAAAAGAATTCTAGACTAAACGAGTTATTGGATTTTATTACCCTAACTATTCCTTAAATTTTGACCTGAAATTTTTATATATTAAATCTAATACCCTAAAGGACTCATTGGCAAATTCTCATAAATTTTAGAAACAATATTCTTCTCTCCGCAGTTGCTCCTTTCTGAAGGGAGAAGAGTGTTTTTTAATTCTTTTGTTTAATACACACACTCAAACTCACACACAATCATCTAATATACTATTCATTGTACTTGTTTATTATCATTAGGACAACTTGAACACCAAGTTTAATTCTTATACGGACAAGTGTCTAAAATCAATGGTTGATAACATTTCAGAATTGTTGTAAGAAGTATTTTATTTGGCAATTTTCCTTGTAATTTTTATGAATCTAACTTACATTAATTAGGCTAGATTTAGTCAATTAACTTGCCCTAATTTATAATTGCTCAAAAAAAAATATTTGCTCCTCCTAATTATTCTAAGCATGTATCTAATTTTTCAGAATTTTTATCAATCATTTACCTAATTTTAAATTATTTTTTTAATCCTACAATTTCCTAATTATCACCCAAAATTCACAGAAAATTTAAATAAACCCAAAAAATTCTGATTTTAATTCTGCGAGCTACTATCATCTTAATTAGCCTTCAGAAAAATTTTCATGAATTTTTGGGAAACAATTCTATTTTTTCTAAATTTTTATATAATTTCAGGCAGTAACAATTTAACTAATAACAACTTAATTATCTAGAAAAATTTCAGTAAATTTTCTAGTGGTTATTAACCTTATTTAGGGTTAAACTGGCAACAAAAATTATTATTATTATAAATTTTTTTATAATTATCTTAAATTTTTGATTCTTTATATTAATAATAAATCTCTATTTAATTTATGTCTATACATAATTAATCAAGATACTTACCTAGTAACTATAGGGGATGTTACACCCTACAATATTGTAGACCTTATAGCTATGTAGTAAAATTTTCTCTTAACCTTGAACAGTACTTTCTATCCCAAAGAAGACCTGAACCTTCATGCTCCAAACACTAGTGAGAATCAATTAAAAAATATTTTCTTACATAGCATTTGAAATCACAGGCACTAATGGATTCATAAACAAGAATAGCTGGGTTCTATCACTTAATAGCAAAATTCAAAATTCAAAATTCCATCGAAATCAATCCCAACATATATATTCAGGGAGAGGAAAAAAAAATTTCTTTTGAGGAGGTGTCTAGTTATAACAATGCCAGTATTTTGGGTAAATCTACATTGAGATTTGCAGTTGACTTGTCAAAAATGATATTCACGAATTCAATCTAAGTAATCTTAAAATTCAACATAATGCCAGTAATGTTAGGACTATACAAATTAAATGCAAATTGCAAAGAATTTTTGTCCAGGACTATTGCTTCTATAACAAATTATATTTGATAATGAAAGAACAGGACCAGAAAATGAGAAAGACAAATAGAATAAGAAAAACAATCAAGATAGTATGTATTACTATGGCTTCCTCAGGTCATAGTAACCTTAAGGAAGAGTGTACAGACCCCTCCCCCTCTCCAAACAACTTATCGGAATTCCGGCTTACTAAACTAATGCACTCTGCCTATCTAATATCTTCTTATATACATTTCTGCTACTAACTAATTTGTTCTAATTTCTAACTACAATGTTTTATTAATCACGGCCCGTTACCTACCAACACTCAATCCCCCCCCCTCTGGCGGCGGAACAACCCCCAAAACAAAAAAAACAAAAATGAAAAAAAGAAAATAGGTTAATCTTGTCCACAAGGTAAATGGTTCAGATAAGCATCACATAACTGTTAAAGAACTTCCTCCGGGATTCCATGGCTTGAAATGTGAGGGCCAAGATATGGTTGAGGCGCTAAAAGGAATGTCAATCTCCAAATCAGGTTCTGAGCATGCTGGAGGAAAAGGTTGTACATCACCTACAGTTCTAACCAACATTATGACAATTATGACCGTGGAACTGACGTTTTTGATTTAGAAATAAGACTTCTACTCTCTGGTGACTCTTCAAAAGATTGGACTTGGAGCTCTAGCAAATCTGAAGCATTCCCTAAACTGATTTCTACATCAACTGCAGCAGCCCCATCATTTTGTATCATCATTATGAAGCAAAAAGCAAATTGAGCTGTTTTCTTAGTAGACACAAAGCTCTCGACTACTACTTTATCAGGATGGAGAGACCAATGATAACCAATGTTATTGCTGTCAAAACTAACCCATAAGCATCCCGTGTTTAACATATGAACATGCGTGATAAGGTGCGATTGTTTTAATTTTTAAAAAATGTAATTTTAGAATTTAAATTTTATATATAATTAAAAAAATTAAAAATTAATTTTTTTCATAAATTATTTTTTTAACTTCTACAAAACGGTTAAAAATATATTTTTTTGATAATCTAACTATTTTTAAAAAATTATCTAAACATACGAAAATTTATTTTTTCAATGAAAAAATAATATTTTATCAAAAAAATCTCAAATAAATACACCCATAAAGTATTGGGAGTGCCACCCCAACAAAATATTCTTGCTGACTCCAACAAAACCGACACCCTTTCCTGCATGCTAGACTTAAACAGAAGTGGATGATCAAAGGATTTATCTTTATCCCAATCCAACTTATTGGCCCCTAGATAATTTGTGAATGCCTTCTTTGTCCCAATTGCATTTTAGTTAACATATTTCAAATACCCAGAAGTAGCGTGGATGTTCTGCTTAGAAGACCCAACAACATCATTGATTGTGTTCTCTCCTAGACTCCTACCAGCTCAATGTACATTGTTGGAACTTTTGCAGTAAGACTAATATCATCTTCTACACTCAAGCTACACAAAAATTTTGTATCTCACAATTTCTCATCAAATTTACCAGGAGAATTGTTTATCCACTATTTGAAAGAACCCTATGGTAGGCCAGAAGCAGAAACTCCCAATGCAGTCGCAATGGTTATTTGAAAATGAGCTACTGACGTCTCTGCATCAGCCCCAACAACTTTTGTAGCTCCCTTTTTGCTTAGCGCTATTTTCTCTCCCTTAAAGACCCACTCTTTCAGAACCAATTGTTATTTCAGCTTTGGTTTTCTAAAATTTCTCTACTGAGTTAGGATTCACCCATTATGTCAGCAAGGTAATTTCCTTTACTAGACTCCCACTTCCGCCTTCTAATGTGGGCTGAACAATTCTATAGAAGAATTTTCTCCGTAACTACGTGATCAGCAGTGTTAGTATGCATGTTATAATCACAGTAGTTTTCATATTTACAACACAACAGAACAGATCTACCCCAATTGAACCTTCTTGAAACTCAAAGAACAGAACAAGATGAACAAAACTTTGCTCCTTATATTTCTATTCCTGGGTCAGGCATTCACACAGTATTTTATGGATTTGGATCATCTAAAATGAGGAGTTAATCATTCTTAGATCATTTAGTAGGTCTCACTCATAGTTATTGATCCAAAGGTGGTTAACCTTTTATTTTTTCACTTTAAAAGCCTTATCACCTTAGAAGATTCAAATTCGTATTTTATTATTTAATTATAACATAAATAGTTTAAATTATTGAGTTTCATCCCCGGTGGAGGGGCTGCTCAAGCATTAAACGAATAATATCAAATTTCTTTTTTCTTTATTTTTTCCCCTTCATGGATCGTTTAGTGACACAAATCAGTTCCAAATTCCAAGATCATCATTATTATGTTTGAAGAAGCATCAATTTATTGAATTCTAGAAGACTAAAAGTTGTAACGAATTAAACACAGGAAACAGAAAGAAATAAAATAAAATATAAAGCATAAACTAATTTGAATCATAACATCAGATTTGCATCAAAACTCAGATACTAAAATCTCAGACACAATCTTTGAGCTCCGTTTGGAGGAAAATATTGGAAGTTGCTAACACCTATTGGATGGATGGTGCCATCCATTATACACCTCCTTAAAAATGGTGCAATCTACACTGTGGAGTTGTCTTAATCTAAGTTTGTGGTGCATTTGTATACCAAATCTTTGTGATGCACTTCAATACTTCCCCAAATTTCCCAAATTCCTCTCCTCAGCCATCCTTCTCCTTGGCACCAGCTCCCTTCGCTGTCCTCCTCTGTTGCAAGCTGCCCATGACTGGAAAGACGTGTTGAAAAATCCGAAACACAAAAAAAGTGTTGGTGAATCGTGCTTATTTTTTGTTCTTCTTCTTGTTCCTTCATTTTCTTCTCGTTGGTGCTGTTGCTGTTCCTCATTGGTGTTGCTGCTGCTGTTGTTGTTTGTCTCATCGGAATCATGCGTGAGGGTTGTTGTTGTTGTTGTTTGTCATTTTGTTGCTGGTTTTGGTTCTACTTTGTCGTTTTGAGGTTAATGACGACAGCGATGGTTGCAACAGCCTTCAGGAGTTCATCGAGCTAAACATGAAGGGCGTGGATTCCAACGCAGAATGACTGGATCTCCAGCGGCCAGGGTTTGTTGTCATCGCTGGGGCAGGGGGACTTGAACGGGAGGGTGGTGGTGGCAGAAGTTGGGGAGGCGATGGTGGCGAGAGTCGGGGAGACGGTGGCAAATGCTGAGGGCGGTGGGGAGCGTCAGGGGCGATGGGGGTTGTCGAGGGAATGAGAAGAAGAAGAAGAAGAAAGGGGTGGCTATAGTGCATCACATATGGCGCTAGCGTACCGATAGATCATTGATCTTCACCATTGGATCTTCAATTGCATTATGCACCATTTTTAAGCTGAAGCATAGCAAAATGCGCCTGGATGAATAATGACCTCATCAAAATTGGGTTTTTCAATTATGGAACACAATGTGGATGTAGTTTCGCACTAAAATTGAGATTGAAACAAGAGCAGAGGTGTGGAGCAAGAGAAGAAGCAAGGGTACCTGGGAACTAGAAAGGAGCTGCGATAACCAAGTTTGGTTCTCCATCATCGCCACAGGGCATTGCTTTATTGTACTGTCTCTGGGGAAATGCAAAGTCGAATTAGCTTGTTGCAGACTATGCATAAACAAATCATCTCCTCAATAGTATGGATTTTTTTTTTAATTTTAATTTATCTGTCTACAATTATATATTAGGGAGAATTAATACGAAGAAAAAAGTATATCAGAATTATTAAGAACAACGTATTTAAATAATGTTTAAGGAAAATAATCAAAAATTTTTTCTAAGTATATAATAATATTGTTAGATCATCTCTTAATTTATTTTTTCTTTTTTCTCTCTCCTACTAAGAGGCACTCTTGCTCTCTCAACTTTGGCTCTCGAACTCTCAACCTTGCTACTAGCACTCCTTCCTTTGTTGCTATCCGACATAACATCATTTGTTACTCTGCACACAACAACAATACAAAACAGTGAGTACATATCATCACTAACAACACATAATAGCGAGTATATATCATCACTGTATTTATTTATATATCCATCCGGATTTTCTATTCGTTTGGTCCAAATCCATTTTAAAGCGAGTATCACCCTCATTCCCTATAAATACCATAGCAGGGAACGGAGTTAGATAGCTTCATCTCAACTTATGTACCAACTCCCCGTTCTCTCTATCTTTAGTCGAGACAACAACATTTTCTCGTGCACTCCCACTCCACTTTCTCCTATAAGTTGCACGCTAGTCACCATTATCATAGACGACACGCGCAGCACACAGCATATCACCACCAGTTGGGCTACAGCACCAGAATCACCACAAACAAAACCTACTGCATTGCTCTGTTCGTCTGATTCATTCCCAAAATAGACAACCCACATCACCCAAAAATGATCGCACTAATAGAATTGCTCCCAAAAGAATACGGCTTTGTGGCCATCGTTCTCATTCTTTACTGCTTCCTCGATTTCTACATGGCCATCCAAGTGGGCAAGGTTCACAAGAAGTACGAGGTGTCTTATGCCACCCTTTATGCCCCTGAATCTAAAAACAAAGATGTCCCCTTCAATTGCGCCACTCAATCCCCGTCCAATCCCTATCCAACCGGTGGCTCAATGCTACACAGTCATATCTTAATTGAATTCCTAGTGGTTCATCCGATGGGCAAACAGGTAAGTAACGCATTCAAAGCCTAAGTTTTTGTTGATTGTTAATACCCCTGATATCAACTATTTATATGATCTTTGTTGTTTTGGATCAATTCTTGTACTCTTATATTTTGCTATCTGATCTCCTGTGTTCTTTGAAATTGGATTCCCTTGTGCTATAATATTGCTATTTTATTTGAGAGCATGTAATGGAATCATACAGGAAATGGATATAGGACACAATGGTGTGTGGGAAATATTTATTTATTTATTTACTATTATTATTTTGGTCGAAGTGTGGGAAATATTTTGAAGTTCTATCTTTTGCAACATGGCATTCTTAGACAAGGTGCCCGGTGGGACTACCTACATATAATTTGCCGCAAATCGTTGATTTAGCTTTCTAATTGCCTAGTCAACACAAACTGATCATTGCAAGAATCAAATCATGCATTATTCGTTGTTAGCAACCAATTTAATTTTTTTAATTAACAATTAAACTTCTTAGATCACATTGATTATCTTTTAATTATATGTACTATGCTTGTCTTTGAAGGGTTGCCTAATGTCTTACCTTGTTTGTATTTTATATTAGTCAATTGATAAATTTAACTATTTAGTTTTGTAAGGCCATGCTACATTCGTATTTCTACTGGGCAAGCACAACAAAATTACTAATGATTACAACATCGTCAAAATATAAGTGTCATTAATAGACAAATAATTATAATTTCCATTTAAACTCGCACAGTTCTAATTCTAATTTAATCGGTTAAAAATGTCATTAATAGACAAAATATTATTATTTCTCATTAATTTCGGTTACACTTATACAACTTTTAATTTTAAATTCATTTATTAAAATTGTCATTAGTTATGGTGGAATTAAATTCCTTTTATCACTGCTTCAATTATTTTATGAGATCATTAACACATTTGTCATTCAATTTAAACGGACACAATTTAAATGCTAATTAATTATAATGGTCAGTAATTATGAGCAAAATTACTACTATTTATAACCAATTATTACCATAAAAATATTGGCCCTTATGTATTGTCTAATTTATATACGTTATATATTTTATGAAATAAATATTTTGTTTTAAATAGTAGTACTGCGATAACATATCTAAATAACGCTTCATATATTTCATATTTTGTAAATAACGTTATATATAGTTTATATGCTTTTCTGTGTACATTATATTTTGAATATTATACATATAAATAATATGGTAATAAAATATTGCATAGCAACTTTGCTTCAATTTGTATATATTTGTTTTACCAGTAACATTGCATAATATTAATTCTTTGGGATTTTTTGAAAGTTGCTTTTGATTGATCAAATACTAATTAAAGTTGTCAATACATATGTGAATTCTATGACGATTTATATTGGAAATCAGATTAATGGTGAGGGATAAAACGGACAACAATCTGGCATTCCATTTGTCATTATCATTTTCTTCAATTCTAAATTTGTGGCAAGTTATGCTTGCTACGTTGGTACTCATTTATTATTTTCATTATTACCTTTATAGGCTACGATTTGTTCATATTATATGTATTAAATTTTCTACATATTAGCATACATGACAATTTATGATAAGATTAAATAGTGCAATGTGTAAATTTGTATAGTGTTCCAGTTATTTCAGGGTAGAAATCTCTAATAGAGGACATTAATTAGTGGAGAAAAGATATCGATAATCATAACAAAAAATGAATAACAGCAATGCACTCTCCACAAAAAAAAAAAAAACAAAAACAAAAAAAAAACAAAAGGAGGTGGATCCAAGGGACCAAGGAGAAGAAAAGGTGCAATCTATACAAACACAATCAATCCAACCCAACCAATATCAAATAGATCAACGCCCACCCATCTCAAAAACCAGAGGGCTACCAGAGACCCTAAACCAAAGCTACTACGCCAATTGATGAAAAGAGAAAGTTGTGCCAACCCCATCTAGGAACCACTCATAAGAAGACCAACAATAGCCAAACCACTCAAAATAGGCACGTAGACCCCCATGATTAACGGCCCACCCAATAGCAATGGCCTCCAACAATCGGAGAAGCCAACCAAAAACACAAAGGAATATCGCAAAAAAGAGGCTGTTACCACACATTAAGCCTCCCACCAGGCCACGAAGCATGAATCAAGTAGACACAATCAGCAAGACTGCAACAAAACACCAGATCCATGAGACACCGAAGGGAACAAAACCAAAACACTCAAAAGATTTACCCTAACTCCCCGATCCAAAGCACACAATCAAGAAAAGCAAGATCTTCCCTCCACAATTCCACCACTGACCATTATACCAAACCTACCATGACCACATAACACCCACTTGATGTCTCTACCCATTCCTATGCTTGTGTCTTCCACATTTCCTTTTTGCTTCGATCCTTCCATTCTTTCTTTTTTCCTTCTGTTGATTCTGACCAAAGCTTTCGTTAAAGCCAGATCATCTTCGGTTTCAAAGCTCATTATCCTACCCATAGCCTAGATCTTTTTAGCTTCAACTTCGGTATCATCCTCTTCACCACCGTCTTTCTTTTCTGCATCCTCCAAATTTACGCCCTATCTCTACCTGTGTATTCTATCCTCCAAACCATCTTCCTGAAAATGATCCCTCTCACCAGTCTCACAAAGGTATACTAGATCCTTCTCAATCATTCTGGACGATGGGCCTTGGTCACTCAATATTGGGCCAAAACCAGGTGGCCACGGCAAACCATTTGGGTCTTCGCCACTAATTGGCCTTCTTATAATGTCCACTTCGAGTGATAGCTCAGGATGAGACCCATTCACCTTTTCATTGTCTCCTTCTATTGTGGACAGCTTACGAGTAGGATTCACTTTCAAGAAAAAAATTTGTCAATCCATCTGTCCTCTGAGGAAATAGCCATTACAGTTCTTGACTCATAATAATAATAATAATCACCATTCAAAATTGAAATCCTTCCAGTACCCTCCGGCTGCTCAATATCATCTGCTTCAACAGCTTCATTCACCACTTTTTCCACAGCCTCCTTACACTTAGCACCTGAAAGTTCTACTTCCCCTGAACCAAGATTGGACCCATTAAAGTGACATTTACTATCTGGAACCCTTGAAACTGAGACATCTCCCAAACCCAACACCGTTTCATATTTAATAGATGATTTCGAACAGATTGAAGAGGCAGTAACTAGAATTTTGTTAAACAAATTGACATGTTCCCATCCAATCTCCTTCACATGGATATCGAAGATTTTCCCTTCCAGGATAAGACTTACCTAACCTTCTATAAGGTAGAAGCAAGTAGTGTCAATCAAAATTTTTGTAGACTCAAAAGATTCATCTGATGAAGTCGTTGAACCAGAGCACACATAATCACCCCACATGTCACCAATCTTTTTAAAATTCGAATATGTCCAACCATGTAGTGGCACTCATTTATAGGTTAACCAAACTCTCCAGGTTTCCCCTACTTCTTCCTCTTTCCATGGCCAAAAATCATCAAATATTTCCAAAAAGATTTCCCTCCCAGCCACCAGAGACTCTTCCATGTCTTTTTTGAGCAAAGGTCATTAGGATTTTAAACCTTCCAATGTCTCTAATTCTTGATATGCCTAGACTTGGGTAAGCAAGTCTAGTTGCAATCATGTTCACATCTACTGGATATTTCACTATACCAACACAGATTCGATTAAGCCATTCTCTCTTTTCTTTGCATACTACACCCGTAACAAGTGTGGAGTTTTTTGGCTTCTCCTTAATATTAGTTTGAGCATTCCTCTTCTTCAAAGGCATGTCTAATATGGGATTCTGTTCCTCAGTCTCTGTGTTAGTTTCCAAGTACTCTTTTTCACCAATAAGAACTTCCTTAAACATTTTCCCTGCTTTTCTTTGCTGGAAGAAACATGGTTTGGATTTTCGGGCCACTTTTTCTTGGCTTTTCTGGTCCTTGGATTGAACTCGTCCATAAGCTGCTAATTGTACTGAAATTTTGCATCCACGTATCTCTAACCCATGAAGATTTGCAATGGCTCTCATTGCTTCTTCCTTCTCATAGAACCTTACAAAGCCAAATAAATTGGTAGATGCCTTCCTTCGTTTAAAAGAAATGTATGCGTCCACCACCTTCCCTTCAAATTGAAATAACTTCCATAACCACCCTTTTACTCATTGCTCTAGAGAGATTATCCACAAACAAAGAAACAACCTCACTCTCATCCTTTTTCCTTTCCATCCTTGTATATTATAATATGCCTTTAATTTTCATTTTTTTTAAAAAAGAATAATAGTTTCTGTTGTTACATTTTATTCAAATTATTATTATTAACATATAGCTTCAACTGTCAAATTATGGCATCTTTTTATATTAATACTATTTGTAATATTTAATTTCATTTTCAGTTTTCAACATGATGAAGTATACTAACTTAGATGATTATGGTCTAATTATGCGTATATACCTACTTTATTTTGAAGAAAATGAAATGAGAAGTTGAGATTTTAATCCATAGTGCATAAAAGTGATCATTGAATTCGAAAGGAGTGAGTTGATTGTGAATGATGTAATTGTCAAATTAAATTAATTAAAATGTTTAAAAACTTTTCAAGATTATTCTTTTTTAGTGAAATATTCTTGCCATAATTTGAAGATTATAAAGGTTGATAGAATGATCGCATTTTTAAGATTGATTGTATTGCTAGTCGATAGATTTTAATTGGCTTGAGTGCATTATTAGAATAACAACATCAATTTTCTCTAAGTTATCACCATTTAAATCATCAATTATGATAAATAGTATTATAACATATATTTATAGTATTTGATGATCCTAGTAAATTTAATTTATCGTTTTCTCTATCTGTAACATCCCGATTTCCGAGTTTCGACTTCGCCCTCAGGATTGATCAACTCGATTTCCAATTTCATCTTTGCAGCTCAGATAGAAGGATTATTGCCGGGTTCCGAGTTCATCTTGCACAATTTCCGACTTCATCTTATGATATTTTCCCCATTTCCGAGTTCGTCTCACCTATATCTACGACTTCCGACTTCATTACTTCTACAACTTCCGAGTTGAACATTCGAGTCCGAACAATATGAACGTGATTCACCGGTATCCGACTTCATGTCTCAAAGGCATTTATACACGGTTTCCGATATCATCAAATGTAAGATACCGACTTCCGAGTTTAAGTACTTGAGTTTGGAAATGTGACTCGAATTCCCGAGTTCCGACCTCATACTTCATGCTTCAAAATAGTGTGCGTGGTTTCCGACTTCACAAGTTATAGTTTAAACACAATGGTACAATACCGAACTACGAGTTTAATGTTACGAGTTCCGGCCTTAGAGTTGAACTCAATGGATATGAGTTCAAATCTTTGGGTTGATTTCAGTCATACACTAGATCCGACCTCCGATTTGATATCCAGCATTGACATTCCCAAGTTCAAATAGGGAGTTCCGAGATTATATGATTGTCAGCTGCATGGCTTCCGACCTACGACCTTGATTCAAGATTTCCTCAAGTCACAAACAAGCTGGTACGAGTTCCGACATTAGGCTTCAGCTCCAAGCACAAGTAAAAACGACACGAGTTCCGACCTAAAGTGTAATAGGGACGAGTTCCGACTTGAAATAGAGTAAATGCGAGTTCCGATTTCAAACAGTATGGCGGCAAGTTCCACTGAAAGGGAGACGTAGCTAAATTTTGTCCACAAGAAAATTCAGCCAATCGAAACCCTCCAAGTTAACTACCACCTCAAGCTTATGAACTCATCTCTTTCTCTCCTTCGGCCCCATTTCTACGCCACTTTCTCCCTTGTTCAGCTCTCTTTTCTCTTCTCCAACTCCATTACTCCTTCAAACTTAGTAAGGCTCTAACACTCCAAGTTTCAGCACCTAGCTCAAATCATACTCCAAAGAGGTAGGATTCTACTTCTCCTTTTAAATTCCTTGCCCTATGATTGCATGAGATTGAACTCTTCTTTGTGTATGTGATGAATTATTGGATGTATTATGATGGGTTATGATTAAATTCATAGTAGATTTTGGATTAGAATTATGATTAGAAGGAGAAAATTAGAAGAAATGGATGGGTTAGGATGCTGCCTGAGTGAGAATTCCACGGCAGTCCGTACGACGGAGTGTACGGCGCCGCCTACAATCGGTCAAATCCAATGAAACCATTTTTAGATGAAAATAGACATTCAGGGCTTTCCATAGATATATCATATAAGGTTATTGGATTAATATTGAGAGAGATACGAATTTTTGAAGTTTGACCTAGGGTTCAGAACTTTCATCCGAGCAGGTGACATGAGGAGAGTATAACTCATCCTATACAACTCCAAATCGAGTGAATCCAGCTTTGTTAGAAAGCTTACACACAGAGGAATACCCCAATATAAGATTCCGAGTTTGTTATGGTTCCAATTGTTCCCAGTGATTCGAGAAAGTTGTCCTATGTCTAATTCAGACCAAAACAGGGTAGTTCAGGAAGGTCGACTTTCAGGACTTATATCTCGAGGTGTACTTAAGAAAATGGAGTGAAACTTGTGGCAAATGAAAGGTTGTCCTGTTAGCTTTGATATGAGACCAATTTCGTAAGATTTGAGCTTAGTTTCGATATTTAGTGAATTTATATTCCCAGGAGTGTAATTCGGGCTAGTGACTGAACAAGCTGAAGAAAAAGTTGAATATCTTGATTTATATAAATCAGAATGACATGGGACCAAAGAGGTTAGAAAGTAGACATATAGAGCTATGACATATCCAAATTTCAGATTTAAATGAGTTGAATAGAGATAAAGGTGGATTATACAAGATTCGGGCAGAACCGAATAGAATTGGCAGAATGGCCAAAATGATAATTTTACAAGTGTTAGTGGAACACATAAAGTTTGAGTTGAGGATTGCCAGCTTGACATTGATATATATGTGTTAAGTTGATTATGTTGCTATGACTGATTTGTTCGTGAAAGCTGGCACTATTCATGGGGAAACGGACCTGATCTGTTATACTGCCAGATTTACGGCAGAATTCTAAGAAGTTATGAATGTTTAAATGTAAGGATGAATTGAAATATAAATGGGTATATAGAAACCCTATATTCAAGAATGACATAATTATGTTATGAGGTATGTGAGGGTAAGTGATGTAGCATATGTATAACTATGCTTGAATATGTTTGAGAATGAAAGAATGTGACTATATTGAATGTGAATCCCTTCACTTGGAGGCAGTTATTTGGAATCCCTCCCTGTGAAGGCAGTTAAATGATAAAGATATGAAATCCCTTCACTTGGAGGCAGTTGCACTTGAATCCCTCCCTGTGAAGGCAGCTAAGACAATGAGATCCCTCTACCTTGGAGGCACGTGGTCAGATGAGATCCCTCTATGTTGAAGGCACGTGGTCAGATGAGATCCCTCAATTTAGAGGCACGTGACCAGAAGAGATCCCTTCAACTAGAGGCACGTGACCAGAATGAGATCCCTCCAAGACTAGAGGCACGTGAGTCCCCTTGCGGGTGAGTCGGTGTGACGACGGTCACGGGTGAAGCTGACGAGCTCACTCCACGGCCAGGCTACCCAAGGGCAGTAAATGCACCCTAGGGACGGTGATATGTAACGCCTAGGTGTGCCAAGTAAAAGATTAAAGACTAAAGATTAAAGTATATGCAAACACCCCCAATCACATAAGGCCTAGCACCGACCCAGCTAGTGTATGTACCAGAGACAGAACTTGCATGAGGCATGGCATAACCCAGCTAGTGTAAGTACCGAATGAAAGAGAAGCAAATTTTATGTATATGTATGGATTCAAGTGCAAGTTAAGTTAGGTACAGATGTTATTTTTCCAGTAGATTAATGCTATGTGCGGTTTATACGTTGAAGTTATTATCCATGGTATTATTCATGAATTAATTTTGTGCACACTTCCCCAAAGGACCAGTATATGAGTAAAATGAACTTTGCTTCGGACAAGACATTTTTTCGAAATGTAAAATTAAACAGTTTGTGCTGCATGTTCATCTTTTTCAAAATAAACCGAAGCAAACTGGAGACGACCATGATGACACTATGTATGAAAATTAGAGAATCCTACTGAGAATTTTATAATTCTCACTCCTATTTCCATGTTGTCTCCAGATGATTTTAGAAGTTTCCAAAGACGGCTGAAGTTGCTGTCAGACGAGGCCCGCTCAGGTAACAGTAACAGCTCCAGGGTATGGTACTATGACTTAAGCATAGTACTGTGCTTAGGAGGGTGTTACACTATCCCCCCAA
The DNA here is from genome assembly GCA_031439595.1 of Pterocarpus santalinus. NCBI lineage: Eukaryota > Viridiplantae > Streptophyta > Magnoliopsida > Fabales > Fabaceae > Pterocarpus > Pterocarpus santalinus. Next base: position 17,265,185 of record CM062528.1, read on the forward strand.
AAAAAGAAGTTATTGTTTTCTCTTTTATGCTAACTTTTGAAATGGTAGTTTTTTTTTTTTGGTACAGCAGCGAAAAACAAAAACAAAACACTAGAAACGTAGGAACAAAGTGCCCATGTAGTCCTCTTGTAGGAAAGGACCCAAACCTTCTGATGGCTCATGCAATACCCTTATGGCTCATGCAATACCCTTAGCTTATCAACCCCAACAGCTCCAACATTGGCTAGATAGTTAGCACAAGCATTGGCTTCTTGCAAAACATGAGATATAGTAACATTCCAATCCCTTTGCAGCCAATCTCTAATCTCAGTGATAATCGTCCTATACAAGTGGCTATCCTCCACAAAGTAAATGAGTCGCAAGGCCTCAGCTGAGCCTAATTCACAAGAAATCACTCTAAACCCATGCTCCCAAGCTAGCTTGAACCCTACGCTAATAGCAAATAGTTTAGGAAGAAGGTTATCACCAAAACCCAACAAGCCTTGAAATACAAACACCTTCCACGATCATTACGAACCAGACCTCCATAACCTGTCGAGACCGGGTTCCCTTTAGAGTAGCCATCAACATTTAGTTTAATTACCCCGTTATGAAGTCAATCCCAGGGAACCCACCGAGGGATTCTATGAACATCTTCCACTTGAAATGGCTCCATGAAAAAGCATCCACTTTGAAGGTTATAGCCCTCACAATCTTATCCACAAGATACTCCTTCTCAGCCATCACTTCATCATTTCTTCTCTTCCAAACCCACCATAGAGTAGTACAAAAGATCTTATTGCTAGGTGCGTCTACCACATGCTTGACCTAGGCTTTATAGACTGAAATATCCATCACCAAAGCTTCTGGAGTACCCACTTGATCCTAAACAATTCTAGCCTTTCTGCAATCCCTAAGACAATGAAGAATAGATTCCTCAACATGACTACATCCAAAACACATTGCAGGAATTGCAAGACCACACCTATGATGCAAAAGGTAAGTGGGTAAGGCATCATTCATCACAAGCCAGATAAGAAATATACATTTTTTCATTGTAGGAACCTACCAAATCCACTTCCACTAGCCCATACCATTACTGTTGACTTGAAGTGTAGCATGTTGGAGCCAAGAATATCCCGAAGCAACTGTGTACTGACTAGAATGCGAACCTTGCCAAACTAGGAGATCCTCAACTCTATCATGCAACCAAACAACACATTTGTCAACCTATTTCTCAATTCTTCCATAATTAAGGTTGCCAACACTTTAAATCACCATTCTCCATTTCTCCACACATCTTGGACTTTTAGCTGCCAATTAGAAATATGGACAAAGGGCACCAAAGGGTACAATGGTCCCTGAGGATGCCAATTCCCAAACCAGAATAATATATCCCCTTTTCCAAGCTTTAACTTATAACCAAGTTTCAACACATTCCAAGCTTTAACTATAGCATTCCAAGTAGCAGATCCATTACTACGCAATCAAAGACTGGATCCATCTTCATCACAGCCATATTTATCTTTTATCCTTTAAAAACATAGTCCACAGCTTTAGAGATGGACGAGTTAGTTTCCAGCAAAGCTTTCCAAGAAATGCCACATTTGCAAGCCGAGCGTTTTGAATACCAAGCCCTCCAACCCCCTAGGTTTGGTTACCATATCCCAACTCACAAGATTCATGACTCAATTACTACCATGGTGCCAAGTAAAATTACAAATGATTCTGTCAATGTAATATCCACCATTTTTCGCCTAATTATTCGATTTTATCGAATAATTGAGAATAATTAAAATTCGGTTAAACAATTATTTAGACTCAATTGATTAGCAATTACTTGAGTTTAGATATGAGAGAATTAAGTTAGGAGTATAGGAGATTTCATAAAATTTTATTGAAAACCGATTTACCGATTTAAAGGAACCGAACCAATAGAATTCCAATCTTTTTACCCTACCTTGGGTGGCTGATAACTCAGCCACTTAGCCCCAAATGTGGTGCCATTTTGGCCACAAATAATGGGGAGGCTTGGCTGAATTTCAGCCTTGCAAAATCCAACTAATCACAAGCCAAGAAGCCACCTATATATACACCCCTTCAATCAGATTTTTCTGCCCTTTCCTTCACCCATTCTGACCACTTTCCAGTGCCACTTCCTCCTCTCCTTTCAGCTCTCTTCCTCTCTTCTTCACACACATAACTCCAGCCAACATCAAGCTTAATCAAGTCTTGCTCATCCAAGCTTCAAAAATCCAACAAAATCACTTAGATCAAAGGTAGAGGTTTAATTCTTGCATCAATCTTGTGGTCTTGGCTGGCTGGGGTTGGATTATTATTGCAATCTTTGATGTGTTAATTGAATGATTATGATGATATATGATTGGTTTTGGGCTGTTTGTATGATTGAAACCGAATTGGAAGCAAGAAAGAATGGAAATAGGAAGAGCTGATGGGTTAGAGAACCAAAAACCCTCGGCAGTCCGTACGGCGGAGTGTACGGCTCCGCCTACAGCCGATTAAATTGGATGAAACTATTTTTATATGAAACTAGACATCTAGGGCTTTCCATATACATATCATATAAGGCTTTTGAATTAGAATTGAGAGAGATATGAATTTTTGAATTTCGACCTAGGGTTTTGACTCTGGTTCTGGGCAGACTGGGTTGTTCAGGGTAGAACTCGCCCTATATTACTTGAAAATGAGTGAAACTAACTTTTTTAGAAAGCTTACACATAGAATAATGTCCCATAAAAAGTTTAGAATTAGATAATGTCCCAGTTGCTCCCAGTGATCCAAGAAAGTTGCCCTATGTCCAAACTGGGCCAGAATAGGGCAGTCTAGGAAGGTCAGAATTCGGGGCTTGTAACTCGAGCCCTACTAAGTCAAATGAGATGAAACTTTTAGTAAATGAAACTTTACCCTGTTAACTTTAATATGAGTCCAATTTTGTGTAATTTGAGTTGGTTTTAGATTTTTAATGGATTTTTATTTTTAGTTGCCTAATTCTGGCTAGCTATTGGGTAGGCCGGGATAAAACCTGAATATCTTGAGCTATAGATATCAAAATTAGATGGGACCAAAGAGGTCAGAAACTAGACACATAACTCTCTAACATATGCAAAATTGAGATCTAAATGAGTTCAATAGAAATTATGGCTTAATTTAGAAGAACCGAGTTGGCTGACTATGTTAAGACAGCAACTTGGCCTTAATGAGATTCTTGTTATTATAAGTTTCATGTTGGAATATGTATGTGATGTTGTGACCTTTGTGATGAATTGATGTTCTGCTGTGCTGGCACTATTCATGGGGAAGTGGACACGTTCCGTTATGCTGCCGAAATTTCGGTAGAACCCATGCACAAGTTATGAATTACATGTTAATGCATGTGCATTTCAAGAAAGCTAAGAAGGTTATGAAAAAGAATCATGTTACTATGAAAGTTTCGTGCTACTTGGGCCAGCCCCAGATAAGAAGTTAAGGGGAATAGATGGGTGAAAAGGTCGGGGAAAGTAAACCCGACATTCCTGTATAGGAACGAGCTCGATCCTGAAAAGCAGACTATTATCCAAGAGTCTAAATGGCCAAGAACTCCCAAGGGACCAAGAGATGGAAAATGATGAAAAGTAATGGAAAATGCTTATGAAGAAAAGTTCATGATTAAGTCTGCATGATCACATGACTGCATGGTTACATGAAATAATTATGTCAAAATGTTTACAGTTGTCTATTATGTTTGCTTACTGCTGTTTATTTAGTTATTCTGTTTATTATTTTATGCATCATTATTAGTATCTATTTTGTTTACTGTGTCTTCTAAAGTAAAACTGAACCTTGCCTCGGACTAGACTTTTCCTTAAACTCATTAAAACGGATAGCCTAGTTTGAACACATGCTTTTATAATTAAATAAAAACCGAGGCAACTAAGAATGAATGTGATGTCAGAGGAACGCCATACATGAACTCTACTGGGAATTTCTTGAAATTCTCACCCCGTGTTGTATTTCCGCATCATTCTCAGATGCTGGCGAAGGGATCAACGGCCACTCTTTTCATTGAGATCCCAGACCTGCAGCTTCTCTATGACTCCGAGTTGGACTTGTTGGACATAGTCTGCTGCTGCTATTTCTGCCTCTGCTTTTAGCAATAGGAATTTTGACGTTCCTCTGTTTCATCTGTTTTTAATATATATAACTATATGTACAGACTGAAGCGTCGGTTTCCGACTTACATATGTACGTGTACAATTGAGAATATGTCACTTATTTATATCTTTTCTGTTATATTACATTAAACTTTATTACGTTTTATAACGCTATTCACGTCTATTATGTAACAGCGCGCCGATTCAACTGTTTAGTGATACTAATCACGAGATTCAAGCAGAACGTTAACACGGTAACACAGACTACCTAATTTCATGCTATGACTTAAGTATAACATTAAATTAGTAGGGTGTTACAGTCAATATCCTCACAAACCTATTGAGGCACCCAAGTAGTTTGCAAGTTATACACCAGCATAGCCGTAAGCACCGAACGAGCCAAAGTCACTCTCCCGGCTCTATTAAGAAGATTACCCTTCCACCCACTAAGTCTCAACTTCAATTTACCAATTATGAAATTAAAATCTTCTCTCTTAACTTTTCCCTAGAACAACCCAAATACGTGCCAAGGTTTCCTGCACAAGAAATGGTAGTTACTAATGCAAGCTTCTCCTGTTTCCTTCTATTAACATTCTTCAACACCATAGCCTTGGACTTTTCCATATTCACTGCTAAACCTGAGACCTCTTCAAAGTCCTTTAAGACTTTCATGATGACTCTTGGCTGTGAAACTTTAGCCTCACCAAAGAGTAAGATATCATCTACAAATAACAAGTGCGATATATCAAGACCACTTCTAGCCACTTTAATTGGCTTCTATGCCCTACTTTCCACCTTTTCGAAGATCATAGTTGTCAGTCTTTTCATGCAAAGTACAAAAAGATAAGGCGATATTGGGTCTCCTTGCCTCAAGCCTCAGTTAGGAGAAAAATTCTCAAGCTGAACACCATTCCACACAATAGATAGGGATGAGGAAGCAACACAAAACATGATTTGATTTCTAATAACATCCAAGAACCTAAAATCCACCAATGTTTAATCTAAGAATCCTTAGTCTAAGCTATCATAAGCCTTGTGCGAACCTATCTTCATAGCCAAAATGCCGTTCTTGCCCTTTGAGCGGTGCATATGATGAAGAATCTCCTGAGCAATGATAACATTATTAGTCATACTCCTTCCAGGAATGAAACTATTCTGAAGAGGACCAATTAAATCCTTCAAGAAAGGTTGAAGTCTATTCACTAACACTTTAGTGATCAATTTATAGACAACGTTGCATAGACTGAGAGGCCTAAATTGTGTCATTCTCATTGGAACCTCCGCTTTAGGGATCAAAATCACAAGAGTTTCCAATAACCTCTTATCAAAATTCCTTGTCTGAAAAGCATCGCTAATTAAAATCCAAATATCATCCCCTACCACATTCCAGAAGCGTTTGAAGAAGAAAGGTTGGAAACCATCTGGACCTAGGGCCTTAAAAGCTTTCATGAATTTCAAAGCCTCCCAGACCTCTCTTTTAGAGACTTCTTTAACTAGAGTTATCATAGCTTCTAGGCCAAGTTTACTTGTGGCAGGTAAAATACTCATCCTCCCACATCTAGGCATGTCATTAATGAAAAGATTCTTGAAAAATCTAAGCGCTTCATTTTTCAAAACTTCCTTATCAATGCACCAAACATCTCTAGTAATGGGAATAGGAAGTTGCTCTCATCAATATGCAAGGCTTAAAGACTGTCACTAGCACTTAATAAAGACCAATCTTCTTTACTGACAAAAAGCCCAGTATTCAACGGTATTCAGCAAAACCCGGTATTTATCGGTACTCAACAAAACCCGCTCTTCATCGATACTCAACAGAATTTGGTACTCATTGGCATTCAGCAAAGCCCAATATTCACCAGCACTCAAGAAAGCCCGGTATTTACCAGTATTCAACAAAAGCCAGCCATCACTGATACTCATCAAAGTCCGGTATTCACTGGTATTCAGCAAAACCCGATATTCACCAGTACTCAACAAAGCCCAGTCTTTACCGATACTCAACAAAGCCTAGTATTTGCCAGCATTCAGCAAAACCTGATATTCACTAGTACTCAACAAAATTCAATCTTCACTAATACTCAACAAAGCTCGGTCTTCATCAGTACCTAGCAAAACTAAATTTTCGCTGGCATTCATCAAAGTCGATTTTCACCAACAATGATCTAAAACCCATAATATACAACACTCACAAGTTGGTTGATCCATACATGCATATGGTACTAAGATGCTCTGGTCACCTTTAATTGCTCAGCATTTTTGTTCCTTGGTAACATTTTGAATTGCTAGGATGCTTATAATTACAATCGTCCTTACCCGGTTTAATACATTTCTTAGCTTCTTCGCTCTTTTAGAGTTCAAAGCTGGGGGGGCTTGTGATTTGTCTAGTCTCCCGGTCCCTTAGTTCCTCGACGCTCCTTACCTGACCTTTCTTAACCTCTTCACTCTTTTAGAGCTTAAGGCTAGGGGGCTTATGATTTGTTTGATTTCCCAGTCCTTCGATTCCCCGATCTTTCTTAGCCTCTTCGCTTTTTTAGAGCTCAAGGCTGTGGTGATTTGTCCGGATTTTCTATCCACTGACCCAAGCCCACCTTAAAGCAGGTAAACTTAGGTTGAGATGAAGCTACCTAACTCCCTCCCCCTGCTATGGTATTTATAGGGGGTAAGGGCGGTACCTGCTCTAATACGGGCTTGGACCAAGCAGATAGGAAATCTGGATGGATCAAAAAGCAATTAAAAAATTTATATTTAGAAAATTAAATAAATGCATTTGGACCGAACAAATTAATTGGGCTTTAGAGTTCGGCCCAAAAGAACTCAAAAACGGCTTTTTTAGAGGAAATTCCCTCCGAATAGGTTCAAACCGTAACAGCGCATGAAAGTAGCTAACCTATTAAGGGTAGTTATAGAGCATAGAGGAACCCTACACTAATAGGAGGATAAGAAACCACCATGGAGTGAGGGGAATACACACCCAAAGTCACAATATAAAAGAGGGCTTGTGGAGAGCCAGAGGTAGATAACTGATCCTTCTTAAAAGGTTTTAGTGAAAATCTATAAATAAAACAAATAAAAACAAAAAAACAAATTCATCACTCTCTACCCGTAGTTTCCCCTTTTCTTCTTGATGAGTAAGGAAAAGTGGTAAAAATTCACATTAAATAAAATAAAGGAATGTTTGGATTCATAAGAATAATTAATTTAAAGAGGAATGCTTAAAAGATTTTAGTGCGAATTTATCACCTACAAAAAATCTATTACTTTTTTCTTCAAGTCTTATGTAAGGATCATAGACATAACTCTAAAAAATATATAGTTACAAATTCTTTCATAGCAACTTAAACCTCCTCTTCTCAATAGAAAAAAGTGTTGATTCCTTCCTCATACTTATTGTTTTCAGTTTAATTATATTTCATGTAAAATCTTAAATCTCACAGAATACAATAACCAATTTTTTTAAAGAGAAAACAACAAATAACTCTTTGAGAAATTTTTTGGCAAAAAATTTAAGAGTTATAATTTAATTTTGTGATAATTATTTTTAAATTAATTATTTTTTTTGTTAAGATTTTTATGCTTATGTTTATAAATATAAATAGTTTTCATGTTAATAATTGTTCCAAAGTAACTCAAGCTGAAGAAAGGTCCTGATATAGTGTGGAGCTCGATAGAGTGCATCTGAGGTACTCCAAGTCAATCACGCCTTCTAGCTCCAAAGGGTTGGTGCGTGTACCTGCAAGGACTCTAATGTTTAAGTCAACAAGAGTCAAGAGGCACTAAAGTGTTAGGGATTGATCTCCTACCTAAGCTCCTTAGCTTGTTATTTATATCGTATGTTTAAATGTAGTGGTTCCCTTTTTCAAGGGATTAGGTAGTTTCTTGATCCATTAGGTTGGAGAGTGTAAGTAACCAATTTTTTGGTTGAGACTCCTACTTGTTATACGGGAGGGGTAGTTTCTAGTATTCGACTGAGTTCTAGTTTGGATTGTATGCTAGGCCTGGGCCTGGTTATCCTGGTTATCAGCTAGCTACTCACACTAGTTGGGTTATGCTATGCCTCATGTGGGTGAAAGGAGCATACTTTGGGTCACCTTCCCTTTTGAAGGATTACACCTCTAGTTTACTTTCTTTGCTTGTCACACATATTCTAGAGTATGATCGCCATGTCATACTCCATTGGGGTGTAATCACCATGTCACACTCCTTAGGAATATATTCATCCTGCCACATCCCAGAGTATGATCGCCATGTTATACTCCATCTGAATGTGATCGCCATGTCACATTCCTTAGGGTGTGGGATCATCATGCCACATTGCAGAGTATGATCGCCATGTCATGTTTCTTAGGAATATGGGGCCTTCATTATATCTTTTAACTACCTTCACAGGGAGGCATTCAAAGTGCAACTGCCTCCAGGTGAAAGGATCCACACTTAATATATTCGTATCCTTTTATTCTCACACATATGCTTCTTCGCTTACTTTCATATATTCTTGCATATATGATTTCCACATACATATTCATAACATATAAAGGCTCATAATTTCCTTATAATTCTAACGAAAATTCGGCAGCATAATGGATTAGATTCGTTTCCCCATGAATAGTGCCAGTCTCTTCAAACAGTCAGTCATAGTAAGAGATCAAATATAATGTATTAATCTTTCAAACACTAACATGGAATTGCAACACTTAGACTTTAATTGAACTCATATAAGCATTAAGGTGCCGAATTCTTTAATTTTGGAAATCCTGCTCATATTCCTCAACTTTGTCCATTTTTAGAAATTAAACCTTAAATTCATTTTAGCTCATTTAGATTTGAATTTTGGATATGTTGAAGTGTTATGTATCTATTTTCTAAACCCTTTGGTCCATATAATTTTGATAAATATAGCTCAAGTTATTTAGGTTTTATCCTGGCCTGCCCTGCAGCTGGCTATAATTACTCACTTAGAAGTAAAAATCCACTAAAAATAGAAAACTAGTTCAAATCATATGAAATTGGTCTCATATTAAATCTAACAGGACAATCTTTCATTTGCAAAAGTTTCCATTCCATTTTTTCTTAGTAGGGCTCGAGTTATAAGTCCCATAATTTGACTTTCCTGAACTGCCCTATTTTGGCCCGATTTGGACATAGGGAAACTTTCTCTACTCATTGGAACAAATGGGATCTTATCTAACTTTGAAATTTTTATGAGATATTCTCCTATGTGTAAGCTTTCTAACAAAGTTAGTTTCATTCAATTCCAAGTAGTATAAGGCAAGTTTTGCCCTGAACAACCTAGTCTGCCTAGAATCAAACTCAAAAACCTAGGTCAAACTTCCAAAATTCATATCTATCTCAATACTAATCCAATAGCCTATATGATATATATGTGGAAAACAGTGAATGTCTAGCTTCATATAAAAATAGTTTCATTAAGTTTTGGCGGCCGTAGACGGAGCCGTACACTCCACTAGTACAGATGCTGTAAGGTTTTCAAGATTCCAGCTTCTGTTTTGCATCCCTTTTTGAATTCTCACCCAAGTTCTTATCCAAGCTCAAGATTTATACATTAATCCAGCCATGAGAATTCATATAAACACCATATATCATCAATCTAATGGAAAGAATAGGAATTCTACTCAGTCACAATAGCACCAATAATAGAAGAAATTGAAAAATCCTACCTCAAAATTGAACCCTAAGCTAGTGAGGAAACAAGTCTTGGGTAAAGGCATGAAGCAAGGGTGCAGAAACAAGGATAAAGAGAGGGAGATGAGGAAGAAAATGAGGGAGAGAGTGGCCTAGTATATCGAGGCAGAAAATTGAAAAAGAATTGAGGAGGAGTTTGTTGCATTTATAGAACTCTAGGTAGTTGGATTCTTGGCTTCTCATTGGTTGCTCTTTGGGTGGCTATGATGCATCCAAGTTTTCTGCTCATGTATGGCAGCAAGTGGCACCACTTTGTGGGGTAATGGTGGCTGAATTTTTAGCCACTCTTTCTGTAACATCCTCCTTTGTACAGTACTATGCTTAAATCATAATACCACACTTTGCAGTTGTTACTGTTACCTGAGTAGACCTTATCTAACAGCAACTTCAGCCGTCTTGGCAACTTCTCAAACTATCTGGAGATAACACAGAAACAAAAGTGAGAATTTTAAATTCTCAGTAGGATTCTTTAACCGTAATACATAATGTCATCGTTGTCATCTCCAGTTCCTTCAGCTTATTATGAAAAAGGTGAACATGTTATGCAAACTATGTGGTTTTATAGTTCGAAAACATACTGTCCAAAGCAAGGTTCGTTTTACACACTTGTCATTTGGGTGAGCTAATATAGAATCAAATCAGGAATTACACTATGAATAATATCTGAAACATGTTAAAATGTAAAATCACGAATACACTAAACATATAAAATCTACACATGCTTTTACTTGTCACACATATTCCAGAGTATGATCGCCATGTCATACTCCAGCAGAGTGTGATCACCATGTCACACTTCTTAGGAATATATCCTTCGTGCCACGTCCCAAAGTATGATCATCATGTCATACTCCATCGAGATGTGATCGCCATGTCACATTCCTTAGGGTGTAGGATCATTATGCCACATTCCAGAGTATGATCACCATATCATACTCCTATCAGAATGTGATCGTCATGTCACGTTCCTTAGGAATATGGACCCATCATCATATCTCTTAACTGCCTTCTCAGGGAGGGACCGAATTAACTGCCTGTAAGTGAAGAAACTCATATTTAATATGCTCATACCCTTGCATATGGAATTCCTACATATGTATTCATAACATAATAAATGCTCATAACTTCATTGCTATTCTACCGAAAATTTGGTGTCCACTTCCCATGAATAGTGCCAGTAATCAAGAAACTTTGATCAAACCGCAACCTCAATATATAACATTATAGTCATAGCAAGAATATAACAATGTCAACAAGTGCAAGCTTTAAAACCTCACGTCTTAATTTATCTTACAAGCTTTTTAACTTCTATTCCCGAGTTCAACTTCTGAGTTTGACTTGTGACCGATTTCCGATATTACCTAATTTCCGACTTCTGGAGTTATGTTCGACCTCCTAGATTGATTCTGGATTGATCCTGATATCCGACCTTAGTCCATATTTGGTCATCCCAAGACTTTATTAAGGGTGTTTCCTAGATTCTTGGTTCTGACCTGAACTATATCCGATCTAATTTATTATTCACTAAGTTTCCGAATTCATCATTAAGTATATCCGATCTAGCTCTCTATCTACTAAGTTTCCAAATTCAACATTAAGTATGCCCTTCCGAGCTCAACCCTAAGTATATTCTTCCGAGTTCTACCTTAAATATACTCTCCGAGTTCAACCCTAAGTATACTCTATCTAGCTCTACGTTTGCTAAGTTCCAAGTTCACCTCAAGTGTACCCGATCTAGTTTTATTCCCGGCCAGAATTACACTCTTATAAGAGAAAATTCATCAAAAATGGAAATCTGGGAATCATACGAAATTTATATCAATGTAAAGCTAACAGAGCAAGCTTTCAAATGAAGCAAGTTGCATATCATTTGAGTGAGTATAATTCGAGATATAAGCTCTGAAACTTGACCCTACTGGACTATCCTGTTCCAGCCCGAGTTGAACTTAAGTCAACTTCGTTGATGTGCTGGGAATAACCAACAATGGATCTAACTCGAAAATTTTTGTGGGATGTTCTACTATGTATAAGCTTTCTAACAAACTTAGTTTCATTCAATTCTTGCTGTGTAGGGCGAGTTATGCTCTAAATAACCTAGTTTGCCCAAAATCAAACTCAAAAACCTAGGTCAAACTTCCAAAATTCATATCTCTCTCAATACTAATCCAATGGCCTTATATGATATATGTATGGAAAGTTATGAATGTCTAGTTTCACATAAAAATATTTTCACCAAGTTTTGATGGCTGTAGGCAAAGTTGTAAGCTCCGGCAGTACAGACGCTGTAAGGTTTTCAAGGTTCTAGCTCCTATTTTGCATCCCTCTTTGAATTCCCACCAAAGTTCTCATCCAAACTCAACATTTATACATTTATCCAACCATAAGAATCCATATAAACACCATGTATCATCAAACTAATGGAAAGAATAGGAATTCTTCTCAGCCACGATAACATAGATAATAGAGGAAGTTGAAGAATCCTACCTTGTCTGGTTGAAACTTGGTTGATTTGGTGTCTTAGATGGAAGCAACTCTTAATGAGACTTGAAGAGAGGTTGGAGATGGAGTAGAGAGGAGTATGAATGGAAGAGAAGTGAAGGGGAGTCAGCCCCTTATCTTGACCGAACTCCACAAGGGCAAGGAAGGGATTACACACAACTTGTGGAGCAAGGAGTTGTGTGATTGGTGGAATTCATCTTACCTTCAAATTTGGTTTGACTTCCCATCTTCATGGCTGATCAAGGTGCCACATAAGGGGGTGGTTTGGTTAAATCTTAGCCATCTATCCTAGGGTACTCATAGCATAAGTTCTATTGATCCGGTTCCGACAGTTTAAAATACTGAAATCTTACCGATTTCTCTTGAATCAGTAAACTGGTCTTAGAGAAATTCTGTGAGATTTTCTATATTCATAATCTAATTCCATCAAGCCTAATCACTTCTAAATCGCACTAAATTGGCTTTAATTAAGTGCTTAATCGAATTCTAATTAATCCCAATTATTTACTAAAAACTGAACAACTCGGTTAAAAATGATTAAAAATTTTCGGGCATTATATTACTACCCTCCTAAAAGAAAATTTTGTCCTCAAAATTTGATTATGAAACTAACTAATTAAAATCATAATAGTTTAAATAAATTTTATACAGAGGCACACAATAGATGTAAAACCACTTGGCATAATAAGATTGACTAAAACTAAGTTAGCCAATTCCTTATTCTAGTTTATCCCTCATTCTCGTTCTGGCTCCAGGGTGTAGTCCCTTCCACATTTATAGCAAAAACTCTTCTCGAATGTTGCGGTTTAGGGCTTGCCACATTTGAAGCACACATATTGTTTAACCAGGTAAGGCCTATTTCCATGATTCTTCCCACACTTCGGACATCGTTGCTTGACCATCGATTCTTGCAGCTGCTTGCCCTCGTATTTTTTAAGGTAAAGTTGCTTTTTTGGTGGTGAGACATATTCAAATTCCTGGTCTTTAGGTGCTGGCCTTTTTCCATGAGCATCAGATTGGGAAATTTCCAACTTCTTATTATAGTCTTCCACAAGTTTGTACTTGTTTACCATGGTAGAGAAATCCCTAATCTCCATAGGGCCTGTTGCTGCGAGGATATCTTCCCTTAATCCGCCTTCCAATTTGACACACTTCCATGCCTCATTTGGATTCTGCTGATAGATTGTGGAAAACTTACATAGCTCCTCAAACTTAGCAATATACTCTGACATGCTGCTACTTCCCTGGCAGAGTTGCATAAATTCTAACTCCTTGGCATTCCAAACTGATGAAGGAAAGTATTTCTGGTAGAAAGCATCTTTGAACAGGATCTAGGTGACCTCCGTCTGGGATTCTTCTAATAGCCGCCTCACACCATTCCACCAGAACTCTGCATCTACTTCGAGCATATAAGTGGTGAAGGCCACTTTTTGGTGGTCAGTGCACTCCAAAATAGAGAAAACCTTTTCCATTGTTTTAATCCACTCGTCCGCCTTATCAAGATGAAGAGCTCCTCTCAAACTGGGTGGGTTCGCCTTTCGAAATTCTGCGAACTTGAGGTATTCCAAGTCCAATCCCAGGCCATTCAAGTTTCCACCGTAACCAGCTCTAGGTTGTCTTCCCAGTTGGTCCATCATTTGGTGTGCTGCAGCAGCCTGTTCCCACATTGCATGAGCTATTTCACGCATTGTGTCCATAAAATTAGCAGGATCTTTTGGAGTGGGTACAGTTCGTGGCCTACCACGCCCTCTGGAAGCCATTAGTTCCTAGTCACATACAACAAAACATTGAGTTGATCAGGCTCAACAATAAGTTAAGTGTGATAGCAACTAATAACATTCACAATTAGGCAGTCATGCATATCTAATTCCCTATATCTTATCTAAGCAAATAAGATTTTATCGCATGACAGTTTCTAAGGATTCTAGAGTGCACTGGAAACGTAGTCAGTCCAAATCCTCAGGTCCGGGGAGGATTAAACCAGGCTCTGATATCATTTGTAACATCCTTCTTTGTACAGTACTATGCTTAAATCATAATACCACATTTGGAGTTGTTACTATTACCTGAGCGGACCTTATCTGACAGCAACTTCAGCCGTCTTGGCAACTTCTCAAACTATCTGGAGATAACACAGAAAGAGAAGTGAGAATTTTAAATTCTCAGTAGGATTCTTTAACTGTAATACATAATGTCATCGTTGTCATCTCCAGTTGCTTCGGTTTATTATGAAAAAGATAAACACGCTATGCAAACTATGTGGTTTTATAGTTCGAAAACATACTGTCCAAAGCAAGGTTCATTTTACACACTTGTCATTTGGGTGAGCTAATACAAAATCAAATCAAGAATTACACTATGAATAATATTTGAAATGTATTAAAATGTAAAATCACAAATACACTAAACATATAAAATCTGCACATGCTTTTACTTGTCACACATATTCTAGAGTATGATCGCCATGTCATACTCCATCGGGGTGTGATCACCATATCACACTCCTTAGGAATATATTCTTCCTGCCATATCCCAGAGTATGATTGTCATGTCATACTCCATCGGGATATGATCGCCATGTCACATTCTTTAGGGTGTGGGATCATTATGCCACATTCCAGAGTATGATCGCCATGTCATACTCCTATCAGAGCGTGATTGCCATGTCACATTCCTTAGGAATATGGACCTATCATCATATCTCTTAACTGCCTTCTCAGGGAGGGACCCAATTAATTGCCTCCAAGTGAAGGAACCCATATTTAATATGCTCATACCCTTGCATATGAAATTCTTACATATGTATTCATAACATAATACATGCTCATAACTTCATTACTATTCTACCGAAAATTCAGCAGCATAGCAGATCGTGTCTGCTTCCCATGAATAGTGCCAGTAATCAAGAAACTTTGATCAAACCGCAACCTTAACATACAACGTTATAGTCATGGCAAGAATATAACAATGTCAACAAGTGCAAGCTTTAAAATCTCACGTCTTAATTTATCTTACAAGCTTTCTAACTTCTATTCTCGAGGTCGACTTTCGAGTTTGAATTGTGATCGATTTCCAATATTACCTAATTTTTGACTTCTGGAGTTATGTTCGACCTCCTAGATTGATTCTGGATTGATCCCGATATCCGACCTTAGTCCATATTTGGTCATCCCAAGACTTTATTGAGGGTGTTTCCTAAATTCCGGGTTCTGACCTGAACTATATCCGATCTAATTTACTATTCACTAAGTTTCCAAATTCATCATTAAGTATATCTGATCTAGCTCTCTATCTGCTAAGTTTCTGATTCAACATTAAGTATGCCCTTTCGAGCTCAACCCTAAGTATATTCTCCCGAGTTCAACCCTAAGTATACTCTCCCGAGTTCAACTCTAAGCATACTCTATCTAGCTCTATGCTTGCTAAGTTCCAAGTTCACCTCAAGTATACCCGATCTAGTTCTATTCCTGGCCAGAATTACACTCGTATAATAGAAAATTCATCAAAAATGGAAATCTGGGTGAAATCATACAAAATTTATATCAATGTAAACCTAACAGAGCAAGCTTTCAAAGGAAGCAAGTTGCATATCATTTGAGTGAGTATAATTCCAGATATAAGCTCTGAAACTTGACCCTACTGGACTACCCTGTTCCAGCTTGGGTTGAACTTAAGTCAACTTCATTGATGTGCTAGGAATAACCAACAATGGATCTAACTCGAAAATTTTTATGGAATGTTCTATTATGTATAAGCTTTCTAACAAACTTAGTTTCATTCAATTCCATGCTGTGTAGGGCGAGTTGTGCTCTAAACAACCTAGTCTGCCCAGAATCAAACTCAGAAACCTAGGTCAAATTTCCAAAATTCATATATCTCTCAATACTAATCCAATGGCCCGATATGATATATGTATAGAAAGCCCTAAATGTCTAGTTTCACATAAAAATATTTTCATCAGGTTTTGGTGGCTGTACGTGGATCTGTAAACTCTGGCAGTACGGACGCCGTAAGGTTTTCAAGGTTCTAGCTTCTGTTTTGCATCCCTCTTTGAATTTCCACCAAAGTTCTCATCCAAACTCAAAAGTTGTACATTTATCCAACCAGAAGAATCCATATAAACACCATGTATCATCAAACTAATGGAAAGAATAGGGATTTTTCTCAACCACAATAACATAAATAATAGAGAAAATTGAAGAATCCTATCTTGTCTTGTTGACGCCTAGTTGATTTGATGTCTTCGATGGAAGCAACTCTTGATGAGACTTGAAGAGAGGTTGGAGATGGAGTAGAGAGGAGTATGAATGGAAGAGAAGTGAAGGGGAGTCAACCCCTTATCTTGACCGAACTCCACAAGGGCAAGGAAGGAATTGCACACAATTTGTGGAGCAAGGAGTTGTGTGATTGGTGGATTTCATCTTGCCTTCAAATTTGGTTTGGCTTCCCATCTTCATGGCTGATCAAGGTGCCACATAAGGGGGTGGTTTGGTTAAATCTTAGCCATCCATCCTAGGGTACTCATAGCATAAGTTCTATTGATCCGGTTCCGACAGTTTAAAATACCGAAATCTTACCGATTTCTCTTGAATCGGTAAACTGGTCTTAGAGAAATTCTGCGAGGTTTCCTATATTCCTAATCTAATTCCATCAAGCCTAATCACTTCTAAATCGCACTAAATTGGCTTTAATTAAGTGCTTAATCGAATTCTAATTAATCCCAATTATTTACTAAAAACCGAATAAGTCGGTTAAAAATGATTAAAATTTTTTGGGCATTACACTTTCTAGGGTTTCAGGTGTAGAATTCTATTGATCTGGTTCTGGTGATTTGAAATACCGAATCTCAACCGATTTCTTGTAAATCGGCAAATCATTATTGAATAGTTTTGTAAAAATTCCTATGTATCTATCTTAATCTTCTCTAAACTTAATCCTTCTAATTAACATGTGGTTAAATCCTAATCAATCTCTAATTAATTTCTAACTAATCTTACTTATCCAATAAAATTGAATAAATCGATTAACGGCACCAATTAAACGTATTGTAATTCTGGGCATTATACTAAATAATTCTTCATAGTCTTTTACACAACCATCTAAATTTTCTTTAGTTCTAATATTTGTAATTCACCCCTAATTACTCTTGTTTTCCTAATAAATTGATTAACAGCACAAATCATACAGCACAAATTAATATGGTAATATTTGTTATTACCTTATTAATTAGTTATTTGTAAGTAATTATATAGATAGGCACTTAATAAATTTGAATATATTCTTTACGGCAAAATTAGGTTAAGCTTTTTTTTTTAACCTTAAATTATAGTTTTTTAATTTAAAAAATAAGAAAAAGAAAAAAGTTGATTTCAGTTTTGACTAGGCCACATTGATGGAGCTTTTATGACAAATATATCAATTAAGTGCATGTTTGAAAATAGTTGTTCCGAAAAAAATAATCGTTCTTTAAAATAGTAGTTTTAGAAAAAAAAATTTAATGCATCGATTGCATTGAAATTTTAAATTATGATCTCATCTAATTACCAAATCATTTATCATTTTCTAGTGACGTGTTTTAGAAAACTTTTGATTATAAATTATTTTGAATTTTAAATTTGTTAATCATAAACTTTAAATCTTAAATTAAATAGGACCAAATAAATATTTAAAATATTAATCAAATCTATTTAAATGTTAAGTTTGAATTTAATAATTGTCAATAATTTTATAATTTACCAAACTTAATCTATTTAAATTTACTTGTCACTTTAATAAGATGCACAAACTTCTATGTAGAGAGAATCTAGTCTAGGTAGGGTGTGAAAATGGGAAAGAAATTAGTCGTTTAAGGAAGATTAAAGATTTAGAGCTTGTGAAGGAAAAGAGGAGAAATTTAAGAATTTTGGACTATTTTAACACATTTTAAAAATTTGAAGGACTAATTTGACACATTTAGAAATTTATGGACTAATTTGACATATTTTAGAAATTTCAGGGACTAATTTGAACCAATTTAAATTGATAACACGTCAGCATGCCATGTCAGAGGTTATGCTAGATGGCATGCCATGTCAGATGTTTATGCCATGTGGCATTACATGTGGCATGCTGACATGTCACTTAATGTGACACTTCAGTAAAACCATAACAGTTGACTAACTAAGGACTAAAGTGATCGACGGAATGAAACTTCAAGGACTAAAAAATTAATTTCAAAATGTCAAGGACTAAAGTGACGCACGCACACAACTTCAAGGACTAAAGTGGTACTCAACTCACAAAGATGAGCTAAGACCATTTTTGATTGACAACCTTTGCCATTCTGAGAAAAAAAAATTGATGGTGGTAGCTTGGTTTTTTATTATGATTGACGGTGGCTATGAGTGAAAATGAAGGTTGGTGATGATGGTTTGCGTCTTTTGGTTTGGAGATGATAGTGGTTAATGATGATGGCGATGGCAAGTTGGATGTGATGATGAGGATGACAGTGGCTTTGAGTAGTGATGAGGGTGGTATCGGGGTTAGGTAATGAGCGATGTTGATGTTAGTGCTGCGATTCTTGGGTTTACAAGGGGCCATCTTTGGTGGCTCCATGGAGGTGGCTAGAGGAATATGTTTTATGGCGAAGTGAAGAGAAACTGGTTTTTATGGTGTTGCTGATGGGTTTTGAAATGAAGTGAGAAAAGTGTGTGAAGGCTGAAAAAAGCCCCTTTCAAGTGGTAGAGTTTGCATCTATACAGAGAAGAAAGAGAGAGAGTTTTCTTAACAAATTGATAAGAAATTTGAAAAGCACTTGAAAATTTTGAAATAGGATGAGATAAAAGTTTAAAAAACGGTTCAAAGGATGAGATAAAATCTAAAAAAATAGTTGAAAGGATAAGATGAAAATTTGAAAGGTAGTTAAAAAGGATAAGATTGGATAAAATTTTAGAAACTTATAAAAAGAAAATTTATTTTATTATTTTCTTATTTTCTTATTTTCTTATTTTTGTTAAAAGAAAGGACAAAATATGATATTCACATCTCTCTTCCTCCCCTTCCCACTGCCCTCTCTTGTTGGGTACAGATAAATGATCAAAAGTTTATATTAAATAAAATGAAAAAAATCAAATTAAAGAAATGTATGGATTCATATAAGCATTATTCATGTGTATGGGATATCATTAAAGGGCTTTAGTGAGAATTTATTAACAAAAACAAAAAATATAAAAGAAATTTGTCACTCTTCCCATTTTCCCTTTTTTTTCTAGAGTAAGAAAAAATAACTGAAAAATGCATTAAATAAAAAAATAAATTAATATATTGATTCATAAACATAAATAACTTTAGTAGGATATGCTTAAAAGATTTTAGTGCAAATTTATCAAGAAAAATATAATCTATCACCCCCATTACTCTTAGTCTTGTAATAAAAATTGTAGACCTAACTCCAAAAAATATATAGTTATGAGTTCTTAAACAGAAGCTCAAACCCCCTCCTCCCGATAGAAGAAAAATGTTGATTCCCTTCTCATACATATTTTTTTTAGTTTAATTATATTTTATGCAAAAATTTAAATCCCACAAAATGCAATGTATAATATTTGAAATTCTAATTGGATTTTATTTGATGAAAATATTTATTCACAAATAAAATAAATTATTTTTATTGTTATTGGCAAAATCTAATTGAAGGTATAAAGTAATTAAAATTGATTGACTAATTCAAATTTTCACCATTATTTGAATTTGCGAAAATGAAGATAGGCAATAAATGTGAATTAGCAAGATATGGAAAAATATTATTTTTAATAGGTTTAATTATTCTAGAGATCCCCATAATTTCATTCAATTTTTTCAATTAAATTCTTATAGTTTAAAAATTTGTAATTAGATCCCTATAATACAAAATAATTTTCAAATGAGTCCCTGAGGACCCCTACCGTTACAAAAACGTCACAGAAAACGGAATATTTGGCGAAATATACCTTGGCTTACCTGACGTGGGTGGATTAGTGGGTACTTGGCCTCCCAACTTGGATCATTGCTCCACATCATCTTCTCCCTTTCCAACTCACTCACTCTCACTTTCACTCTAATACTCTTTCCAACTCGCACGTTCCTATTCACCGTCACTGTAGACACCCCCTAACCTCTGCTACCCCATCCTTCTTTGTTGCACTTTTCATCGAGTACTCCCTTTCACGAGATTCCTGACATGTTCTCCAAATTTTGGTCCTATGGAAGAATCTTTTCGTGGCTGTGGAGAAGGACATAAGTGGAGGTAATGTGACATACACCCTTTATTCTCAATGTCGTTTTGTGGGTTTTAATGGGTATTGGGATAGGTGGTATTTACATCATGTTGTCTATTGCACACCACACACACACATTGGCAGTTAGGTTTTTAAGGGTTGGGGGTGGGTGCTAATATTTATTTTTTAATATTTTTTTGCAGTGATGGGTGATACAAATTTTACAATAGACTTTCATCATGGTGGTCAACTCATGACCATAGACTATGGGTTAGAATATTTAGGGGGAAGGACTGAAAAGAATTTAGAATTTGAATAAAACCAAGGTCATTTCAAGAGATTGTAAGTATATTGAAAGAACAGGGATACAAAGGAAATGTCAAGATATGGTATAAGGAGCCGAGTATAGCACTAAAGTTTGGCCTTAGAGAGCTGAAGTCTGACGCAAATGCTATGGTATTGGGTAAAAGTTTAGTGTCAGGAGCTAAAAAAAATGCTGAGATCTTTGTGGTTGATGGGTTTAGGGAAGGGAATGGAATTGAGGTCACCTCAAAGGATGAAGATTATGTACCTATTCCTAATGAGATATCAAATGATGAAGATAGTCTAATGGAAGTAGAAGTAAATAGTGGAACAAGTGATGATTGCAGTGAGGGTGAGGCAATTAGGTTTGATGATAGTGTAGATGATGCTGACCATGAGGACTATTTTGTGAAGGATGATAGAGGAGCAAAAAACATACAACTCGATGAAGTAGGGAATTCAAATGCTTTTGGTGCAAATAATCACCAACCCAATAGCCAAGTAGACCATGATGTAGGGGAAATTTCCTTAGATATGAAAGTGACTCTGTGGTTATTCAAATGATGCCATCAAGAAGACAAATACCAAAAATATAATTCAGCAGAGATGAATGTAGATTACTAGTGAAAAGTAGGATTAGAATTTACTTCTATTGCTCAGTTTTAGGGAAGCTATTAAAGAATGGGCATTGTTGAATGGTAAGGATGTAAGATATGTGAAGAATGACAAGCTAAGGTATAGGGTAAAATGCAAGGGGGAAGGTTGTCAATAGATGGCCTTTGTTAGTAAGGTTGGAGGTTCTACATGGTTTAGATTGAAGACTTTGCAAGCAAAGCACACATGTGGAAGGACTTTCAAAGGTTATTTTGCCTCCAGTAATTGGGTGGCAGTTAAGCTCAACAAGAAGATGAGATTAGGTGCAAGGATGAAGATTGTTAATGTAATCAGAGTGTTAAGGAGAATTACATGGCTAATATTTCAATGACTAAAGCATATTGGGCAAGGAGGAAGGCAATGAAGAAACTCCAAGGAAAGGCTATTGAGAAATATTCCAAGATATGAGATTATTGTGAGGAAGTTAGAAGAACAAACCCAGGATCTAGTCTTTAAGTGAAGGTTAATAGGCCATCACTTACTCATCAACCAAGATTCATGAGGCTGTATATGTGCTTGGATGTTGTTAAAAGAGGGTTTATGGTTGCTTGTAAGCCAATAATTGGTCTAGATGGTGCCAATTGAAGGGGGAATATGGCCAACAGCTGTTGTTGCTTTTGGTAGAGACCCAAATGATAACTATTTCCCATTGGCTATTACTGCTTTTGGGGCAGAAATCAAGGACTCATGGGGCTAGTTTTTGGACTTGCTTTTGCAAGATATTGGGAAAAGACCAACAGGAGATGGGTATTCATATCTAACCAACAAAAAGTAAGTTATTTTTAGTTTGTGAGTAAGTTATTGTATTTTAAGATGTATTATACCCTATTTGATGTTTAATTTAGTTCAAATCTGAAGTTGCTGCATCAAATTTTGTAATTTTACGTGAGTGCATATTTCAGGTTATTATACTATATTAGATTGAGGTTACCAAGTGATTGTTGCAACTAGGTGACTAGATACCAGATTAGATGCATATCAAATAGGGAGTTGATTCAATTTCTGCAAAAAAAATGTAGGGACTTGATTAAATTTTATAATTATACAATAGGGCCTGATTGAATATGAAATAAAAATTGTAGGGACCTAATTGCATGTGTCAAATTGAGTTTACCAAGTGACTATTGTAACTTAGTCATTGCGTATCAGATTAGGTGGTAATATCAGATAGGGACTTGATTGAATTTATTAGCAAAAGTATAGGGACTTGATTGAATATGAAATACAATTATAGGGACTTGATTGAATTTTGTAATTAAACTACAAGGACTTATACCAATTTTCACAAATTGTAGGGACCTAGATACAAATTAAGTAAAATAAGTATTTACTACATACTAATATACCATCTATACTGTATTTACAGGATTTGGTTCAAGTTTTTGAGGAGATGATGTCAGGTGTGGAATATAGATTTTGTCTTAGACATTTATATATGCCAATTGCAAAAAAGCCTATGAAGGAGGGACTCTTTTGAGAGATTTAATCCTATCTACAGCAAAGGCAACATATGTCGAAGAATGGGATAGGAGAATGACACAATTGGAAAGCACCAAGAAGGAGTGCTATGAGAAATTAGCTGCACTACCCCCTACTATATAGACAAAATCACATTTCAGTTTTTGCTCAAAGAGTAACATGTTGATGAACAATATCTTTGAAGATTCAATGGTAGGATTCTTGAAGCAAGAGACCAATCTATCCTTACAATGTTTGAATGGATTAGGTGTTATTAGATAGAGAAGTTTGCTGAAAAAAGGAAAAAAGGTGAGAAGTACATAGGGAAAATGCTCCCTGAACCAAAGAAGAGGTTGGATGGTGAGGTGCTGAAGTCCAAAAATTGGACATCTAAGTTGGTTGGTGAATTGAAGTTTGAAGTGGCACACAACAATAGGCATATTCATGAGAAATTTGAGGTTGACCTAGAAATTGGAAGTTGTAGTTGTAGGTTCTAGGGCCTCACAGGTTTGCCTTGTGAGCATGCTTGCAGTGCCATATTTTATAAGGGGGCAAATCCAGAGGACTTTATCAATAACTATTATACCCCAAAAGCTTATTTAGCTTGTTATGGCCATGTGGTACACCCAATAAATGGGGACGACATGTGGCCAAAAATAAACTTTGATGCTATCATTCCTCCTCTATATAGAAAGAAGCCTAGCAAACCAAGAAAGCTTAGAAGAAAGGAACCTAATAAGGATCGATCTCAAAATAAATTATGGAGGACAAATATATCCGTTACATGTAGCAAGTGCAAGGAATATGAACAGAACAGTAGATGTTGCCCAAACTTTCCATCACCCAGAAGTTGGAGAATCTACACATGCTGCTGGAAATGCTCCACCTGCACCTGAATCTAGTGTTTGTTGTAAAATTATTTTGAACACTAATATTTTAGCTTTAAATAATAAGAATAAAATGACAGCAACAATAAGAAGTAGTAGAACAAAGTTACCACGAATCGTGCAAATCATTGTCCTTAAGGGTTTAATTCCGCCTTACCTAAAGCTATGCTCGATGGAGTGGCGTTGACGGTTAACCCTTCAGAATTAGACGTGGGTCTCCATGGGAACTCGTCCACACGATGGTCCCGGTACATTAAGTTGCAGATCTTGCAAGAAGTAGAAAACGCAGCAAAAGTAGTGGGGCAGCTTCTATTATGCAGAAGAGAGAGAATGAGGAGATGATTGTTGTTCTGTATATAGTGTTGTGCCATTAGCAGGCTTTATATAGGGAAAAAAATAGCTGTTGTAAAAGAGCTATTGTAAACTAGCCATTGGATAACAGTCAGAAAAAAAGTCGTTGGAGCATTAAAGAGCTACAATAGTAAAAAGGAAATTTAGCTAAAATTAAAAATAAAATTTGTACGGATAGTAAAAGCTTGGCAGGTCCACACGCACGCGAACGAGATGCAACGAGGCGGGACGAAGTGAGTGTGTGTGTATTTAAATAAGGCCCAAGTCCATAATGCTACCTCAATACCGTAAGGTATTTACGGATTAAGTACCATCATATATAAATACTTATTAAAACATTTTCATGAGCAATGTGGGACTTCTTCCATAGCTAAATACACATAGACAAACTAAGTTTGAAACATACTAAGACCCACATATATACAACAATCCCCCACATGTTTCAAACTTAGAGGAATAAACAGGAATGTTATGCTTCAGTATAGTATCCAAAGGATTTGAACTTCACCTTAGGTATAGGTGGGTGACAACCCTAAGGAAATTTGGTAGAAAAATCTCTTTGAACCAAACTTCTAAGATAATGGTTGGAGCACATCCACCAACCACACAATATCTCATAAGATATGCTGCTCTTAGCCGTTTTGCGCATTAAGGCCGTGCGCTATTCTGGAATCATGATAGTTGTAGAGTTTTATGCTCATACTCATGGGAGACGGCCTCATCTCCACTCTCACTTAGGTGGCATCCATCAGGAGTATGCTACAGCAGATACCCCACCCCCACATTGAGGGCTATGGATCCATTAAGAGCATTGCTCATCCTCAAAAACTACTGTAGCAGTATTGTCATACATTATAAGGACGGACTCTTCACCAAGCATCTCATATGAATAGCAGAAATCAATAAGAAGCGACAATACCCTTTCTGAGACTCGTATGACTTCGTTTACCACATTGAACCACCTTTATAGGATGTCCAATCACAGTGGTTGGGTTTCCATTATACCGCCTCAAGTAATGGGCATCAGTCCCATCCCCCTCGATGTTTCACTTACTAGCGTCCTAGTAAGTGACTTCATCAAAGGGTCAACCAAGTTCTTTTCTGACCTTACAAAATCCATGGATATCACATCGTTCTCAATTAGCTGCCTTACAATATTATGTCTCAATCTGATATGCCGGCTTTTTCCATTATATATTTTGTTCTTTGCTCGAGCAATGGCAGCTTGACAATCACAATGAATAGACACAGATGTCTGTGTTCTATCCCATAATGGTATGTCCACCAATAGGTTTCTCAACCATTCAGCTTCTGTTCCTATATTTTCTAAAGCTATAAATTCTGACTCCATAGTGGACCTGGTAATACAAGTCTGTTTGGTGGACTTCCAAGAAATAGCCCTACCTGCTAGCATAAAAATATAACCACTTGTAAACTTTAATTCGTCAGAGTCAGAAATCCAATTTGCATCACTATATCCCTCTAATACTGAGGGATAACCAGAATACACTAAACCAAAATCTTTAGTACCTTTTAAATATCTTAAAAGTCTAATTAAGGCATTCCAATGGATATCACTAGGATTATGAGTATATCTACTTAGTCTATTCACAGCATATGCAATATCTAGTCTAGTACAGTTCATTAAATACATCAAACTACCAATTATGCATGCATATTCAATTTGTGATACACTATCACCTCTATTTTTAACTAGATGCAAACTAGAACCATAAGGAGTAGATACAAGTTTGCAGTCAAAATATCCAAATTTCTTAAGCATGCTTTCAACATAGTGAGATTGAGATAAAATGAATCCATCATTTTACTTAATCAATTTTATTCCAAGTATAACATTAGCAACACCCATATCTTTCATATCAAATTGAGAAAACAAAAATCTCTTAGTTTTAGTTACAGTATCTAAACATGTACCAAAGATCAATAAATCATTAGCATATAGGTAGATGATAACACTAACACCATCATTAAACTTGCTATATATGCATTTATCGGATTCATTTGCCACATACCCATTGGAAATCATAACATGATCAAATTTTTCATGCCATTGTTTTGGAGCTTGCTTTAAACCATAAAGAGATTTAACAAGTTTGCATACCTTATTCTCCTTGCCCTTAACCACACATCCCTTAGGTTATTCCATGTAGATCTCTTCTTCAAGATCACCATTGAGAAATACGATTTTCACATCCATTTGATGCACAACAAGTTTATAGATAGATGCAATGGCAAATAAAACTCTAATAGATGCAATTCTAGTAACAAGAGAATAAGTATCAAAGCAATCAAGATTCTTTTGTTGCTTGTATCTCTTAGCTACCAACCTAGCCTTATATTTATCTACACTCCCATCTGGTTTTAGTTTCTTCTTAAATACCCATTTACATCCAATAGGTTTTGTCTTAGGTGGTAAATCTACTAATTCCTAAGTATGATTGGCCATAATAGATTCAATCTCAGCATGTATAGCATCTTTCCAAAAAGGAGCATCAATAGATGTAATAGCATCATTATAAGTTAAAAGATCATCAGAAACAAGATAAGCATAAAAGTCATCACCAAAATCCTTTTCTTTCCTAGTTCTTTTACTCCTTCTCAATTCATTATCATTTTGATCAACTATATCCTCAGATATATTCTCATATGAGTTACTAATATGCTTCTCTTTAGTTTTCATAGGAAACACATGCTCAAAGAATGATGCATTATAAGATTCGATTATGGAATTATGTTCTAACACATCACTTTTCACAACAAGAAATCTATATGAACTACTATTTTGAGCATATCCAATAAACACACAAACTGTAACATCCTCTATCATATAAGCCATGCTCGAGTCATGGAGTTACATGATAAGGTTGTCACGATGCTAAGTAAGCTTTAAAATGTGAAAAATACAATACATGGCCCTTTTTACTGTTCCCTTCGTTTCAGACTAATAGTCTTGGATACATGGACAATAAAATAATTACACTTTAAAAGGAATTGTGATTGAGATAACTAGCTTTGATAGTCTTATGATTTGGCTAGCGCCCAACTCTTGCTCAATGGGTGGCCCTGTACTCCGCCTCGTGCTTGACTTCCACTTGGGTACTGGAATGTTTACGGAAAAGAAAAGCATACAAGTAGGCAGTGAGAACCTGAGGTTCTCAGTAGGTATATTTAAACAAACCTTATAATGTCATCATAAACATTCCAGCCGCTTCGGTTTATTATGAAAATATGAACACATATACATAAACAGTGATTCAATTTTAAGTGGAAAACATCTTTCTCGAAGCGGGTTATGTTTTAACAATCACTTGCAGTAATATATTACAAACATAGGAATACAATTAGTGCAATATGCTTCAACTAGAATCTTAATAACCTTACCACTTAATGGGATAACTGAAGATGCACATAACAATGCTTGTGCTCATCTGTATGCAAGTGCACTCGACTTAATCTGTATCTCTCTTTAACTTGCAACCTGATCTTGCTCTTTCCTGTACTTAGTCTTACTTTTCTGTGCTTGGTGACATCAGAAGCCGGTTATATTTTCCTTGAGACATGAAGTCGGATCTCATGGAATTACGTTCATGTGTCCGGATGAGAGGTCCAAGTCGGAAGTCGGGATTCATGCATCTCTATTCGAATGACTCGAACTCGTAGACCAATTTAGAGATCTGATCCCTCGTTCCCCCGCTTGAAACAAAATCGGATATCGGATTTCTTGTCCATTCGGAGACTAAGGTCGGAAATCGAAAAATCCGGTCAGCCCACAAGACCTTGAGTTGAAGTCGGAAGTCGGAAGATACAGCCATCCCTTTGTAAGCCTTGGAACGAAGTCGAAAATCGAAACTAATATTGAGGTCGGAAGAATTATAAGACAAACTCGGAAATTGGAAGTTTCAACATTAAATGGGATCGGAAGTCTGAAATCGGACGTTACATTACTACCCTCCTTTAAAAAATTTTGTCCTCAAAATTTAGTTCCTGTGAATAACTCAGGATATCCTTCCCTCATATCTGATTCCAGCTCGCAAGTGTAGTCTTCAGCACCTTCTTTTCCCCATGCTACCTTCACTAGTTGCACAGATTTGCTTCGAGTTGTCTACTGCTTCTGTCTATAATCCGCGCTGGTTGTACATGGAAAGTCAGGTCCTCCTTTAACTTTAATGATTTGGGTCTTAGCACATGCGTAGGGTCAAGTTAATATCTCCTAAGTTGAGGAATATGGAACATGTCATGAAGGTTTGACAATTATGGAGGCAAAGCGACTTAATAACTGATCCGATTTGCCTCAAGATCTGGCAAGGATCTATAGAGCGAGGATTTAACTGCTTGACTTTAATGGCTATCCCCGTTGTAGGCGTAACTTCTAAAAATACGTGGTCTCCTTTCTTGAAATTCCAGAGGCTTCCTCCTGGTACCCGCGTAACTCTTTTAGCGGCTTTGAGCGGTAAGCATCTTGCTTCGTATTTTCGTAATCTGCTCAGTGGTCTGCTCAACTACACCAGACCTCAATAGAGGTGATTCTCCTGTTTCATACCAACACAGGGAAGTTCGGTACTTCCGTCTGTACAACGCTTCGTAAGGAGCCATATCGACGCTAGCATGATAACTATTGTTGTATGCAATTTCAGCCAACGGTAAGTATCAATCCTAATTCTCGTGTTGCCCCAGTATATAAGCTCACAACATATCTTCCAAGGTTTGAATTGTCCTCTCTGTTGGCCGTCGGTTTGGGGGGCGATATGCAGTGCTTAGGCACAACTTAGCGCCAAATGCCTTTTGTAAGGCTCCCCAAAATCGTAAAGTGAACCTTGGGTCTCGATCGGAGATAATGGTTGAAGGGGTTCCATGCAGCCTTATAATCTCTTGAATATATAGTTGTGCCAATTTTTCCAACGGATAATTCGTTCGGATGGGTAGAAAGTGGGCAGACTTAGTCAATCTATCCACGATGACCCATATGGCATCGTATCCTGTTGGCGTTCTTGGCAATCCCATCACAAAATCCATGGAAATACTTTACCATTTCCACTCAGGGACTTCCAAGGGTTGAAGCATCCCGGAGGGTTTCTGATGTTCCGCTTTTACCTCCTGACAAGTCAAGCATTTGCTTACGAATAAGGGTGAATTCACCGAATATCCTGGCATTTCTAAGATATATCAAGATCTTAAGAAGATATTTGGTGGCCAAGCATGAAGTTTGCCGCGTCAGGTAGCTCCTTTCCGGTAGCTCCTTTCGTGTGGCTTCAATTGTCTGGAGGCATACGCGACCACCTTTCCGGCTTTCATAAACATACATCCTATTCCTTGCTTGGAAGCATTACTAGAGACCTCAAATGGTCCACTAGGGTCTTGCAGGGATAACACTGGTGTCGTGGTTAACCTCCTTTACAAGTTTCGAAAATTTTACTCGCATTCTGGCGTCCATTCAGAGGGAATATTCTTCTGAGGTAGCTTGGTCAAAGGCAAAGCTATTTAAGAAAAATCCTTAACAAAGTGTCGATAATATCCGGCTAAGCCCAGAAAACTCCTAACCTCAGTGACCGTGGTTGGCCTCTCCCAAACTAATACTACTTTTACTTTGCTAGGGTTTACGGAAATTCCTCCTTGGAATACCACATGGCCGAGAAATTTTTTTTTTTTATTACATCCAAAATTCATACTTGGATAAATTAGCATAGAGTTTTGTTTCTCTTAAAATTTGTAGAATCAGCCGTAAAGGTTTTGCGTGCTCCCTCTCTGTCTTAGAATAGACAAGTGTGTTGTCAATGAAAATCATTACAAATTTGTCCAAATATGGCAGAATATCCTATTCATATAATCCATAAATACTGCTGGTGCGTTTGTTAGCCTAAA
Source organism: Pterocarpus santalinus (assembly GCA_031439595.1). Taxonomy (NCBI): domain Eukaryota; kingdom Viridiplantae; phylum Streptophyta; class Magnoliopsida; order Fabales; family Fabaceae; genus Pterocarpus; species Pterocarpus santalinus. The sequence continues at coordinate 17,295,284 of CM062528.1, forward strand.
TGAGATCATGGTACACTCGTAATGCTCGTAACGAGTTCGAAAGACTGTCTTAGGGATATCTTGCTCCCGAACTCGAATTTGATGATATTCGGAACGTAAGTCAATCTTGGAAAATACCATCGCACCTTGTAGTTAGTCCATGAGGTCATAAATTCTTGGTGGTGGATATTTATTTTTAATTGTCACCTTATTCGATTGTTGATAGTCCATGCATAAGCGCATGCTTCCATCTTTCTTTTTGACCAATGAGACTGGAGCTTCCCATGGTGACGCACTTGGCCGTATGAATCTTTTTCCAAAAGCTCCTCAATCCATCTCTTTAGTTTTATCAGCTTCGACGGTGACATTCGATACAGGGTTATCGATACCGATTCCCACACCTGGAACCAACTCAATGGTGAACTTAGTCTTTCTTCTAGGAGGGCATTTAGGAATATCTTTTGAAAAAACATCAGGATATTCCTAACAACTAGAATCTTGTCTAGTTTCTACTCAACTTCTGTCATATTAGTTGATAAGATGATGTATCCTTGACTCTTCGACCTAAAAGAGTTCAGATGAAAGAGTGTTGAGGCTTGGGATTCAGAAGTTGAGACAGAGGAGAATACCATCGTCATATCAGAATAGTCAAGCATGACTCGATTAGTGGAAAACCAATCCGTACCGTCCACTTCAAAGGTACAATCCATCAGACTTGTCAGCTTCTTCTACATTCATTATAAAGACTCGTCCTAAATGTTGAGGTCTAAATGATTGTGATCACTAAGGAGTGGGTTTTAATTATTCTTGAAGAAAAACCTACTCCATCCTCTAGATGTGGACTTACAAAAGACTTCCATATACTTAATCGAAACTTCTGCCCCTAGCTTCTTTTACTGGTGCTGTGCTTCATCCGTTCACTCTACAAATTTTCTTAACGGAGGATTAGGTCTTTTTAAAGTGGCATTACGCAATCCAAGGTAAAAACCATGGACCGAATTTACTGACAAGGCATCTTTAGGGTAGCCCTATTAATAAGGATACCTTCCTTGTCGCATAAAATGACCTCATCAGCGCTTAATAATCTTGCTTTTGTCAAGTACAAAAGATACAAAGTGTAACATCCTCTATCATATAAGCCATGCTCGAGTCATGGAGTTACATGATAAGGTTGTCACGATGCTAAGTAAGCTTTAAAATGTGAAAAATACAATACCTGGCCCTTTTTACTGCTCCCTTCGTTTTTGACTAATAGTCTTGGATACATGGATAATAAAATAATTACACTTTAAAAGGAATGGTGATTGAGATAACTAGCTTCGATAGTCTTATGATTTGGCTAGCGCCCAACTCTTGCTCAATGGGTGGCCCTGTACTCCGCCTCATGCTTGACTTCCACTTGGGTACTGGAATGTTTACGGAAAAGAAAAGCATACAAGTAGGCAGTGAGAACCTGAGGTTCTCAGTAGGTATATTTAAACAAACCTTATAATGTCATCATAAACATTCCAGCCGCTTCGGTTTATTATGAAAATATGAACACATATACATAAACAGTGATTCAATTTTAAGTGGAAAACATCTTTCTCGAAGCGGGTTATGTTTTAATAGTCACTTGTAGTAATATGTTATAAACATAGAAATACAATTAGTGCAATATGCTTCAACTAGAATCTTAATGACCTTACCACTTAATGGGGTAACTGAAGATGCACATAACAATGCTTGTGCTCATCTGTATGCAAGTGCACTCGACTTAATCTGTATGTCTCTTTAACTTGCAATCTGATCTTGCTCTTTCCTGTACTTAGTCTTACTTTTCTGTGCTTGGTCCCTCGGAGGTGAATGGCCTTTCTCACCCCTGGGCAATAGCCTGCTTTTCAGGTCCGAGCTCGTACCTATATATGAGTGACGGGTTTACTTTCCCCGACCCTCACACTGGTCTATTCCCACTAATCTGGTCGAGGGCTGGCCCAAGTCTTAGACAGTACCGCTCTGGCCCACGCTAGCTGGGTCTATACCATGCCCGGCGTGGTAGCTAGTACGTCCCTCTTGAAAGTTCTTATCCTCTTTCCTTTCCATACCTTGTCATGCGTGCAAATGCTTTGTGCATACATGAATATGTCTCATATCTTATTTTGCATATCATATTCTAATTATACTTGCATGCATGGCATACAAAAACATAACATGTGGATGTAATATATTCAAAGTATAATCTCTCATAATTCATATTATGCTTAAATTCGTACTTGCATATCTAAACCTTGTGAGCATAACATTCATAGATTTCTGCCGTAAATTTGGCAGCATAACGGATCGTATCCGTTTCCCCGTGAATAGTGCCAACTCTCACGGACAAATCAGTCATAGCAACATAATCAACTTAACACATATATATCAAGGTCAAGCTGGCAATCCTCAACTCAAACTTTATATGTTTCACTGACACGGGTAAAATTATCATTTAGGCCATCCTGCCAATTCTATTCGGTTCTGCCCGAATCTTGTATAATCCACCTTTATCTCTATTCAACTCATTTAAATCTGAAATTTGGATATGTCATAGCCCTATATGTCTACTTTCTAACCTCTTTGGTCTCATATCATTTTGATCCATATAACTCAAGATATTTAAATCTTACCTCAACTCATTCAGTCACTAACCCGAGTTACACTCCTGGAAGTATAAATTCACTAAAAATAGAAAATAAGCTCAAAACATACGAAATTGGTCTCATATTGAAGCTAACAGGACAACCTTTCATTTGTCACAAGTTTCACTCCATTTGCTTAAGTACATCTCTAGATATAAGTCCTGAAAGTTGACCTTCCTGAACTACCCTGTGTTGGTCTGAATTAGACATAGGACAACTTCCTCGAATCACCGGGAACAATTGGGACCATAACAAACTCGGAATCTTATATTGGGGTGTTCCTCTGTGTGTAAGCTTTCTAACAAAACTAGTTTCACTCAATTTGGAGTTGTATAGGGTGAGTTATACCCTCCTCAAGTCACCCTGCTCGGAGGAAGATCCTGAACCCTAGGTCAAACTTCAAAAATTCGTATCTCCCTCAATACTAATCCAATAACCTTATATGATATATCTATGGAAAGCCCTAAATGTCTACTTTCATCTAAAAATGGTTTCATCGGATTTGACTGATTGTAGGCGGAGCCGTACACTCCGTCGTACGGACTGCCGTGGAATCTCCACCAAGACAGCACCCTCATCCATCCATTTCTCTTAGTTTTTCTTCTTCTAATTCTAATTGCCACTCAAGATTTCATATTAATCCCATATTAATCCAATCATACACATCCAATATATCATCAAATAATCATAAAAAGTAATCTTTCATGCATCCTTAGTTTAGAGAAATTAAGATTAGAGATTGAATCCTACCTCTTTGGAGTGTGATCTTGAGTTAATTGTTGAAACCTGGATTATTAGGATCTGCCTAAGCTTGAAGGAGTGATGGGGTTGGGTGAGTGGAGAAGAGGAAGGAGAGCTGAAGTGAGGGAGAAGAGAGGGCGTAGAAAAATGGGTCTAAATGAGTGGAGAAGAGGATGTTATATAGGCATGAGTGGTAGCTAACTTGGAGGGTTCTAATTGGCTGAATTTCTTGTGGACAAAGTTTAGCTACGTCTCCCTTTTAGAGGAACTTACCGCCATACTATTTAAAATCGGAACTCTCCCCTATTCTGCTTGAGGTCGGAACTCATGCCGTTTTTTACTCGAGCTTGGAGCTGAAGCATGATATTGGAACTCGTACCACCTCGTTTGTGACTTGGGGAAATCCGGTTTATGTTGAGACTTGGAATCAAGGTCGGAGGTCGTAAGAAATGCAGCTGACAATCAACTGATCTCGGAACTCCTAGTTCAAAGTCGAGACTTCTTGAAATGTCGGAACTCGTGTGATTCGAATCACATTTCCAAACCAAGTACTTAAACTCGGAAGTCTGGAATTATAGGATCTCGATCTCGGAACTCGAAAAGATATAGAAATGAGAGCTATTGATATTGAACTCGAGATCGGAACTCGGAAATTTTTTGATCTTTGATCGATAAGGTCGGAAGCTGTAAATTGTTCTGTAGCCAAGGACGAACTCGTAAATCGGAACCATCAGTCACTACCGTTCAGCTTCTGAAATCGGAAACTGAAATTTTCCCCCTGATGAGGTCGGAATTCGTAAATCCTTGCTGGTCCAGCATTGAAGATTAAGTCGGAGATCGGGAGTACTGATGGTCTCGGAGGTCGGCAATCGCGGACGTTACACAAAGCTAGGCAGAAGAATCCCCTAGATTCAATCTTAGAAAAGATGGGTCAGATTAGATAATTGCAAGAAAGCTTAAGTCAAGCCTTATCACAATCGTTTCCGATTAACACTTCTGCCCTTGACAATAAGAAGTCTTTAGCCACCTGGCAACACCTTACAAACAACCTCCCCTGGATTTAACTAGGTTTACTATGTTCATAGTAAATCGTTCGATATAACTCCTTTGATTTCCTCTCCAATTCTCTGTACTCTTCAACTTGCTCCATCGTCAATCTCTTTATACCGTCATTACTTTCTAGGAGACTTGTTCCTAATAATTATATATAGAAGGTTCCTAATAAGCCTGTTGGGTGCTGTAGGCTTCTGTTTACACAAAACCTTATATTGAGGTGATCAGGCTCAACATTCAGTCAAGTGCAACAGGTAGTCTACAACACTCACAACAAGACTACCACGCATAGTATTTCTATGTCCTCTTAATGCAAGGACCTAAAGCATGGTTTATCTAGATCCTCGGAGTATGCATTAGAAGCATAATCAGTCCATCCACGGGCCCATACAGGACAAACTGCTCTGATACCATTAATGTAACATCCTCTATCATATAAGCCATGCTCGAGTCATGGAGTTACATGATAAGGTTGTCACGATGCTAAGTAAGCTTTAAAATGTGAAAAATACAATACATGGCCCTTTTTACTGCTCCCTTCGTTTCAGACTAATAGTCTTGGATACATGGATAATAAAATAATTATACTTTAAAAGGAATTGTGATTGAGATAACTAGCTTCGATAGTCTTATGATTTGGCTAACGCCCAACTCTTGCTCAATGGGTGGCCCTGTACTCCGCCTCGTGCTTGACTTCCACTTGGGTACTGGAATGTTTACGGAAAAGAAAAGCATACAAGTAGGCAGTGAGAACCTGAGGTTCTCAGTAGGTAAATTTAAACAAACCTTATAATGTCATCATAAACATTCCAGCCGCTTCAGTTTATTATGAAAATATGAACACATATACATAAACAGTGATTCAATTTTAAGTGGAAAACATCTTTCTCGAAGCGGGTTATGTTTTAACAATCACTTGCAGTAATATATTACAAACATAGGAATACAATTAGTGCAATATGCTTCAACTAGAATCTTAATAACCTTACCACTTAATGGGATAACTGAAGATGCACATAAAATGCTTGTGCTCATCTGTATGCAAGTGCACTCGACTTAATCTGTATCTCTCTTTAACTTGCAACCTGATCTTGCTCTTTCCTGTACTTAGTCTTACTTTTCTGTGCTTGGTGACATCAGAAGCCGGTTATATTTTCCTTGAGACATGAAGTCGGATCTCATGGAATTACGTTCATGTGTCCGGATGAGAGGTCCAAGTCGGAAGTCGGGATTCATGCATCTCTATTCGAATGACTCGAACTCGTAGACCAATTTAGAGATCTGATCCCTCGTTCCCCCGCTTGAAACAAAATCGGATATCGGATTTCTTGTCCATTCGGAGACTAAGGTCGGAAATCGAAAAATCCGGTCAGCCCACAAGACCTTGAGTTGAAGTTGGAAGTCGGAAGATACAACCATTGATAAGTGCATTTTATTCACTTATTTTATTTTCTTTTCTATGCTTGTTCATAGCTTTAATCATGTAAATATTATGTTTTTATTTTACTATTTGTGTTTTGTAGGAAAATAAAGCGTAAGGATGATTTTTGAGCTGAACAAGAGTAAAATGACTCAATTTGGAGCTAATTCAAGAAAATGTTAAGAATTGAGTGTTGGACAGCATGAGCAGTATGTCTTTCCAAGGGCATAACTTTTTCCTCCGAAGTCAAAATGACATGATTCCACTTGGAGATGAAAGTAGACATCCAGAGCTTTAATTTGACACCAAGACCACTCAAAAAGTCCAACGGACCAGAAAGATTGAAGCTGCCAAAGTTGGGCCTCACGCTGACCTGTCACTGCATTCAATGCAGTTTTGCTCAATTTAGTTCTCCCTTGATATAAGCCCAAATGGGATGATTCCAGAGCCAAAAATGAAGCCCAAGATGTTAACTTTTCAATGGTGGTCGAATTACTCTCATCCAAGTCCATTTGGTCAATGAAATTTGCGTGTGAAGCAGAGCTGCCAGAAAAAACCGAAACTGTCAATTTTAATCAATGAATGGTGGGCCAATTGAGTTCAATTCATTTGTGGGTTTTCATTGTCTGATTATAGGTTGTTAAAACTTAATTATCAGAATTATTTCTGATAATCACCAATTCTTTGTGAGAATGTAACCTATGAAGCTAGTTTAATGTGGAGTTACACTTGGAGCAGTTACAATTTGGATGGCTGAGTTTACATTTTGGCAAGGGACCAGCAACCAGGGGGGGAGGAGTCAGAATTGAGCATTTTTTCTCTGGCTAGAGAGAGAAATTTTCGTGGAGAGAGAAAGAGGTTTCAGCCACTCATCCTTAGAAACCATAGTTACAATATTGGAGTGGGAGTGTGACATTTTCATCAAGCTTGTAGCTGTGGACATCACTTTCTACTGCTCTTTAAGGATTTAATTGAGGACAAGAAGAAGAGATAGGTGCTGAAGATTAGAGTTTGGGCAACTTTGCTTTCACCCTTTAGTCTGCACATGTTTTCTTTCTTTCTTAACTCATGTCATGTATTCTTCAATTTGTGATATGGTTTTCTTTAGAATGTTAGGCTAAGTTACTTTTGTGGTTATGGGTGAACTTTGAACCCTAAATTATCATGTAATTAAATTGATTTTCAGGCCTCTATTTTCTTGAGAGTTGATTATATTCTCCTACTCACTTCATGATTATGGAAGTAATGTGACATGTTTGGATTGGCCACCCTTCTATTTCATGTTATGGCTGATTGCTAGATTTAGGATTATGATGTTCATTATCCTTTATCCATATGTAGTAACTTGTGTGCAAACTTAATGGTCAAGTTTTGATTGTATGCAAGGGAGAATATAACCTAAATCACTTAGTCCTATGTTAGAGACCAAAACTTAGATCAATCTGTCCTTCTAGTTGCAATTGTTAATTGAACTTAGTGGATGTTCCCTATGTCAATTAGTGATTAGAATAGGTTAATGGATGTTCCTTAATCTATTTAAAAGAAGGTAGGTAATAGAATGTTTCATTGCCTAAGATTGGTAACAATAAAAGGAGAATTGGAGGCTGAAATTGAGAACTAATTGCATGATATAATTTGGTGGGGAAAAGGGATCCCATAACCAGTTTTAATTGATTTCAACAAACCAACATCATTTGCACTTGTTTATTTTTTTATTTTCGTGTAATTTTTTTATATAATTTTTGTTTGAATTATAGAAACAACAAAACCCCCCATTTTGTGTTACTTTGTGTTTTTTTTAGAGTTTATTAGAATCAAAATCTAAAATAAGCTAAATAATTAGATTAATTCAATTCCTTGTGGATCAACCCTTTGCTCATTACTAAACTAATTTTTCCTAAACCAAGCAAAGGTTTTTAATTTGGTAGTTTAACGACATATCAACCATCCCTTTGTAAGCCTTGGAACGAAGTCGGAAATCGAAACTAATATTGAGGTCGGAAGTGGAATTATAAGACAAACTCGGAAATTGGAAGTTTCAACATTAAATGGGATCGGAAGTCTGAAATCAGAAGTTACACAAACACATGTTCTGGAACCAAGTTTCCTTTTCCTAGGGTCTGGCAACATTATCTTAGCTAAACACCCCCACAATTTCAAATGTCCTAAATTAGGTTGTTTATCAAACTAGAGCTCATAAGGTGTTTTACTAAGTTTCTTATGTGGTACCCTATTTTGTATATAGCAAGCCGAGAGGATAGCTTCCCCTCACATATAGTTAGGTAATCCTTAACTAACAAGTAAGGCATTCATCATTTCTTTAAGAGTTCTATTTTTCCTTTCGGCTATACCATTAGGTTCAGGTTAACAAGGTGGAGTTATTTCATGTATTATACCATGTTGTTCACAAAACTCATCAAAGGAGTTTGACTTATATTCACCTCCTCTGTCTATTCTTAATCTTTTAATTTTCTTACCAAGTTGGTTTTCTACTTCATTTTTATATTTAATAAACATTTCACAAGCCTCATCCTTAGTTCTCAACAAATATAATTTAGTATATCTAGAATAATCATCAACAAAGATTATGTAAAATCTTTTACCACCTCTTGTCATTTTGTGCTTTAAATCTCCTAAATTGCTATATACTAGCTCTAATAATTCACTTTGTCTTGTTACTTGTTTGGATGGCTTCTTAGTTATTTTAGCTTCTACACAAATTTCACATTTATCCAAGCTAGTATTATCCAATCTATCAATTAGTCCCATTTCTTTTAATTTTAAGATATAAGAAACATTTACATGTCCTAATCTACCATGCCAAACATCAAGAGAATCAACCAAGTAAGCAAAAGAAAAACTTACTTCATTGTAACCATCATTAAGATAACATTTACCAACATATATGTCATTCTTAGATAAGGTAACTATGTTACTATCAAAGATTACCTTCAAATTGGCGTTGTTAAGGAGATGGACCGACACCAGACAATGTTTAATGGCAGGTATAAAGAGTACTTCAGATAGCACAAGAGTTTTCCTATATGTCATTTTTAATGGCATCTTTCCTTTACCTAAGACTGAGATTTTGCTTCAATTTCCTAGGTAAAGATAATCCTTCCCATCCTCTATGGGAGAAAACTCAGAGAACATCTCATTCTTAGCACAAATGTGCCTTGTGGCACTAGAGTCCACTATTCGTCCCTTGGCTTCCTTCACTAAAAAGCATTCAGACACTACTACCACTATAACATTATCTTGATATTCCACCATGTTTGCTCTTGTCTTTGATGATGATCCTCCTCCTTTATTTCCACCTCCTTGATTGTTCCTTCTCAGCCTACAAGCGGATGCAAAATGACCTGTTTTGCCACAAATAAAACAAGCACCCTTATTCTTTTGTTGTTGGTTAGAATCATGCTTAAAATATGATTTATGAACTCTAATGTTATGATTTTTAGAGCCATAAGATGAATTTTTAGATTGCATATCCTTAGCAATGTTAGCTCTAGCATGCATTTCCTTAGCATTTTGTTCACTAGCTATTAGCCTATTTTTCTCCTCAATCTTAATATGCACAATGGTTTCTTGCAATGTCATCGCTTTTCTCTTTTACATGAAATTCATATTATAATCTTTCCAAGATGCAGGTAGTTTATCAACAAGAGTTTGAGATACAAACCTTTCAAGTAGAATATCTCCTTCCTTAGCTAATTCATCTACAAGCTTAGTAAATTCATTAATTTGAGAAGCAACAGATTTATTTTCATCTATTTGAAATGCATTATAATTATGAACCAAGAACTTTTTACTACCTTCTTCTTCATTAATATATTTTTGAACCAATGCATCCCATATATCCTTTGCATGAACATAATGATAGTAAATATCATACAAATGATTTGATAAAGCTCGTAAAATATTATGTTTGCACAATTTATCAGCCAATTCCCAATTCTTCAAGGCTTGTTGATAATCTTCAAAATCATGTTCTTGTTTAGGATCTTGCAAAACAAAATTGATTTGAGAAAAGTCTAAAACTTCTAAAATTCTATGTTGCCATCATTTAAAATTATTTCCATCAAATGATTCAATTCTTGAAGCATCAGGAATGACCTTAGCAGCAGCTAAAATACTAGGATCCATCTTAAACCCTTAAGAATGTTGTAAAAATTATTTTGAACACTAGTATTTTAGCTTTAAATAATAAGAATAAAATGATAGCAACAATAAGAAGTAGTAAAACAAAGTTACCATGAATCGTGCAAAGCACTGTCCTTAAGGGTTTAATTCCGCCCTACCCAAAGCTACTCGGTGGAATGGCGTTGACGGTTAACCCTCCAGGATTAGACGTGGGTCTCCACGGGAACTTATCCACATGATGGTCCTGGTACATTGAGCAGCAGATCTTCCAAGAAGCAAAAAACACAGCAGAAGCAGTGGGGGCAGCTTCTATTACGCAAAAGAGAGAGAATGAGGAGATGATTGTTGTTCTGCATATAGTGTTGTGCCATGTAGTAGGCTTTATATGGGGAAAAGAAATAGCTATCGTAAAAGAGCCGTTGCAAACTAGCCATTGGATAACGGTCAGAAAAAGAGTCATTGGAGCATTAAAGAGTTGCAATTGTAAAAAGGAAATTTAGCTAAAATTAAAAATAAAATTTGTACGGGTAGTAAAAGCTTGGCAGGCCCACACACGCGCGAACGAGACGGGGTAGGGCGGGGCGCGCGTGTGTGTATTTAACTAAGGCCCAAATCCACAATGCTTTCTCAATACCATAAGGTAGTTACTGATTAAGTAGCATCACATATAAATGCTTATTAAAACATTTTCATGAGCAATGTCGGACTTTTTCCATAGCTAAATACACATAGACAAACTAAGTTTGAAATACACTAAAACCCATATATATAAAATAGTATTAGTACCTGAATTTTTTAATTAGTGTTTCATTGTTAATAGGTTTTCCTAATATTTTCAATTTTAGGAGCTGGAGTTGTACCTATACCTACATCTACACCTACATCTGATAGACCTATTGCTATTGGTGGAGCTATACCTGTTCTTATTGTTGCTGTTATTGTTGGATCTAAATCTGCTACTACAGCTACTGCTGCTGTTGGATTTGCATCTCATGCTACTACTATTGGATCTATACCTCATGCTACTACTGTTGTTGGATCTGCTTCTATTGCTGCTACTGCTGATGCATCTAGAAGAGGAAGAAGAAAGGGAAGAAGAAGAAGGGTAGGAAGAGGAAGCAAAAAAGGAAGAGATTCTACTACACCTTTAGCTGATGCACCTCCACACCATGAGGTAGCAGACCCTGTCATTTCATCTGCTGCAGCTGCCATTACTGGATCTGCACCAAATACTGATGGATTTCAAGCTAGTACGTGAGTTATTTTTCATCAAAGATTTAGGGTGTGTAGTTATTTTGTACATTATTTTTCATTAAATGACTTTGTACATTTTTTTTCACTACAACGACTACAACATCAAGAGGAAAAGAAAGAGGGAGAGAAGTTGGAACAAATGAAGGAGAAAGTTCACAGCAAAGCCCATCCAGAGGACTGGTATTCAGATACAGAACTAGTGGAAGAATCAAGCTAACTGCAAGAGAAAAAACCTTGGAAGGATTGATATAATCGACCTCATTGACTCTGGACCAGAAACTCAGTGACAACTTTGGAGAAGAACATTTTTTGTTCAAAGACTTTAGAAAATGTTGGATGAGTTGTAACTTTTTGGTTTCAATGTACTTTGTTGTCATGTGGCCACTGTGTTGTGTAACATTCCTAATTTTTATCTAAGCTAATTACTTTAGTGATCCTAGCTAATTAGAGAGGTTAACGATTAACTGAGGATTAATCGGCTAATCTCGATGAGCAAGAGCTTAGTAAATTAAGTCAAGTCAATAATTGAATCATAACACACTAAATGTTTTAGTTAAAACCTAATTATTCGAACCTCATTAATTCGTAACTTAGAAATATAATTAAGCTAATCCAATCCTATTAATTAACCACAAGACAATTGTTTTACCCTAATTAATTGAGATAGGTTAATTCTTATACCCTAATTACATAATTCATAAGGTCAATTCTTTTGGAGGAAAAACGTCTTAAAAGTGTAATTAACTGAAATCGGTCAAAAAGCAATTTAACTAACCAAATTGAATTTACAACTTAGGTAATTCTAATAGCTTTGAAGATTTAAAAATTTCTCTTAATTGATGCACCAAATCTTGGCCAAGGACAAGAGCAAAAATCCAACCATCTATTTGCCTTCTCATCATGCACTCTTAGATTAAGAGTCTATGTTAGTAGCATCTCTTTAATCAAGACAAGAGAAGTACCTTCCTTCCTTAGGATTATGCTACTTGGAGTGATCTCATTCAATCAAGCCAATCCCAAGAGGGGTCCTTGCTTTTGTCCACTTGAGAAAATACAAAATAGTCCATAGCATGCACCAAGACTCAAGGAAAACACAACCCACCCTTTTACCCCATGGTTCCTAGCCTCCTTGCTTACAAAAGAAGCAAAATCACATCATTCTCTCCCTCCCCTTTATGCATCAATCAGCCTCTCTCTCTCCCCCTCATTTCATTTTTCATTTCCTTTCTCAAGACACACAAAGCTCTCTCCTCTCTCCAAGTCTCATCCCCACTCTCTTGTTCTTCCAACCCTCTTTATTCTTCTTTTAATCTTCTCACTACCTCCCACCCCATTTCCATCACCACCCTCACAATTCCTTCAAGGACCACCATTTTTAGTCTTTGGAGAAACAAGATAACACACACCCAAGCTCCATTTCCAAGCTTTCAAGGAGGGAGGCTCTCTCCAACTTTCTCCACACTTCAACTCTTCAAGAAGCTCTCTTTGGTAGTGACTCTAACCCCTTTCTCTTCCATGTTTTTCAAGCTCTATAACTCCTAAGCACTTCATAGCTAGGTAGTTTTAGAACTTGTACTAAATGCCTCATGGCCATGTTTTCATTATATGAAGTTGTTTGGGACTTTTGCTCTTTTCTTGAAAAATGTCTTTGGTTGTGCATTTTGTTTTATGTTGAACCTAACTGTTTAGAACTCAAAATATTGATTTTTACCAAGATCTCAAAGTTTAAAGATGGTTTGAAAATGTAAAATGGTCACTTGGAGAAAAGACTTAATGTTTTTACAAGAAAACTCCTTGAAAACAAAATCGTGGAAAATGGAAAATTCTGGCAGTCTATATGGCATGACTAATAACTCTTTCAATATAGCTCCAAATGGAACAAAACTAATTTTAGATGAGAATAGACTCAAAGAGCTTTTTATACATATAACATACATGAAATTTGGCCTTAAAACAAGTGAGATATGAATTTTCAAAATGTGTTGTCCCCAGATCTATTTCTGTTCAGGTAGTATGTAATAAAATCTTAATAACTCAAGTTATACAGAACATTTTTGAGTGGGACTAAGTTTTTAAGAAATCTAAGACATAAGTTTTTAAGAAATCTAAGACATAGAGAACATCCCCGTAAAACAGTTTTGGCATATTCCTTGTAAGGAGTTCATAGTAAGGTTTAAAATTCACTATATCGAGAATAAACTTAAAAGCTGAGTAGTCAGAATAAAAGGTACATATCTCAAGTTACAAAATGAATTTTTGAGTGGGGTTTGTTTTGTTTACAAATAGACTCAGAGAAGTAAAAGATGAAATTATGATGAATTTTTGAATTTACTGCCCCACTGTAAAAGTAAAACTAGTTATGGTTAAGTTTTAAAGGTTAATGAGAAATAAGCTTTAAGACATTAAGACCCTCACATTAAATATTGGAAAACCTTCATAAATTCAAATTAAAAGTTTCAAAAAGTATAATTGATGAAATTGGCCCTATGTCTAATAAAAAAGTTTACACAAGAGGCAACCTCAATTAAAAGCTTGCACCAAATTTGCTATAAGCTAAAGTCATAAGACTTTGTGTAATATGTATGCCTCTATGTGTCCATATGATGACACTAATATGATGACGATATGATGATGATCACGATGATAATGATATGATATGATGATGTGATTATGATAATGATTGATAATGATCACGAATGATGATGATATGATATGATGATGATGATTTTGATAGTGATATGATGACGATAAGGATGATAATGATATGATGACAATATGAAAATGAATGATAATGATATGAATATGATATATTGATGATATGATGCTTAATGATATACATTAAAGGAATCACATTTGGGGACAGCGATACATAACGCCTAAATATGGAAAAGAATTAGAATAATTTTGCATCATAAGCTTTAATAAGAAGAGAAAGTAAACAAAGGGTGTGATCCTTCAAAAGGGAAGGTGACCCAAAGTAAGCTCCCCTCACCCACAACTCACATGAGGCATGGTATAATCCAGCTAGTATGAGTATAGAGGATAGGGCTTACATGAGGCATGGCATGACCCAGCTAGTGTAAGTACTGAAAATTTATGGTGGCGATGGCCATAGTATGAGCTCATTACCACTTATGTATAGTGGGTGAAAAGAAAAAGACTCAAGATAAAGTCAAGTAAAGAAAAGAAAAGGGACTTCGGTCCAACCCCTTGAAGGGAGGAAGTTAAGAGAAGCTTATAGCACAGTCATGCATGTTTTATGTGATTATACTTATGCCCATGTATGTTATGATATAAATGATTAGAGAGTACATTAAAATTGAATCCACTTCGGATATTCATGTTTTCGAAAATATAAGAACTGAACCTTATGAATGCTCATTATTTTCATTAATAAAACCGAAGTGGCTGGGATGATGATGATGATGACAACTCCGTGTCAAGTTCAAGTCCTACTGAGAAATCTTATTTCTCACCCTAGTTATTCTTCCGTATCGTCACCAGATCACGATGGCGTACCCTATGGAGTGGAGTATGGAGCCGCCCCATCATGAGTGGGCTTTCGACGACAACACTCAGTCCATTGTGGTGACGACCACCACGGTGGTGTGCACCTATTTTTACCCTGGCCGGCTATATAAGGATGTGGGGCCCGATGTCCCACCTGCCCCAACCGACATCCCTGCCACCTACCCCGATCAGCCATTGGGTCAATGGGATTTTCCGCCCGAGCTATTGCCGGATATTGAGATGGAGCCGATGCCGCCGAGCCCTTGCCACAGCCGGAGATTCCTGTGATTGAGCTGAGTTCCACGGTTACCCCTAGGGCCGCAGCCGCCTCACCGTCGTACCCTGAGTATCATCCTAAGACTTCGGAGGAGGATCCTTCCAGAAGGCGATCCTCGGACCGGTGTGACTCGAATCAGGCCGGCCCGAGTCACCATGGTCGTCGGATTGAAGTGATTCGTAGGCACCCCCTCATCATACGCACACCTCATGTGCCCCGAGGGTGAGGAGTTAGGAGGAGCTGCATCTCTGGGCCACGACATCCATAGATCGGAGGGTGCATTCCGAAGACTGATCTTAGGATTTGGTGTGGAGCCATGGCGCATAGACTTCTGAGTTTTCTGATTTCCTTGCATATCTCTGTTGCTTAAAAGCTTGCTATGTTAAATTGCATTCTATATGTAGTGATGACTTAATTGTGAGTACCTCTATATAATGATGGATATTATGAATTATATTTATGTGGCATGGGTATGTAAGAATTTCTATGTATTATGTATCTTATATGGTTTTTATTCCACTTGTGAATTGGACTCTCGTACGTCATGCTCTTTCTCAATCTGTCTTTTCGCTTAAGGTTTTACCTTTCAAAACGTTGCAAAGCGATGACATATTTCAAAAAAAAAATTTACCATATTTTTCGCGTAACTTAATTTCAAATGAAATTTCAAATGAAGTTTAGTTTTCCACGAGCATAAGTAACAACTAATAAAACGCCATAATACGACTTAAGCGTAGTATGAGTTTATTAGGGTGTTACATGTTAGACCACTTTTTTAGCTTTCTTTTTGTGACTAGTGGACATATAGGTGGCATATTAACTATGTTATTAAATATCATGTCATTACTGATGGACCTCCTTTCTTTTGAATATTAGTAAATTTGTCACATAGGATCCAATTTTTTCTAATTCTATTTCTCCATTTATTTATTATGTTCCGTAACCAACCAATTATATATAACTGAAATAATGGCAAATTTGACTAATAAATGGCACATAACTTCATTTCATTCCATACAAAGGATATTACATTACAATACAAATCCATAAAAGCAAAACATTCAAATTCTCCACTTTCTTCTTATCTAAGCTCCAACATAGATAACAGGAAGATATGCCCTATACATAAGAGCCCTACACTACATTCACTTTTATAGAACATCCTAAACCCTTTCGTATAACACTGCAATCATTGTAGTTACAAAATAAATGAACATAAACATATCATATTTTTTCATCTTCAAATAATTAATCTTCAATTGAGCAATGTCAGCCTCCAATCTTCCAACATCATAAGCCAATTTTTTTATTTTAATTTCTTTTCCTAGTGTGCAAACACTGCCTTAATTGCTTCATCAAATGGATCATCAATCCACTGAAAAAACTTGCATTTTGTTGGTGTCTACATTCAAAATAAATAAATAAATTCACTACGTGTCATTGAATGTAGAGAATCATAATACAATCTATAAGATTTCAAGTGTCAAACTTGGTAGTTAGGACAGCTAATGAACCTCCTTCCAGGATTCATGACTATATTTGAGATTTGGACCACTAATTCATCCCCACAATAGCAATGGCTTCTCCTGGAACTGCATGACTTTGAGCTGGAGCTTTTTCCTGTAGAGTAGACTAAATGCTCCATGGAAAGCTTCAATCGAGAAAGAGAGGTGGGAATGTTGTTGGTTGGTTGGTTGGTGGACAGTAATAGGTAGACAACAATAGGGGGAGGCTTGATGATGTGGGTTTGTGATAAACCCTAATTTTTATCTATACCAAGGAAGGGGATGACATGGATAAACGAGGATGCATCATTTGCCATCTCAGCTCTATGACGTTTTTGTAACGGTGGGGGTCCTTAGGGACTAAATTAAAAATTATTTTGTATTATAGGAACTTAATTAAAAAATTTTAAACTATAGGGACTTAATTAAAAATTAAGTGAAACTATAAGGACTTTCAAAATAATTAAACCTTTTTAATAAAAATATTTATGAAATAATTAAAAGTAGGAAGAGATAAGAAAATGAGGCTAATGGTTAATTAGTCCTCAGAAATATCATACTTAATTAATCATATTGTTAGAGATAGTAGTTGGATTGGATTTGTACTAAATCTGATTGGATTTTACTAAATACAATAAGTAGAAAAATATTGTAGGCGAAGTCATTGCATAAAACGAAAATTTTCAAATTATAACGGTAACATAGGTAGAAAAATTCTCGAGCTGCCATTCTAGTCATTTTATCGTAATAAGTGTCTCATTTTCCTTGTGTAGTATGGAGTTTTAGCTTATAATATGTTTTCCTCCAAAACTCAAGTCTTGTTTTCTAACCCACTCATATTTTGCAACCTCTCCATGTGTTTTTTATTTCAAATTTTTTTATGTTCCACTTCCATTAATCCATTTCAGGGTTCATCAGAAGTAAACCTTGCAAAGAGTTCTTGCTCTATTAAACAAAATAAATAGATAGAAAATAGATAACGCCAGCATATATCATTATCCTATGCTCCCAACATATTGATTCCATCATTGTTTTAATGATATATAATACTATTGTTTCAATAGCTAGACAACCAAAAGTATACATATAAAAATTTAAAACCAAACTATCATGTCAAATTTTGAATTATACAAAATTTCACTATAGTAATGCAAAAGTAAAAAAATAGGGTCAATAATTTACATATGGTCCCATCGGCCATACATCTCCATAATAAGCCATAAAAAATAATAAGAAAAATAAGGTACAGCCACAAACGTTTTGTCTAGCATTAAACTTTTCGTTCTATACAGATAATTCTTCTTTGAAGTCCAAGTGCACTATAACATAGTAACATCCATGCATCAGCACATATTAACAAATTAAGATTTGAGAACAGAAACCTTCATTGAGAACAGAAACCTTCATAATTTTTTTTTTCAAAAAAAAAAAAGCTTCATGATTTTCTTGCTTTGGAGGAGAACAAAAACCTTATCAAAATGAAAATTTCCATCTAAATGTCCTCTCAACAATAGTAATTTAATATAAAGAACATACCATCCAACGTCAAGGACGGAACAAATGATGGATATTGTTTGAAACATTTTATTATTGAATCTGGTTAAGAACCATTATCACACATTCCACAAGAAGATGGTCTAAGTAATACAAACACCAAAAGGGAACAACAATAAACAAGATAAAAATGTTTAAAAAAAAAAATCAAATATTTTTAACTCAAATGCCTAAAAAAAGAAAACAATACCAAAGATAAGCTTCAAATGCTAGAAAACTCTAAGATTCAAGCATAAATTAAAGAAGCAAGAACAATGGGGCATAAGAAATAAATCATTCATCTTAAACTTGAACCTTTCAATTTTGCTCCCAAGTCAATTGTGGAAGCCATAATCTTAAGCGCTCTTTGCCGGAGTGATATTGGAAACCAAATCCATTGTGCAAGCCATGTGGACAGCAAAATAAAAAGGTGTAAAAATTAGCATTAACAATATAGAAGTGGAATGGAAGAAAGTAGTTGAATGGAAGCAAAAAGTACACATTAAAGAAATTAAATTAGTGCAAACAATAGAAGAGAAGTTTAGCGGAAGAAAGAGTTGTTGAATGCAAAATACAGACCTTTCACCGATTATTCTCCCAAAACAAAAAGCAAAATAATAGGAAAAGTAAGTAAAAAAATGAAGATGAAAGGAAAAATAGGTCTCTGCCGTAGAGATGAGAGAACAAAAGTAAGATTCTGCTGCAAATCGATTAAACCCAGAAGAACAAAGAGGAAGAAGAAGAATGTGGTATAGAAAATACTATTTAAATGGTATTTAAATCTATGGGAAATATTGGATGTTATTATGTTTGTGTTACCAATTAAAGTAGATATATGGGAATTAAATTGCACTTAAATTAAAAAATTATTCACGATTATAAAGTTGGGGTTATATTTGCAATTGAATGTTTCCTATATAAGAATAAGAATTAAATTGATTTATGATCATAATTTGTGTTACCAATTAAACCATATAGCCAGCAATTTAATTGCATTTAAATTAAGAAATTATTTGAAAATAGATTCAGGTTATAAAAAATAAACAAACGAATAATTAAAGCTAGTGCATATACATACATAACATGCCAATTAAAGTCCACGTTACTTATATATAATTCAAATCAGGGATTTTCCACTTCAAATCAGAAATGCATTCAGATTTTAGGTACTATCAAATTATCTTCCTACAATCAAATTATGATAATTGACTAATTCAAAAATGGAGGTATTGACTATCATAATTGACTATCAAATTCTCATGGTGCATTCCAATTATCATAATTTCAAAAAAAAAAAATGTAATTTGTTTGAGTAGTGGAGGGGTAATGGGAATAGTAACAGCTTTATTAATGTTCATTAAATTTGAAATTTTTATTTTAAATTATTTTAATTTTACAAAGAAAATTCAATATAAATTCATATAAATTAATTTAATCAATTTTTTTGTGGTTGAATGGAAACCACATAGAGATATCTGAGTTGTGAATTATTTAAGTGGAGTCAATGGAAGAAAAAACTAAGGGATTATAAATTAAATTCTTAAACTAAAATTTTTTAATTATTTTAATGAATAGAAATTTGAAAATGTTTCCTATAATAGTGAATTTGATAAAGTAGCCGGGTTAAAATTGATATAAAGCTGATACATAGCATAAGTTTCCATGTTTTGAGTGTTATTTATTCGTAGTATAGATAGATTTCATTCATCAAAATTGGAGTCGAATGCTCCCCACCCATTTGGCAGCTGCGGAGATTACTCCCAAACTCAAAGATTGGAACAAGAATGAGTTCAGTAATATTTTCCGTCAGAAGAGACACCTGATGAAACGCCTACAAGGTATCCAGAACTGCCCTCATTATGGGCAAAGCCGGTTTCTTGGAGAATTTGGAGGCTGATCTTCAAGCTAAGTTGGAGAAAATCCTTAACTATGGGGAGTCTTTTATGCTCCAAAAGTCCCGTGAGAAATGGATCATGGAGTGGGACCTCAACACAATGTTCACCACACTAAGACCATTGTGAGGAAGAGATGCAGCATGTGAGGAGTAAAACAGAGACAAGACGGTTGTTCCATAGCAACCAAATGCTGCTCGAGTACGCACGAGCCTCAACTCTGACATTATTGCTAAAAGAAAAGCCCAAATGGCAGATCGCATGGTTCGCTTTGTCGCCACTGCAACTTGCTTCAAGGAGAGCAACTAACACTGGGCGAGTTTGACAGTGGGAGGAATGTTGGGCCAAGGCCCAGTAGATCGTGTTAGCCTAACTCCCCCAGTTGGAAACCCCAGGAATTTAGGCGAAGAACTCAATCCAAAACCAGCAGACTTAGAGCCCAACCTGGATGTGCTAAATTGCATACTTTCACAACATTTATCATATTTTTACGAGTTTGCTATTGTGAAATATTAATTTTATAAGAGTTAAGCATCAATAGTGGTGTACATGAAAATCTTAAGTAAATTTTGGCGTATAAATATTTTTGGATATCTATTCTTATTCAGGTTGTTTGGAATAAAAAATGAATTTGTTATAAATATACTTGAGGTTTAAATTTTTGTATTAAATAAGTAAATTTATAAATTTATTGAATACTTAGTTGTCACGAAAAAATAAAAATTAAGAGTAATAATAAGAAATTGAAAGACTTTTAAGATTTAAATAAAATTAGGAGTTATAATAAAAATAATTTTAAAAAATAGTTTGATTAACTAAGCAATATAAGTATTTTAGATAAATTAAGTTAAATAAAAAGTAGTAGTAAATACATGTTATTATTATATATACAATAGTTAAGATGCATAGAACATTATTTCTATAAACGATTATACTTTACCTTTTGCAAGAAATCCAGTTGCCTCAGTAATAGAAAATTTCTTCCCTTTCAGGAATCTGACAATATTGATCCCATCTTTTAATACTCTAGATGAAATTGACAAATCAACTGAATGAGGGGGATTCATGTACTTTTGAAATTCTACTATTAGAAGAACTACTTTTAAAGTTTGTATAGTTAAGAATTCTAAAGTATATTTTGTTTTGTTGTTTTTGGACTTTGTTAAATTTTTTGTAATAGAATGTGAAATGGTTTAGTTATTAATTTATAGTAGTATATTTGATCTGTCAACTTATTATGAACAATTATAATTTTAGTTTTGGGTTTAAAATTTTTTTTCCAGAATTTTATATTATGATCTAAAAGCCTGAATCATTGGCGAGAGTTAGTATTTTTATTTATATATTTATTTTGATTATATAATTTGTGAATATGATTATTTTCATGGATAGTTTTCCATAGATAGAGTATTCATGATCTCAAAAATCAATTTGTATAAATATTTTGTAATTTTGATATTTGTAGGGAATTAGTAATTAATGGTCTAAACTTCAATTCAGTGTTGGCATTCCAAAGAGTGAGGAAAAATAAAATAATTTTTTTAATTGTTTAGCCCTTGTTTTAAAATTAATTATAAATATATCTTTATAAAATAAATTATACTTTTAATAATAAGTGATTATATAGAATATTTCTATACGATGTTTTTAAATTAATATATTAAACGGCAGAAGAAATGAAGGGAACATGAATGGAATGATTTTTTTTTCTTTTTTGTTGTTCAATCTTCACTTAAAAGTTAAAAATAAATATTTTTATAAAATGAATTATACTTTTAATCATGAATTATTATTTAAAAAATATTTATGAAATTATGTCTTTCAAATTACTTTATTAAACTGCTAAAGAAATAAAAAAGGACAAAATCATTATTATTTTAGTTGTTCAATCCGTATTTAAAAATTGAAAATACATATCTTTATAAAGTAAATTACATTTTAAATAATGAATTATTATATAAAATGAATTTATGCAAATATTATTTAAGATAATTCATTTATTCAATAAAAATTTTGCAATTATACTTTTTATATAAGTGATTAATTTTAATATACTGAAAGTGTAAAAGATTTTACATTATCATTCGATCAAATATTTCTTTTTTATAAAATTTTTAAGATAGTAGATAATTGAACAAACACTTTTGTTGAATTGGCAAAATATAATTGAATATTTGTGTAAAAAAATTTTATACTGATAGTACATATAAATTAAATCATTTACATAATTATTTTATTCTACATAATTTTAATTTCATAATATTTTAAATTGGTTTATATAATCATATTTTAATTCAAACCTTATTTTTTTTGATAAATTTATATATAATAAAATAAAATCCCAACAATAAATCATCATATTCAATTATTCAATTCATACAATTCATATCCGTGCGCACCAAATGCACTAGTTTATTATACTTTTACAACTTTGCTATTTTGAAATATTAATTTTATAACAGCTAAGCATCAATACTGGTGTATATGAAAATCTTAAGTAAATTTTGGCATATAAATATTTTTGGATTTCTATTCTTATTCAAGTTGTTTGGAATAAAAAATTAAAACAAAATTCAATTCAATTTGATAAGTAATTGAATTTAATTATGTTATAATTTGAATTTTTATATGTGAATAAATCAGTAAATTATAAAATTAAATGTAATTATACTATTTAGAATATATATAAAAGTAAATTAAATTTTTTATTTTAATTATTTTATCTTTTATTAAATATTAAAAAATAAAAAAGAGAATATTAAATAAAATTAAAAGTATTTTTAATATATTAATTTTTAATATTAAATTTACTAAATTAAGAATTATAAATCAAATATATTTTAATCTAATTTATTTTTAAATATTTTTATAAAATTAATTTTTTAAAAAATTTTAATTCTATGGCATTAAAATGGATTCAATGGCAAGGCTTTTCAAATAAGAGTTTGGTGTGATAAGCGTGCTCTTGCTTCAGAAGTTGACATTTAAGAAACCGGCTTTCTTCCTCTTACTCAAGAAAGTGACATGCCAATTTTGGATAATTGTTTTTACTTCTCACACTCAATCACGTTTCCAAGTTCCAACATTTCGCGCAAAACCACTTCGGCAAACCAGGTTTTCTTTACGCGTTGGAGGATCCGCCCACATATTTCATTATTTTGTTTTGTTGGGATTAGATTACCAAACTTGTACATTTGAGATTCTTTGTTAGTGTTTTTATTTTAATGCATGTTGTGTTGGTACACCTTATGTGAATTCTTGGAAGATGCTAGTTGTTGCTTAGTGAGGATTAAAATCACTGTATAATACAACTGGATTGGAAATTCTTGGATATTTTGGGACGCAATGTTTATTCCGCGTTTTTGTTCTATTGATGTGATTGGGGTTTAGTTAGAGTTTTGATGGTTTAGAGTATTTGGGGTAGGTTGTGTGAGAAATTGTTATTAAAAAAAGGTTGGAACTTGGAGGGTTGGACAAGAATTTTCACTAGGATTTGTGGCTATTCAAGATCTTTACTTGATATCTCTCAGAATTTATATTGTATTCGTTGGGGACTTCGTTAGTGTTAGTTGGAAAGAAGATGGTTGGAATTGGAAGCACTGAAGCTGTGAGTCACAATGGACATTCTAATGGTTCTCTTCAGAATGTAAATGGTAGTTTGGAAGAGAAAGTTGATGAGATTCGTCGGCTTTTTGGGAAAGTGGAGGGTGATCCATTGAGAATAGTTGGCATCGGAGCTGGTGCTTGGGGTAGTGTGTTTACTGCTATGTTGCAGGATGCTTACGGTAGTTTAAGAGAAAAGGTTCTAGTAAGGATATGGAGAAGACCTGGAAGAACAGTTGACAGGGCCACGGCTGAGCACCTGTTTGAGGTGATGAATTCGAGGGAGGATGTACTAAGGAGGCTGATTAGGAGGTGTGCATATTTGAAATATGTCGAGGCGAGATTAGGTGATCGAATACTTTATGCAGATGAGATTTTGAAAGATGGGTTCTGCTTGAATATGATTGACACACCTCTTTGCCCTCTGAAGGTTGTGACAAACTTGCAGGAGGCTGTATGGGATGCTGATATTGTGATTAATGGCTTGCCATCAACAGAAACCCATGAGGTTTTTGAAGAAATTAGCAAGTACTGGAAAGAGAGAATCACAGTTCCTGTCATCATTTCGTTGGCAAAAGGTGTGGAGGCAGAATTGGGTACTGAGCCACGAATAATAACTCCCACTCTAATGATCAATCGAGCAAGTAAGACATGTTTACATTTATTTTCTTACCTGTTTTATGCAGTGATATATGTTAATTGAGTGCTCTTCAGTTCACTCTAAAGTTTCCTTTCTTTCTAGTTTCTATCTGTATTTTCCCTGGAGCTTTTGAATGCATCTTTGATTCTAAGTCTTTTTTTGGCGAATCTGAACATTTTATTTATAACATGCTTCGGACTAAGCTAAATTTTTGCTCCTCTTTTTGGTTACTATATTGGATTGCCAAAATCCTTAAAACTTTGCTTGTTTATGGACAGGCCTAATTATATTAAGTATTAAGTATCAACCTTAAGGTTTTCCTTACATGCATGTGTATATGCAACTGAGACATATTACAGAACATTGAAAACAACCATGCAAAAGGTTGCTGTCAAGAATTCAACCGAGGATAACATTCTCTGGTTTCTTTTTGAAGTACCAACTGTCCCCAAAGTTGATGAAAAATGGCCTGACTATGTGTGTAACGAACTTGTTTTATAATTTTTCCTCCTATCCCTCTCTAGCCACATAGTCATAAACTTGAATCTTTAATTCAAATATGAGTTGGGAGCCTCCGGGCCTGTTGCTCACTTTGTATCTTTGGTTTTCATTTTCTTTCTTTCTTTCCCCTTTGCAACTTTTCTTTGTGTTTATTTCTGCCACTTTATAAAGATGTGTAACTTGAATGGGTATGTGATAAGGAAACCTATATGGCATGCTGCTAATTGTATAAGTATGTACGGTCTGATGTTAGAAACAGCTGCATCATTCTCAGTTGGAAGGATATGGCACTCTAGTCACAGTATATAATTTCAAGGAATCATTGCTTGGCTACTAACTAAAGTTTATCACAAGAAGATAAAGATTTAGACATAGGACGAGATTTTAATTTTTACAACTCTTGTAATCTGTTAGGGGATTGTAGACAAGAAATGTTAATGAAGGTTGGAGAAATAGGCTCCTTTGATGTTAATACCTTAAAAAATTCTGATATTGCAACCTGGTGCTGTGATCTTTGGGAAGGGAGGGAGTTAGTGGAGCACTTGCTTCTCTTGTTACCACTTGCTAACATGTGATAGGATTTTTGTATTGTTTGAATTGCTATGGGTTTTATGCGAAAAGTAAAGAAAAAAGTGCTGACTCATGCAGTAGAAAGCTGGGCTTGGAAAATTCAGATTGTGTGAATGTGATGGGTTATCCAAAAGAGTCTGATGTAAAATGAAAGGAGTACAATTAACTTCTGATTAACTTTCTCTTTTTATATGGAGGTCAAGAAAAAGTTCATAAGCAGCACGCTTGGGGTACAAAAGAGTCCATCTTTTACAAGAGACACCTCTTAGAATTATTGAATCTTATGATTTGAGCTCCTGATGTGGCATTCCGCATTGTGTGTGATTTCGCCCTCTTTGAAGCCAGTTTATGCTATAGCATGCGTGGGTGTTGCCGTCGGTGCCTTGAAATGGAATTTTAACACATATACAATGATTAAGAACCTTGGAAGAATCACAACACAAAAGCTAGTTATTGTAATTGGAGAGCCCAAGGCCTTATAAATCCCCCATCGAAATCCCAGACTTTCAATGTGGGACTCAAGTCCAATTCCTTGGAATTGGATCCTAACACCCCACCATGCTCTACAGCCCCACTGCCCACATGGGATGGCTATGCACTAGCCCTTTGACTAGTTTTGGGCAAATACTGCAATGCCTGCATCACCATCCACACTGCTCGATTGCATCTGAGAGACATGGTGGAAGGTTTTGATAGCAATTGATGAGAACCTTGGGAGAACCATAGCAAGCTATTGTAATTGGAGAGCCCAAGGTCTTATAAAAGTCCGATTGAAATCCCATACTTCCGATGTAGGACTCAAGTCCCATAACTTGCAATTGGATGCTAAAATACAACAACAATATATAAGCCTTTTTTCACTAGGTGAGGTCAATTACATTGATTGAATGACACCACTAAGTCTTGTCAGAAACCACATCTATAGAAATGTCATTAAGATTATTTGAGTTTCATTTCTATAACCCAATAGTTTAAAATATGCTTTATGTTCTAAGTGCATATATCTTTTATGGCTTTGCCATATAGAATATATATTTTGTCCTATAATTTTATGGCATTTTTTACTTTTATATTCAGATGAACAGAATATGAAATGTATTTTCTAAATTGGAATAATTATGCAATTTGTGAATGTCAAGATAACAAGGGAAACATTTTTTTGGGGATAGAATTTGGCAAACTTGTGTGTTGACTATATTAGTATAGTAATCTCTGCATGGTAAGGGTTACAACAAACTACTATCTGTCATACCTGAATATCATGTTATTTTTGCAATTGGTGTAGCATTCTCAAATCTTAACAAATTAAGGATTGTGGGTCCACTGATGCTCAATTGCCCCGTTGCCTAAGAGATGTAGTCTTTGCTTTCAAAATATTAAGATTTTGTTTAATAATGGATTTTTTAGAGACAATTTTTGTAACACCCTCCTGAGTACGGTATTATGCTTAAGTCATAGTACCTCACCTAGAAGTTGTTACTGTCACTTAATCGGACCTTATCTGACAGCAACCTTCGGCCACCTTCGATCTTACTAGTCAACTTCGCTTCGGAGGGCCTTCTTCGAAACTGCTGAACTATCTGGAGATAATACGGAAATAAATATAGGAGTGAAAATTATAAATTCTCAGTAAGATTTATTAAACTAACATAACCTGTGTCATCATTGTCATATCCAGTTTACTTAGGTTTATTATGAAAAGGGTGAACATGCTATACAAATGGTTCAATTTTAAAGTTCGAAAGTATAATGTCCGAAGCAAAGTTCATTTTACTCACACATTTGGCAATTTGGGAGAGGTCATACGAAACAAATTTTATGAATTATATTAGAAATAGTAGCTAAAACATAATAAAATACAATAGCATCAATATACTGGGAATATAACATCTGCACATAACTTTGCTTGTACTTAAATTCATGCATATACATAAAGTTTACTTTTCTTTCTTTTCCTTCTCTTTCATCATAAAATCTTTACATACCACATTCCAAAGTATGATCGCTATGTCATACCCCATCAGAGCGTAATTGCCATATCACGTTCCTTAGGAATATGGGACCTTCATTCGGTACTTACATTAGCTGGGTCATGCCATGGCTCATGTAAGTCCTAGCCCTTATACTCACACTAGGTGGGTCAATGTCATGCCTCATGTGAGCGGGGTGCTTGCATATGGTTTAATCTTTAGTCTTGAGTCTTTAATCTTTAGCCTTTACTGCCCTTGGTAGCCTGGCCTTGGAGCGAGCTCGTCAACTCGACTCGTGACCGTCGTCACACCGACTCACCTACAAGGGGATTCACGTGCCTCTAGTCCTGGAGGGATCCCATTTTGGTCACGTGCCTCTAATTGAGGGATCTTTTCTGACCACGTGCCTCCAACGTAGAGGGTAGCTGCCTTCACAAAGAGGGATTCAAAGTGCAACTGCCTCCAAGTGAAGGGATTCATATCTTATCTTATTTAACTGCCTTCATTAGGAGGGATCTCATAATTGCCTCCAAGTGAAGGGACTAATATTCAATATATTCATATTATGCTTAAATCATCCTTGTATATATGAATATTATGAGTATAACACATCAATGTTTATCACATTTATATAATTCACATGTTTACTAATGAATTTAGTGATATGTGAATCAAGTTCGCTTCCCCGTGAATAATGCCAGCACACCAGAACCTCGATTTATCACAAAGGTCACAACATTACACACATATTTCAAGATAGAACTCATAATAACAATAATCTCATTAAGGCAAAGTTTCTGCCTCAACATAGTCAGCCAACCGGGTTCTTCTAAATCAAGTCATAATTTCTATTTAACTCATTTGGACCTCAATTTTGGGTATATTAAAGTGTTATGTGTCTATTTTCTAACCGCTTTGGTCCCATCTAATTTTGATATCTATAACTCAAGATATTTAGATTTTATCCCGACTTGGCTAGTGGCTGGCCAGAATCAAACACCTAAAAGTAAAAATCTACTAAAAATCGAAAACTGACTCAAATTATACGAAATTGGATTCATATTAAAGCTAACAAGGTAAGGTTTTATTTACAAAAAGTTTCATTCCATTTAACTTAGTATAGCTCGAGTTATAAGCCTCGAATTCTGACCTTCCTAAACTGCCCTGTTCTGGCCCGGTTTGGACATAGGGCAACTTTCTTGAATCACTAGGAGCAACTGGGACCTTATCTAATTCTGAAATTTCTATGGGACATTTTTTTATGTGTAAGCTTTCTAAGAAAGTTAGTTTCATTCATTTTCAAACAATATAGGGTGAGTTCTACCCTGAACAACCCAGTCTGCCCAGATTTAAGGTCAAAAACCTAGGTTGAAATTCAAAAAATTCATAACTCTTTCAATACTAATCCAAAAGTCTTATATGATATATGTATGGAAAGCTCTAGATGTCTAGTTTCATATAAAAATAGTTTCATTGAATTTAATCGGTGGTAGGCGGAGCCGTACACTTCGCCGTACGGACTGCCGAGGGTTTTTGGTTCTTCAGCCCTTCAGCTCTTCCTATTTTTATTCTTTCTTGCTTCCAATTCGAATTTAACCTCACAAACAGCCAATAAATCAGCCATATATCATCATAATCATTCAATCAATACATCAAAAATTGAGAAAATAAACCACCACCAATCACCCAAATCAGAAAATTAAGTAAAGAATTGGAATCCTACATTTGTTGTATGTGATTTTGCTTGATTTTGGGGCTTGGATGAGCAAGATTTGATTAGGCTTGATGGTTTGATGGAGTTGGGTGAGTGAGAAAGAGGAGAAGAGAGCCGAAAGGAGGGGAGAAGTGGCACATAAAATGGCTGAATGAAGAGAAGGAATTGTGTTTATAAAGGCATGGAGGTAGTTAGGAAGAAGGGTGGTGATTGGTTGAAACTCATATGGCTGAAATTCAGCCAACCTTCCTCTCTTTTTGTGGCTGTGTTTGCGCCATTTTGAGGGTTGAAATTCTATTGGTTCGGTTCCGACAGTTTAAAATACCGTAATCTTACCGATTTCCTTTAAATCGGTAAATCAGTTTTGAAGAAATTTGTGAAGTTTTATATGTTTCTATTCTACTTATCTATAATCTAACATCTAATTAACTCTTGATCAACCCTTAATTAATTTCTAATCAAGCTTAACGATTCAGTAAAATCGAATAAATCGATTAACAGTGTAAATTAAACGTTTTGCAAGTTGAAAGCCTTTCTAGTTTTTGTTGTTAATGGCTAATGGCATTTTCGTAATTATGGATAAGTCTAGGGGCATCCCATGTTATTTTACACATGGATACCTCCGTGGCTCGATCAGCTGAGATTTAGGTTTCTACGTTTTCGCTACGCGATTCTGCTTCGTTTAAAATCTTATTTTACTAATCCTGTTGATATAGGGACCTAAATGTCATTTTCTAAAATGTTCAGGGGTAAGGCTGTAAATAATATATAAGAACCTAAAGGTCATTTTCTAAAATGTTCAGAGATAAGATTGTGAATAATAAAAATTTATTTTTATTATTTTCTATTACGTTATATGGGGATATTACAATTTCTTTTATTCTTCTTACACACACACACATACACACACACACACACACACACACATAAGGTGCATTTGGATATACTTTGAAAAAATAAAGAGAAATGATAGAGGGATTCACTTCTTGTGGGACACCGTGCCGACTCATCATTCATCCACCATTGGATGGGGGAGATCCACACCCCATCCAATGGTGGATGAGTGATGAGTCGGCACGGTGTCCCACAAGAAGTGAATCCCTCTATCATTTCTCTTTATTTTTTCAAAAGTGAGGTCCACACCCCATCTAATGGTGGATGAGTGGTGAGTCGGCATAATGTCGTACAAAAAGTAAGTTTCCTCAACATTTCTCAAAAATAAAAGATACTTTTAAGACAATATTCAGAATTGATTTTTGAAAAGTTTCTTTTATCAGAAGCAACACCTAGTGATTTTCTTATTCTGATTTTTTAAGAATACTATACAAATGATATACGAAAATGTAAGAAGCAATTTTTGTATCAAAAAAATGATAATTTTCTTAGAAAATAAGGAGTTGATATCATATGAATGAATCTTTTCTATTTATTGTAACACTGTATTTTTTTCGTTCCAATGTAAGCTTATATAATTGGACTTTCTGGTAGAAGAAATTTTTCCCCTAAAGAATGTGAAGGTTGAAAAAGGAATTATTTTTTTAGATGAGTGAATCTTAATGTGCTTTATCTTAATTAATTCTTTGTTCTTGAATATGAAAATCTTGATGTTCTCTCTAGTGTTTTTATTTTTGTAATGGCATTATGTCCTTTGTTTCATTCATTGTCTGAAGTCATGCTTTGCAGCTGGAGTTCCCATGGAAAACATACTTTATCTTGGAGGACCAAACATTGCCTCAGAAATTTACAACAAGGAATATGCAAATGCTCGGATATGTGGGGCGGAAAAATGGAGGAAACCATTGGCAATGTTTTTGAGGCAGCCGCACTTTATAGTGTGGGATAATGGTGACCTTGTCACCCATGAAATCATGGGTGGATTAAAAAATGTGTATGCTATTGGAGCAGGTAAATTTTATTTTAGATCCTTAGTTACATCATTACTTACTTACATTTTACAGAAACAGCTTAATAAAAGCCAATAGCTACATGCTATTTTATGCAAGAAATATATATTATGTATCTGGTTTTACCAAGAGAGAGTAGAGAAGATAATGTCTGCTTTAGATCTTTGCTTTAATATATATCTCATTGTGTCGGCTTTGCTTGTACTTTTATAGTTCTGAGTGTGGCAAAAACTCAAAGATATGGGAAAGAATGTAATAGGAACTGACTTTTATTGATGAGAAACAAGGGAGTTAGCTCTTTACAACAGGGAAAATACCTCTTGTTTGCACTGAGAAACAGAAAATAAAGAAAGGAACACCTATAGATCTTCATGGGTTTGCCAAACTCCGTGCCCAAGGGGCCCTTAAACCTTAACTCAATTTCTGAATTCCCTCCTCCCACACCTCTGCTTCCCTTTTATCTTTGATGCTAATTTTCTCCTTCCTTTCTGGCCTTCTTGCCACATAGTCAATGTTGTTACTACTGAATTTTCTCTTCTGCCCCTTGTCCTTCATTCCTTTACTACCCATTTTGTTTTCCTATACTTTGTCAAACCCTGGGTAATTGACGGAATGGTAAATCATTAAGTATTTTTTATTTCATTTCTCTTCTACAAAATTTTTATTAAGACATCCTTCCATTAGATAGTAGATACACCTGTTGGAAATTTTGGCATAAAGGATTCCCGGTTCCCACGTTTAGGCAACTTCAGCTTCTTCCATTTTTTTTTTCTTTCCCATTTAAGAGTCTAGTTTATTGTATTTTATTTTGCAAAATATCATTTGAGAGGCCTTAGAGATTATGCATGAAGTATTTATAGCCTACAGTTAGTGCCAACTTATTGATTTAGACTTCAGAGAACTTCCACTTGCCAGGCTCCTTCACATTCTTAATGTTTATTGTTTCTAATTTGAAGAGTCTAGTTTATTGTATTTCTTTTGCCAAATATGATTTTGGAGCAGTTTGAAATTGTGAATGAATACCATGTTGGAGCGGTTTGCTATTGAGAATGAATTGTTTATAACATGCAGTTGCAACAACTTGTTGATTTAGAGGATCTTCACTTGTCAGGCTACTTGCCTCCTCAAAATTTTTTATTTTCTCACTGAAGAGTCTAGCTTGTTGTTTTTTCTTTCTGCGAAATATCATTTGGGAGCTCTTACAAATTAGGGATGATTAATTAGCCTACAGTTGTGAGGAATTATTTGTCTCTCTTCATGGATGATTAATTAGCCTACAGTTGTGAGGAATTATTTGTCTCTCTTCATTGTTCTTTGTCAAGCTTTTCTTAATGTTGATCATGAACTCCTGCATAAGATCTATTTCTTGGTTTGTTACAACTTAATCTCCATACTATGTAGAAAAGGAGCTTCATAATCCTTGTATTAAACTGACTAGAATTAGTCAAACAATTTCTCTACTTAGGAAATCTGTTGAAGATCTTCGCAGATGTTGTTTAGTGACAATCAGAAGGTGTGATTCTGGTTTACTATCGTAACTTGATTGATGATACCAATCTAGACTCTATCAGATATTTCCATAGTATGAATAAGATTTCAATTTTCAAATATAATCTTGCATCGGATGACATGGGCTTAATGTCAGTTGACATATGCTTTCACACTGGAAAAAATGCGCATGTTTCTAACAGGATGTTTTCATGTTTATGCTTTGTTGTTTACAAATTTGGATTCTTTTCCTGTGACACCACAGGAATATTTTCAAATATTGTAAGTTGTATTCATGAATTTCAATTTAACAGGGATGGTAGCTGCTTTAACAAATGAAAGTGCCACAAGCAAATCAGTATACTTTGCTCACTGTACTTCAGAGATGGTTTTTATCACTCATCTATTGGCACAAGAACCAGAGAAACTTGCTGGGCCATTGTTGGCTGACACTTATGTAACCTTGTTGAAAGGTCGTAATGCATGGTATGGACATAAGTTAGCCAAAGGGGAATTAAGCCTCGAAATGGGTGACAGTATCAAGGGCAAGGGTATGATTCAGGTACAGACTTTGGTCATTAAAATTTCAACTTACCAGTGGCCCAGGGAATGGGATAAATGGCTACAGCTTGCTGTCTGATTAGAAAGAACTAAATATAGTAATTTATTTTCAAGGCTTTGCAGTGGTGCTTATTGATGTTTATTTTGCTTTGCTTGTTGTAGGGAGTCTCTGCAGTTAAGGCATTTTATGAGCTACTTAGTCAGTCCAGTTTAAATGTACTAAATCCCGAAGAAAACAAGCATGTTGCCCCAGTGGAGCTTTGTCCCATCTTGAAGATGTTATATAGAATACTTATAATAAGGTAGCGAATTTTATACCCCACTGTATTCTGATGGATGGAAGAGGGAAAAAAAATAAAAAGAAAGGAAGGAAACTAAAATTCAATTGAGAGACTAACTCTTTATATGGCTTTGCTGACCTTTATCTTCAGGGAATATCCAGCACAGGCCATTCTTCAAGCATTAAGAGATGAGACCATGAATGATCCCCGTGAACGCATTGAGATTGCCCAAAGCCACGTGTTTTACAGGCCATCTCTTCTTGGTCAGCAGCCTTGAATGTCAGTTGCATGTGCCGGTTAATTGTGACATTTAATGTATGTAAATTTCAATATCTTTGTGTTGCTGAGTGGTTAGGCATATGGCCAGCATGTTAGTAAATTTTGAGAAGGATTCAGTGTAATTTGATGCAAATGTCTCTTTGATAGTTAGGTATGAAATTCTCTGCCTTTTCAATATCCATACATACGGTGGCTTTTGCCGAGGTATATTTGGGGTTACCAACAGTGTCAAAATTCCCCTTTAAAGATAAGTTGTGGAAGAGAATCAGAGTGAAAGGAGAAGCTACTATGTAAGGATAGCAAAGAGATTCTAATCAGTTTGTTTGATAAGTAATACTTTGAAAAAAAAAATCGAACACAAAATGCCCTTCATTATTTCCAATATATGTCACCATGGTCGAGAATAGAGCTATCAAAATGGGTCGCAATCCGCAAGTTAACCCGGCTCGACCTACAAAAATAGTGGGTTGAGCCATTAAATTTTGAGCTCATATAAAAGCGGGTCAAAATGGCTCGGCTCGTTTAACCCGTGAGTTAATCGGATTCGGGCCAAGTTGAGGCTGGGTTGGCCCGTTTTCTTGCAGCTAAAAAAAACAAAAAAAAAGAAATAGCCCCCACACGTATACGGCAAAAACAAAAATTTGTCACTCAAATTCAATCTCTCTCCCTGTGTCTCTCACTGTCAATCTCTCAACTCTCAACCTTTTCTATTACTTTCCTTTCACAGCCCTAACCCACCAACCACCATCATCAATCCTTCATCCCTTTTGGCTTTCACTCAGCCCTTTGCGTCGCTGGCTTGCCGCCGATTGTTGAGCCACTGCTATCGCACCTCGTCTTCCTTCCCCATCTCAGCATCGCAACTCGCAACCCTTCCTCCCCATCTTAGCGCCACACCTTGCCCCACGGTCAGTCCGTCATCACTAGGTGCCCAGGTCCAGTGATCCAAGTCCTCGCAACGCCGCCGTCCAACCTATCACTAGTTGTGGCGGGTTTTTCAGAGTTTATTTTCTCAATTTCTTATTAATTTCTACTTGTTGGTGAGCATGAAGTTCATAACATTAGAGATTGATACATTGGATATTTTGAGCCTTGAGGAATTGTTAAGTTCTGCAATATGTTTTGTTTGATTGTTTTGACTTTTGAGGGCTTGTTTTATATTTTAGATTTTTGAAGTGTTGGTAACTTCATATTGATGTATGTTGGTGTTTTGGGATGTTGTTATGATAGATTTTATGAGTGTTGTCTTAACAAAACTATTGTCTGTTGGTGATTGGTAGTTTATATTTTAATCTTGGTGAACTTGATATTGTAATATTTATATTGTGTTGGTGTTTGGACTTTGGATTGGATGGATTTAAACTTAATATTATGTGTTTTTTAATCTATTTTATAAGTGTATATATTTTTATTTTCGATTTTTTATTTTTTTATATTTTTAAATTAATTTTAAGGTTATTCTGATTTTTAAATTTTTTTATTATTTTATGTGAGCCAACCCAATTAACCTACCAACTTGGGTGGGTTAAGCCAAGTTGGGATTTTTTTAGCACACCAAGAAAATGAGCCAACCCGTATTATTAATTGTAGCCCGTAACCGGGTTGGCCCGCTTTGACAGCTTTAGTAGAGAATATAATTTGTGGCAAAGAGAAAAAAAAAAAAAACCCAATGGATAAGCTTATGAACAGGGGAAAAAAAAAAAAAGAAGACAAAATGCTTTCATGGGTATTGTATTTCGACACTAGAATTGGCAAAGGTTTGTGTTACGTAATTTAGTCTTGTTTTTTAGTATAAAATGACCCCATATAATATTGCAAAAGGAATGTCTCTTTTTTTTCTTTGCAAAACAAAGGCTTGTCCCCCTTTCATCTCCTGCTTTAGCAACAACCACCAAACCAAACCAATAAGAGGAAGCAACAAGCTCTCAATTCTTGTGCACTCATTCCTTAACATCTTCACCTTCCCCCAGCATGCAAGTGGCTCACCATCCCTTCCAACCTCTCCATTACCACTTCGCTCGGCCGCAAGGTCACCGGAAACCTCTTTGGCAATTGCCAGGGCCATATCTCCTTCATCGTCCAACTTGACCCATGCGCCAAGCCCCTCCTCCTCCTAGAGTTAGCCATGTCCACTACCTCCCCCATCAAGAAGATGTCCTCCAGCCTCCTCTGCATCGCACTTGAGTGTAACAAGGTTTCAGCCACCAGAGGAAGCTCGTTTAAGAGCCCGCTTGGACCATGCACTATAATAGTAAGAAGTGCAAGTAGGCAGTATAATGCATGTGCGAGGATTGCAATTGGCATGTGTTGAGCACTGTGCAACGCGTGTCAGTTGGTGCTAGCGTGATACTGCTACTAGAGGACGGTGGAGACAAAAGGAAAGGTGGCAGTGATGCTGACGAGTCGAAGGGTGAGTTGATGTGCGGAGAGCAAAGTTTGAATGAGTTGTTGGGAGCCGTGACTCGAAGGCATTTTATAGCAAGGGTTGATGTATTTGCTGATGCATAATATGGGCGTTGAATTTGGGTTATTTGTCTACTTGTGGGAGTTAATTTTAATTACATCTTTGTTGATGATTTTTGTCAATTTATCATGTGTGAGTTTTGTTCAGTTATCATGTGTCAATTTTTGGTAAGAGTATATTGATTTGCTATCGTTCAACTTTACAGTCATGTTGATCTACAATTGTGCTACAGTGGATAACCTTAGGGGACAGGCCTCTGCTGGGGATGGCTAAACTAGATCCACAGCGTCAACAGTGGACAAGCCTAGGGATAGGCCTCCAGTAAACATAATAGCTCTAGAGGCGAAAAGGGGACAAATCTCTATTTTACAAATAAAAAACGGTGACATCTTTTTTACAATATTATGTGGGATTGTTTTATACTTTAAAAAATGGGACTAAGTAACATGAGCCCCCTTCTATGCTTGGTGAGCACACGTGGGGAGAATATCGCCGCCCACCCACCACGAGAGGAAGCATCTGAATATGCTTCCAAAAACTAGACCGCAGTTTGAAGGTCCCAGTTGCTCGTGTTACGTTGGTTCCCAAAGGTTGGGGACTAACGTTAGTCCCAGCTTAATATTGTAGAAAATATGTCAAAACGACGTCGTATTCAATTTGCAGGCTTTTCCCTGTTTGAGCTAGGGTCAGAGAGACAGAAATATTCAGGCGTGAGGTCGGAGCATGCGAGCCCTCACCACCACCTGAAAATACAAGCCAAAATCACCATCACCCCGCTCCCAACCTCGCCTCCACCGCTGCACAATGATACTGTTTTCCAGCAGGTAAGTGTTTGCGGTGGACAACGAGGTGGAGGTCTCGCAGCGCCTTCTAGAAGCTTCCAACTCCAGCAATCCGACCTTCGCATTCAGTTGCATCGTCGATCCCTCCGTCGACGTCAACCTCGCCAGTGCTGTCACAGTCAGGACAGCCACGCCGACCTCGTCCCTCTCCCCCAATCCCCTAGCCAGGTCCGCATTAAGTTCCATACATTCCTCATCGACGTTCAGCCACTCTTCCTCGTCGTCCGCACCGGGAATGCCACACTTGTGAGGAAGTTACTAGTACGTAATGCGAAGCTTCACTTAAACCTCGTTTGCGCGGTTTTGTTGTTCAGATCGATGATCAAAGATTATGCAGAGTGAGTGAGATTTACGTATTCCCTGGATTTGAACTATTTTATTTGCTCAGCTTGAGCGAACATTTTTGTAATTTTATTGACAGTGATTTATTACTGAAAATGAAGAGTTTTAATAGTGGTATTGTTTGTTTCGAATTTTTGACACCTGACTCTAGTTTCTCCTTCTGCTTCGAAATTGAATTTTGGCAACTTGCAAAAATTGAAACTGGACACCCTTTCAGCAATCTGGATATGATGTCGTTTTGACATGTTTTCTGCAATATTAAGCCTAGACTAAACGTTAGTCCCAAACCTTCGGGACCAATATAACACAAGCCATAGAAGGGGGTTTGATGTATGGGACCGCGGCTATTTCTGTCATCATGAGGAGTTTCTTATTGTTACCATAATATCATATATTAGTCTAACAAGTTATGTTATGGAAAATCATTGGCGCTTAAACATAGCGTAAATTTGGAAAGAAAATAAGTAATTTATTTTCTTCTCATGTTTCAATTATCGACAACTAGTGTATGTATATATTTTTTGTTAAGATAGAAATAAATAATAACAATAAAGGTATTTGAAATAGATTATGATAATAAGGTGAGAAGTTAATAAATATTTTAAGAAATTATATTTAAATACTAAAAAATTATAATCTTATTTATAATTTTATATAAGTTAAGGCGTAATCCTTTGAAATTTATATCTTGAAGCAAATAATCAACAATAGTTCTTTTACAAAATTAAAATTGAATATTGCTCTAGACTAGGGCCAAGGAGCTTAATTCGGCCCAATATTGGGAGGCTCAACTCAGAACCATGACTACCATAATCTGAAGCCTAACTTAGAGCCCAAATAATGAGACCCTCTGCACTACACAAGGATAGGGTCTTTGAAACGGAGTCTATGATCATGCCGGAACGGCGCTCACCTAGCGTGTTGCTGCCCATCTTAGATCCATCAACTAGCATCAAGCCATTGAAAGTCCTGAGACACTTCTTGAAATCATGGAATCTCCTCATTCATCCTCAACTGCCAACCATTATAACTAGGTATCCAATCATTGAAATCAGATACGTCTTATACTATATATCTAGTACCTCTTGCACCACTAACTTGAGTGTCTGAGTCTTTACAGGTACAACCCCCACCATTGTAGAAACCCAATCTCAGTCTACTAGCTTCCAGATTGGAGTAGCTTTGGTGCCCAATAATGAGATCAGAGTACATTCTAGTAACCCACTTTTGAGCATGCTAAAGCTAAAAACAATTAAAAGTATAAATAAAAGCATTTTATCTGTCAAAAATTAAAAAGAAGTGCCTAATAAAAAATTAATTTTTAATAATAATAATAATAGTAATAATAATTGTCTCTTAGAAAAGAGTAAAAGAAATCGAGATTAAAAGTTCAAAGTTGACACAATGGTAATGATGACTTGATTAGGAGGAAGCATACTCGACTCAAGTCCAATAATTTTAGGGATTTTCACTTTTTCCTACATTTTTTCATTCTATTTCTCTTTCTTTATTAACTTCCTATTTTACTCTTATTTGATAGTATCTTGACCTTAAATCTATTTTGGTGAAGACTGAGACTCCTAGCAACTCATCCAACAAGTTATCTATCTTAGGGAATGGATATTTATTCTTGATTGTGACTTTATTCAATTATGTATTGTAACACCCTCCTCAAGCATAATACCAGGTTTAAGTCACAATATTACATTTAGGAGTTGTTACTAATACATAAACAAACCTTGTTAGATAGCGACTTTCGACCATCTTCACGTCTCAATCGACTTCGTCTCGGATGGCCATCTTCAAAATCTCCTGAACTATCTGGAGATGATACGAAATATACATAACCGCAAGAATTATAAATTCTTAGTAAGATATCTTAGATTATTACATATAATATCATCATTTTCATCTCTAGCTACTTCAATTTATTTAAGAAAAAGTGATCATGTCATATCAACTATAGATTTTATTTTTATACATTCAAAAATATCCTTGCAAAGCAAGTTAATTTTATTCATACATTTGACAATTAAGAGAGTAGTATCATGGCAGAAATAAAAAGAATATAACTTATGCATATATGCAGATGCACATCATGTAATCATACAAGTGCGCTTGTCTCTCTTGGCTTTTTTTAAAAACTACTACATCTCTCACTCTTTAAAAAAGAGCTTAGAGGTGATAAATATAAGAAAAAATAATATATGGATACTATTTATAGAGATCTCAAAAGTAAAAAACTTTTACTCTAAGTAATGTGTGACTTCTTGAATAGTTTATAATAACTTTAAGAATAAAAAAATTTAAAATTTAAATAATATGGGATTTAATATTTTACTTATACTATTTATATTAATAAAACTTAATATAGTGATTTTGATTTCTAAAATTATTTTTATCATATTAAACTTTTTTTAATTATTTTTATTTATCTAATAATATATTATTAATCATATTTATATACAAATATATATATTTTATTGCATCTTGACCGAACTTTTATTTTGAATCGATTGAACCTATTAGACCTTGTACGGTTTAATGCTATATTCGATTTTTATAACCGTATATTTTAGAACTATATTATTATGAACCGATTTGCACTTTTCCCACATTTTCTCTTTCTCTTTCTCTCTCATCTCACCCCTTGCCGTCCGTTTTCTTTCTTTCTCTCTTTGTAAAATTTTTTTTGAGAAAGGGTGACTCAAGCCTCACCACCCGCCAAAGCGATCTGAACCCTATTTTGTTTTTTCTTGGTGGAGAAACAAACAGAAAATGCCGAGGGAAATCATCACGCTTCAGGTCGGGCAATGCGGCAACCAAATCGGTATGGAGTTCTGGAAGCAGCTCTGCCTCGAGCATGGCATCAGCAAAGACGGCATTCTCGAAGACTTTGCCACTCAGGTTCCCCCTCTCCACTCTCTACCACACCCGCATTGTCCTTCGCTTCCATATTCATAATCATAATCAGCTTTTAAGTAGGGTGTCGAAATTTTCAAATTTTATGTACAATTTTTAGTTGACTATGGAGAGTGAACTTGTGATTTGTGAAGGCTAGTTTTGTATTTACTTATTTTGGTCAAAATGCTGCAGGGAGGTGATAGGAAAGATGTGTTCTTCTATCAAGCTGATGATCAGCATTATATACCCCGAGCTCTACTGATTGACTTGGAGCCGAGAGTTATCAACGGGATTCAAAACAGTGACTACCGGAATCTCTACAACCATGAGAACATTTTTGTCTCGGATCATGGAGGTGGTGCAGGAAACAATTGGGCTAGTGGATACCATCAGGTTGGTGACTAGTCCTAGAATTTTGTTTCCATCTCTATATTTAAAAATAATTTATAGCAAAGCTTGTGTTGTTATGGTCATCTAACTCATGGCACTTGACCACATGAAGCTTTATTACTTTTGTGCAGTGAAAGAATGCTTAACTATTGTGGTTGTTATATCTGGTCAGGGAAAGAATGTTGAAGAGGAGATAATGGACATGATTGACAGAGAAGCAGATGGCAGTGACAGTCTCGAGGGTTTTGTTCTATGTCATTCAATTGCTGGAGGAACAGGCTCAGGTTTCTTTTCCTCTCGGCTCTGCCTTAAAACATCCCATAAGTTTCTTCACTTTCCCCCTTTTCCTTATTGAGTGTTTGTTGCAGTGGGTGCATTGGAAGAAGCCAAAGATTCCCGAAATGATTGACTTAATTTGCATCTGATGCATAGTTTTAATTTCAACCAAAAATTAAATTAATCTCACCTTTAAGAGAGGAAGTTGAACAAGTCTGCAACTTGTAGTTTATCTTCAAAAAAAAAATTGCTTGAAATATAGAATGGTCGGGATCCCCATTTAACATTGAACTTACTGCTAGATGAAAGCTGGATTTTTTTTTTCTTTTTTTTTTTTTTTTTTTTTGGTACTAAGTGCTTTTCCCTTCCTCTAATGCAGGTATGGGCTCATACTTGTTGGAGACTTTGAATGATCGCTACAGCAAAAAACTGGTTCAGACATATAGTGTATTTCCTAACCAAATGGAGACAAGTGATGTGGTGGTGCAACCATACAATTCACTTTTAACACTCAAGCGACTGACACTTAATGCGGATTGTGTTGTAGTTCTTGACAATACTGCACTAAATAGAATTGCTGTGGAACGACTTCATTTGTCTAACCCAACATTTGCTCAAACAAATTCCCTAGT
The DNA here is from genome assembly GCA_031439595.1 of Pterocarpus santalinus. Classification (NCBI taxonomy): domain Eukaryota; kingdom Viridiplantae; phylum Streptophyta; class Magnoliopsida; order Fabales; family Fabaceae; genus Pterocarpus; species Pterocarpus santalinus. The sequence goes on from CM062528.1 coordinate 17,336,609, forward strand.
TTCTACTGTGATGTCCGCCAGCACAACCACTCTTCGGTATCCTGGATACATGAATAATGATTTGGTTGGTCTTCTTGCCTCTTTGATTCCCACACCAAAATGCCATTTTCTAATGACAGGATATACCCCTTTGACAGTGGAACGTCAGGTAAAGTCATTGTGTCAGTTTTTTAATAAAAGTTATATTTGAAGAATAAAAGTTTGGTCTAATTTGTGTTTTCCAAAGACTTTTGCTGTTAACTTGTTGAACTTGAAGATGTTTGTAGGGAAACAGTTGATTCATCTCACTATCTCACTCCCCCCCCCCCCCCTTTTTTCTCCCATTTTACCTGCCTTCGGTAGTTGATTGGGATATAGATATGTTGCTGCATAATTGTGGTTTTCCTATTACACTTCTAGTAAATATTTAGAAGTTTGATGATATCTCCTTGCAGGCTAATGTAATTCGTAAGACTACCGTACTTGATGTTATGAGAAGACTTTTGCAGGTATAATGACTGCTTGAACAGTTAATCTTCAAATAGAATGGCTGTGTGTTCTGCTAACATTAATATGCCTTGCAGGCAAAGAATATTATGGTCTCTTCATATGCTCGGACCAAAGATGCTAGCCAAGCAAAATATATATCAATTCTTAATATCATTCAAGGAGAAGTTGATCCAACTCAGGTAATGACAAGCAATAATAATGGCATTTCTGAAATTTTCTATAATGCTAGTAAAAATAAATCACCATGCCAACCATTTACTTAAGTGCCTGTTTGGCCTTGTGGTTAATTTTTGCTTTTTCAAGAGAAATGTTTTCCTAAACAATAATTTTGTAAAAGCGATATTGTAACACAGACAATTTTGTCTAAATAATTTTTTACTTTGTCTACCATAGCTTTAGGTGAAGCACTGATTTCCTGCTTCTCTTTAACATCAAATCTTTTATATTTGTTGCCATATAAAATCAATTCCATACTATTGTCAAACTCGTTGAAAATTTAACAGTGTTATATCATGATTTTATTTTCTCTACATGGATTTAGGTTCATGAAAGTTTGCAAAGGATACGTGAAAGAAAGCTAGTTAACTTTATTGAGTGGGGTCCTGCAAGTATTCAGGTCTTTTTGTTCTGTGCCAATGCAATTTAAAGTTCTAGCAGCTTCATCAATTTGTCTCCTTTTTGTTACTTATGTGACATAGTCTCATCTTTTTTCTTTCCTGCACTGCTGATAGGTTGCTCTATCTAGAAAGTCACCATATATTCAAACTGCACACAGGGTAGGACTTCATATCCTTTTCTTTCAGTCTTTTTTCTTTCTTTTTTTTTTTTCCTTTGTCATGCTTTTCTGCTTTCAATTTATGTGATTGTGTTGGAGATAGATCAACATATATTTTGAAAAATGCTTGTTATTCTGAGGCTGAATTATCATGTATACTGCATTTCGTAGGTCAGTGGTCTTATGCTAGCAAGCCATACTAGTATTCGACACCTTTTCAGTAAGTGTTTGAGCCAATATGAGAAGTTGAGAAAGAAGCAAGCCTTTCTAGACAACTACCGGAAATTCCCAATGTTTGCTGTAAGTGCCAATTTCATGTGTACAATCTGATATCAATCCTTTGAGCGTTGCTGCTGCATCTATCAAATACTTATTTTGCTTTAGCACATTCTTGTAGATTCTTGTTACTTCATCTGATGATATCAATGAAAAATGTACAGGATAATGACCTCTCAGAATTTGATGAATCAAGGGAAGAAATTCAGACTTTGGTTGATGATTATAAGGCCTGTGAATCCCCAGATTATATCAAATGGGGAATGGAGGTAGATGCTCTACTACCCAACTTCCCATTTTAAGTTTGTCTTGCACATTGCTAATTTTTTATTTTATATAGGATCCAAACAATATGCTAACGGGAGAAGGCAATGCTACAGGATCACTGGATCCAAAATCAGTAGCGTGAAGAAACCAAGTAAGTCATGATAAGTCCAATATTTAGGTTTTCTTTATTCTATGAATTTGATTTCAGTTTCTCTCTTGCAAAATAAATAAAATATGAAATATGATAAGTGTGGTTATCTTATGTGTTCATAATTTAGATCCAATCATTTAGGCACTAACTTTTGATTTACTTTCCTTCTAGCAATGTCTTTACCCTGTGAACATAATGCCTGATATCTCAGTATACAAGTTCCTGGCTTTGTCTTTTTTTTTTTTTCTGTAAAAAGAAATCTTTGAACATGATTATGGGTCAACTAAACTTCGCTTTTTTCTGGTTATTCTTTTGAAGTATGCACCCTTCCCTGTCTTCTCCATGACTTTTCTTTGCCCTACTGCTGTAGGTTGTGGAACAGGGGGAGAAAATGGAAAATGCATGCTCCGGTGGTTTAATAGGCTCTGTTCCCTTGTATACTTAGTCACTATCTATTTAGAATACAGCAGAAATGTGGTACAAGCAACTTCTTTTTAACATATTTTGAGTTTAAAGTTGAATATTTAGAATCTGCTGACAATGTAAAACCTTTTACGTTGAGTAAACAAGAAAGTTTCGCATCATTATGGTAACTAAGATTGTTCACTTGAAGTAAAATCTTTCATCAATTTTTTACACTTAGGCAGAACATTTTTTTTTTTTTCTTTTCTGAAAAGAACATCTACACCCTTCTAACCCAAAATGAAATGCTAGAAGTCTAAGATACCTCTAAATTACCTGCTGGCAAGGTGATGAACCTGAACAAGATCATTGCAGGTACTATGAGGGAGGGAAATGAAAGGATTTTGTGTAACCTCAAAAAGGTTTCTAATGAGCTTTTCCAACTGTTTTGGGCTTATTATGGTTTGTGGTGTGATAATTTTTGTTTGTACTGTTTGTTAATCATTTAGACATCCGCCCAAGTGAGGCCGAGTACAGAATCTCACTGTATTAATTCGTTTTTAGGAATGTATATTGTTGGTTGGTGACTGATTTGTAGGAAATTAGGAAATCTAGTTTTCTTATATGGATCTAAGGCGTTTGTTAGGTGATCTTGCTGCTGCTTTTGGATGAATCTTGAAACATTTAAATTGATGTGCATAGATTTACATGATTCATGTAGTGCAGGGATTTGCATGTTATACGATCCTCTTGTTAGCCTCTGATTCCTCCATCAACAGCTTTAGTGGACTGTGTGTTGGCACTCGAGGATTGGTTTTCTCGCATCCCTAAATCCCCCTTCCTTCACAAAGATTTTCTTATGATGCCTACTATTATTTTGATGGAAAATTACTGTTTTCTTCAAGGATAACCGGTGAAGGATTTGTTTCACTGACCTTGTGAACAATGACAGAGATGGAAGCTGAATCACCATGAAACAACACTGTTGGGGGTTGAAACTCCATTTGACTGTATGCTGAATTGCATCCAAAGTTGAGCAGGATTGGTTTTGAAATTTCTCAATTTACTAGTGAATTTTCATTCTTGCAATTTCAATCAAAAGACTACTTGATCAATTTTTTTTTTATTTTTTATGTTTATTATCCAAACAACGCACTTAGTCTTTTTAATTCCTTCATAAAAGTTGTTCGTCCATATAGACACAACGAAATGAATATTACTACAGCTGGTGCCCCAGCTGAATTCTACAACCTTCTTGTGTTGCAGATTAATCCCCAGCAACAATGGAGAAAATCGTTTATTTGCTTCTTCTCATTCTTAGCACAAGGTTCAATCTTGCTCCAATCAAAAGCAGTTTTCCCATCATTAAAGCATGCATTCAACTCTTTTATCACATTCCGCAGTCTTCCATATTGTGGCATGGACTCCATTTCAATGAGAATTAATCTGCTTTCCTCTATCAGGTCGAGTGTTGAAGGCCAACTTGTTACTTAATAGTTGGCAAGACCACAATCTCTGAGTTTCAGTGTTAGTAACTGCAGATATAGTTTAGCTACGAAGAAGGAAAGGGGGCCAAAAAAAAAAAGGCTCATTTTTTTTTTCACTTAGAGAGGCTATATAAGTCTTTGGCAGATTATATATCTGCAGTTCAGCACTAAAGAAGTGTTATGGTATACAAACAAACATAAAAAATGGATTTGTGAAAATGGGATTGTTATTATGAAGTATGAACCCTTTTTGGAAGTTAGGTTCCACGGGAAAAGTAGAAGACAATAATGGAAAGGGAGTGAGGGATAGATTCACCGGTATATGAATTAGTTTGTCTCCTACTTCCTTTGAAGAGTCTCTGCGAGCAATCCGTTCATCCCTCTCCTCAAAAGGGGCTTCTCTCAAAGTCATTAGGAGTGGGCTTGTGAAAAATTTGAATAGTATACATGAGGTTATAGGTTCAAATTTTATTGCTATCGATGTACAAAAATAAAAAGAGGGCCTCTTAGAGAACCAATCATCTTTGAATATTGAATCTGTCATGCAAGTTTCAACATATCTTAATGAGACCCTTCAGGCTTTTGTTCAACTCCATATTTAGAGATGTATGTATCATTTTTAATAATGTTATTCTAATGGGCAGATCTTGCAGAACACTTTTACGCTTTTGCACTTTTGTGAGAAGTGGGAGATATTAGTCAAGGTGATACATGAATAATAGGACATGGTCAAGATATTTCAAGCAGCTGAGAATCTCTCTTTCAACTTTAGGCCTGATAGTATGTGTATGTGATATTCCGTCATAGGTGTCACATTATCATATATGATGTTCCTCTTATTTTCCTCTTTTATGTTTTTTTCTTTCGTCATAGGGAAGCAGGAACATGGTCCGTTGACCCCTTGAGAGTCAAACATGACTCATCGTGGGACATTGGGATGCAGTTTACTAAGGGAAATGATATTTGAATATGCAAAGAGCAACGCACACGCGATGCATATGCACAAAAGCAGAAATAGTGAAGATATGATTAATGCATATGCAATAAGAAGGACTTAAGGTGGACTATTATATGTAAGCACTATGGTGGATTAGCAGAGATAAAAACTAAAAAGCTTTAATCCTTGATTCACTTACTTTTGCTCTCCCCTGTAGCACATCCTTCCCTCCCAAAACATCCCTTTAGCTCACTCTGGCCTTCCAACCACCATCGCTCGCATCCCACAATCTCAGGCTGAAGTGGAACCTGGTCACTTACTCTCAACACCATCTTCATCCTCTTGCCAATCAATCGCATCTTCATCTTTGTGCTGGGTCTGTTGCTGTCTTTCGCACCCTTGTTCTATCTCTCCCCCTATACTTGTCTATCGCACCTAATTGAAAAAGAGTGGAGCACTACATCGGGATTTCAACCATACTTGTCAATAGCGTGCCATAGCGGCACTATCTCGGTGGAGCGGACGAGGAGCGCGACAGAGATAGCGGTGCGTCGTGTTTTGCCATTGTGGCCGCTATTGTTGATGACGTCCAAAAGATAGTAAAGCCCTTATTTTTGGACCATTTAGGACACACTGAAGGGGGCTGGAAGGTCATTTCGATCCTTCCCCCCTTTTTTCATTTTGTTCTTCGATCAGTTAGGGATTTTTAATCCCTTCTTTTCCGCTCTCAATCGATCTCTCTCCTCCATCACCCCTTTGACTCTCCAGCGATGATTCGACCTCCAGTGGTGACGACCTGCATTTGCGAGACCGGCGACTGCGACGGTGGTTTTAGTTTCCAGCGGTGACAGCAGTGGTTGGTCCTTCTCCTTCCTCCATATCTTTGTTCTACTTGTTTCTTTCTTTTCTTTCTGATGTTCTATTTATTATTTTTTTGTTTTCCTTCTTTCTATTTGTTTCCTTCCTCCATGTTGTCTTTTTTCCTTCTTTCTGCTTGTTTCCTTCCTCCATCTCTTTTTTCCTTCTATTCACTATTTTTGTTTTCCTTTGTTTTTTTGGTTCAGCAAATGGCAACATCATCAACTCAAGCTTCTAGTGTTGCTCCCTCTTCTTGTGGTTTGGTGAAGCCCACTGGTGACAACATTGATATAGCATGGTAGTGGAATGGCTTAAAAGATATCAATAATAGAAAAAGTGTAACCTATGATTTTTGTGGCAAAACAATCAATGGTGGAATAACTAGAGCAAAAAGACACAAAATGGGTGTGACAGGAGATGCAAAAGCTTGTAAGAGTCCCACATGAAGTTAAGCAACTTCTCAAGGTAGCTCTTGAGAAGAAAAATGCAGAGAAGAAATCAAATTTTGGTGCAATTGGAGAAGATAATGACGAGCAAGAAGATTTGGAAGAAATCCTACAAATTAGAAGAGGAAAAAGACCTTCATCAACACCAAGTGGGAGTAGCTCTATTCCTTCAACTGTTCATAAGTAGCCCAAGAAAGGAAAAAGTATAGAAGGTCCTTTGGATTTGATATTCTTAAAAAATCTTAAAGTTACCATTAAATTCGGAAAGCCTCACCGGCAAACAAGCATTAATGATGCTTGTGATAAGGAAGCAAGGGCTAGAACCATTCAATACATAGCCTGATTTTTTAATATGAATGGGATTGCTTTCAATGTTGCTAAATCAAAAAGCTTTAAGTTGATACTTGAAGTTGTTGGAAATTATGGTCTGCACTTTAAAGCTCCAAGTTATCATGAGTTGAGAGTTCCATTCCTTAAAAAGGAGTTAGAGTTAACAAAGGATATATCGAAGGGTCATGAGGAGGAAAGGGTGAAATATGGATGCTCAATAATGTCAGATGGTTGGACAGATAGGAAGAATAGGACATTGCTTAATTTCATGGTAAATTGTCTAGCTGGGACAATGTTTGTGAAGAGTGTTGATGCTTCTACATACATAAAGATGGAGGAGAAAGTATATGAGCTATTGGATAGTTTTGTAGAGGAGATTGGAGAATAAAATGTTGTTCAAGTGGTGACTGAAAATGAAAGTAATTATGTCTTGGCTACTAAGACACTATGAACTGCTCAAATTTCCTATTATTTCCTTTAATATTTGGCTACTCATATAATTTTATTTAATTTGGCTTTTCTTAGGCAAACTACTTCAAGTTAAGAGGAATAATCTCTTCTGGACTCCATGTGTTGCACATTGTGTAAACTTAATGTTGGAGGACATTGGGAAGCTTCCTCAAGTTAAGAAGGCAATACAAAGAGGAATTAGTCTTGTGGGCTTTATCTACAACCACACTTTGGCATTGAACACAATGAGGGAATTTACCAACAAGATGGAGTTGGTTAGGTATGGAGTGACAAGGTTTGCTACAACCTTTCTTATACTGCAAAGGTTGTACAAACAAAAGAATAATCTTAAAAGAATGTTCACTTTAGATGAGTGGTTGAGCTCCAAGATGGCTAAAGAACCTAAGAGGAAGAACATAGGTGATATTGTGTTTAGCACAATATTTTGGAATGATGTTGTGTGCTCTATTAAACTTATGGGGCCTCTTGTGCATGTCCTTAGGCTTGTTGATAATGAGAAAAGGCCTGCAATGCGATACATTTATGAAGCAATGGATAGGGTTAAGGAAGCCATTCAAAAGTCCTTCAAGGATAATGAAGCCAAGTACAATGATGCTTTTGCTATTATTGATAGGAGATGGGCTCATAACTTCATCATCCATTGCATGCAGCTGGTTATTTCCTAAATTTTGAGTTTTACTTTTCCAATGCAACAAAGATTGAGAGTGATCATGAAGTAATGGATAGACTTTATAATATTATTGATAGGTTGATTCCAGATGAAGACTTGGCTGAAAAGGTTACAAACGAAATTGAAATATTTAAGAGGGCTGGTGGTTTATTTGGAAATAGGATGATAATAAAATAAAGGAACACAGTGGCTTCTGGTAAGAATTAAGAAATATGTGTTTAATTCTTGATAAATTTAGTTTCATGATATTTCTTAGTAATGGTGATTTCCTGATTATTGAATCACGGCTGAATGGTGGAGGAAGTATGGAGCATCCACTCCTAACTTGCAACAATTTACATTCAAAATGTTGAGCCTAGCTTGTAGTTCAATGGGATGTGAGTGTAATTGGAACACTTTTGAGTATGTAAGCAAATGCAAATAATTTTGCTTTGCATAATTTCATGATTCTGTTTAATGATTTTAAAATTAACATTTTTTGTCTAATTTTTGATATGAATATCTTATATTCATTCTAAGAAAAGGAGCAAGCTTGAGCATCAAAAGTTGCAAGACTTGGTATTCATCAAGTATAATTGAACTCTTAAAGAGCACTTTGATAGCCAAGATGACATTGATCCTATTCTCCTAAATGGTATTGATGCAATGAGTGGCTGCTAGGAGAAATGGGTGCTAACACAGAAGATGTTAAAGAAGAATTTATTTTTGGTGATGATGGATTGACTGCAGGAGATGTTTCTGCTGCAGTTGGGGCTAAGGAGCCTCCAAGACACTAGACTTGCTACAAAGTTGAAGAAAAAAGTATCAAAGCATTTAGTTCAAGAAGAGGGAAGGAGACTATTCAAGATGAAGAAGAATTTGATGATGAGGAAGACTCAGAGGAGGGGCAAGAAGAGATCTATAAGTCTAGTAGTGAAGAAAGTGATGAAGAGAAGAGGAGGAGGAGGAGGATGATGATGATGATGATGATGATGATGATGAATGATTTGTTGAATGTTTTATTAGTTTTAGAGAGAAGAGACTTAGGTTTAAATTAATTATGATTTGTTGTTGTCTTTTATATTTTGTTGTGTTTATACTACTTGATGGTGCTGTTTTTTTGGTTTTGCTGCCCTTAGAACTTGATGTTTATGCGTTGGATTGATGGTGATTGCGTGTTTTTAGACCATGGAATGAATTATGAATTTTCATCATTGAGGTGAATGAGTTTAATTGTGAATGATTTCTTTCTTTTTGAACATTTATGTATGTTATATAATTTGCATGATAATTATATATATTTTTATCAAATAGCAGCCGAAACGCTATCCGCTATCTCATTATGGTGTTTTTAGGGTTGGTCACTACTCGCCACTATCCGCGTTTGACAACTCTGATTTCAACCCACATGGTCTACCTTGACCAGAGTTTTCTACCCGTTTGCACCATAGAGAACTCCTAGAGGAGAAGGGTGGAGATGCAAACCCAAAGCCTCGCGTCCTCACCATAACCACATGCTGTCCCCTAGACCTTCCCCTCAACAGCAACCCATGACTCCGTAACTCGCATTCTAACTCCCGCGTCATCCCTCTCCTCGCCCCAGCAACACTAACCTTGAGCCTTAAGTGCTACACCCTAACTATAAGCGTCAGTGGCAAAGTTGAAGCTGATTGTGGAACCCTGACTCCCTTCATCTGGAATGCCCCAGTAATCAACAAGTTGAAGTTGATTACCACCCCATTGTTGTTTGCAGCCAACACTCAGCCTCTAACAATTTTGAAGAGACTTTGACGTTTGCGTCAGGAGTCATCTATAGTCTGTAACCATGGTTAACAAAAGACAGATAATAACTCAACCAATGTCACCTACCTTGGGTTAACACCACCAAATTTTGTAGGAGAGAAGAGAGACACTCATGTTCACTCTCTTTGTTGCAAAAAGGATAGAATAGAGCATGAACAAGCATTGAAGTTCGACTATAAAAGTCACCCTTCACCTGAAATCCTTCTGTATAAGCCTTATTAATCATAGAAAGTGGTAATAGTTTTCATTGATATATTTAGAAGTACTGAAAATACACAATTGGAACACTATAGTAGATTCAGCACATAGGTATTTATGGTGCTGAATTTTTATAGCAGTGAAATGAAATAGTGTTGTTGGTGTGAGCGCTACTGCTGCTGAATTTGATGACATGCTTTTAAGTGTTATTTACTTCAAATTGGTGACAAATATTGTGTAATAGGCAAAGCAACTAGTAAATTCAATACAATTTTTCGCAAGCTCTTAATTTCTTTATATTGTTGCATTGATTTCATAATCTATTATCTTCATTATTAATTTGGGTATTGTTATATTTGTGGTTTTTATAATCTACGTTGTTCCTTTGATCTGTTAAAGGTATTTTATTTCTTAATATTGTATCTGCACTACATTGACTATTGAATATTTCTTTTGGTAAGTAAGTCATGATATTGTCTACTCTAGTTATCTCATGTGTATTGTGCATGAAAAGGCTTAGGCAATGATATTGATTGACATAATACTTGTTTTCTTGAATGTAAATATACTTGTAACATTATTGATTTGGATTTGACCAAAAGGAACATATTTTGTTTGTCTGGTTGGGAAAATCAACTATTAATTGTGGTCTATGTCATTTTAATTCTTTTACATGCTTCATATGGTATACATGCCGTGGATGGTTAGGACAAGAACTTTCTCCTAAAGAAGAAAGCAAATAACAATAGGGTTTTCATTACCTAGTAAATTACAATCAAAATCAATCAACTCACTTAGTAAATGCTTAACCTTATCAAGTCAATTACAATTGAACTCAACTTTTACGATATTCAATTACAATCTTTGTCACTTAGCTATAGCTAAAATCAAACAAATATAGAGAAGTAAGCAAGTAGATAAAAAAGTCCAACATTTGCCATTCCTAATAGGTAAATAGTCTTATTCACAAAATACAAGTTTTCCACTTTTCCCTTAATCACACTAATCCTTCTTTTCATTGTTTCAAGTTGCAAGTGGTTCCCGTCATTCACATGTGCAGTCTCAATGGATTGCATTGTGCGGAATTCATCGTCATTGCTATCCACTAGTTTGATGCTCTTTTCCATGCCTTGAAGCCATCTTCTAATATTTCTGTTTCTCTAAATTGCAATATTCCAAATTTATGATCTTAGTACCTCCAATATGATGAAGTCACATATCTTACATTCCTTAGCAGAGTGCCTTATACCCTCTAGAGAAATTTTCAAATAAACCACAAAGTAGAACTCCACAAATTCTAAAAATACCAAATTTTTTTAGTTGCCTGAAGTGTATGCCGTAAATTTCCAAGGTAATTCTCATTGTCCATAAAGTTTGCGGGAAAAAAAATTAAAAACCTCGTTATTGTGCAATGGTGTGCAACCATGGAATGGATTGCACAAATGAAGTAGGTTGGGAGTTACGGGATTTGCAATTTACAAGTATCAAAACAAGAGGAATATGAAAGAATGCACAAACCTTAGCAAGCAACTTATGAACCCTTTCCGTTCCTTACTTTCTACAGTTTCCCAACTTTTTCTCTAGTTGAGGCAATTTCCTCTTCGCAGGTGGTTTACCTTTACGAGATACTCGCAAAGGACTGTGAATCTCATTCACTTTATGTTAACAACTGTCACCCAAGTTGCTCATGAGATCTTCACCAATCGAAGTCTTATTCAAAGCACATGACAAAGAAGGCATGGACTGCCAACTAGATCTAAATCCATCAAGAGTAGCATGGAGGAGATTGGTTGCTTCATCAGAATTTGCAACTTCTTCTACAACATCATAGAAATGCTTGCATAATTTATCAAATCTCTCCATTCTTGGTCTCAACTCAGCCATATCATAACTACTCTTTATGTATGAGTGCTTATGTTTAACCTTTTTGCTCCATTTGCCCAAAATAAACTTAGACAACAATTCTTTCACCCTTTCTAAAGTAAGCACACTTGGGAAATGCTTACGAACAATACCTCTAAACTTAAACAACAAGCATTGGCAACTTATGTCATGATTGTTACGATTAAATTCGACATTGTACACAGTTTCTCTTGCTCAATTCCCAATAACAATCTCCTCCAATACTTGGTAAGTAGCAACTGACCCCTCCACACAAGTAAGACATGCATCGCAACTCATTTTCCCTCAGAAGTCAATTTGTACTTCATTGAACTTTGCATGAGTATATTCCAATTGGAATTGCTTCTCAATGGTGGAGTTGGACCTGCAATGAATCACGATGTTTATTAATTGAAAATCAGCTTTAAGTTCCTTCTCTGCTCTACTTCTAAGAGCACTGTCATATTACTTGACAAACTGTTGAAGACTTGTTGTGGAGTTAACATATCTATGGAAGAAAGCATGTGTACTCTCATTTCGTTGCGTTATAGACAACCTTGCCCAAAAAATCCTTCTTTAAGAAATCGAAACCCATCTATGCCGATTCTTGTAGGGTCCACTAAACCACTCATTTTCTTCAAGATGAATTTCTTCCAAAAACGAACTCTATTTTTCATCAAATTCCTCCTCCGTGATTGTTTCATCAATGACTACTTTCAATGCATATTTTATTTTCTTATATGCCCCATATGCCTTAAGCTTCTCTGGTATCGTTTTCATTATATGCCACAAGCGCCATCTATGCTAAATCTCGCGCATAACTATCTCAATAGCTTTTTGCATGGCCTTGTATTGGTCAACCACAATGCCACTTGGTGGCTTTCCGAGCATGCGTATCATCCAACAATCAAAAAGCCAAACAAAGGACTTCGTATTTTCCGATGAGAGTAGACTACACCCTAGAAAACATGTATGCCCATGGTGATTTACATTGACAAATGCAGCAAAGGACATTTCTTACTTATTTGTAAGATATGTTATGTCAAAGGTTACAACATCTCCCGACGGATTCATATGTAGCCCTACTCTTAGCATTTGCCCAAAACATATTTTTCACAGGAAACTTATCATCAATATCTATGTCATATACAAAATTACTGTTCTGTTCCTTCGTTCTACCAAAGTAACTTAGTAAGGCTTTTGCATCTCCATCCTTTTCAATTGCATGCCTTTCCTTCTGAAATAATTCCTGACATCTCCCTCACAAAATGACAAATTCCCATATCTACTCGCACCTTGGGCAAGAGATTGAAATGTTTTGTTGATCTGTATCCTTGCATCATCATTCACTTGAATTGTTCTTTGAACTTGCAAGCTGATAGTCTTGTTCATTCTTAACTTCCTTGCTTTTCTAAGACTAACATCATGAGAGTGCTCAAGAACAACTTTATTAATGCACCATACTCCATCTTGTCTCTTAGTTGCTATAACCTTTGCATCACATTTTTGCTACACTACTTGGGAGTGTCTTCAGTGTTGGTGGTATTTTCGACACACAACTTTCCTCTCATGTGCATGCTAGAACCAAATAATGTACTTCTCTATCTAGTCCTTTTTTTAAATCTCTTATTTTCCATCCAAAGCCCTTTCTAAAAGCATCGATTCCATAAAATGATTTGATCATATCTACCGAATCAAACTCTAATCCTTTTGTTGGCTCCAAGATTTTAGAGTTGATGTTTAAGCCCTCACCATCTCCTCTAGGTTCAATAACAATTGCTTTATCATAATTGCTTGCTTCCTCTATATACTTCAATAATAGACACTTGGCACACCTGCAGAAAATATTAGAAAAAAAAAAATAACCTAGCTCAATTGGAAGTGGACAAAAGATTGGGTATTACAATTCAGATAGTAAACGGATACATTGCCCATAAACAAGCAACAAAATTATGAGTCATATTTGTAACTTTCATAGAGTTCTTGTTCTAATAGGTAAATTATATAGACCAACTCTACTATTAGTTTGTTATTTGATATTCCAGCATGTACTACTTCATTTTCCTTTACTTACATTTGCAAACCCTCAAACTAAAGCTCCAAACAAACTACCACCACCAACAACAAAGATTTTCTAATTTTCATCAATCAAACACTTTTCTAGAATCTAAAGTTTTGGTGTCCAATTGCATCCACAAAGGCTAAGCATAGTAATCCAATGGTTCATAAACCCTCAGGTATAATGCATGTTGCAATCCATGAAAATTGTAAATACTACTAAGTATTTAATATGGTGAAGTCATTTTATATTTTTTCTACACTAGGCTGGTAACTTACTCATAAATTTTGGTAACTTTGTTTTAGATGTTGGTAACTGGGTACGGATGATAGTAACTTTTTAGATTATTTTGTTGATCTTTGATGTGAATTTGGGCAAAGGAACAAGGTTAGAGGACTACTAGGTAGTACAACTTGATGAATTTAGCATAAATGCATCGTAGTGCAAGTGCCAATAATTACAAAGTGACTTCATATTCTTCCTACACCAGGTTGGTAATTTGCTCACATATGTTGGTAACTTTAATTCAAGATATTGGTAACTAGCTCAAAATATTGGTCATTTTTCAAGTTTTTAGGATCCATTTGTGATTTTGGGTTAGGGTGGGTTAGGAAACAAAGTAAACCCTATACTTGTAACTATAAATTAATGTACTTAGCCTAAATGAATCATGGTGCTAGTGTTAATAATTGCAAAGTTACTTTATATTTTTCCTACTATAGGCTGGTAACTTGCTCATAGATTTTGGTAACTTCAGCTCAAGACATTAGTAATTGGGTAAAGATGTTGGTAACTTTTTAGACTATCATTATTTTTTTCAATCTTTGATGTAAGTTTCAGTCAAGGAAAAAGGTCAGAGGACTATTATGTAGTATAAGTTGATGAATTTAGCATAAATGCTCATGGTGCTAGTGCCAATAATTGCAAAGTGACTTCATATTCTTCCTACACCAAGTTGGTAACTTGCTCAGAGATGTTGATAACTTTAGTTCAAGATGTTGGTAACTTTTTAGGTTTTCTTAATCTTTAAAGTTCCTTATGTGAATTTGTGTTACAGTTGGTTAGGGAATAAGGTAAACCCTATAGTTGTAACTATACATTATTGAACTTAGCCTAAATGCATCATGGTGCTAGTGCTAATAGTAACAAAGTGATTTCATATTTTTCCTACACTAGGCTGGTAACTTGCTCACAGATTCTAGTAGGCTCACAGATTCTAGTAACTTTAGTTCAAGATGTTGGTTACTATCTAAAGATATTGGTAACTTTTCAGATTATTTTATCAATCTTTGATGTGAATTTGGCCAAGGGAACAAGGTTAGGCAACTATAAGTTGATGAATTTAGCATAAATGCATCATGGTGCTAGTGCTAATAATTGCAAAGTGACTTCATATTTTTCCCGTACCAGGTCTGTAACTTGCCTATAGATGTTGATAATTTTTCAAGTTTTGTCAATATTTGGTATATTAGAATTCTTGTATAAATTTCATGTTGTAGGACCAAGTTAAGAGGACTCATTGACACTTTACATTGACACTTTCCTCTTTGTTTGTGTTTGCTAGTGAAAGTGGGAAGGAAAAATGATAAAGTCAAGAAACTTCAACTATGCCATTACGATAATAAGTTTGGTCTCACATAGTTGATGGATTTTACGCTACCAAAAGATATAAAGGAGATAAAAATATAATTCATTCTCTCAAAGGCAAAATTATGAAAAACAATATCCTATATACCTATTACAATATCAATACATCTCAATAGGTAAAAAGGAAAAGGGGTGCATAATTTCAACAAAATTGAAACATAATAAGAAAGGTTTTATAAGCAAACCGCAAACATTTAACTTCAACATATTATGTACAAAGTTGATCATTAAACCCTTTATGATCATTGTTCTTTCTCATAAATGACTACAAGGAAAGATCAATTGGGGTGATGAGTCTGGATGCTATACCCTCTAAGTGATATTGAGAACCAAGTTTATTTATATAATTATTAGTTCCCTTTCTTAGCTTTTCAATATCAAGTGTGTCTATAACATCATCCAATGTGTTGGTTGTAATTAAGAGCATGTTGTAAGGTTGGCCAAGGAATATGCTTGTGACTTCAATGTTTTACATTTGGTTATTATCATTGCAACTTCTTTTAAATTCTTGAAAGTAGAAAAACACAGAGTATATTTAAGATTGAGACAGCATTAAGAATTTCTAGGGGTTTACACAAAAGACCACAATGAAGATAAGAAGGAATTTTTATTTTTCATTTCTTTTATTTTTAGCCCTTCTAATTTGGAAAATGTTGTTGCAAAGAAAGCCCCTCAAAAAATACACCATACCTAATAAAAGCAAGAAAACTTTTCATATTAGATAATTCACAAGGATATTTTTATAAGAATCGCCAAGAAATATATATCTCAATATTTGATGCTAGTAAACAAAATGATAGCATAACATTTAAATATTATGCTACACAAGAAGAAATCTAATAGAATTAGCTTGAAGTAGATGTTGGCCCACAAGGATTAGACATCACTTACTACATTTTTAATGCATCATCCAAAATGTAAGCACTATTTTAAAAAGTACTTTCAAATATAGAGTAGTCATTAGTTGAATGCTAATACAAAATTTAGAAGTTTCAAGACATGATGTTTGGATTAACTCCTTATATATCAATTAATAATGGTAACATTATTCCAAAATCTACTTTCTAAACATAAGACTTGAGCTTGAATAAATAAGAAAGATCATCGTTGATGAATACATGTGAAAATTATGGTTGAAAAAGTAAGGCCTACCACTTTAGATGCTGCTTTCAAATGATAAAGTACTGTACAAATCCATGTAAAATGCTAATGTATTTTCTGACAACTTGGCTATATAATCAGTGTTGCAAAAAAATCCTACTCTTCGCCATGATAGAGCAAAACATTGTGCAGCTAGATCGTTAAATTATCAAAGACAAATGGAAGCAGGAATTCCAAAATTCACCCTAAACCCTTACTCATGCAAAGGGAGAGTTGAATTCTAATCTTAATCCCTCAAGTTTAGGAATCCAATTAGTTAATCACTATTTGAAACTTCCTTTTACAACTTTATTTCCTTGCTAATTAGGTCAGACATCTACTAACGATATTAAAAATACAAGCTTAGCTATGTAATAACAAAACATGACTTTTTTTCTTCCATTATAATGTTTTACTACCACCAATAATACACTCTTCTATCAAGAAATTGAGATTTACAGAATTGATGAGTATTTGCACCTCATCTCTCCTTAAAATTTTTTATAAACAACTGTACATTGCTTCAAGGCATTATTTATAATTTGGAACAGAAAACTATAATGGATTTGTTAAAATACCTGATTTCGATAACCTAAACACCACGTTTACATCATGGTAGCTAATTGGGACCGATTCACCCTTAACAAATATGCACATCCTACTAAGGTCTAGAGCATTCACTAGTTACAAGCAGAGTACGCGGTCCATTGTACACTTCACATGAAAAATTGATCCAAACCCAATATCCTTTACAACATCGGCCTGATCTTCTGTCAAGCTTGCACACAACTTCTGCAAGCGAGTGGGCGAACACCTTGTAACAAAATGCAAGCTACATTTGACATGCATTATGATTAAAATATTCAGTCATACAACCTCACCATGGACTACAACCACAAAAAATCATATAAATAGATGAATAATGACTTAACACACATCAAATTCCATGACTTACCTTTTTCGACTTAGAAGCAAAATCTCTTTTCACATTGTTGGAGCTAACCTTCTCATGCCTATTGCCCTTCTTATCCTAACTAAAATAAAAGCAAATAGGTAACACATTACCTCATTTTAAATGTACTTATTTTATCGGTCCTCGTACCTCCCCCGCTTTTTCTTAACGTCTTTCTTTCAATCTTTCCGCATAGCTTCAATTTCACATGTACAAAAGATCCTTTGATAAATAGCTAATTCTGTGTACTAATTTAAAAAAAATTAACTTTAGCTATTTGATCATAGATTATACAGATTAGGCACTCTAACCCCTTACGCATTCTAACCCACTTTCTATTTATTCCACTTCCCCATAATCGCAAACCCACTTGTCTGATACTTGTAAATTGCAAATCCCCTAATTCCCAAGCCCCTTCATCTATACAATCTATTCCACCATCGCACCACAATGAGGTTTCTATTTTTTTGTGTCTTTTGAACTTTATGGAGAACGAGAATCATCTTCGAAATTTACAACATGCACCTAGGGCAACTAAAAAATTTGGTGTCTTTAGCATTTGTGGAGTTTTGCTTCGTGGTTTATCTGAAAATTTCTCTATAGGATATAAGGCACTTTGCTAAGGAATGTAACAAATGTGACTTTGCTATTTTGGAGGTACTGTATTCATGAATTTGGAATATTGTAGTCTATGTAAAGAGGAATATTAGAGTATGGCTTCAAGGCACGCAAAAGCGCATAAAACCATAGGATGGCAATGATGATGAATTCCACACAATTCATTCCATTGACACTACACATATGAATGAGAGGAACCACTTCGAACTTGAAATAACGTAAAGAGGGATAAGTATGATTAAGGACAAAGTGGAAAACTTGATTTGGTAAATAAGACTATTTACCTATCAGTAGCTCACTCATTAGAATACATCACAATCTAAAACTTTACATACTATCAACTACTATATGCACAATTATATGAGCTTCATTTGCTTCATGCAATTTATTTCCTTAATGCCATCTTCATCAACAAACTCTATTCAATAGTATCTTTTCCTTTTAAAAAAAATTTATTAAAAAATTAAAAAAAACCCACTGCTTGATTTTTATCATGTCAAAGCTTGTTACCAAATATATTTCTTCTAGAAAAGATAACCATTAGCTCTCTGTTAACCTCCAATCACCACCATAATCTCATAATAGCAAAGAAATAAACACTAAATTGCATGTAGAACTCAGAAATTGAAATAATGTCTCACAAGCAATCAAGTAAATACAAATCCTCCACATCTAGACAAAAAAAAGGGAATAGCATTGACACAATGGCTCTACAATTAGCTTCAACTTGTCAACTATTAGGCAATCAAGATGAAATGAGTCATGGTTCTATAACCAGCTTCAACTCTGCCACTGACACTGATAGTTAGGGTGTGGCAGTTGAGCCTCAGGGTTGGTGTTGCTGGGGTGAGTATAGGGAGGACACCAGAGTTAGAATGCGACTGTGGGAGTCACCAATTCGTATTGGGGGAGTTCGAGGGGATGACATGCACTTATGGTGAGGAGCAAGGGTTTGGGGACGAGGATGAAAGTGTTCTAGATCAGGGACGAAGAGGAAGGTTTCAGGATGGGGATGAGAGTGCTTCAGAGCATAAATAGGGAGGAAGGGCACAATTTCCGAAATGAAAGGTGACAGGTTTCACACTAGAGAAAGGGATGAAGGAGCGTGGCTCGAGGACAGGGTGAGTGAGTGTTTCAAAGAGGGAGAAAGACGCATGGTGTTTTTTCAAATTTTAGCTTCAATTTGACCACCATAGACTAATGGTATGGTAGTCCATCTTAAGTCGCTCCTTTTCAGTATACTTTCACTTCTTAGCATGGTCTGGGTGTATGTGTCATTTATTGAATATCCAAATATCATTTCTCCATTTGAAAAGGACTTACGTGAATAGTTAATAGTGAAGTGTTCGTCATCTTTATTATTATTATTATTATTATTGGTGGATGTGCTTGTCGAGCCCTATTTTTAATTTTTTTGGATTTTTTATTTTTTGAGTAATGATATAACTAAATATCATATAAATTTATGTTTTGATATTTTTTTGAGGTTAATATAATTAATAATAATTTAATATAAATGATAATTTTACAAAAATTACTTAAAAAATACAAATAGATATAATGTGTATTGCATATATATATATATATATATATATATATATATATATATATATATATATAAGCAATATATTACAAATGATAAATAGTTGCTCTTTTTTATACATAATTTTAATTAAGGTCAAAATGTATGAAAATAAGAATAAAAAACTACAGAGATGAGCATCATATTTTCTTCTTAATAAATGTCACAACCCAACTAAGGTCGTGACCAACGCTCAAGGAATCACTAATCCCAAGCAAGCCTAACCAGAAATTCTAGAATCCAAATGGACAAAGTTTCCCTTAAAATTGTAGTTCCCTATACAATTCATACAAGTCTTGTACAGATTCTTGATATACAATCATGCAAAATATCATTCTTTTAAGTGTTTGTCAGTTCCAATGGGACAATACCAAAAAACAAATAATAAAGACATAGGACCTTGCTTGTAGTCTATGGAGCAAAACTCTAGTCCATATATATACAAAGTCCTCTTTCAAAATATAAAAAATCCCAAAATAACAAACACCCACACTTCAAAGTGTCAAGCTCACCAAAAGAGTAGCTACAACAAGCTAGTTGGCAAAAAAGGCAAGGTGTAGATCAGCAGGACTATCTAAAACATATGTAAAGAAGAGAAGTGAGTCAAATGGACTCAGTGAGGGATAGTATAATTAAGGTAACATGCTAGGAACATAAATCACAACTTCAACAAATGAGTAAATGCAACTTATTATCACAGACATAAATGTACATATAATTAAACAACGGTGTTCCAATCTCTCCACATTTAGGCATTATGTATTGTTATCCCTAAAGTGTCACTATTCCGTATAATAACATAAAGCATGCATATAATGACATTCAAGTATCCATTTTTAGCTCAAAATTTCCAAAATTAATCCTACAACAATCATCATAAAAAATCAATGACATCAATATATAATAGGCAACCAATGAAAGATCACTCAATATTAACATAATTATAATATCCACTCATAGCACAATCCAAGAGGTGAGTGTTGCTCTGTGGGCCCTCAAAACCAACAGGTTGGAGCAGGTCTGACACCATAGACATGACAACATGGCTACACATCAGTTAGAAAGATCAAAAGACTAACATAGGAACTCTTGAACCTCAACTCTTAGACCAATAACTCTAGTGCTCTAGATCTAAGGCCGCCAAGAATCAAACCTTTGAGAAAAGTTATCTAAAACATGACATAAAATAGACTGAGAGCTGAAAGATTCCTTTGAGTATCAAAGGATGAAAAGGAACAATGTGGGGGATTTGGGTCTCCTCCTAAGACTTCCCAAAGCTACCCTTTACTTGCTCATAGAAGAAAATCAACCAGTAGATACGTTGAGAATATAGCTGATAAGGGGTAGTAAGGGATAAATAGCAATATGAGATGACAAAAATATCAAATAGAGGTAGTTTTAGAGAGAGAAAAGAGCGAGAGGTCAACAAAGAGGAGAAAGAAAATGTTTTCTACTTTTTAGGGGCAAAGCCCCCTTTATTTTTTTTCCACCACCTTTGCTGCACTCGACTGCAGCCCCAAAGCCAAAATCATCCTTCTCTATTTTGTCATCGCACTCCAGTGCAAGTAGTTGCACTCGAGCGCAGTCCGCCAAAACCCAAATATGCCCAAATGAGTTGAACTTGGTATTCTTGACTCCAACGCCACTTAGATCGAGGTCTTACACACTTATTTACATTATATTTCTTAATTTTAAGTTAATATTCTCTTCAATTTTACTCTTCATAAACTTTAAAACACAAATGTAAATAAAGAAATACCTCCTATTTAAATTCAATAAAAATATATTAAAAAAATCAAAATTCTCAAGAATCAAAATTCAATTTTTGGAATTTAGTACAAATTTTTTAAAACTTGCATTTTTATAAATTTTCGGACTAAAAGCGAAGGGTCTAATCACTTTCTAAAATTCATTAAAAATTGATCTTCAATTCTTTAATGCCTAAAGAATAATTACCTGGACTTTTGGTCTCAAGGAAATATCCCAACCATATAACTCTCCAAGAAGGCATAATGGTTTAGAGTAAGAAAATTTTCTGGATTCGAAAAGATAAAGAACCACAACTACATGATTCTTGATTGGGGTTTTACATTCTCCCTCCTTAAGAAATTTGGTCTCCAATTTTCATAGTAGCTTAGTTTACCTGGTGATTCAAATAGCTATGAATATTTGGCTTGCATAATGTCTTTTGCTTCTCACGCGGCTTCTTCCCCAAAATGATTCCTCCATATCAATTTCACTGAGTTTACGTTCTTGGTTCGAAGCTTTTTCACTTGTCAATCAACAATGGCAATTGGTTATTCCTCTTATGATAGATTTTCATCAAGTTATGTCGTTTACGGAGTTAAAACATCATATGGATCCGGTATGTACTTCCTCAGCATAGAGACATGAAACACTGGGTGGATCATAGAAAGATCAGTAGGAAGAGCTAGCTCATAAGCCACTGCCTTTACCCTGTCTATGATTTCAAAAGACCAATATAGCGGGGGCTAAGCTTGCCTTTCTTGCCAAATCACATCACTTCCTTAATGGGGAAGACTTTGAGAAAGATGTGATCACTCACCATGAATTCTAAGTCCTGCCTCCTATGATCTATATAGGCTTTTTGCCTACTCTGGGCAGTTGACAACCATTCTCTAATCAAGCAAACCTTCTCTATGGAATCCTGCACTAAGTCTAGGCCCAATAGTTTGGCTTCTCCAACCTTGAACCACTTAATAGGGGACCTGCATGGCCTTCACTCTACAGGTGAAAATCTGTACTGAGATCTAAGTGTGTACCTAAGCCTTCCTTAAAAGCTTTCTAGAAGTGAGATGTGAACTATGAGCCCCGATCTGATATAATTGACACCGAAATGCCACGGAGTCTCACTATCTCATCTATATACAGCTGGGCATACTAAAATGCACTAAAAGTCATCTTGATAAGAAGGAAATGAGCTGACTTAGTCATTCTATCAACAATCACTCATATCATACTCTATTCATAGTAAATATCACCATTTCATCATGTCATGCACAATAAACATAGAACATCTTTGCTATCAATTTATATCATTAGTGCACATATGAAAACACATTTTCCAAGCCGAACTTTATATACATGTAACATTCTACCAATTTAATGTTATACTTAAGTCAATGTTTCAGATTATGTATAGATGAAAAAGAGGATACAAAAGTGGAACCGGTGTAACAAAAAGAATATAGGGCCCGTGTCAATCAAAATAAACCTACAAGGTCCTCCGAGCAGTAGCTGATCCAAGTCTATGGCTCAGTACTATACTGCCAAAAGAGAGCCATGCTCTACAATGTCACCCACGCTTAGGGCCTACTCAATCAGGTAGCTGTTGGCCATACTAAGCTCGACTAAGGAGTAATCCATGCTTGGTCCAGAGGAAGAGGAGGATGAATCAGTAGCCTCTGAAGGGTCGCTCTCAGAGCTGAGGGGGATGTCTGGAACCATCTGCGGAGGGGACTTTGGTGGAGGACTGGCCGAAGCTGCAGGTGCTGCGGGTGCAGGAGGTGTAGGAGGAGGGTGTGCCATATGCAACGAGACCGCAAAGTATAGGGTGACAGGATCAAAAGTAGGGTGAAAAAGGGGGACAACAAAATTCCTATTACTAAAAAGATAGAGGTGGAAATTGGAGGAGCCGACTATGTACACTGAATCCACTATGGGATCGTGGTGGAGCTGCAAGTCCGGAATCTCAATGAAAAGAGTGGCCGTCGAGTCCATCACTAGCATCTGAGAATGATGCGAAAATGCAAAATGAGATGAGAATTCACAAAAATTCTCAGTACGATTCGCATATGGTGTTTAACTGATGTCACATTCATTCTCAGTTGCCTCGATTTTTACTTAATTATAAAAAAATATGGGTTCATACTAAACTGTCTATACTTAATAAGTTTTAAGAAAACATCTGGTCCGAGGCAAAGTCCAGTTTTACTTAAGACAGTATAGGAAGCAGAATAAACTATTAAGTAAGGATACAAAATAGTGAGCAGAATAAACCATCATACGGTAATAGATAAATATGATAGTTAAACTATAAACAGCATATAATGACTATGCAATGCAACCACGCTAAATCTCATTCTTGGACTTATTTTTATAAACTTTTTCCATTTCCTGGTCCCCTAGGAGTTCTTGGCCATTATAGACTCTTGGGCAATAGTCTGCTTATCAAGATCGAGCTCGTTCCTATACAAGAATGCTGGGTTTACTTTCTCCGACCTTCCCACTGATCTATTCCCCTTAACTTTAATCCGGGGCTGACCCAAACATTATGGAACCTTCATCTTAACATGCTCTTTATGCTCATCATAACATAACCTTTATGTTAATCATAATATAGCCTTTGTGAACTTCATGCAAAATGCACATAGATCTCAATATATAACGCATAAGACTTACTGCAGTTTCAGCAGTATAATGGAATGTGTCCGCTTTCCCATGAATAGTGCCAGTAATTAGAACACCAAATTCTCAGAAATCTCATAACATTTTATTCATATATCACATATCAAATTCATGGCATAATCATTGCAATTAAAAACATGGTTGTTGTCTCAATACTTGCATTCAACCTGATCTTTGTAAATCAGGTTATAATTTCATTTCAACTCATCTGAACCTCAATTCTAGATATGTTAGAGTGTTATGTGTCTATTTTCTAACCTCATTGGTCCTACCTCATTTTGACTTGTATAACTCAAAATATTCAAGTTTTATCCCGGCCTGCTGTAACACCCTAATAAACCCATACTACGCTTAAGTCGTATTACGACATTTTATTAGTTGTTACTTATGCTCGTGGAAAATTAAACTTTACTTGAAATTAAATTATGCGAAAAATACGGTAGGATTTTTTTTTTTGAAATACGTCATCGCTTTGCAACGTTTTGAAAGGTAAAGCCTTGAGCGAGAAGTCAGATAAAGAAAGAGCGTGTCGCATAAGATACATAACCTAATCTCATAAAACAAGAGAAAGATAAATAAATAGTAATTTACAAATACATTGAATTGCATAACTAATCATTACATCCATATAGGTTCATAATATTTATATATACATACATATATGTAACAGCATTACATCAAAGGAAGCTCATGGTCGTGCCATGATCCAAGTACTAGGTACTAACTACAAACTTCAATGACAAAGCTCTTCCCAAAAAGAATATGCGAAGATGTAGAGTGACGGTCGCCATGAGTCCCAAAATAGCTTCGTCTGGCATCCCACGTTGTACGTCCGCTCGTAGTGTAGTGGCTCCAAGATCCACTCCATTGGATATGCCAACAAAATCTGGTGACGATGCAAAAAAGTAACTAGAGTGAGAAATAAGATTTCTCAGTAGGACTCGAACCCGACACGGAGGTGTCATCGTCATCGTCCCAACCACTTCGATTTTATAATGAAAACAGTGAGCATGCATAAGGTCCAATTCTTAGATTTTCGAAGACATAGCTATCCGAAGTGGATTCAATTTTAAGTACATATTCTTGTTATGATAACAACATCATGGTATACATAAAAACTTATATGCCAATTCATAATATGCATGAACATGTTGAGAGTTTCATTCTTTACTTGGGTCGGACCGAAGCCCCTTTCTTTTCTTAACTTGACTTTCTCCTAAATCCTTTTCTTTCCTTAACTTGACTTATCTTAAGTCATTTTCTTTTCACCCACTAAACATAAGTGGTAATGAGCTCATACCGTGGCCGTCGCCACCATAAAATTTCGGTACTTACACTAGCTGGGTCATGCCATGCCTCATGTAAGCCCTATCCCCTATTCTCACACTAGCTGGGTCATGTCATGCCTCATGTGAGTCATGGATGAGGAGAACTTAAATTAGGTCACCTTCCCTTTTGAAGGATCACACCCCATTATTGAATCTCTTTTTATTAAAGCTTATGATGCAAAATATTTCTAAGTCCACAATTTCTACAAAATTTCGGCAACATAATGGATAGACCGAAGCTTCCCAAAATTTTGCCAAACAGAGAAACCAACATCATAGTATCATTAAGCATCATATCATATCATCATTATCATACCATCATCATCATTTTATCATATTCCTCATCATCATATCATTATCATAATCATCATCATACCATTATCATAATCATCATCATCGTCATATCATTATCATAACCATCATCATCAGATCATATCATATCATATCATATCAGTGTCATCATGTGGACACTTAAGGGCATACATATCACACAAAGTCTTATGAGCTTAGCTTAGCAAATTTGGTGCAAGCTTTTAATTGAGGTTGCCTCTTGTATAAATTCTTTTATTAGGCCTAGGGCCAATCTTATCTATTATCCTCTTTAAAACTTTTTATGTTGGATTATGAAGGTTTTCCAATACTTAATGTAAGGGTATTAATGTCTTAAAGCTTATTTTTTATTAACCTTTAACTTTTACCCTAACCAGTTTTTCTTTTACAGTGGGGCAGTAACTTCAAAAATTCAGCATAATTTCATCTTTTACTCTTTTATTTCGAATTTTCGTATGCTTATACTTCTCTGAGTATATTTTTAAACAAAAGAAACCCCAGTCAAAAATTCATTTTGTAGCTTGAGTTATACACATTTTATTCTGATTGTTCAGACTTGAAAGTTCATCTCGGGTCAGTGACTTTTAAACATTACTGTGAACTCCTCACAAGGAATTTGACAAAACTGTTTTATGGGGTTGTTCCTCTATGTCTTAGCTTTCTAACAAACTTGGTCCCACTCAAAAATGTTCTGTGTAACTTGAGTTATGCACGTTTTATTACCCACTGCCCGGACAGAAACCCATCCAGGAATAGCAGACTTTAAAAATTCATATCTCTCTCATTTTAAGGCCAAATCTCGCATATTTTATATGTATGAAAAGCTCTTTGAGTCTACTTTCACAGAAAATTAGTTTCATTACATTTTAAGTTTTGTAGAACGAGTTATACAGTACGTATTACAGGCTGCCAGAATTTTCCAGCTTCCGCGATTTTGGTTTCTATGAGTTTTCTTGTAAAAATATTAAGTCTTTTCCTCAAGTGACCACTTTTCTCTTCCAAACCACTTTTATACTTTGAGATCTTGGTATTAACTCAATGTTTTAACTTCTAAAAATTTGGTTCAATAGCAATAGACATACCAATCGAAAATCTCATGCCAAAGAGAAGGATACAACACATAAAACTCATCATATCAACAAGCATAGCCATGAGGCCTTGGGAACAAGTCCTAGAAACACCTAGCTATAGAGAGCTTAGGAGTTAAAGGGCTTGAAGAACACATAAAAGAAGAAGGTTAGAGTTACTACCAAATGGGTTTCTTGAGGAGTAGAAAGAGTTGATGAGTTGGAGATGACCTTCCTTCTCCTTGAGTTTGATAATGGGGCTAAGTGAGTGTTTGTTTTGCTTCCTCAAGAACCAAAGAGGGTGGTCCTTGAAGGGCTTATGGAATGGTGAAAGGAAAGAGAGTTGGGTGGGGTGTGGAAGTGGGAAGAAGAGCAAGAGGAATTGGAAGAGTAGAAGAGCTAGAATGAGGCTTAGAGAGAAGTGAGAGCTTAGGCTTATAGTGAGAGGATGAAAATCACAAATGAGAGAGTGGGGGCTATTTTGGGGCGCAAAAATGGGGCAAAGTGG
This sequence comes from Pterocarpus santalinus, assembly GCA_031439595.1. Taxonomy (NCBI): domain Eukaryota; kingdom Viridiplantae; phylum Streptophyta; class Magnoliopsida; order Fabales; family Fabaceae; genus Pterocarpus; species Pterocarpus santalinus. The sequence goes on from CM062528.1 coordinate 17,363,688, forward strand.
GCTGATTGCTTTGCCTCTCCAACAAGCAAGAGAGAGTAGGTGAGTCTTACTTTTTTTTCAAGCAAAAGGGCTAGAGACCTTGGGGTAAAAGGGTGAGTTGTGTTTCCTTTGAGTCTTGGCACTTGGGTAAGGACCATGTAGTGTTTTTGTCAAGTGGTTAAAAGCATGAGCTATCTTAGGATTGGCATTGGATGATTGTGATCACTCCAAGTGTCACAATCTTGATGGAGGAAAGTAGATCTTTTATCTTGACTCAAAGGATCTACTAACATGGATTCTTGATCTAGTGGTGTATGATGAGAAGGCAATTGAATGGTTGGATTTGGCTCTTGCTTTGACCAAACTTTCAAACAATAGTTAAAGGGAAGTTTCTAAAATTTTACCATTGTTACAATTATCTAAATGCTAATTAATTCAATTGGCTTAATTACACATTAGCACATTTTCAATGAAAAGGATTTTCCTCATTAATTATGTAAAGAAGATGTGAGGGTTAATGTGATTAAGGTGTGATACTTATATACTCTTAGTTAATTAGGTTAGACTACCTTAATTTTATGTTCTAAATCACGAATTAATAAGGGTTGGGTAATTAGGCTTTTAATTGTAACTTTTAATGCATTATGTTTCAATTGTTGACTTGCCTTTAATTTACTAAGCCTTTGTTCTCAAGATTAGCCGATTAGTTCTTAATTAATCGCTAACCCCTCTAATTAGCCGAAGACACCGAGCTAATTAGCTTAGACAAAAATTGGAGATGTTACACCTGCCCTACAGCTAGCCAGAATTACATACTTAAAAGTAAAAATCCACTAAAAATCGAAAACCAAGTCAAATCACACGAAATTGGCATCATATTGAAGCTAACAAGACAAGCTTTCATTTGCAAAATGTTTGATTTCATTTGCTTTAGTAGGGCTCAAGTTATAAGCCCCGAGATTTGACCTTTCTGAATTGCTTTGTTTTGGCTCGGTTTAGACATAGAGCAACTTCTTTGAACTATTGGGGATAAATGGGACTGTAACAAACTCAAAATTTCATTGTGGGATGTTTTCCTACGCGTAAACTTTCAAAAAAGGTTGTTTTACTCAATTTGGAGTTGTGTAGAGTGAGTTACACCCATCTCAACTCACATTGCTCAAATGAAAGTCCTAATTCCTAAGTCAAACTTCAAAAATTCATATCTCTCTGAATACTTATCCAACTTATATTATATATGTATGGAAAGTTTTGAATGTCTAGTTTCATATAAAAATAGTTTCATTAGATTTAATTGGCCATAGGTGGAGCTGTACACTCCATTGTACAAGCTATCGAGGAATTTGGTTCTCCAGCCTCTCACATCTTCTTATTCTCACCCTTTTCTACTCCTTAATCAAATTTAAACACAAAAACAATCAACATCCAGCCAAAGATTATCATAGTTCATTCACTAATTACATCAAGAAGTGGGAACATAAAATCAAAAGCAGCCCCCATAATCAAAATAACAAGAATAAATTGAACCTCTACCTCTTTGGAGTGTGATTTTGCTAGGTGTTGAAGTTTGAATTGATAGAACCTTGTAAAACTTCAAGTTTGATAGAGTTGGTTGGGAGAAAGAGAGAAGAAAAAGGAGAGTGAAATCAGGGGAGAGAGTGGCATAAATAAGAGAGAAAAATTTGATTTAAGCATTGAAGAGGTAGTTGGCTTTGTAAGTTTTGATTGGTTGAAATTTTGTGGGTAAAGTTCAGTCATGTCCCTTTCTCTTGTCGCTAAATCATTCTCCATGTCGCCTAAAAGGGGAACTCATCTCTATTCTGCTTAAAGTTGGAACTCGTGTCCTTCTATTTGAACTTGGAGCTGAAGTCGGATGTCAGAACTCGTACCTATCTTATTTGAAACTTGGAAATAAATTCAGAGATCGAAAATTATGTCCGTTTTATTTAAAGCTTGGGAATGAAGTAGGAGGTCGGAATTCGGAAACCATGTACATTTTATTTGAATTGGAGATGAGGTCGAAATTCGAAACTCAGGGGATGTTACAATACACATATTCAAACATACACAAGGGAAAAGTAGGCATGTTCTTATGCAAAATCAAATCAAAGTTTCAAAAATAACTCTTAGAATAGTTCAAGAAAACACTTGTTTAAGTCTTGGGAAACCACTTAAAGCAAGGAATTAACTAATTCATATGACATTTCTAATAGGACCTTAACTTAAATCTTTATGATTAAGGTTCATTAGTGTGAATAAAGATGTGATTAAGTCCAAAGTCCATAATCCAATGTCCAAGCATAGGTACTCCAATGCATAGTATGACCATAAATGGTCTCAATTGGGTCCAAGAGAGTCTCAAAGACTCATAACAGTCCAAGAATGTCTATGCAAAGTCTAATAACATAGGTATAAGTCCTTAGGGTCATAACTCCAAGCATAGGTCATGATTCATTTTATTAAGTTTTAAGCGTCTTATTAAGTCTTAATGGTCCCAAAAGAAACCATTACATAAACCACACTAATTCACCATGCTCAAAGGTTTGAAAATATTTCAATATAGCAAAATAAATTAAACAACTTCCATGTTAAAGAGAAGTACATGATCGAAAATATTCACATGGCCACAAACATGGTATTTTGCTTCCAAACTTCTCAAAATTGTGCATAAAGCTTTGTCAAGTGAAAATGCATGATATAAGGCATCAAACTAAGTTTATTAATCATTTAAATGTCAGAAATAATCTTGAAAAGCTTGCTACCTAAAACAAGGCAAATTTGAAACTTCATCTTTTGATATATGAAATCAACAAAAAAATTCAAGAAACGTTGCACACAAATATATAACATGATAATATACATTCTTAAGCACCAAATCATCATTTAAGAGCATAAAAATACCTCAAAATCATGTTAAAAAGGTCACGACTCAAGGGGGTAGCAAGTGCAATCTAACTGAAATGAACTCAGAACTCAAAAAATTATGAACACTCTCTTTGACTTGGAACTCGGAAAATTAGGGATGGAGCAGTGAACTCTCTCTTGAATTTGGAACTTGGAAATTGGGGAAAATAAAGAACTTGAATTTGGATCATGAAAACTGGGGAAATAAAGGACTGAATTCTCTCTTGAATTTAGAACTTGGAAAAGTGGGGAAAATAAAGAAGTGTACTCTCTCTTGAATCTGGGACATGAAACCAGGAAAATAAAGGAGTGAACTTTCTCTTGAATTCGCGACATGAAAACTAGAGGAAATAAAGAAGTGAACTCTCTCTTGAACTTGGGACTTGAAAACTACGGGACAAGAAGAAGTGAACTCTACCTCAAACCTAGAACTCAAAACACAAAAACTAAGACAAGAGGAAGTGAACTTTCTCTTGATCTGGGAACTCGGAGCTCATGGTAACGTACTTTTATATATAAAGTACCATCAGAAACACATAGAAGCAAATCTTAAAACCCACAAAAACAAACTTTTACCCTCAACCCCTTGATGGACCTGTGAGCTTCATAAGATTCATAGGAAGTTCTTCAAGCATTTGAGATCAAATAACATTAGAGCATGATTATTCATAGCATAAACTCATGAAGAAACACAAGTATCATGATCAAACTCTCAAAAATCACATGATGCCTAATAAATCATGGTATAGTCGTGACATGTTCAACCATGAACATGGAGAAAAATTCAGCAAACAAGCAAGAAAACATGGATTAGGCTTTCAAACACAAGGATCACCACCAAACTCTCAAAAATCACATGATGCCTCATAAACAATGGTGTAGTCGTAACATGATTAACAATGAACATGGAGATAAATTCGACAAACAAGTAAGGAAACATGTGAATATGCTTTAAAAGACAAGTACACACGAGTAAGACTTCAAATCATTAAAGTAGATTATAAAAACCTTAATCTTTCATTGACATTTAGAGACTTCAAAACTGATGATATGTTGTGGAAAATATTACATAAGTTAATTATTACATAAGCAACTTGATATGACAATCCAGTTAAAATTCAACCAAGTCACACCTGAATCTGGTTAAAACTGAATTAGGGGTTGGAGATGCTAGTTGGGGTGTCCATGGGCTTAGGGTTAGGGTTTTATATTTTTTAGTTAATTTATTTTAGGTTTTATGAAGTAATTATGGCCTTTTTTCTTTATGTAATTAAGCCCATATTTGTTTCAAAAACTGTTGAGCCCATTCTAGCACTGCTAAGCCCTATGGAGGCCCTATTTCATGGTCCATCAAGCCCAGGTCCAGAAATCCACTGATTCTTTGCCAAACTCCAAGTTAGAGGGGTCATATGGAGTTTTCATGTAACATCCACCATTTTTCGCCTAGTTATTCGGTTTTACCGAGTAATTGAGAATAATTAAAATTCGATTAAGCAATTATTTAGACTCAATTGATTAGTAATTACTTGAGTTTAGATGTGAGAGAATTAAGTTAGAGTATAGGAGATTTCATAAAAATTTTATTGAAAACCGATTTATCGATTTAGAAGAAATCAGTAACATTATGGTATTTTAAACTGTCGGAACCGGACCAATAGAATTGCAAGCCTCAAACCCTATTTTTAGTGGCTGATAACTCAGCCACTTACCACCCAAAAGTGGCGCCATTTGGCCCACATAAAGGCAAGAGGGCTGGCTGATTTTTAGCCATGAAAAGCCAACCAATCAAATTGCAAGAAGAAAGACACCTAAACCTCACCATGTGATCAGATTTTCAGCTCCTTTTGACTCCCATTCAGACCACTTTTATGCCACTCTTCTCTTCTCCTTTTAGCTCTCTTTCCCTCTTACTCACACACCCAAAAACTCAAGCCAATTCCAGCCTTATTCATCCAAACTTCAAGAATCCAGCACAAACACTTGGATCAAAGGTAGGAGTTTTGATTCTTGCATCAAATCCATGGACTTGGCTGGCTGGGCTTGAATTCTTTTCATCTTATTTGATGTGTTAAATGAATGTTTATGATGATATATGATTGGATTTGGGCTATTTGTTTGATTAAAACCGAAGTGGAAGCAAGAAACCATAAAAATGGAAAGAGCTAATGGGTTAGAGAACCAAAACCCCTCGGCTGTCCGTACAGCGGAGTGTTCGGCTCCGCCTACAACCAATCAAAGTGGATGAAACCATTTTTATATCAAACTAGACATTTAGGGCTTTCCATAGATATATCATATAAGGCTTTTGGATTAGAATTGAGGGAGTTATGAATATTTGAATTTTGACCTAGGGTTTTGACTCTGGCTCTGGGCAAATTAGGTTGTTTAGGGTAGAACTCGACCTGTACTACATGAAAATGAGTGAAACCAACTTTGTTAGAAAGCTTACACATAGGAGAATGTCTCATAAAAATTTCAGAATTTGATAAAGTCCCAGTTGCTCCCAGTGCTCCACGCAATTCACCCTATGTCCACACCGGGCTAGAACAGGGCAGTGTAAGAAGGTCCAAATTCGGGGCTTGTAACTCGAGCCCTAGTAAGCCAAATTGAGTGGAACATTTTCTAAATGAAACTTTATTCTGTTAGTTTTAATATGAAACCAATTTCGTATGATTTGAGTCAGTTTTCAATTTTTAGTGGATTTTTACTTTTAGTTGCCCGATTCTGGCTAGCCAATGGGTAGGCCGAGATAAAATTTAGATATCTTGAGTTATAGATACCAAAATTAGATGGGACCAAAGAGGTTAGAAAATAGACACATAACACCTTAACATACTCAAATTTGAGGTCCAAAGGAGTTAAATAGAAATTATGATTTGAATTATAAAAATCGGGTTGGTTGAATATGCTGAAGCAGGAATTCTGCCTTAATGAATTTGATGTTGATATGAGTTTTATGTTAGAATATAAATGTGATGTTGTGTTCTTTGTGATGAATTGATGTACTAGTTGGCTGGCACTATTCACGGGGAAGTTTTCTGGGCCTAGCTGGATATTATAGGCGATTCGTTAAGGATTTTTCTCGAATAGCCTTGCCCTTGACCAAGCTAACCAGAAAGAATGTCCCGTTCGAGTGGACGCCGGAGTGCGAACTGAGTTTTTAGGATTTGACGAGGAAATTAACCACGACGCCAATATTAGCATTACCAGACCTTTATGGACCATTTGAGGTCTATTGCAATGCTTCCCAACAAGGGTTAGGGTGCGTGTTGATGCAAACCGGAAAGGTGGTCGTGTATGCCTCCAGGCAATTGAAGCCACACGAAAGGAACTGCCCGACTCACGACCTCTAATTAGCAGCAGTAGTATTTGCTTTGAAGATATGGAAACATCACCTGTATGGAGTAAAGTTTGAGGTCTTTTCTGATCATAAGAGTTTGAAGTACCTCTTCGATCAGAAGGAATTGAATATGAGGCAGCGAAGATGGATGGAACTCCTTAAAGACTACGAATTTGAATTGAAATACCACCCGAGTAAGGCAAACATCGTGGCAGATGCGTTAAGCAGGAAATCATTGACTGTCGCTTGGATGATGATTAAAGAGACGGAGCTTATTGAAAGTTTCCGAAATCTTAATTTGGGAATTCTTATAACTCCCAAGACTCTTCAGCTACACCAAATTAAGATAACCAGTAGCTTTAAGGACCAGATTCGGCAAGCACAGCAGCAGGATGCTAACTTTCAACATACGCTTAGTCTCGTGCGATCAGGGAAACTAGCAGGTTTTGCCCAAGATAAAGAGGGCATCTGGCGGTGCCACGACAGAGTATGTGTTCCTGAAAGGAACGATCTCCGAAAAAGAATCTTAGAAGAAGCACATAGAGGCGAGTTTGCCATACATCCTGGCATAACCAAGATGTATCAAGATCTCAAGAGAATGTTTTGGTGGCCGGGTATGAAGTCAGATATAGTAAGCTTCGTGGGCAAGTGTTTGGTCTGTCAGAAGGTGAAAGCAGAACATCAGAAGCCTTCTGGGATGTTACAACCCTTGGAAATCCCTGAGTGGAAGTGGGAGAGTATCTCCATGGATTTTATTATGGGGTTACCAAGGACATCAGCGGGACATGATGCTATATGGGTCATTGTGGACAGATTAACTAAGTCTGCTCATTTCCTGCCCATTCGAGCAAATTATCCACTGGAAAAACTAGCTCAACTGTACATTCAAGAGATTATAAGGTTACATGGGACCCCTTCAACTATCATCTCTGATCGAGACCCGAGGTTTACCTCACGATTTTGGGGAGCTTTACAGAAGGCGTTCGGTGTGAAACTATGTCTAACCACTGCATATCACCCACAAACAGATGGTCAAACTGAAAGGACGATCCAAACCTTGAAGGATATGCTACGAGTATATATACTGGAGCAACGCGGAAATTGGGATCGATACTTACCGTTGGCCGAGTTCGCATACAACAATAGCTATCACGCTAGCATTGGCATGGCTCCTTACGAAGTATTGTACGGACGGAAGTGCCAGTCTCTCCTGTGCTGGTATGAGACAGGAGAATTAGCTCTATTGGGGCCTGATTTAGTCGAGCAGACTACCGAGCAAATCAAGAAAATACGGAAGAAGATGCTTGCCGCTCAAAGCCGCCAGAAGAGTTACGCGGATACCAGGAGGAAACCTCTGAAATTTCAAGAAGGAGACCACGTATTTCTGAAGGTTACTCCTACTACGGGGATAGGTAGAGCAATCAAAGTCAAGAAGCTAAATCCTCGTTTCATTGGTCCTTTTCAAATCCTGAAGCGAATCGGATCAGTTGCATACCGAGTCGCTTTGCCTCCTCATCTATCGAATCTTCATGATGTTTTCCATATCTCCCAACTCCGAAAGTACTAACCAGACCCTACCCACTCCCTAAAACCCGAATTAATACAGTTAAAGGAAGATCTGACCTTCTGTGTACAACTAGCACAGATCGTAGATAGAAGTACCAAACAACTTCGGAAGAAGACCGTGCAGTTAGTAAAAGTAGCATGGGGAGAAGGAGATGCCGAGGACTACACTTGGGAGCTGGAATCAGATATGAGGAAGGAGTATCATGAACTATTCTCAGATACTAAATTTTGAGGACAAAATTTTTTTTAAGGAGGGTGGTAATGTAACATCCACCGTTTTTCGCCTAGTTATTCAGTTTTACCGAGTAATTGAGAATAATTAAAATTCGATTAAGCAATTATGTAGACTCAATTGATTTGTAATTACTTGAGTTTAGATATGAGAGAATTAAGTTAGAGTATAGGAGATTTCATAAAAATTTTATTGAAAACCAATTTACCGATTTAGAGGAAATCGGTAACATTACGGTATTTTAAACTGTCGAAACCGGACCAATAGAATTGCAAGCCTCAAACCCTATTTTTAGTGGCTGATAACTCAGCCACTTACCACCCAAAAGTGGCGCCATTTGGCCCACACAAAGGCAAGAGGGCTGGCTGATTTTCAGCCATGGAAAGCCAACCAATCAAATTGCAAGAAGAAAGACACCTAAACCCCACCATGTGATTAGATTTTGACTCCCATTCAGACCACTTTTATGCCACTCTTCTCTTCTCCTTTCAGCTCTCTTTCCCTCTTACTCACACACCCAAAAACTCAAGCCAATTCCAGCCTTATTCATCCAAACTTCAAGAATCCAGCACAAACACTTGGATCAAAAATAGGAGTTTTGATTCTTGCATCAAATCCATGGACTTGGCTGGCTGGGTTTGAATTATTTTCACCTTATTTAATGTGTTAAATGAACATTTATGATGATATGTGATTGGTTTTGGGCTGTTTATTTGATCAAAACCGAAGTGGAAGCAAGAAACCACGAAAATGGAAAGAGCTGATGGGTTAGAGAACCAAAACCCCTCGGCTGTCCGTACGGCGGAGTGTACGGCTCCATCTACAACCAATCAAAGTGGATGAAAACCATTTTTATATGAAACTAGACATTTAGGGCTTTCCATAGATATATCATATAAGGCTTTTGGATTAGAATTGAGGGAGTTATGAATTTTTGAATTTCGACCTAGGGTTTTGACTCTAGCTCTGGGCAAATTAGGTTGTTTAGGGTAGAACTCGACCTGTACTACTTGAAAATGAGTGAAACCAACTTTGTTAGAAAGCTTACACATAGGAAAATATCCCATAAAAATTTCAAAATTTGATAAGGTCCCAGTTGCTCCCAGTGCTCCACGCAATTCGCCCTATGTCCACACCAGGTTAGAACAGGGCAGTGTAGGAAGGTCTGAATTCGGGGCTTGTAACTTGAGCCCTACTAAGCCAAATTAAGTGGAACTTTTTCTAAATGAAAATTTGTTTTGTTAGCTTTAATATGAGACCAATTTCGTATGATTTGAGTCAGTTTTCGATTTTTAGTGAATTTTTACTTTTAGTTGCCCGATTCTAGCTAGCCAAGGGGCGGGCCGAGATAAAATTTAGATATCTTGAGTTATAGATACCAAAATTAGATGGGACCAAAGAGGTTAGAAAATCGACACATAACATCTTAACATACTCAAATTTGAGGTCTAAAGGAGTTAAATAGAAATTATGGCTTGAATTATAAAAATTGGGTTGGTTGAATATGCTGAGGCAAGAATTCTGCCTTAATGAATTTGATGTTGATATGGGTTTTATGTTGGAATATAAATGTGATATTGTGTTCTTTGTGATGAATTGATGTACTGGTTGGCTGGCACTATTCACAGAGAAGCGGACATGTTCCGTTATACCGCCGAAATTTCGGTAGAATCCATGCATAAGTTATGAATTTTATGATAATACATGTGCATTTCAAGGAAAGTTATGAAAGTGTATTAAGAATCATGTTAATAAGAAAGTTCCATGCTACTTGGGCCAGCCCCGGATAAGAAGTTAAGGAGAATAGATCGGTGGGAAGGTCGGAGAAAGTAAACCCGGCATTCTTATATAGGAACGAGCTCGATCCTGATCAGCAGACTATTATCCAGGAGTCTAAATGGCCAAGAACTCCCAGGAGACCAAGAGCGGAAAGAATAATGATGAAAATGAATGGAAAGACTTATGAGGAAAGGTTCATGATTTAGTTTGCATGATTACATGAATGCATGAATATATGGCATAGTTATGTCAAGATGTTTGCTATTGCCTCTTATATGTATTTACTGCTGCTCGTTTATTATCCTGCTTATTATTATACGAATCATTATTAGTAGTCTGTTTATCTTCTTGAACCTTCTAAAGTAAAACTGAACCTTGCCTCGGACCAAATATTTTCTTAAACTCATTAAAATGGACTTTTCAGTTTGAATACATATTTTTATAATTAAATAAAACCCGAAGCAACTGAGAATGTATATGACGTCAGTACCAGTATACCCGAACCCTACTGAGAATTTTCTTGAAATTCTCACCCCGTTTTGTATCTTCCGCATCATTCTCAGACACTGGCGATGGACTCCACAGCTACCCTCTTCATTGAGACCCCAGCGTTATAGCTCCACCATGATCCAGAGCTAGATTCCCTGTACATAGCTGGTTCGTGTAACTTTCGTTTACACCTCTTCAGCAATAGGAACTTTGATGTTCCTTTACACCATCCTATTTTCGATCCTGCTACTTCTTATATTGCCATTCCGCTACACATGGCACACCCACCTCCTGTACCTCCTGCACTGCAAAGACAGCAAAGACTGCTAACCACGCCTGAGTCTCCACCACAAGCAGTCCCTGATATCCCGTTGAGTTCAGAGAGTGACCCCTCCGAGCCTATCGGCTCGTCGCCCTCTTCCTCCTCGGGACCCAGCGCAGACTATTCACCGGTCGAGCCTGGCATGGCTAACGGCTACCTGACGAAGTAGCTTGGCGGCATGAGATGTTGTACAGTATGACCCTCTTTTGGACAGCATGTAGCTCTGGGTCATAGACTTGACTGTAGGGTTAGCAGTAGATTACGAAATGTCCTTTGAGGACCATAGGGTATTTTGACTGATATAGGCATTATGGTCTTTTTGATATACCAGGCCACTTATGTATTCTACTTTAAAACTTTGTACATAAACTGAAGCAGTGGCTTCTGATATATACATATGTTTGCACGTATACAGTAACGCTATTGTACTATTCTTATCTTGGTGATATTTTGTTCAATTCGTTCCGCTTTTAGTATAGCAGCGCGCCGTTTCGTAAAAAAAAAAGGATTTATATGATGATGATGATTTAAAGAAGAATAAAACAGGAAAGGTAAACAGAATATTAATACGGTAACACAATCTACCTAATTTTATGCTATGACTTAAGTATAACATCAAATTAGTAGGGTGTTATATTTCAAGACCTGTTTTACACCTCGATGAGGTTAGTTTTGTGTAATTATACAAATATTGCTCAAAATTGCTTGGTATTTATCTTTAAAAATATATTAATAATGTGTTTATAATTTTTCTAGAATTTTTTGGGCTCTTTTGGGTCTTTTTTGCCTTCTATAAGTGTAACACCCTATTAATTTAATGTTATGCTTAAGTCATAGCATGAAATTAGGTAGTCTTTGTTACCGTGTTAACGTTCTACTTAAATCTCGTGATTAGTATCACCAAATAGTTGAATCGGTGTGCTGTTACATAATAGACATGAATAGCGTTATAAAACGTGATAAAGTTTAATGTAATATAACAGAAAAGATATAAATAAGTGATATATATTCTCAATTGTATATGTACATATATAGGTCGGAAGCCGACGTTTCAGTCTATACATATAGATATATATTAAAAATAGATGAAACAAAGGAACGTCAAAATTCCTATTGCTAAAAGCAGAGGCAGAAATAGTAGGAGCAGGCTGTGTCCAACGAGTCCAACTCGGAGTCATAGTGAAGCTGCGGGCCTGGGATCTCAATGAAAGGAGTGGCCGTTGAGCCCTTCGTCAATGTCTGAGAATGATGCAGAAATACAACACGGGGTGAGAATTTCAAAAAATTCTCAGTAGAGCTCATGTATGGCGTTCTTCTGACGTCACATTCATTCTCAGTTGCCTTGGTTTTTATTTAATTATAAAAGCATGTGTTCAAACTAGGCTATCCGTTTTAATGAGTTTAAGGAAAAGTCTGATCCGAGGCAAGGTTCAGTTTTACTTTAGACGGCACAATAAACAAAATAGATACTAATAATGATGCATAAAATAATAAATAGAATAACTAAATAAACAGCAGTAAGCAAATATAATAGACAGCTGTAAACATCTTGACATAATTATTTCATGTAACCATGCAGTCATGTGATCATGCAGACTTAATCATGAACCTTTTTTCATAAGCATTTTCCATTACTGTTCATCATTTTTCCATCTCTTGGTCTCTTGGGAATTCTTGGCCATTTAGACTCCTGGATAATAGTCTACTTTTCAGGATCGAGCTCGTTCTTATACAAGAATGCCTGGTTTACTTTTCCCAACCTTCCCACCGATCTATTCCTCTTAACTTCTTATCCGGGGCTGGCCCAAGTAGCATGGAACTTTCATAGTAACATATTCCTTATTATAACATTCATAGCTTTCTTGAAAATGCACATGCATTAACATGTAATTCATAACTTATGCATGGATTCTACCAAAATTTCGGCAGCATAACGGAACATGTCTGCTTCCCCATGAATAGTGCCAGCACATCAGAACATCAATTTGTCACAAAAATCACAACATTACATACATATTTCAACATGGAACTCATAATGACAATAAGCTCACTAAGGCAAGGTTTCTGCCTCAACATAGTCAGCCAACCTGGTTCTTCTAAATCAAGCCATAATTTCTATTTAACTCATTTGGACCTCAATTTTGGGTATGTTGAAGTGTTATATGTCTAGTTTCTAACCTCTTTGGTCCCACCTAATTTTGATATTTATAACTCAAGATATTTAGGTTTTATCCCGACCTGCCCAGTGGCTAACCAGAATCAGGCAACTAAAAGTAAAAATTTACTAAAAATCGGAAACTGACTCAAATTTCACAAAATTGGACTCATATTAAAGCTAACAGGGTAAAGTTTCATTTACAAAAAGTTTTATTCCATTTGACTTAGTAGGGCTCGAGTTACAAGCCCCCAATTTTGACCATCCTAAACTGCCCTGTTCTGGCTCGGTTTGGACATAGGGCAAATTTCTTAGATCACTGTGAGCAACTGGGACCTTATCTGATTCTGAAATTTTTAGGAGACATTCTCCTATGTGTAAACTTTCTAAAAAAGTTAGTTTCACTCATTTTCAAGTAGTATAGGGCGAGTTCTACCTTGAACAACCCAGTCTACCCAGAATTAGAGTCAAAACCCTAGGTGGAAATTCAAAAATTCATATTTCTCTCAATTCTAATCCAAAAGCTTTATTGATATATCTATGGAAAGCCTAGATGTCTAGTTTCATATAAAAATGGTTCCACCCAATTTAATCGGCTATAGGCGGAGCCGTACACTCCGCCGTACGGATTGCTGAGGATTTTTGGTTCTCTAACCCATCAGCTCTTCCTATTTTCATTCTTTCTTGCTTCCAATTCTATTTCAATCACACAAATAGCCCAAAACCAATCACATAACACATCATAATCATTCATTTAACATATCAAAGATTGCAATAATAATCTAACCCCAGCCAACCAAGACCATAAATTGATGCAAGAATTAAACCTCTACCTTTGTTCCAAGTGATTTTGCTGGATTTTTGAAGGCTTGGATGAGCAAAGCTTGATTAGGCTTGATGTTGGCTAGAGTTATGTGTGTGAAGAAGAGAGGAAGAGAGCTGAAAAGGGAGGAGGAAGTGGCGCTGGAAAGTGGTCAGAATGGGTGAAGGAAAGGGCAGAAAATCTGATTGAAGGAGGGTATATATAGGTGGCTTCTTGGCTTGTGATTGGTTGGATTTGCAAGGCTGAAATTCAACCAAGCCTCCCCATGAGTTGTGGCCAAAAATGGCGCCACATTTGGGGCTAAGTGGCTGAGTTATCAGCCACTTAAGGTGGGGTAAAAGAATTGGAATTCTATTAGTTTCGGTTCTGACAGTTTAAAATATCGTAATTTTACTGATTTCCTTTAAATTGGTAAATTAGTTTTCTATAAAATTTGATAAAATCTTCTATACTCCTAACTTAATTCTCTCATATCTAAACTCAAGTAATTGCTAATCAATTGAGTCTAAATAATTGTTTAATCGAATTTTAATTATTCTCAATTATTCGATAAAACCGAATAATTAGGCGAAAAACGGTGGATGTTACAATAAGCCTTTTAGTATTTTCTGTTGAAGTTTCTTCTGCATTTTCCATTTTCTATAATTAATAGCATTTTTATAATTTTGAGCAAGTTTAGGGTTGTCCCATATCATTTGGCGCTTGGATACCTCTGTGGGTCAATTGGCTAAGATTTAGCTTTCTACGATTGAAATGCAAGTAAAAGTAAATATATCAATAGTTAAATAATGAAATACTAACGTGTAAGGTAGAAAGGAAAGCATGGAGGAGTGCTTTTAGGTTCTACATGTGTTGGATTTCGACATAGTAGATGTTTGACATGGAACATGGAATCCTAGAAAAATAAGGAAGAAGTGAATGGAAAGCTACAGTGCACCTACGTCGGAACTTGGAATCCTAGGAACAAAGGAGAGGTCAACGAAATCTTGGAACTCGAGACACCTTAGATTTTGAAGTAAATTTCTTTGAAATTATGGTATGAATCATTGTTCAAAGATTTTTCGGTTTATATGAGCTCGAAAGTCGGCTAGCCTAGAGTTGCAAGCTACTATGAGGTAGGGTCACATAAATCAGAACTTCCAAAAGATTGCAGACTTGCTTGAAGTAGCATTAAGGTCTAGCTATTAGGATGAATCTAAGTCGATACACTAGAAATGTTTTGAAGAACATAAGTTTAGAAATCAGATACCGAAGGTTGAACTCCAAGACGTCATAGCCGTGGTTTTCGTTTTCCGAGTAGGGGGAATAGCCCATAATCATTAAACTCGAATTTTTCCTAATTTTTACTATATGACAGTATTGTAATTTCAATGGCAATGTTACGCTACCCTATAGTTCTAAGTGTATGGATTTTCATGACATAGTGCTGCCTAAGAAATTCTCACACTGCCTATGTGGAAATAATTCAAAATTTCTACTATACTATATTAAGAAAAATAGGGATGTTACAAAATAGCTTTGGTGGGGACTAGCAAAAATACTATGAACCTTAAGTTAGAAGTAGAAATTTGTGAGTATAATTTAAATTGGAGACGGTACATACTTGACTCTATGGTGACTTTATATTTAAAAGGTGAAGCCCCCATATTTTTCTCAATGAGTAGGAGATGCTCTTGCTTTTTTCCTTCACAAATCTGAAGATTTTCCTAGCATGTGAGATCCTTGGTAGAGTCCAGATTCCATGTTGAGGATCTCAACTACCTAATTAACGTGGACAACTTCAAATATGCTCAGCAATGCTTGACTAAGCTTAGCTAGACTTAATCTTCTCGCTCTTGCTACAAGCACTTTAGAAACCAAGTTTAAGCTGGTTAGACATAGTGTCCACTCTTTAATCTCAATTTCAAATCCGAATCTTATTCAAACTTAGAAGAACCAACTGGCAAATATTTTCTCCAGAAACCTTGGATACATGATTTCAAACTTTGTTCCTAGAGCATCTCACTAAATGAACATGTGGTAAAAAAAATGAGGTGGCATAGCAGTCCTTTCAAAAAGAAAAAGTGTCAAAGTAGATTAAATTCTAAAATTAATCCAAAAATTATAAGTGTTAATAAAATAGTACTTGACATTAAAAAATTATCATTTAGTGCTTTTTTTATTTTTTTTTTTTTGTATTTCCTATTTTTAAAATTTTATGAAGGAAATAATTCATTTTTTCTTATTTCCTTTTTAAAATCCTAAAATCAAATAAACATAAAAAATGAAAATAAAAACTAAATAAACACTTTTGTTTTCTATTTTTACTAATTTTTTTTCATAAAATACAAACTAGTGGACCCTTAGTCTTTGATATTTTATCTGATTTGATCAATAAATTACATATTATCTGTACTAAAATGATAATTTTTGTTTTGGTAGGTCTAAAATGATAATTTAGGGTTAATTTTCGTCATTCAACTTAATAAAAAAATGATAATTTTCAAATCGGTTGATTTTAATGGACACTTTCGAGTGGTTGCATATAAACAAAATGTCATTTGTATGCAAGTTGATGCAAACCGAAATCGCTTGCTTGTCACAAGCACGGGTGACCCAACCCGAGAAACCAGAGCCACTGTGTCGTACCGCAGAAGAAATCCGTAAACGCCGTGAACGGCGGAGGGCAGCAGAGAATCACCGGCACTTCGACGCCGGCGGCAGCGGAGACTACAAAAGAGACCGACCGAGAGATGTCGCTGGTCGATTACGCTTCCTCTTCAGACGACGACGTTCCGGAACCTACTGAAGAAGAACGCAAAGAGGAGGAACCTCAACTTCCCCAAAACGATTCACCATCACCGCCACCTCCTCCTCCTCCTCCTCGCAACCAGTAATTTCCGTTCTTTGTGCTTCGTGTTGTAGAAAAATCCTTGTCGTGAAGGTGCTTGTGAATGGATTGCTTTACTTTGGTGCTTCTTTTTTTAAAGTTCAGCATTTGATTGATGGGTTAATAGCCCTTTTTAGGGTGGTTTTATATTTTCCACTGAGTTATAGTGATAATTTTTCTATATTGGCTCGCGTTTTGGTTAGCATTTCCATGTTTTAATAGCAGTTAGTTAGAGCATTAATTGTGATAGAAGACCTGTTAAGCAGATATATGTAAGAAGAGGGGAAAGGGGGACTGTGCTTAATGATTAACAGGCCAAATTGTAATAGCCAATAAGAGTGAAGTAGATAATGAGGCAGATGGTGCATGTGTAGTTTAGGAAGGAAAAGCTACTAGGGAAGTTAGAAAATGTACAAATAGGTAGAAAGGGGCAGTAGGAAGGTCAGTTACAGTGTTGGAAAAGTTTTAGGAAGGTTAGGGAGGAGCTCTAGAAAGTGTCCTCTCATCTTGTAGAATTTCAGATTCTTGAGTCACATTAACCAAGAATCCCTTGAATAAACTCAGTTTCTTGATTCTTTTCATCATATTCTGTCTACCTTCAAAATAAGTGCAATTTTGGGGTGTCACAAGTCGAGTATTTGAGCCATAAAGTTTCAGGGAAGGGAGTGGCTGCAGATCCTTAAAAGTTTGAAGCACTGTTGGAATGGCCAGTGCCTTAATGCTCTTAGAGGATTTCTTGGCCTCACTGGGTACTATTGCCGGTTTGTTAGAGGGGATGGAGTCATAGCAAAACCCATAGTAGATCTTACGAAGAAGGATGCTTTCATTTGGAATCCCTAAGCACAACCAGGCTTTGAGAATTTGAGGACGGCCATGACCACACTTCTAATTTTGGCTGTCCCTGACTTTTCTAAGGTGTTTGTGACTTTGTGTTGGAAATAGATGCTTCTAGCAAAGGAATTGGGGCTGTCTTCTTTTAGAAGTAGTGCCTAGCTTTCTTAAGCCAAGCTTTATCCCCCCTAGCACAAGCAAAGTCAGTCTATGAAAGAGAGCTAATGGAATTGTCTTGGCATAAAAACATGGAGACACTACTATTAGGCAGACATTTCATCATACGAACTGATCAAAAGAGTTTGAAATTTCTAACCGAGCTGATTAGTGGGTGAGGACTGAGGACCAATTTCGTTGGATCACTAAACTAGTAGGACTGGACTTTGAGATACAATACAAACTTGGTTTGGAGAATAAGGCAGCCAATGCTTTGTTGGGGCAAATGCCCTTTGCAGCCTTGTCAGTCCATCATGCAAACTTCTGGGATGAAGTTGATGAAGAGGTACAACAAGATGCGGCCTTACAGGGAATCATCCAGGATTTGTTGCAGGATGAATTTTCCTATCTG
This sequence comes from Pterocarpus santalinus, assembly GCA_031439595.1. Classification (NCBI taxonomy): domain Eukaryota; kingdom Viridiplantae; phylum Streptophyta; class Magnoliopsida; order Fabales; family Fabaceae; genus Pterocarpus; species Pterocarpus santalinus. The sequence goes on from CM062528.1 coordinate 17,381,545, forward strand.
GGTTATTCTTGGCATAAGGGAAGGCTGTATTTCAAAGGGAGAATTGTGTTGCCAAGTAATTATGCCACATTCTAGTCTTGTTAGCCAAATTTCATGATTCAGTTTTAGGGGTCACTCATGGATCAGGATTTTTCAAGACATATAAAAGGGTAGCTGGGGTAGTCTTTTGGAAAGGCATGAACAGAACTATTCAGGATTATGTAGCAGCTTGTGAAACTTGCCAAAAGAACAAGTATGGATCTCTAGCTCCAGGTGGGTTATTTCAGCCACCACTAGTGCCACTGTAGGCATGGAGTGAGTTATCTATGGATTTTATCACCAGGTAGCCAAAAGCAAAATGGAGCATGCTATTGTGGTTGTGGTAGATATGCTGACAACGTATGCTTATTCTCATGTTGTGGCTTTTGGGCACCCATTTATAGCAAAAGATGTGGCTGGGTGTCTTATCAAAGAGATAGTGCATTACATGGCTTCTCTATAGCCATTGTATCGGATCGAGGCCAGATTTTTTTAAGCCAATTCTGGTCAGAGCTATTCCACAAGGCAGGGACCAAACTTAAATACAGGACAACTTACCATCCACATATAGATGATCAAACTGAAGTGGTAAATAGATGTTGTGAGACTTATCCTCATTGCTTTTCAGGTGCTAAACCCAAGCAATGACCCTCTGGGCTTATACATTGTTTTCTAGCTTGGAATATGTGGACTTTTTTTTTTTGGGGGGGGGGGGCGGTTCACTTGGACATCTTTGAGTGACAGGTTCTCCCTGTAAATTTGGAGCTTTTCTTGCTGAATTGTTGTGCAAATTTTGTAGAAGGAAGAGGGATAAGGTAGCCTTGTGGCAATGTGTTTTGCAGAGAGGCCTTTGGTGTTACTTTGCAAAGTTATCAATATCGGATGGCGGCTCATGGCGGTAAGCCAAAAATCCGCCATAAAGTTATGGCGGATGACATGGCGGACTGAAAATATACAAGTATATATACAAAAAAAATCCAAAAAAAACTACTAAACATAATAAATAATCAAAACTAATAACATATATCAAGATGACAAGATGAAGAACAATAAAATTAGAAACATATGGCATATTTTGATTAATAAATTCAGCAAATGCATCACAAAATCAAATCCAAAGTAGAAAAGAGCCGAAATAGAGTAGAAAGAGCTGAAACAGAATTAAAAAAAAAAAAAAAGGAGTAACAGGTTTGGATTAAAGAGCTTAAAACAGAATAAAGAACCAAAAAAAGAGAGAGAGAGAGAGAGAGAGATAGAGAGGAAGCTAGAACATAATAGAAAAAATGGGGGAAGAAAACTGTTGAAACATAACCTGTGGAAAAATAAACTATTTTAGGAAAGATTTTATAGTACAGACAGATTGTATCTCTAGGATTAGGCTGATTTAATTGCTTTCCTTTGTCAGTTAGGACATCCCATAAATCATGGGATTTAGCATTTAATTTATTTCCTATTCTATTTTAGGTTTTCTTGTATATATATCACCCATTGATGTAGTATTCAATAAGGAATGAAATCCCTATTTTCTGACATGGTATCATAGCGGTTCTTTCTTGGGACCGCCTCTTACTCTCCTTTCTCCTGAAACCTGTACGTTTCTACCACATATCTGCCAGCCTTCATTGCTGGTTCCTTCCTGTTTAAAGTAGCTAGGCCTTAATTGCCTAGGGAGTGCAGCAAACAATGTCAGAGAGCAAAGATCAGCAGTCTAGAGAATTACAGAACATTCAAGCTGCATATAGACTGACCGAGAAAAACTACCTTAAATGGTCTCAACTTGTTAGCACCATATTCAAAGGAAAGGGGATGATTAGCCACATCAAAGGTGATGGGCCAAAGAAAGGAGACCCCAAATTCAAAGCATGGGACGAAGAAGACTCCAATATTATGGCGTGGTTGTGGAATTCTATGGTTCCTGAAATTACTGACACATGCATGTTCTTGAATACTGCCAAGGAAATCTGGGATGCAATGTTGCAAACCTATTCCAAGGCCAAGGATGCTTTCGGGTATACGAGGTCAAGGTGAAAAAAATGGCAGCAAAACAGGGAGACACGACAGTCACTGAGTATGCCAACCAATTGAAGTCCTTGTGGCAGGAACTTGATCATTACAGGGCAATAAAAACCAGATGTTCTGATGATGCAGCGATAAAAGAATTCATCGAGCAGGATAGAGTCTATGACTTTCTTGTTGGACTCAACCCAGAATTCGATCTAGTGAGATTACAAATTCTTGGCAAGGCAAAGGTCCCAGATTTTAATGAAGTTGTAGCCATAGTTCCGAGTGAAGAGAGTAGGAGGGAGTTGATGCTTGAACCAAAAATTGGTGAGAGTTCTGCCATGGTGGCTGGTGGCAAATGAAATACTGAAAAAGGACTAGGGTTTGAACAAGGAATATCTGGTCAGTCCAAAAAACAAAATCGTGACAACTTATGGTGCACTTACTGTAATAAGCCATGCCATACTCGTGAACAGTGCTGGAAGCTTAATGGAAAACCACCAAGGCGAGAATGGGGTCAACGAGGAGAACAGTCAAGGAACGACAAAGAAGGCCCATGTTCTTTGCAGTATCACAAGGAGAAACATCATCACAAGAACTAGGCAGCCGCAACCAAGAAGAGATTGAAAGGGTGAGATCACTCATTAACAGCCTTGAGAAACCTTCAGGAACTTGTTCCTTGGCCTATTCAGGTAAGTTTCCTTTTTCAATTGGACTAAGTGCCTCGGGTACAAGCTTTGCCAATTCCTGGATCATAGACTCAAGAGCTACTGATCATATGACCCACATATGCAATAATTTTTTAACCTATTCTCCTTGTTCAAGCAGTAAAAAAATAGCCACTGCTGATGGTTCTTTGGCTACTGTTGTAGGCATAGGAGATGTAAAAATAAGTCGATTAATGACCTTAAAAAATGTTCTTCATGTCCCTAAGCTATCCACAAACCTTATCTCTATTCACAAACTCACTCAAGACCTATATTATGCTGTGATTTTTCAAAACAATTACTGTATTTTTCAGGACAAGGATTCGGGGAGGATGATTGGACGTGCTAGGGAAAAGGATGGTCTCTACTACTTTGAAACACTAAGCCAGAGCAGCCTTCCCTATTCCCTTAGCTCCTTTAGTTCAGAACAACCTTCTCTTTCCAACATTAAAGAGAAGATTTGGCTCCAGCACAACAGGCTTGGACATCCATCTTTTAGAATTATTAAAATCCTTTTTCCTTCCTTGTTTAAAGGTCTAAGTGTTGAAGATTTCCATTGTGAAGTGTGTGAGCTTGCAAAACACAAGCGTTTACCTTTTCCCATTAATAATAAAAGCAGTTATGTTCCTTTTTATCTCATTCATAGTGACATTTGGGGTCCATCTACCATTCCTAATGTTTCTGGGGCAAGGTGGTTTGTTTCCTTCATTGATGACTGCACTGCAGTTACTTGGATTTTTACTCAAACACAAATCGATCTTAGTAATCTTGTCCTTCGATTTCTGTTCTATGATAAAAAATCAGTTTGGGGTTAGTGTCAAGAAATTTAGATCAGATAATGCAAGAGATTATTTCAATCAAACCCTTAACTCTTTTTTCCAAAAAGAGGGAATTCTATATGAATCATCTTGTGTCAATACTCCACAACAAAACGGAGTGGCAGAAAGGAAAAATGGTGACCTTCTTGAAAAAACCCGAGCCCTTCTATTTCTGAAAAATGTTCCCAAGTCCTTTTGGGGGGAAGCTATCCTCACTGCCACCCATATCATAAATCGTTTGCCCACCCGAGTTTTGGGATTCAAGAGCCCAATGGACATACTCTCCACTTTCTACCCTGACCTACACACTTCCAACAATCTTGTCCCCAGGATTTTTGGGTGTGTCTCATTTATTCATATCCACAATCAAAACAGGGGGAAACTTGATCCTAGGGCCCTAAAATGTGTTTTTGTGGGGTATTCTACAACTCAAAAAGGGTATAAGTGCTATCATCCACCATCAAAAAAATTCTTTGTCTCAATGGATGTCACATTCCATGAGCAGGAGTCTTACTTCACTAAACCTTATCTTTAGGGGGAGAATTCAAGGGAAGATAAGGAGAATTTTCTGCTGGATTTGAGCTTATCACCACTGCCTAAACCTGCTACTGAACTTGAACCTATCCATACCCCAAAAAATTCTGAACCTGAACCTACACCTGAAAACACTTCTGAACCTGCTCTTCCCAGACCTGAACCTATGCCTGAACCCACTTCTGAACTTGAAAACACTTACAAACTTGGGCTCCAAAATCCACAAACTGACCCCATCCTAAAGAATCTGAGATTTGGCAAAGGCAAGGTGTTCACAAGGAAGAAGATGGCCATCCCAGAACCTGTACAAGTCCAAGAATCCAACTCAGAGTCTTTGAATGAGGTAATAATTTCCAACTCTTCATTGCTAGATGAAACTGATATTCATGTGGATAGTGATGACCAAAACCTACCCATAGCCCTTAGAAAAGGAACAAGAGAGTGCACTAAAAGACTAGTATACCCTCTTGCAAACTTTATGTCCTTTAATAAGTTCTCACCATCACATAGAAGCTTTCTAGTCAACCTAAACACTATTACCATCCCTACAACCCTATCTGAGGCTTTGTCCAATGAAAAGTGGAAACAAGCTATGAATGAGGAAATGGAGGCATTGGAAAAGAACAAAACATGGGAGTTAGTGAACCTGCCAGTAGGGAAGAAACCTGTGGGGTGTAAATGGGTGTATACAATGAAGTATAAAGTAGATGGGTCAATAGAAAGATACAAGGCAAGGTTAGTAGCCAAGGGCTATACGCAAACTTATGGAATTGACTACTTAGAGACCTTTGCTCCAGTTGCAAAAATGAATACAGTCAGAGTTTTATTGGCATTGGCAGCGAATTATGATTGGGACATACAACAGTTTGATGTAAAAAATGCATTCTTGCATGGAGACCTAGAGGAAGAAATCTACATGGAGGTTCCACCAAGCTATGGGAAGAATTTGAATGCCAACATTGTGTGTAAATTGAAGAAGGCCTTGTATGGTCTTAAACAATCGCCACGGGCGTGGTTTGGAAGATTTGCAAGAGCTATGTTGGCTATGGGATATAGACAAAGCCAAGGGGACCACACACTATTTATTAAACACTCCTCTTCAGGGGGAGTAACAACACTCTTGGTGTATGTGGATGACATAATAGTGACAGGAGATGATGACATGGGGAAACAAATTCTAAGTCAGAATTTGGCTAAGGAATTTGAGATCAAATCACTAGGAAGGCTAAAGTACTTCCTTGGAATTGAGGTTGCCCACTCTAGACAAGGTATTCTTATCTCCCAGCAAAAATATGTTATAGATTTACTAAAAGAAACAGGTAAAATAGCCTGCAAACCAGTAAGCACTCCCATGGACCCAAATGTGAAACTTGGAACAGCAGAAGAAGATACTGCAGTGGACAAAGAAATGTTTCAATGTCTGGTGGGAAAGTTAATTTATTTATCTCACACACGACCAGATATTGCATATGCAGTGAGTGTAATCAGCCAGTTCATGCATAGCTCAAAAGAAGTCCACCTTCAAGCAGCCTATCGGGTACTTCAATACCTCAAGGGAACACCAGGAAAAGGTATTCTGTTTAAGAGAAATGGAGGTTTAATACTTGAGGCATATACGGATGCTGACTATGCTGGATCACTGATTGATAGAAGATCAACCTCTAGGTATTGTACCTTCCTTGGCGGGAATCTTGTGACATGGAGAAGGAAAAAACAGAATGTGGTGGCACGATCTAGTGCAGAGGCGGAATTTCGAGCTATGGCACAAGGTGTGTGTGAACTACTTTGGTTAAAGATCATTCTTGAGGATTTGCAGATCAAGTGGGATGGACCTATGAGACTCTATTGTGACAACAAGTCTGCAATTAGCATAGCCCATAACCCTGTACAACATGACAGAACAAAGTACATAGAGGTTGACAGACATTTTATCAAAGAGAAGCTGGAAAGTGGACTCATTTGCACGCCGTATGTAACTACACAGGGTCAACTTGCTGACATACTCACCAAAGGGCTGAGTAGTATACTATTCCATAATATTGTATCCAAGCTGGGAATGGAGAATGCCTATTCACCAACTTGAGGGGGAGTGTGGAAAAATAAACTATTTTAGGAAAGATTTTATAGCATAGACAGATTGTATCTCTAGGATTAGGCTGATTTAATTACTTTCCTTTGTCAGTTAGGACATCCCACAAATCATGGGATTTAGCATTTAATTTATTTCCTATTCTATTTTAGGTTTTCTTGTATATATATCACCCATTGATGTAGTATTCAATAAGGAATGAAATCCCTATTTTCTGACATAACCAAAATGTCCGCCGGGGGGGGGGGAGGAAGAGATCAAAACAAGTTAAAAAAAGAAGAAATGGAAGGAGCAAAAGGAAGAAGACAACATATCAGAAGAAGAAGAAGAAGAACAGAAGAAGCAGAAACAGTAACCTTGACAGCTTGACTTCGGTGGTGTGGTGAAGCCGCTGCAGCTGGTGGTGTTGTCGTCGGAATGAGGCCACCGCCGTAATGGGGGAAGCAGCAAAGAAGATGAGAGAGAGCAGAGTGAAGAGCGAATAAGATGAGAGAGGAAAGTGAAAGGAGGGACTGCAAGGCAATAGGGTTTTCTTTTCAACCCAAAATTCCCATACTGTCCTCTATGCTTTAAAAAAAAAGGGACGCAGCCGATATTTCCGCCATGGCCGCCATGAAATGCCATGGCACCATGAATATATCGGCCGCCATGCAAAACCACATCATGGCGCTCAGGCAAAAATCCGCCACGCCATGGCGGGATGGCGCTGCCATGGCCACCATTTAACAACACTGTTACTTGGTTGGAGTTTACCTAGAATTCACCGTGGTTTATGCTTTTTTAGTATATCCAAGATAGAATTTTCTCAGAAGCTCACTTATGCTGTTCTGTTGTGGTCTCTTCAAGTGTCTGTCTTTGGTGGATATTCAGAGATTGGAGAGCCCTCTTCTGTTCATATATTTATGTTTTTATTTTTTCTACACCTTTTTTTTTTTTTCTCATTCTTTTGCTCAAATGTTATATGATGATTTCCTTTGGGTAAAATTACCAAAAAGGAAGGTTTGGTTAAAAAACAAAAAAGGCATTTCAAGTTTAGGATTATTTTACCACTTAAGTGGTAATTAAGTCAATAATTGGTTGCCTATTAACCACATTTTCTACATGTTTAGGCAGTTGAATGGCTAGGTGCTTCTAAACTCGAAATGTTTTCCAAGATTTCCCATTTTTAAAGAAATTGTTTTGGTTTCTTATTCTTACCCATGCGTCTCTTATAATTAAAACTGAATTCTCTTATTGTAAAACTATAGTGGAATACTCTTTCGTGATAAATATGTAAGATGTATTTTAAACACAGGGTCGTCATACAAAGTGTCAACTCAACATTGTAGTAACAATTCACCTTTCTTGATGAACATTGTTCTCTGGTCTCATTAATTATGCATTTTCAACTTGTAGGACTAAATCTGGATCTTCATCTGACCAGCAACCAGAGAAAAAACCACATTCATCTCTGCCTTCAGTGGATAAACTGCCTGATGCTTCACTTCTTTTGAATTCACCTGCTGTCTCATCTAATCTGATGAATACTAGCGACCACTCCTCTCGAGTTGCAGCAGCTCTAGCTGAAAATGCTTCACGTAAGAGAGACTCTAATGGAATGGCCTCCTCTTCTGTTCGTAGTAAAGTTCCCAGAGGAAACCTGCCTAATACAAGGAATATTCCAGATACTTCTGGTAGTATGCTAGTTCCACCTCAGATTAGTGGAAGGTTAGCACTTAGCAGTGATGCGTTGACAGATAACTTTCTGCTTATTGATTTATTTGTGCCTTTGTTGCTGACTCTTTTTTAAAGTTAAGCTTTGTTTATCTTTTTAAATCTTATCTCAATGATTAGTGGATCCTGAATTGATGAAGCGTGGCATTGGTTGATTTTTAGGCTGAAATTATGAACCTAGATTGAAGTTGAGATGTGCTTTTCACTGTTGTTTGTTTATAATTTCGATATTTGTTTCATGAATGTGTTGCTGGTTTCCACTTCTCCTATTGTTTAGTATACTTTGTTATTTTAGTTTTTTTCTAGGAGTACAAGGAGATTTTATGCTGGTCCTTTAATCTAATAGAAGTGGGAACCCTGCTTTAGTGAAGAAAAAGAAAAGGAAAAGAAAATAATGTTGGAATGTACATCAGCTCAATGGAACTCCCCAATCCTCTTGCATATCAAAGATAGAAATTGATAAGAACCTTAGGAGAATCTGTTAGGATCTTGTTAGTTAGTTAGGGGGTTATTGGCTATAAATATAGGGAAAAGGGGATTAGTTAGTGTCTTTGGCAATTTGTCAGTGAGTCTTGGGAGAGTTGAGAGGTCTCTCAAATATCCTCTCTATGTTAAAATTCTTCAATAAAGAATAGTTCTTGGTACTTCTAATTACCAGCGCTAACACTAGTATCAGAGCCCTAACCAATCCAGGGAAGGGCTTTCCATGGTAGCAACCAAAGCAATGGAGGCAATTCTAGTGTCTGATGGGAAAAAATGCATGGGCTTGGGAATGGGATGTGTGGGGTCTTTTCCTTGAGCGCAAGAAACTTGGGCATGAGTCATCGGAAGCACACAGTTTAGAAGATGTGGGAGTGGCATTGAGAGGGCAACATTACTAGTGGGACGTGTTTTGGAAGATAGATAACCCAACCGGGAAATGGTGGGAATTTCTTAGGGCATTTGTTGACAAGGAGGAAGAAGAAGAGATTGGGGAGAAATCTCGAATTCTTGTGTTTGACAGTGGTGATGTAGGTTCTTGGCTATGGCAGGTATGGGATCACTAACTTTTGCATGGGACACCAGAGGCACAAAGATTCCAGGAGGTGGAAGCTGCCCTTGGAGGAAGCCATCTTGTTTTGTTCTAGTGGTGGAAGGCACACAACCCAGATGTGTGGTGGGCGGAGTTTGTGACGGCCATGCACCAACGGTTTCCACTAGAGCCCAAGACCTATTATGGGGAAAAGAACGATGACGGCCCGATTGAAGATCCACTTCTAGTAGAAGGTGCGTTGGCAAATCTGGAGAAGACAGAGACGGAAGATGGGAGCGGTGGCAATGGTGATAGGTTCTGTTAGGAACCTGGTCATTGGAGAGCCGAAGAAGAGTAGTAGAAATTCTGGTATATTAATGGAACTCAAACTGATATCAGTGTGATACCAGTCTAAAGATAGGAATAACAAAGTAAAAGATACATTGAGTATTTGAGAGACCCAGCACTCTCCCAAAGCCAATGGCCTTCTAATCCAATTTTTGCCTAACCTCTCATTTCTTCCCTCCCCTCTATATATTATTTCCCTCACCTTATAACAGCATCACATGGTATCTCCCTCCCCCACTATCTCCTGCTGACTCAACAGGTAGTTGCACAAGACTGAGCCCCTCCTTCTCTCTCCTCTCACATACTTAGCAATTACCACTAAGGACCCTTTATAATCTTGGGTACCTAACAAGTTTGAAGATGAATCGTCAAAGCAAGAGGGTGCTCTACGTAAAAGAGGAGTTACAGGCTCTGAAGGAGGTGGGGACGAGCCACTCGTAGGCAATATTGACGACGTCAGTGGTGATAGCAGCCTTTGCGAAGGGAAGGTGTGGATGGTAGAGGTTGTCATTCCACAAATGGCGACCAGTGGTATGTCTTCAACGGCCGAGATGCCAGCTGAGATCGCACCACCACCACGACTTGACGTCAAGAACAATGTCAATAGGAAGGAGGAAGAAGAGGCGGGGTCTGTCAGCAAAGACCCAAAAGCCATTGCGCTAGTGGCAGGGGTGGCGACAAAGAAACGAAAAGCTGCAACGATGCTCTTGAAGAAGAGCCGCACCACCCTTGGCAAGAAAAAGAAGGAGACGACAACGGAGGGGACAGCGGGGCAACCGTCATAGTGGGTTCGTGTGTGGCGGCCACGTTCCATGAGTGGTGGGCAGTAGGATGTCGTGGGTTGAGACACAAGTGGAGAAGGCAGCTAGTAGTGTGTCTTCAACAATTGTGATAGTAGAGAGGGCGGCCAGCACGACAACTACGATGATAATGCAAGCGGAGAAAGCAGCTGGCAGGATATCTTCGACAGGACCCATGTCCAGACAGCGGTGACAACACTCCCTTTGGGCGACCCTATCGAATAGAAGGAGAAGCAAATTAGGGCAATTTTGGAATTAGGGGTGGGAAGCTCATTTGCTACCCTAGTGGGTCAGGCCCATATGAGAAGGGAAGAGGACTAGAAGTCTGACACAAGGGGCTCTCTTGTCTTCTTAATGGGCCAAGTTCATTTTAGTGGCTGCAAAAATCACTTGCTCCAGTTAGTGGGCCAAGCCCAATTCTTGTTTGAAGCAATGTCCATAGCACCAGCAACTATCAGATTACTTCCAAGCATCACTTCATCCTTAGTTTCCAAGCTGTGGGACCCTAGTGGCAATTAGATATGAATATCTAGTAATAAGTCCTTGTACCCTCACCTTGAGGATAAGGTGGATCTTTTGTTTTTTTGTTTTTTTTTTTTTTTTTTGGGGGGGGGGGGGGGAGGGGAGTAGTGTTAGGATCCTGTTAGTTACAATTAGTTAGTTAGGGGGTTATTGGCTATAAATAAAGGGAAAAGGGGATTAGTTAGTGTCTTTGATCATTTGTTAGTGAGTCTTGGGAGAGTTGAGAGGACTCTAGAATTTCCTCTCTATCTTGTAATTCTTGAATAAATGCTAGTTTCTGATTAGAAATGGTAATTAGAAGTACCAAGAACTATTTTGTATTAAAGAATTACGAGACAAATGATATTCGAGAGACCTCTTAATTCTCCTAAGACTCGCTCACAAATGCCAAGGACACCTAACTAATCCCTTATTCTCTCTATTTATAGCCAATTAACTCCCTAACTAATTTGGTATCCTAACAGAATCTTATCCATAGTACTCAATCGTGGAGCGATCGCGCCCTATAGTGGCGTCGCGTCACTAAACACAAGGCCTACGCTACTATGCTTCTGGAGCAGAGCATTTTTTGGTCGCAGTTGTTCGTGGCTGCTATCTTGTCCCTGATGTGAAAACCCCTTTCCGCCACTCTTATCCCTACCCTTCTTCTGTCATTTGCCACTGTGCTTCTTTTCCAGCTTTGACGACCCAGCATTTAGCAACAGCGACCACAACCACGGCCAGCAGGTGTGGTGCTTGCCTGAGACTTGAGACCTGTCAAATCTCGTCTCTTCCTCTAGCTTTATGTTTTTCTTGTCTTTTTCCCATCAGACTAGCACTTGTTGTCTGTGTTTTCCTTTGCTTTTTTCCCACTTCTAGCCCATCTCGTTATCTATGACCTATGGATTTGAATGTTTTAATAGTCTTATTAGTCTTAAGTTTAATTAAAATTTAGTATGCTATACATAATTTCTTATTTAAGAACATATATATATATATATATATATATATATGATAGTCATTTATATTTATTAAAATTAAAATAGCGGTCCTCCCGCCACCCACTATCTTGCTATAGCGTTTTTGGTGACTGCCGCTCCGCGCCACTATTCGTGATTTATTATTGTCTTATCACAAAAGCTAGGTATTGTGATTGGGGAGCCCAAGGCCTTATAAACTCCCCATCGGAATCCCATACTTCTAATGTGGGACTCAAGTCACATACCTAGCAATTGAATCCTAACATCCCATCATACTCTGCAGCCCTGGCACCCACGAGGGCTAGCTATGTACTAGCCCCTTCGACTAGTCCCAAGCGAACATTGCATTGCCGACATCGCCACCCATGCCGCTTGATTGCAGCTGAGAAGCATGGTGGAAGTCTCTGATACTAATTGATAAGAACCTTAGGAAAACCACATTACAAAAGCTAGCTATTGTGATTGGAAAGCCCAAACCCATTGGAATCTGATACTTCTGATGTGGGACTCAAGTTCCATACCTTGTAATTGGATCCTAACATCCCACTATACTCTGTAGCCCTAGCGCCCACGCAAGCTGGCTATGCATTATTCCCTTTAACTAGTCCCAGGCAAACACTGCAATGCCGGTGATGATAGGACCCCAAGAGTGAAACCGGCAATAATACTTGTGTATGTGAGGAGAATTAATAGCAAGGGGCCAAATAACATTGAGTTGGGAGAGGGAAGGGAGGAATCAGGTGTGGGACCCTTGGAAGCATGTAAACAACTAGGTGAGCTGGCAAGGAGAGAGAGGATTGGAAAGAGAAAATTCTGATTCTGTTGTGGGGTATTCTCAGGTCAGTGAGGTAAGAAAGGAGGCATTTTGCTGGTTTAGCTTGGGAGGGTGCTGAGTCCCTACACTACTCAGCTCTATCTTTTCGTTCATTACATTACATTTTCTGTATTTCCCTTATACCGTAGATCAATCTTCATTGGATTGACTCTACCTTACATCAATATACAAGCATTTCTTTCTGTATTTGTTAGCTCTTCTTTCATTTCTTATCAGAAACCCCCTTGAAAAAAGAATGACTCAAATCCAAAATGAAGGGAGAAAAACTATCGTATCTAAAAGGATGTGTTAGACCCGCAGGTACGATAACGACAGGATGGGAATATTGAAATGTTCATGTTAGCGTGAGGTTGTGGCAGTGGGTATTCAGTTAGAAGAGTGAGGTGTGAATTCGGCTAGAAGGAAAAGAGGGCAGGCACCCAGTCATTCAATGAAGAAACTGGGGCCTTTGGGCAGAGGGGACCAGACCTTTGAAGTTATCCAGTATCTCTGTATTTTCTATGTCTGTTTTCTTCTTCTATAGTTAAACAGATCCATTTTACAAAGAGTTTTCAAATAATTTATGTTCTATTTCTGGGTTCCTAATAAATTGATATCAGAGCTCCTGATCTAGGGAGCCCTGTACTAAAAGAATGGAGGGCAGTATGGAGCAAATTGAGAAGCTGCTAAATAATTTGGAGATGCAAGTTTTCAGTCATCAGAAGAAATTGGAAATTCCTATGTTGGATGGCGATAATGCCTATGATTTGTTACTCAATGTCAAACAAAACTTTAATGCAAAAGGAACACTAGAGGTGCACAAGTGAGCTGAGTTGTGACTACTCTGAGAGCTTGTGCTGTCATCTAGAGGTTGTGACTGTTCTGAGAGGTTGTGCTGTCACGTGGTACCACTGCTGGGAGTGGTACAACCAAAGTGCAACACAGTGGCAATTCATGAAGACTCTGATCAAATGTTTCCAACCGGAGTTTGATCTGGATCAACCAGTTTGGGTCCAGTATAAGGAAGAACATGAGGAGTCAATGATGTTCAGAAATCCAAAGACCATTCTCAGATGGGAGCTGACCATGACTGTCAAAAACCAAGAGCAATCTGTTCTTAACACCCCCATTCAAGGCACAGAAACACCCTTGGGCTTTGCGATTGAGTAGCTAGAACCACATAAGAAGGAAAAAAGGTACTCCACAGTGAAACAGATGACAATCAACAACCCCTGCGTTGCCCAATGGTCGAACAAGGCCAGAAGTGTCCTATGATGACCACGAAACCCTGGGTGTTGAGAAGTCTTGTCAGCCCACTGCCACCGCCAGAATTGCTGGACCCATATTTGCTTACGGAGGCAGATAGGTCATCAGTAGTGACTGAGTTCAGGATTTTACGCATGCCAACCATAATCAGCGGTTCTGTATCCTTGCATGACGGATGTTGGGACAGTTACAGGAGAAGTGCAGGTAGAGATGGCTGTTGCACAACAATCTCACACCAGAAGCTGCACAAAAGAGGAGGAAGGATGAGGGGAAGAATTGGACTTGCAGAAATTGGGTCAAAATCTTGATGCAGTGGGCCAAGCCCAACTGAATGATGAAAAATACAATGGTCTTAAATGTCAAGGCAGAAGAAAACTTGCAGAGGCTGAGCTCCATTTCTGACATAATGGACCAGGCCTAGTTAAGGGAGACCAGGATTTTTGGGCAAGGAATTTAGTTCAAAGAAGTGAGCTCATGCATGAACCAACCTTTTAAAAATTTTATCAGCATGGCTCAAGCTCTTGGGACTTCTCCTGATCTCTATTCTCACAGGTTTGAGGCTAACATTGCATCTTCAATTGTTTTCAGACTGGGCAGAAGCTTATGTTTCATGGCATGGAGTGTTGATAGACCCACAGGTGCAATAAGGAAGGGATGGTGATAGAGACCCAACCCCATGATCCGGCCCAATAAGCCCAAATACCTTGTGTATGCAAGGAAGAAGGGAATTGGACCTGGGGTAGCTACAGCAAAGAGAGGAATGTGACAAAAGTGTGGTTTGTTAGTAGTGAAGTCTGTTATTTGCTAACTAGGAGATAGAGAGTGTGTGAATGAGTTGATTCTCTCAGATTTGAGGGGTATATCTATTTGAGGGAGGGAGGGGATCATTTTATGCAAATTCAGAGTGTGGCTTAGGAGTGTTAAGGGTCCCTATATACCCGGGCTTGGTTTTTTGACATTTTCCTTTGTAATTTCTGCATTTCATACCTGTTTTTCGCATTGTTATAGCTTCTGAAACGGATTTTCCCCACTGGATTATCAGTTTCTGACTTAATTTAATATACAGAGGTTATTTCATTCTTGTATTCATTTGGTACCAGTTGTAACAGATGGGAATATTGAGAATGCTCGTGTTACTGGGCTGCAGCATTTCAAGATGCTGATGTGGTAGTGAGAGGATGTAAGAAACTGGTATCAGTGAATATACAAATGTAGAAGAATGTTACTGAATGTTGAGGAATAGAACCAATACCACTGTAGTGTCTACCTCTCCTTCGATGGTGTATTATTCACAACTGAAAGGTAAATGTTTACAAGGCTCACTCGGTATTCGAGAGACCTAGTTCTCTCCCAAGAGTCTATTCCAACAATCTGAGATGCCACCCTCAGCATTTCTCCCACACCGTATATTGCTCTCACCCTCCTTCCCATAACAGAATCAACAATTCTCTCTCACTCCGCTAACTTCTCCTAGCTGGCAAAGTTAGTTACAAAACCCTTTGCTCACTCCCTCATCACATGCCCAGCTACATCGCTATTTACCTTTCGATTTCTTCTGACATAGGGTGTTACATTTTTACCAGGGGTAAGGTTACTATTAATTCCAGCATCATCAGGGGTCCTAAAAACATCCCCTTTCAAAATCCACCTTGTCCTCAATGTGGAAAGAAGGGAATAACTTCTGAATATCTTAAGCTGCCTTCCAAGTATTCTCAAAGTCAGGAAGCTCTTGCCACTTAATCAGCACCTCCCATCTTCCAACTACTGAGACACGAGTCGCCTTCACCTGCTCTAGCTGCACCTGAATTCCCACTCTGCTGTCAAAGCTGCTGGCAGAGGCTGAACTGCCACCTTTGGGGATGCACATTTCTTCAAGAGAGATACATGAAAGACTGGATGGATTTGGGAATGGGTGGGAAGCAGTAACTTGTACGCTACAGGCCCAATCTTCTCAATAACCTCATGTGGACCATAGTAACGAGGACTTAGTTTCTGGTTGATCCACTTAAGCAAGCTCTTAAGTCTGTATGGTTGCAACTTTAAGTACACACGATCACTCACCTCATATTCTACCTCCCTTCTCTTTCGATCAGCATACACCTTCATTCTATTTTGAGCCCTTTCTAGTTGGAATTTCAACTCATCCAACATGTTATTCCTTTCTTCCATCAACCCCTGGACATCCTCCACTATGGACTCTCTCCCACCCCACAGCAGATTGGGAAGCTCTCTCCCATATAGGGCCTTGAAGGGAGTCGTCCAGATAGCGCCATTATACTTCATGTTGTATCAGTATTCAGCCCAAGTGAGCCACTTAGGCCATTGTTTGGGTTTTGAACCTATGAAACACCTAAGGTATGTCTCTAGGCACCTGTTGACAACCTCACTTTGGCGATCCGTCTTTGGATGGTATGCTGAACTATATCTTAGCTTAGTTCCTGCCATTCTAAACAACCCCGTCCAGAAATTGGTCATAAACACCCGATCTCTATCCGACACAATAATGCTTGGAAAGCCATGGAGTTGCACCACCTCTTTGACAAAAATTGCGGCAACCTCTTTTGCTGTGTATGGATGAGCTAATGGGGCAAAATGGGCGTATTTCGTCATTCTATTGACCACAACCATTATTGAGTCTATTCCCATCACCTTTGGTAATCCCCCAATGAAGTCCATTGCCACCTCAGACCAAATATTAGTTGGTATTGGAAGCGGTTGCAATAATCCAGCAGGTAAGAGAGTTTGATGTTTATTCTGCTGACACACATCACAGTCTTTGATATACTGTTGTATCCTCCCTTCCATTCCTTCCCAATATAACAGCCTTGAGATTCGCTTATACGTTCAGGAAAAACCAGAATGCGCTACTGTACCAGAGTTGTGAAATTCCTGCAGTATTAAAGGAATTTTGCTAAATCCTTGGCTATTACCAATCGACCCTTATAATATAACCTCCCCTTCTTTAATTCAAACCCTGGGTGAGTATCAATACCCTGTAACAGGTCCTGAATAATGCCTCGCAGTCTTGCATCTTCTTGTATTTCTTCTTCTAAGTCTGAGCATTCAGTGAAGGGAACAGCTGATATGGCTGAATACTGCAACTTCGTAGAGAGAGCATCAGCCACACGATTTTCATTCCCAGCCTTGTACTTAATGTCAAAGTCAAACTCAAGTAATTTTGTCATCCACTTTTGCTGGTCCTCCCCCACAATCCTCTAGTCCACTAAATACTTTAAACTCCTCTGATCTGTGTGCACGATAAAATTCTGCCCGAGGTAATGCCTCCATTTTTGCATAGCCAACACTATGGCCATTAGTTCCCTCTCATAAACCGATTTATTCTGTGGGCCCTTTCAGATAACACTTGGCTCGTATAAGCAATGGGTCGCCCTTCTTGCATCAACACAACCCCAATTCCTCTTCCTGATGCATCCGTCTCAATCACAAACATCTTGGAAAGAGAGGGAATAGCCAAGATAGGTAGAGAAATCATGGCTTCCTTCAACTTTTCGAGAGCCAATTGAGCCTCATGACTCCACTTAAAGCTATCTTTCTTCAGCAATTAGGTTAAAGGCCATGCAACCTTCCCATAATTCTCCGCGAATCTTCGATAATAGCCTGTCAATCCTAAGAATCCCCTTAGACTCCTCAAATCAGTGGGTGCTGGCCAATCCAGTATATCCTTAATCTTATTGGGGTGAACTGCTACCCCCTCTCCAGAAATGATATGCCCTAGGTATTCTAGTTGTGGCTGCTCAAAACAACATTTCTTTCTATTAACATACAACTTGTGGGCTCTCAAAACTCCAAAATCTGATGGAGGTGGGTACCATGAAGCTCTCGGGTAGGGCTGTAAATGAGAATGTCATAAAAAAAGACAAGGACAAACTTTCTTAAAAAAGGCTTCAAAACTTCATTCATGAGGGCTTGGAAGGTTGAGGGGATATTAGTGAGCCCAAATGGCATAATTAGGAACTCATAATGCCCCTCATGTATTCAAAAAGCTGTTTTAGGAATGTCTTCTGGTTTCATCCTAATTTAATGATAGCTAGACTTCAAGTCCAACGTAGAAAAGACCCTAGCATCTCCTAATTCATCAAGTAACTCATCAATAACAGGGATGGGAAATTTATCAGGGATAGTGATCTGATTTAAGACCCTATAATCCATGCAAAAATGCCACCCCCATTCTTCTTCTTCACTAGAATTACAGGACTAGAAAATGGGCTAATGTTGGGCCTTATAATTCCTGATTGTAACATCTCTTCTATAATTTTCTCAATCTCATTTTTCTGGTAGTGGGGATACCTGTAGGGTCGAATATGAGGAATTTGGGCTTCCTCCATCAACACGATTGCATGATGTTGCTCCTTGGTTGGTGGCAAACCTATAGGGAGTTGAAAAATGTCTGCAAACTCCTCTAACAGCCCTTGTACCTCTGTTGTTAACTCAGAATCTGCCCCCATGTCAGTCTCAACAGGCAGAGGGGTCACTAAATACCCTTCACCATTGGCCCTCAAAGCCTTCAAGGTCATTTTCCATGAAGACCTGGTTTGGCACAGAGTAGGATCACCCCTCAGAATCTGGTCGGAACCATTCTTCCTCCACTCAAGTGTCATGTTTTGATAGTCCCCTTGGCATTTCCCCAAAGACTCTAACCAATAAGCTGGTAGCACTACTTCCGATCTGCCCAACTCCAAAACAAAGAAGTGTTGTGTAATGTGCACTCCTTGCACCTGCAACTCGAACCCCTTCTTCAATAGCCACATTACCTACTTCTACCTTAAATCCCTTCACCCTCTCAACTGGAAATTGCAACTTGTCTACAATATGAGCGAATATGAAATTGGTTGTGGCTCCAGAATCAATCAACACTACCATTGGCTCACCCTTAATCTCACCCCACACCTTCAGGGACTTATTGGAAGTTAATCCCCAAAAGTTGTTTAATGAGAGTTGTCACTCCCTCAACTCCAACTCTCCTCCTTCTTCAGCCATCTTCGGGACCTCGTTCCCTTCCCCCTTCATAACACCTTCTTCCAACACCAAAAACTGAAAATGATAGAGTTGGCACACGTGCTCAGGGTTCCATTTTTCCCCACAATGAAAACAGAGGCCTCTCCTCTGTCTCTCTTGTAACTCCTCATGTGACAACTTTCTCATGCCACTAGCCCGTATCTCTTGTTGCCCCCCAACATCTCTTTTTGGTGCACCTCCTTCGAAGCCTCCAGGACTGTGTCTAACTCAATTTTGGGCCCGAAATGGGCTTGGGCGCTTGGAGGGTCCACCTGCACCCTTCACCCTTGGGTTCACCCTGGCCTCCCTCCAAGCTAAGTTACGCTCCTCTAATTTCAGTGCACGGTCCATCATGGCAGCAAGATTAGGAAACTCCCCCACCGTCATTTAGGCACTAATCTCCTTCTTGAGGTCGTTGTGGAAGATACTCATGAGGATTTTCGGGTCTATGCTCCTCTTGGCTCTCGCGAGAAGCTCAAATTCCCGTCGGTACTGTAGCACCCCATCTGTTTGCTTCACCTATAACAACTGGCCCACGGGGTTCTGAGCAGCCCTTGGTTGGAACCGCTTAAAGAGATCCTCTTTGAACCTCCATCACGACGGAAATTGGACGTCCTTCTCCCACCATTCAAACCACTTAAGCGCATCACCTTCCAGTGCTACTAGAACCAACTCTAGACGGTCTCGTTCATCTACCTTTGCTACCCTAAAGTAACGCTCGACGCGAACGAGCCACCCATACACGTCGTCACCGGAACATAAGGGTAAATCAATTTTTCGACATGATTCTGTCCTCCTACCAGTTGATAGGAACTTGGTATCCATAGAGAAAATAGGAAGAGAAACAAGATTGTATTACTAAAAGCAGAACTAGTATCAAAGCAATACTAGTGGCTACTTGGAGGAATTTACAAACTAGAAGAAAGAAAATGATAAAGATTTTGAGCTTTCGAGAGGCTCAATTCTCTCCCAAGGTTCCTGTCCCAAATTCTCACCTCCATTGCAGTGCGTGTGGATACCATTCACAGAGCCCTCAAGATCGTGGGCTCTGATACCAGTTGTAAGAAACTAGTATAAGTGAATATAGAAATGTAGAAGAATGTTATTGAATGTTGAGGAATAGAACCGACGCCAGTGTAGTATCTAGCTCCCCCTCTGTTGTGTATTATTCACAAATGAAAGGTAAATGTTTACAAGGCTCACTAGGTATCCAAGAGACCTAGTTCTTTCCCAAGAGTCTATTCCAACAATCTGAGATGCCATCGTCAGCATCTCTCCTACACCCTATATTGCTTTCACCCCCCTTCCCATGACAGAATCAACAATTCTCTCTCACTCCACTAACTTTGCCTAGCTGGCAAAGTTAGTTACAAAATCCTTTCCTCACTCCTTCATCGCACGCCCAGCCACATCACTATTTACCTTTCGATTTCTTCTGATATACACATTAGCCTAGGGTGCTCCATTTTTACTAGGGGTAAGGTTGCTATTAATTCCAGCATCATCAGGGGTGCTAACAGAGGACAAGGAGAGGTCATGGGGTATTCGGTTAGAGGAGTGAGGTGGGAGTTTGGTTAGGAAAAAGGATTAAAAGCAGATAGCGGGAAAGAGAGAAGGCATCCTAGTAATTTAGTGAAGAAATTGGGGCCTTTGGGAAGGGAAGATCAGACCCTTGAACTTTTGCGGTATCTCTATGTTTTCTATTCCTTTTTTCTTCCTCCGTTGTTAAATAAGCCTATTTTACAAAGTTTTTCAATAAAATTACTGTTTTGTTTCTATGTTCCTGACATGATAGGAAGGTGGAGCATATGGCCAATGGCTCTAGCATACACTCTGTCCAAATACACCATAGACTTGCAAAAAGGCTGAGGTCTGAATGGTCTTTCTGAAGACTTGTTTTTTACTACATGACAATGTAGTTGCAAATGGTCTAATAGGAGTTAAAGTGGGCTCAAAGGGGATTCTTGTTTCTCATTTGCAATGGCCTCTCTTTGGTTAAGCTTTTTGAGTGGACTTTTGGAATTGATGGGGACTTCCAGAGTCTCTCCTCTTTAGCTACAATGGCAGGTTGTGCAATCTTGGATTGGCCTCCTGTTGGGAATCATGGAGCTATCTACTTTTGGGATCCACCGGAGAAGAAAATTGCTAGGATCCATTTGCAAGGTATGGGACTTGCATCCCACATCGGAACTATGGGATTCCGATGGGGGGTTTATAAGGCCTTAAACTCTCCAATCACAATAGTTATCTTTTGTGGTGTGGTTCTTCCAAAGTTCTTATCAATTGATATCAGAGCCTTCCACCATGCCTCAGTTGCAATTCATTGGCGTGGGTGGTGATGCTGGCATTGTAGTGTACGCCTAGGACTAGTCCAAGTGGCTAGTGTACAGCCAGCCCTCGTGGGTGCCAAGGCTGTGGAGCGTGGTGGAATGTTAGGATCCAATTGCAAGGTATGGGATTTGAGTCCCACATCGGAATTATGGGATTCCGATGGGGGGTATATAAAGCCTTGGGCTCTCCAATCACAATAACTAGTTTTTGTGATGTGGTTCTCTCATGATTCTTATCCAAGATCTGTTAGACCTAGATAAAGGGTTTATTTTTCTCTTGGGAATCGGATTACCCTTATTCAAATTTCAAGCTTACCTATCAAGTTTTCCTTTCTACTATTTGTCTTAAATTTCATATCCTTGCGAGAGTTGCCCAAACAGTAGAAGAGATTATCAAGGGTTTCCTTTGGTCAGGCCTTCCGATATTAGACAAGGTCATATGGTGGTGTGCTTGTCCTAAGTGTAACAAGGGTCTTGGAGCTTAATAATTTGATGCCTAAGAGCATTACTTTACCGCATAAATGACTTTGCCATTTTACTTTGGAACCCACTCTCATGTGTGGGATGCCAACACTGCCATATGAGCCTCATTTTAGTCCTCAATTTTTTATTTTTTTAGAGAAAGAAATATTATTAAATAAGAAGGGGAAATTACAGGATAGGATAAGGTATCCTGTTAAATAAACCACAAAGCAAAGAAAACAAAAGTAAAAAACAAAAAAAGAAAATCCCCTATAGGAATTTACACAACAAAACGTTTTGTTAAGTCCCACATTGCTTAAAGATATAACTAAGATAGCCTTTATAAATACTTGGTCATCCCTTCTCCCTTGAGTTAGCTTCTGAGGTTGAATTAGGTCCACATGCTGGCATAATTAAGCCTTCTAAATCCTTTTGATCATCCATAATCTACTGTTGTTGCTAATCTTTGAAGTTTCTTTACTACCTCCTCCTTTCTACTATAGATATTTGTCAAGAAAGCCACCTTTACCTCTTTATGCAATGAGTTCACCAACTTTATCGCCATGTAGTCAAGAAGTGATTGTGGATCATGCAAACCACTCGCACCTCGGACACGGTAGAATTCCCTAACCCCCCCGCCTTCTTTTTTTGTCCTCCTTTTAGTACACTTTGTTGTTGAAAAAGCTCCTCCACTCCTTGTAAGCTTGCATCCAAGTCAAGACATTCTTCTTGAATTATGTGCCCACAGACCATTCTGAAGGAGGCCTTCATCATATTCACAAATAACCTTGCCCTTTTGGGAAGCAGGCTTTAAGTCCTTTCATGTTTGCTTATCTTCTCAACTTAATTTGCCTGGAATTGTTACTGGTGCAGACTGTATATTCCAGCATCTGTATGCATTTTTAGTTTCTAGTTTCTATAGTTGATCAAATTATTATGTAGCCCTTGGGTGGGTGTTGGGGTGGTTACTGATGTTAGGCCCATCATTAAGAGAAATGGTCGATAGTAGGACGGAGAGAAGACTTACAGGGGGATAATCCTTACAACAAAGGAGTATGTACGGAAAGGGAGTCAATTACAAGTAGTTAGGCAGTTAGGCACAAAAGTGTATAAAGGGCGGTTGGAGAGGGAAAAGAGAAGGGATTTGTCAGAGCAGGGTCTCTTAAATAACCCTGAGAGTGAGTTGTAAATATTTCTTCTTCTTCCACTAGGTTACTTTGACCTCAGATGGAGCCATCAAATAATACATTCTTTCATTCTTTATCTGTTCTTGATATATTCTCAGCCTTCTTGCACCAGTTCTGATCCATTCTACCGGAATCCTTCCTTTAGTATCCGTTTTTTGAAGACCTTCCAAAGAGTAGTGAAATTGTGGATGAAGAGTAGTTAGTATACGAAGATGATGTTCCTTTGTTCCACTGTTCGTATTATGGATTCCCATGATGATATCATGAGTGTAATTAGATAATTTAAGAATGCATGTAGATTTTACTGGTGGGAATCTAGTGGACTCAAATATGTTGCCATTCTTCTTTGTAGAGTGTTAGGTAACTTAACATTGGCTGAGATAGGATGCATCAGAGATATTCAAATTTTTTGCTTCAGTTTCTCCCCCCCCCCCCCCCCTCTCTTTACATAGTCATAGTCATAGTCATAGATAAGTCACTGCTTCGTAAGGGCATTTATTGATGTTGCCAACTAAAATTTGATGCTTCCCGGATAAATTGAAAATTTTCAAGAGTGAAACTTTTACCTAAAATCCCATTTCCTACAGGCAAGCTGCAAATTTATCAGCAATTGTTGGATGTTCCAGAAGCTGTAAATGTCTGTGTTTCTTCTGTTGAAATGAAATATTTACACATATTAATGAATTTCTGATTTTGTATTTTCAGGAAAAATATCGTTACAGAAGACTTAAGCAAGCTATTTGTCAAAAAACAGAGTTAACATTAACCTTGTTAGAAGCTTGCATATTGAAATCAATGATGGGGAGAAACTTGTAACTGAAGATGTTGTGGATTCCACCAGCTTGAAAGTTCTTGCCTTTGTAGAATGTGTACTAGTATGAACAGCCTTTGTAGTTTGTTTATATCCTTGGATTTGAACTCCCGTCTAGTAGTTGATTATATTCCACCGTTATTTTAAAGGTTAGCCAAGTACAGGAAAATAGGGCAGATACCCTTAATGTGGCCTTCACGGCATATTAAGATTTTGTAGGAATGATTTAGGATCCTTTAGAATACTATGTATTGATATTTCATGCTTTGGTATAAGGTCTTAAAAATATTCAAGCATGCGACATTACCAAGTTTTGGCTAGAAACAATTTCCAGTATTTCCAGTTTTTTATTTATTTGTTTTTAATATACCTTTTAATTTGAGGAGTGTTTAATAAAGGTGTCTCGAGCTTGTGGAAAAATGTATAATTTCAGTGGTATAGTTGGAGTGAATGCGAAGGGGTACTCGTGTGAATTATTCGTCTTTCAGTTAAGTTTCACATTTATTTTTGTTGAACAGTGTAATTGATATTGTATGCCGCAATTTTTTATTTTCAAACTGAACATGACCAAATGCGTATGTTTGAAGGATGCAACTACTGCTGTAGCGAGTCCAACTTGTCTCGTCCCTGGATAACTTATTTTTCTTTTTCTTTTTTTTTTTTTAGTCAATACGAGTTGAAGTATCTAATAGTCCTTTTTGGTTAAGAAAATAATTTAGTTTTGAAATTATGACATTGAGCAACTTGAATGAAGATACAATGTATGTCCTCTGCACCTGCGGCACCTGACATGATGCTTCTGCGGAAATTTTTCACTTAATCGTATTTCAAACTATCAGAGTAATAGTAATTTTATTTTGTTTTGTTAAGGTTTGGATAATTGTTAATCTCTCTCTGCCCGTCCATCTCCCTGTCTAACACACTGCAAATACGATAGGTTGTGCTCATTGTACCAATGCTTTGACCTGATATGGGAAAATTATTAGAATGCACAGATAATCGCTTTGAATTTCAATAATCAGCAATCCTATCTATTCGAAAGGATTTTGTTTTAAATCAGCCTCCATTTGGTTACGACTCAAGCCTAAAGCTTCTATAATTCCTGTTTAATTAGGATATGTGATTTCGATTCTTTGGTGCATCTTAAGCTGATTTAACACTCTGGATACATTATTTGTGAGGTGGTTCTTTCATGCTTTACTGTTGTAACTTTCAAATTTCAAACCACAAGAATGCGGTACAGCCAAAAAGAATATAAATCATTGGCAGTCCACCTAAAAATATAAGTAATAAGCATGATAAGATTGTTACTTCTATCGGACAAAAGTGAATCCATCCTTTTGGCACTTTTATGAAATTATAATTTTCAAGAGGAGACTTCTATAGAAGTAGGTAGGCGACGACAGAGACTTCTATAATGTTGAATTTCAAATTTATTTAATCTTGCAAGATTACTGTGATTACCGTTCAACATTTTTTTGACATTTAAACAATGCTTAGTCTAATGTTGCTGGACAAATCAAGCTGATATATGTTGACAAGAATACGATAGCTCAGTACGTTTAAAATGTATACATTAATATTTAAACTTCCAAAAAAGAGAAGCTATTTAAAACTTTTAGCAATGAATTCGGACTGCGATTCTCTCATGTTTGTTTTGAGCGTGACTATATAATGTTGAGATAAATACAAACTTCAAATATTTAAATCCATCTTAAAATTTGTAACATCCAATTCAAAATACTTATATTTATCTCTCTTATGTTTGTTTTGTTTAAACATGGTCATACTCAAAGCAAACATAAGAGGATTCTAGTCCGATGAATTTAAGATTTGCATACTCTCACCCTGAACCATTTTTGAACAGACCATTTTTTTTGTTTTATGATAAAGAAACGATCTACAATTTGGGAAACTTTTACGACGATCACAAATATACTTGACTAATATTGCTTATGAAACTTCCAAAGATTTTTCTCTGTATATTTATTTACTAAATTAAAAAAGTCGACTATCATTTTCAAAAAGTTAAATCTCAATTGTCGATAAGTCATTAATTTAAGAGTAAATATGTATTTTGATCCTTGAAAGATTATGTAACATCAATTTATTTGTTAAAAATTTTTTGACATCAAATTATAGTGTGGAGGAATGGATAGCTTTTTGTTTGCTGTTTTTTTAAGATCAAATTAGTTCCTAAAATTTAAAATGTAACATCATTTTGGTTCCTAAAAAATGTATGTATAATCTATTTGATCCCCTTTTTTCAATAAAATATGAGTTTTCAAAGATCTATTTGATGTTAAACAATTTTTAGGGACTAAATTGATATCACATTTTAATTTTTAGAGACCTATTTGATGTCAAAAAACTTTTAGGGACCAAATAAATGTCACATACATCTTTCAAGGATTAAAATACATATTTACTCTTAATTTAATTAAAATCCCTAGATTTTAATACATTTTTGGTTTTCCAAGGGTATCCCCTTTCCTGATTATCATGGAGAAGATTAATTTCCTTCGAGTATAGTGAGATTTGCCCTCCCAACTGAGGTTATCTCCAAGAATCGAATCGAGGTCCTCCTTGGAACCATAGTATGCTTTTACCACTATCAAATCCCTTGTTGGTCTAGATTTTAATACATGATAAAACAAGTGTATGGATAACAGCTTTCATGAGTGCCAATGCTCAAAATTCCCCATTAGTTTAGCAAAGTGTATGTAGTTTTAATTACATAATTCTCCACTAAATAGGTGTACACACAAAATCTTTTGTAAACGTGGAATGCTCCAACTTTGAAAGTTGAAAGTTCCTTCAGAACATCTCATTCTCAGAAAAAGATTTTGTCCTATTGTAGTAAACGAATATTGAATTCCCATTAAAAAAGTGTACTCGCAAAATCTTTTGTAAACATAAAAGCATGTTCTATGATGCACCACATTAAATATGGTGCATCATGCACTGTTTAAAATTGAGTAGGAAGCAAGGAAAGGGGTTGCTCAGTAAGTCATTTAACCACATTTAGTAAATGCGGTTAAATGCATTAGAAAATGTGGTTAAATACAGGTGGTGCACTCATGTTCAAATCCATTCCAACAATTCAACAAAAATAGAACAATGCACCTAGATGCTAGATCTACAAAAACCCACTTCCAAATCCTCACAACGTTGCCTGAAAAACCAACACAAAGAACAAAACCAATATGGTGGATCCAAGAATTTAATGGTGCTCTTCCTTCATAAAGAAAATTGTTTCCCATATAGATTTTTTTAAAAAAAAATTAAAACTCTACCAAAAAATAGGAAAGGAAAAAAAAAGTAAAACATTGTTGCTCCTTCACAGAATCAGACCCAACGGGTCATCTCTCTCACCCATGCAAATTGACCCGTGAGCAACCGGCTTCCATCATGAATGCCTAGGCCGAGCTCCAAGCTTGCAATTTCCAGCATCCAAAGGAGCAATATCAATCTAGAATAGTTTGAAAGTTGCATGATGACGGGAATGACCACCACTCATGCCGTAAACAATTTTAGTGGCGCTTTGTTGGAGTGTCATCGGTAGCAAAGCATGCCACTAGCTAGGAGACACATGCAAGAATGAAGCATCCTATGTTGACTCAGTGAGAGTGCAAAAATCAGTGAGAAAGGACGATGAAGCAAAGCATAAGGTAGAGGATGATGGAGAAGAAAGCAAGCATTCAGGTGCAGGTGCAGTGCTCCATAGTGCAGGTGTAGTGCTCCATCGAAATATCAAGATCCCACCATTCAAATTGTTATTATTATTATTATTATTATTTTTTGTAAGAACCCACCTTCAATTTTTAACAACCATAGGACATGGTTTGGATGATAAGTAAGGTGTATAATGAACCACACACAAAGTAAATTATGCACTACACACCATAGTTGATCTAGTGCATTATAGAACTGGCCAAACATAAAATGCTCCAACTTTCTCCATAAGTATGCAAAAGGTTTCAGTCAATGTTAGAGCATCTCATGGTTACAAAAGATTTTTCCATGTACACTAGAAAATCATATACTATATTGCCTATTTGGTTTAACTTTTAGGAGAATTACTTTTAAAAGAATGAAGATGAAAGAATTGCTTTTGTAAAAATTGAAGTTGAAAGAAGTGATTTATGTTTGGTTTGGATATTTTTTAAAAGTAAGTTTAAGAAAATTATTTTTGTTTGGATATGATAAAATATAATTACTTTTAGATATGTAATTACCAAAAAATGGTTAAAGAGAAAGTTTGAAGAGTGATGAGTAGAGAAAATGAGGGGTATAATAGTAAAATGAAAAGCAACATAAGATTCACTTTCGCTAAAATGAAGTTTGACCACCAGAAAATGAAGATTGACCGACAAAGAATTATACTAAACACATTCATTATTGTAGAATGTCATTTTCATTCTATAAGATTTACGTTTGGGTTGCCCAAACGTTAAACCAAACAAGCAATAAAAAATGGAAATTCCAATACAATTAGTGAGAAAATATGGAAATTGATACTCGCAACACATGTTTATTGTGAAATTGTATTTTAAAATATGAAAACAATAACATCCTACTAGCTAACTATTATTTTACTATTTATTTTACTCTGATAATAATTAACCAGTAGAATATTACTGACTTTTCTTCCTTACTTTTCTAAGGATAAATTTTTTTCGCCAATTGTAGTTACCTATTTTAACTTATTCTACTTCTTTTATGTGGTGGAAGTCTTTTTACAACATACTAGTCGGCATAACCCATAGCTAAGACAACTCATAGCATACATAAAACTTACTCCATCATTTCAATTACTAAAATATGATAGGGGGTACATAGCATAGATTTGAGTACAGAAACACTATAGCATTCTAATTCTATTCTAAATAGATACTAGCAATCAGATACATATGGAGCTAGCAATATAATCATGTATGGAGCAAATTTCATCTCCACAATCGTGTCAACCTGCACTATCTGGAAATACCAAGAAAATAGGGTGAGAGAAGTCTCCCAATAGGGTGGTGTTTCCAAGAGAGTTCCACTTCATCCCAAAAATGCTAAAAATAAGGTAAAAGTGCAACAATATGCATAACACATAATCAATCAAATCATATGTAATAATATTAGAATATTTAGCAATAAAATGACACATAATAAGTCACAGGCAGTAGACAAGATAAATTATTATTCCCAGCTATTTATTAGTGTCAAGCAAGATGGAAGTGCACAATAATAATAGCAATAAAGCAATAGTATAATCATAGTAATTAACAGGAAAAATGGCAAGTATATTGTCAAACTTTTTTATTGCTTCCTGTTTCATTTCTGATGGCTGAAGTCTGCAGGGTCTATATCATATATCTAGATCTATGAAAACTATCATTACTAGGGTGTCCCCTAATCAAATCAATGATTGTCAAGTCCTTATCTGCTAGCATGGCGAAGCTCAAGATGTCTTTTAATCCATTGCAAGATTTAGTAATCACCAAGTTTTGATCCGCTAGCATGGCAGGGCCCAAGATGTCACTTAGTGAAATGATTGGCTTGTCCATGACACGGTGGAGCCTATAGACTCACTTATTCATTTATTACACAGACAACCATATAATTTCACATGGTTCACAATCAACAATTCATCATCATTTTAAACTCATATAGTGCACATTAAGCATTTCTTATGCCATGAATTCTCATAACCATGCATAAGGCATATGTAGCACATAACCTTCATATTATGCTTTCAATTAAAGCTATCATAGGGAGCATCCACATGATAAGAACCCTAATCACATGTTTATATGCTTATGAGTTAATGAAGCATATGGATATTCATATATTAAAGCAACTACACATAGTTATTTAAACTAATCTTGCCCACAAAGCATAAACAAGTCACATAGCCAAATCCTTTTTGCCAACTCATATAGATAACACAAAAACATACATGTAATCCCATCATAAAATATGCTTGCCCTAGGTTGGAATGCTAGTACAGATCAAACATAAAATATAATAGACAAAAGTGATAATTTCAAGTGAAAAATTATTGAAAATACATGAACATTAGAAAACCACTTCCAACAGGAACTAGCTAATCTGTATGAAATTTCTAATGAGACATTAACTTAAATCTTTATGATTAAGGTGTATTAGGGTGATTAGAAGTGTATTTAAGTCCAATGTCCAAAGTCCAAATCCAAAGCATAGATATTACCATAAATGGTCTCAAATAGGTTCAAAGGAGTCTCAATGACTCACAATATTCCAACAATAGTCCATACAAGGTCCAATAGCATAGGTACAAGTTCATAAGATCATAAATTCCATAGCATAGGCCATGGCTCATTTTAACAAGTTTTAATTGTCTTTTAGAAGCTTATTAAGTCTTAATAGTCCCAAAAAAAAAAAAAAAAACTATCACATAAGCCAAGCTAATTCAAACATGCTCAAAAGTTTGAAAATATTTCATCATAGCAAAGTTAATAAAATAGTTTTCATGTATTAAAGAAGCATATAGCTGAGAGCTTCAAAGTGGCCAAAATCAAGCTATATTATTTCAAAACTTCTCAAACTTATGCATAAGGCTTCAACAAGTAAAAATACTCTCGAGACATCAAACCAAGTTTATAAAGTATTAAAATGAGTCAAATAGATATATATAACTTGCTGCCCAAAGCAGGCCAAAATTGAAAACATACTTTTAACACATGAAATCCTTTCTAAAATTCAAGAAACTTAGCAATTAAGCACACAGCATGATAATATGGACTCTCAAGCTTCAAACCATCATTTTGAGAATGTTAAAACACATTAAAATCATGCTATAAATTCACAGTTCAAGTGGGACAGAATTTAAACTTAAACTTGTTGACATGTTACAAGTGCATAGGTTAAGAAAATAAGCATGTATCTTGCATACATCAATTCAAAAGCTTAATCAAGTAAAAGTTCATCATCTAAGACTCAAAACAACAATTTAAATACTTAAAATGAGTGAAATAAAAAGAGCTAAGGTGCTGCCCAAAATAAGGCAACCCTCAAAAACTACTTTAAACAAGTGTTTAATGCACCAAACTCAACTAGAATTAACATATAGGCATGAAGCATAAAAATCTAGGTTATGTGACTTCGAAATATTTTCACACTTTAATATATAGGAAAACATGCTGGAAAACTGAACACAAAAACAGGGCAGCAACTATATATTAAATGAAAATCACAAGTTCTATGTTATAAATTGCATTGACTCAAGAACTAAGTTTCTATAGAGCAAAATCAACATGACATGGATATAATCCATCAACTTCAAGTTCACAAACACATTTAAAGCTCAAAGAATACCCTCAACCCATATCTTGGCCACGAGCTTCATAGGGAATAAAGGAAGGGATTTTGGGCTCAAGTAATTAAAATCCATTGAAACTCAAGCATAGACTTCATGAGCAATCAAAAGAACACAGATACATCTATCAATATTCATCATATCACATATTTCTCTTATAAACCCTAAGAGGGCTGTAAGCATCATGCCTGAAAAGAAAGAGTTTTAATCCAAGAAACACAAAGAAACATGTATATGAATTTATAAACACAAAAATACATAACTTAGGCTGTAGAACCATAAAGAGAATCATCAAGTTCATAGAAGTCACAAGGATTTTCATGAACCCTTATTATGACCAAGACCCATATATGAGAGAATATGAAGATTAATTTCACAAACATTCACATAGAATACATACATGAAGCCTAAAGAGTGAAAAGGAAAACCTTACCTAACATAAGCTCTTGAAACTAGATTTGTGCATGGTTGGGGCAGCAGCTACTTTAACCTTTCTAACTCACTTCTAAGGGCTGAAACTTGAGTTAAAGGGATGGAGATTAATGGTGCTTTGAAGGTGATGAGAGTTTATGAAGTTTGGTGATGATTTGATGGAATTTTTCTTGGAGATTTTGGAAGAAAATAGTGAAAGATGGTGATGGAAGTGATTCTCGACCAAGGGAGTGTTTGGAGTAGTGAAGGCTAAGTTTCTAAAGTGTGGGGGAGTGTGGTGTGTGGTTCTATTTATAGAAAAAAAGTGATTAGTTAGTTAGTTAAGTATATGATTAATTTTAGCTTAATTAGGTAGTTTAATTAGTTAATTATCTCACCTTTAGTTAATTAATTTAAGAACCAATAAAAAGTGATTTAGAGACATAATAACACTCATCTTATGTGTCTAATGGTGTTTTAGTAAATATTGAAGTGATTTAGTGCATGATTAGAGCAAAATTTAGTAATTTAGCTTAAGACTAGATTAGGCAATTTAACCTTTAATTAATAAAATATTTACTAAACAACTAAATTTCTTTAATTTATCATCAAAATCATGTTTGTATGTGAGAATACATTATCATTTAATTTTCAGAATTTATTTTACAACTTATAGGATTTTTAGAATATTTTTACCTTAATTAAACTTATTTTTAGATTAATTAGCATAATTAATAATCTATAATTAAAATAAAAATTTTCTCCATCAGCCCATGTGCTCCTTCACGCCATTTCAAGGTGTTCAACGGGACATGGAGGTTGGTCAAGATTATTTTAAAAGGTTACTTAGATTTAGTAAAAGTTAATTAATGTTAAAGTAACTAGATGTTGACACTTTAGTCACATTTCAACTAATCCTTACTCTTACTTGGTTGGAACTGAACTAGGGCATTAGAGGACTGGTTGGGGCAGCCATAGTCTTGGACTTAGGGTTTTATTATTTTTTGTTTGATTTATTTATGTTTTATGATGAGTTTTTTGCCTTTTTGTATAGTGTCAGGTCCATAATTGTTTCAAAAAGCCTACTATAGGTCCAGTGGCTGCAGAGGCCCAATTATAAGTCTAAATTTGTAGCCCAACAAGCTCAAGCCTGAAACTCCGCTGATTTATTATTGTATTGCAAGTTAGAGTGGTCTTATAAGATTTTCATAGCCTATTTTGCACCCTGATGAGGTTATTTTTGTGTAATTATATAAATATTATATAAATTTACTAAAAAAAGGTAGTTACCTTCAAAATTATATTAAAAAATTATTTATAATTTTTCTAAAATTTTTTGGGTTCTTTTGGGTAATTTTTGGCCTTCTATAAGCCCTTTATTATTTTTTATCAAAGTTTTTGCTGTATTTTCAATTTTCTATGACTATTGGCATTTTTGTAACCATGGTAAGTCCAAAAGTATCCCATGTCATTTCATATTTAGATACCTCCATGGGTCAGTTAGTAGATATTTGAATTTTTATGGTTTCGCTATGTAACTCAACTTCGCTTAAACACCTGTTCTGCTAATTGTAATGGTATAGGGATCTAAATATTATTTTTTAAAAGTTTTTTCGTCTAAATATAAATATTTCCTAGGGTCTAAGCGTAATTATAGAAAATATTGAGAAAATTCTATAAATAATAAAAGTTTGTACTACAAGAGCATTTTCATCTTTTTTTTTAATTTTTATTATACGGGAGTGCTGTAATTTCGATGGGAGTATCACATTGCTCTATAGTTCTCAATGTGACGATCGTTGTGGCATAGCGTTGCCTAAGAAATTCTCACACTGCCTAAGTGAAATAAATTGAAATTCCCATTATGCTATATTAAAAAAAAATGGAGATGTTACAAAAACTCTAATTATTTTAGTGAGGAATCAAAAGTCAAAACAAAACTTTTCAAAAATAAGACTCAAATATTTTGAAACCCACATATTCAATTATCTAGTTATTAAAATAAACCCTCATATTTTAGCACATAATTACCCTGAAAACAAAATGTTGAGAAAAACCTTTGCAAATTTTATTTGCATGGTTGACAATAAAACAAGATTTCATGGGTGTATGGTGGGGCTTGTCTAAAATAAAGGAAGAACATCAAAACCAAATATCTTAGCGATTGATATATTATATAAAAATTAAATTGGATCCAAGAAAAAAATTATCATTGACTTAAGCATGATCGCTCCCATCTCTCTCATCCTCCTGATTGACCCCCAAGTTTTCAATAAATTTCCCACAAGCCTCTTACCCATGACATGATAAGTAACCAGCCTTTTCTCATACTCTCACTGGCCTTTCTCGGAAGATGATATCTAGTTGGTCCAAGCCTAAGGAATTTTTGTCAAGAAAAACAAATTCTCCATTTCCGCAATCATGCAGCGCCTGATTTCTTTGAAAATTTTGCCAAAAGCATGATAGGCACTCTTTTTAAGCAAGGGTTTTTGTGAAAACAGGGATACCAACCACGAACACTGCATTTGGAAGTAGCTTTCAGAGGTTACCATCTTGTCCACCTCTGGTCGTTTCTAGAATCCTGAGTCACTAAATAAACCTATAAACACATGACACATAAAAGGCCGAAAACTTTACCATTGACATGGGCACACAAACATGTCCAAATCAAGCTATGATCAGGATTAACTCTTTTGATGAACTAAATCTAGTTCATGAACGTCCCATAAACCAAACAGGGTCTCCCACAGAGGTAACCCATCCATTCACCAGCCACCACCACTGAGGAAACAGTCTATGGTCTTCCATTTACAGCTACAACAACGTGTCAAAGTAAATCACCATGACGGCTTGTGCTTATCCACGAGGTGCCAGTACGTTTATCACCCTCTTTACTAAATAGGGTTTTATGGTTTAGAGTTTTTCTAATTAATTCTATAAGAACATTAATTACAGAACTAAGCATAAAGTTTTTAAAATTTCTTTAGCAAACTCCAAAATGGTTCCTATAATTTTCACACCAGATAAATTAATTTCTAACAAAAATAAATTGATAAATTAATTTTTCACTTATTAAAATGTTAAACAAATTAGTTCATAATAAAAATAGATTGATAAATTAATCTTTAATTTTCAAAAACCTCAAACAATTTAATCACTTCATTAGGTCTCTAGTAAATACCATGATGAGACTTGTTAAGTAGTTAACGTATCAATTATCTTTCACCCTAACATCCTAATTACTTTCATTTGTTAAAATGATATTACTTTGGTAAAATTTTTCTTATTTACATTTCAAATTATAATATAAAATTCAACATATTACCTTAAAAATATCAAAATAATATCATTTTAGTAAATAAAAATAATTAGGATAATAGAATTACTATATCAACTATTTAACAGATCATACCATAATATTTAATAAAGAAATTTAATTAAGAAACCCAATTATTTAATTTATTTTTGTTTAAAATTAATTTATCCAATTCGAAAATCGATGAAAATTAGTGATTTACTCACTCTTTCAATACATTAATTAAATCGAATGAATAAAAAACTTACCACCTCACCTTTCAATTAAAATTTTTCCATAACCAGTAAATACACCGGTTAAGAATACCCCATTAAATAAACTTTCAACTAAGCTTACTTAGAACCTCGGGGACAATTAAAAAATTTGCTTTGGGAAAAGGTTAACAACGCACAGTAACTCACAGGGCCTCCGTCACATTTTACTATTTTAACAAAAACTCACAAGGTCACAGACCCCAAAAGATTCCAGTAACCGTGCACTTTTGTCATACGTGTGGGCATCTACATCTACATCTACTTTTAAGTAGATTTGTGCATGTCCTTTCCTGTCAGGAGGAGAAAGTAAGGGCTAAGGAGGGATGACATACAAAAAAGAGACAGAGAGAGAGAGAGAGAGAGAGAGAGAGAGAGAGTGGGCATCGCTCACATGGGTAGGTTTTGGTGGATGGGACCCACACATAAAAACTTCAAGGCCCACTTGTAGTGTCAGTGAAACCCATGTGATCGTATGCAAATTGTGGACCTTCTCCCTCTTTCCCCTCTCCAATAATGGCAAAAGAAAAATACGGACCCTACCCTACCAATTTTACAAGTTGAAAGGGGCAAAAATAATTGCAGGAACAAAGACAAATTCTCGCCTTTGAAATGATTAAGAAAGCACAGTAAGTAAGAGAAGGGAAGGGAGCCAGGCAAAAGAGCCCAACTAGTCTTTTTAAAATCACTTTTGCTTTCTGCTTTTTCTTTCTACAACTTTTCTTTTCTGTCTGGTAATCTAGGGGTTGGTAAATGTCCATTACACGACTAAGTAGTACAGGCATTACTTGCAGACACAAAATACACAAATACAGGTAGAAATTCCCCATTTTGATCTTTTAACTCCCCAGCAAGAAGACTAACAATTACTCCTTGCCCCCTCTTCACTCTTGACCTTAATTACTAATCAGATTTGAATTAGCCTTGTAGTTATACAACTCTGCTTTTCACCACTTCTCTCCCTCTGCACGCCTTCTCTAAGGATGTGCTTCAGCTGTACAAAGACTTAAAAATTGTCCCTCTAACAACATAGAACTTAAAGACTACCACTAATACATGATCCAACACGGGGCAAAGAAATTACACTGACAGGTATTCCTTCCTAGTACACAATGACTCTGATTCTGTGTAATTTTTTCCTTCTTTTTTTTATCTTTTTACCTGTGGTTCAATTTACTACAGAAATGAGAAGTGAAAATGGTACAATAATGACAACAAAAGAAAGGGAATGCCTGTCCCACTTCCTTTACTCAACTGCTTTTTAAGTATGCATTTTGTATGGTAGTAAGTAGTATAGTATCGATGATTGATGGTGATGGCGGTAGCGGTGGTGATTCTCTACAGATTTGTTTCATGTCCAGGTTTGTTTGGTCATGCTTCTCTTCCTGAAAAATATTGAACAGAAAACACAAAAAAAAAAAAAGAAAAAAAGATTAAGACCAAATGGAATTCTTAGTTTAATAAACAAAAGAAATAGGGGCTATGCACGTTGAGGACATGCAGCAGAGCTCACAAACTGAAAGATTCTAAGCAACTTACCTAAACTTCAGGAAACTATATTCCAATCGGTCCGCCGGTTCCTGCAAACATTCCAATGGTTCCATGGCCAGAAGAGAACCTAAGTCCAAAAATTTATGAATACTCAAATTCATGGGGATTGAAAAGCAAAATTAGATGCCAGACTAATATAATAAATAATAATACCTTGGTATTTGGCAATTAAAGGATTTGAAAGACCCCATGTCCAGAGCAGATGCTGCTGGAAGCAACGTGGTAGTAGTACTAAATTTAGAGTTGGCAGATGCAGCAGAAGCATCTGAATCAATGGCCTCATTAGGTCCATTAGAGCTGGCAGCCATGTAGTCTCCAATAGCTTTTGTTGGGGAAGCAAAAGGGCTATCAGGGAGATTATGCTCCAAGCTGCATTTATTCATTAACCCAATAAGATATACATACCCTTTTAAACAGACCAATCAAAGTCATGAAAATTGGAAATCAGGAATAAATGCAGGAGGGAACTTTCAGCATGGACTAAAAGAGGAAGTTGATGCAAAAAACTTTTACTATTCTGGTAACACCTTTGGTTATTCTAAATGAGAAAAAAAAGTTTTATTTTTATACCATTCTTGCAATTCGCGGTCTTCATTAGTGGAGCTCTGCTTGCCATTGCTATCACTATCTTTATTCTCTCCATTGACAGCCGTGACTTCTTTGCCAACTGAAACGCCGATTGTTTGCGTCAGTGACTGCTGATCAACAGGAATTGATGCAGTGCTAGATGGAGCAGAACTTGAACCACCCTCTGGAATCAAACAGCATAATTTTCAATCAGTTCGTTGCAAATGCCAGAAAGCATTAACTTCAGTTCAAGATCAACATAATCTGAAATGGTAGAAATATATATATTTATACCCTCTGCAATCTCTGAGCTGCTGTGAAATGAAGAACGAACAAGATTTTGGTTGAACATGTTGGGAGATTGTGTGGGAGAAGGAATTGGACTTCCTGCGGAAAACGCACGCTGGTGCTGCTTCTTGATGTCAAGAAGTTGCAGACCCATAAGCCTTCTACTTTGGAGCTCAAGGGCTTGCTGAAAATCAGCTTGTTCCTCCAACTTCCTCCTCCAAAGCATGTCTTGAGTATTGTAGAACATCCTCCCTCCTTAACAAGAAAAATTAGAGGACAACACACGTGTTAAAGAAAAAGAAAGGAAGGAGAAGCAAAGCAAACCGTTCTCAAATGAAAAGAGACAATGCAATGTTAGAGCACTTATTTACGTACCAACTTGGAGATCAAAAGGGTCTCTAGCATCAAGTCCAGTAGGAGTACCACAAGGTGAAAAATCACCCCTTTCCACTTGTTGCTGCTGCTGCTGCTGCTTCCTGCAAATGTCAAAGAAACATCAACACAGTTCAACAAAGCAAATGTGCAACAATAACTGAGAAGAAGAAGGAAAAAAAAAAAAAAAAAAAAGACAAGGAAGAAGAGGAGGTGCCTGTACTTGTCTGGGACTTTGCCCTTCTCCTTGTAAGGCTTAACTAGAACTCGAGCGTCACAAACAAAATGCGGGTTGCCTTTAGCTAAGATGAGCTTCACTGTCTCTGGATAAACGAAGGTCACAAATCCAAACATACGCTTTTGCTGATATGGGATCCTCACATCTTGAACAGGCCCATAAATGCTTCACCAACATAATGAAGGGAAAAAGAAAAGTCAATTTTTTTTTAATAAGAAACTGTGCAGAACTCAAATTCATTATTTAAAG
Organism: Pterocarpus santalinus; assembly: GCA_031439595.1. Lineage (NCBI taxonomy): Eukaryota > Viridiplantae > Streptophyta > Magnoliopsida > Fabales > Fabaceae > Pterocarpus > Pterocarpus santalinus. Next base: position 17,419,543 of record CM062528.1, read on the forward strand.
CTAGAGAAAAAAGAACCTGAAGTAATTTGAGACATCGTCCTCTCTAAAAGTGCTATCAGCTGGAAATGTCAAGTAGATCTGCCTTGAAGCTGGATTTACCATTCCAGGACTGTTCAAGGAAAAATCACTTCTTTCTAGCCGGGATCTTCCAAATTTGTGCAAATCCTCATTCATCATTAGAGCTGCAGCAGCCACTCTGTAACATAATATCATTGATCATTAGTGTTCAAACTAGCCGTGCTGGAAACCCAAAAATTATAAAAATAGAATAGCACTTCATAGTTCATACCTTTGGGCATCATTTGGCTGTTGCTGCTGCAGTAGGAAATTCATGCACTTTGGGGAGTATGGAAAAGATGAAGATGCCATGAGCTGAGAAGAAGCAGCAGCAGCAGCCAATCTTTGTTGCTGAGCAGTTTTAGATCTGAGGAGTTCATGGCACTGGTCCATCATCTCAGCCTTATTAGGAGACCCGACCATTGCAGCACCCTCAGCATCTCCAAGGCCCCCATGATGAAGGAACCTGCAACTAGTCCCATTCTTGCAGTACCCTCTAGCAAAGTAAAGGCAGGGCTTCCAACCCAACCCAGAATTCAGGTCCTCAGACCCCAAACATGCATCATTCACAGAGCAACTCCTGCGGTGAAATGATGACCCTCCCCAACCATATGATGCAAAGAGGGAAGAAGGGTCACCACCACCAGTAGGACTAGAAGATAACTCTGACCGAGAGTAAAACAAATCTGAGTTCTTTGGCACAAGGGAAGGTGACCCCTCGTTAAGGAAAGATAGCTGGTCTTGAAATTGGAACTCATCTATTGGATCAGGCCTTCCATTTCCATAAAAGGGTAAGGGAGATGAAGTGTTGTTCATGGTAGTGGAAGAGGACCCAACGACCAAATTATTGGGGCTCATCAAATCATCAGGGTTTTGGAGCTCAGATAGAGTAGTGGCCCATGATGCTGAAGTAGCAGACAGGTTTGGAATACTGAGAGGAGGAGGAAGGCTCATGCCACTGTTTATTAGCCTTGAAGAATTGGCGTTTTGCCTTGAAATAGGAACTGGGTTGCTGGGAAGGAAAGGGGATGGAGAGGAAGGTGTGGAAGAGGGTGTTGTAGAAGGAGAATTCAAGTTCAAATTCAAGTTCAAGGGTAACCCCAACTCTTTGCGAGCTTTGAGAACCACTGAGTGAACTAGGGCTTCTGGGCCAAATGCTAACCTAATCATTTCTTTCTCACCATGGTCTTGAATCAGCAGTAGCCCCATGATTTTGGAAGCATTTTCAGGGTCCAAGTTTTGGATCCTTGAAAACACAATCCTTGTAGCTTCATAACCATCCATGGTTGGTAAAGATACTCTCTCAACTTATCTCCACAAAAGAAACAAGCCAATCCTTTGAAAAAATCCGAAAATTTTGTTTGTTCTCCTGTTTGTGAGTTGAGTGTCTCTTTCTCTATCTGTGTCTACTCCTACAACAAGTAAAGTTTCTTTCTCAACCACACACAAGACCTACTTACCAACCTGAGAGAAGTAGTAGCATAGCACTATGTTTGTTTCTCATGTTCCTGCAAAGCCGAAGAAAAGCAAGTTAAAGAAGAAAAAGGAGAAGAGAAACAAGAAAACGAAGTGTTAAAAAAGGACTATTCACGTGTAGTAGACTAAAAAGGAGAGTAATGGAGGTCAGTACCAGGGGTTTCCCTCTGATAAAAGGTTCGGGAAAAAGGATAAAGAAAGGGCCACAAACAAATGGTGGTTGAATTTATTTATCTATAAAGAAGCAATGAGTGCAAAAGTTGCAGAAACAATAAAAGGTGAAACAAATTACTCTCCTATTTTATTTTATTTTCTCTCTCTCTCTCTCCCCCCCCCTTCTCTCTCTCTTTAAAAACTCCTTTCTTTTCCAAATCAAATTTGAAATTCAGCCCTGAGCAGAAGGGTACAGGCTTACCAATGAAAGGATAATCTATTGATCTTTCTCTTTGGTCACTCTATTCGCAAACATAATAGTGGTCAACCTTTGCTACAAAAAAGGCCAAACCACCGCCTTCTTTTATATCCTGGCTGCAGATGCAAGCAGTAGCAGAAGTAGCGGAAGAACCATCAATTGCTTCACTGATCCTGCTCTGGTTTTATGGGGTTCTGAGCAAAAGTGGGTAGTGAAGTTGAGAGCTCTGAGCTTTTGCTGAGTTTCCTCTCTCTCTCTCTCTCTCTCTCTCTCTCTCCCCTGTCTTTATCTATGTTTATTTCTCTACATCTTATATCCCTCGCAAGCCAAGATTTTCTTCTTTCACTACACTTACTCACTTTCTCTGTCTAGACCCTGTTAACTATTTCTGTCTTTTGAAACTACAAAAAACAATGAGCGGTAGTGTGGGCAGTAGCACCAGCAGCAGCACAGGAACATGTGGGAGTGTTTATGTGTGTGTTGTGTCTGTGTGTTCCCAGAAATTATTTGGACTGTTAAATAGAAATGTAGAGGGTGTTTATTTGTGTTTTTTTTTATGTAAAAAATTACTTTTATTATTAAAAAATTAATTTTTATATATTTTGATAATTTGTTAAAAATTTTAAAAATAATTAAATTTTTAAAAAATTTTATTTTCAACTTTTTTTAAAAAAATTGAAAAAAATAATTTATAAATTATATATAAAATTTAAATTTTAAAATTTTTTTTAAAATATAAAACAAACGCAACCATTGTCTAATCACTTGCAAAATAACATTTAAATTTTAAATAATAGTCACTAATAACTTTATATTATAACAAAAAGTTGAAATATCACTTTAAAAGTGGTTAGAAAATAATTTTATTTGATGCTATGTAGATATTTAATGATTTTTTTTTGAAAAATGCTAAATTTTCTTTAGTAATGCATTTAAAAATTTTTAATTGAAAATTTCACATATATATGTTAAATAGTCTTGAAGATTAATTGTAATTTATCATCCTATATTATAAAATCATATATACTTTACTCTTTATATTTTAAAATATATAATCCGGTATCCTATATTTTGATAATGTTGAATTTGACATCTTCTGACGATTTTTTATCAATTATAAACAAAAATACAGGTTATCGAATTATATATTTTAAAAAGTTCAAAGAGCCAATTTATATATAATCCAAAAATTTAAGAAAATATAATATATTTATTTGAAGTTAAAGTATATATTATGAATATAGGATATTAGATTATATATTTTTAAAATGTAGGAAGTAAAGTGTAATACAAGAGATAAATTGTAATTAATATAATCTTTATATATTATGTAATGTATAACTTGTGCTTTAAATTAAGAAAAAAAAATTAAATTAATTATTTGAATAACTAATCAAATCTCTAATTTTTCTTGTGTTCCAGGACGGGGGAATTGGTTTGGGTGCGTTGAGCGGATCCAGATCCGTGCCTCAAACATTGCACGTTCACTTGCCCCTAACATCTGACACACTCTAAAAACTTTCAATTTTTCTGAGATTTCTTTCCCAAGCACATTTGTATCAATGCCTTCAATCAGAGCTTGTCGCACACGCTCCAATGGAATCTCTGGTGGATGGGTTGGGCGGTACCAACTCACCGTACTATAATCATGGTTGATTGGAGAGTGATCAGCACGCTCTGATGTCTTTGCCTTGATTGGGTCATCATGTGTTTTTGTAGGAGAGTCAATGCCACTCCAATCAAGCACTCCCTGGTCCTACCCCTTTAAAAGAAATTCGCGCGTGATTCAAGAATATTTCATTATTATATTCATAATTAATAATATTATAATATTTTAAATAAAAATTATTATTAGTTTATGGCTCCCATCTCTTATATTATAATATTATTAATTATAAGTATAGTTATATAATATTTTTAGATTACATAAATATTTCTATCCCTTTTATCTCGTTTTATTAGTGTATTTATTCGTATTACATACGGATATCACATTTATAAAGATAAATCAATTAATAAATAAAATATATTAAATTAATTAAAAATATATGTAGTTATTAAAAATAATTTATTATAAGTTTCTTAAATGTATAGTATATAATATTAAATATTATTACTATTGATTAAACAATAAATATGAATATTGTTTGACAAATAATCATAAAAAAATTAAAAATCTTCTAAAATTTTAATTTATGATTACATTTTAAAAAAATTATAAAATTTTTTATTTCTTATTTTTTACGTCATTAAATAAATGATATTTTTATTAATAGATAAGTAAATAATATTGCATATTAAAATTTTAAATATCTAATATTATAGACATAAATATATGATATAAATTTATGATTTAAGTGTTATAAAATTAGAAAAAATTAATTAATAGATATAATTTTACAATTTATTATAAGCTTTAGAGTTTAAAAATTTAATTTTAACTATCAATAATTATAATACATATTAATCACTATTTATATAATTTATGTGTTTACATCACCCATATAATATATGTTTAATATCATCCTACAGTGTAATTTTTATGTTCGTATTATCTATGCAATACATATTAAATATCACCTATTTGAGGCAATAATAGTAATTAGAAAACCAATTTATGACTATTTTTTTATGTATCGTTAAAATTCCTTAGGTTTTTGAGGATTTTTTAAAGTATCAATCTATGAAAAAGTGTTAAAGAACTTATAATAAACTTAAAATGAATATATAAAGAATTATTAATTTGGGAAATGAAAAGGTAAGAAAATATTTAATTCATTAATTAATGGAGTGTTTTTTTTTTTTGTTTACAATTAATAGAGTGCATTAGTTAGTTATATTGGGAAAACAAAACAATTTAAACAAATGATTAAATAATAGAAAAATCTTCATTGGTGGAATTTGAGGCTGAAAATTTGAGGGAAAATAGATTAATATGGAAGTGACGCGTATGTATTTTCGCTATCTTATAAACTATCTTTTATAATATAAATAGATAGATAGATAGATAGATAGATAGATACAGTACCTTCATTTTGCTTCATTTTTCTCCTCAATATTTTACATTAATTAATTAATAATAGATATATATATATATATATATATTATTAATATTATTATTAAAAATAATATATCAATTCAATATTTATATAAATAAAATCTACACTTATTTATAAATAATTTACCATATATTAATTTAGGTGCCTAATATTTTGTTTAGATACAGAGAGAGAAAAAATAAAAGAAAAATATATTTTCTCTTTTATTATTTAGCTAGAAAAAAATGAGATGAAAGAGAATTCAATTATATGTAGATATCTTTTATGGTTACAATCTTTTATGGAAAAAGGAAAAAAGTATGGCCATATAACTGTGCTGTTTTTTTTAAATATGGAGCTCTAATACATATGATACCATAACACGAAAGTTTGTACATATTTACAAGAACGTGGAAATTTTCAAAAACCGGCCAATGTGTCAGGCTAGTTCTTTTTTTTCAAAAAAAAAATTGATATAGGAAACCAATTAGCACTTTTGGTTGATTCTATTTTTTATAACAAAAAAATATAACTATATATATGCATTCCTCCTCCTCTACAACACACAGTCAGCTATTCTTCTCTACTCCTCCTTCAATTTGTGTCATATGAGAGAGATTTTGCATTTCCAAAAGAGAGTAGAGTAGATAAAAAAAAAAAAAAGGAAAGAAAAATATGGAGAGCATTGCAAATATTCCTATTATCGTATACTTCAATGATTTTCTTATTAGAACTGCAGAAGAAGGTATGACATTTGTATGTAACGAGCTAATTAGTTTTACAGTTCCCCAAACCATGTCATTTGTAAAACACAAAGTTAAACTTTGTCAAGGCATAATTGTCAACACCCAAAAGAGAGTGCGAAGAATAAAATATAGGTGACCAATCTCATTTATAAGGGGAAACATAAAATAGCAAGCAGTTAAAGTAAGCAACAACAATGATATGCAAGTAATGTTTTCGATGTATTGGCAGTATTAGCCAAACATTACTGGCATTGGGTTGTATGTTGAGTTCGAAGAAGTTGTCGCTACTAATGTTGACTATGACACTGTTCCTTACTCATATGCAATGAGCCAACACTATGATGAAGCTATTCATAGTTCAAATCCTATGAGTGAGCCATGTTATATTTTATTAATATTTTTATTCAATTATATCATCTAGTTAATGTCCTAAGCAATTTCCTTCTTGTTGTACTATTCATTTATTTTAATTATTTTATTTTGTCTTCTTGTGATTGCCCTATTTTTGTTGTTTGAGTTTAAATTTTATTTAATTAGTATATTAATTTATTTCCTTAATTCTGTATTCTTGTAGCATTATTATTCAGATCTCGTAAGCCAGCAACATGAAGCTATCCCCGATTTATATTTAATGAGTCATATTATATTTTAATATTTCTATTTCACGAACCCACGTTTCTTAAACATGTAGTTAATTTACTAAGCAATTTATGTGTTATTGTGGTATAAATTAATTTTAATTCTTTGATTTTGTGTTCTAGTGATATTTTTGTTATTTGAATTTAATTTTTTATTTTAGTTAATATATTATTTTAATTCTTTTATTTTGTGTTCTTGTAGTATTATGATTGGCTAGTCATTATTCATAATTGTAGAGCCAACATCACGATAAAGTTGTTCTTAGTTCATATCTTGGGAGTTGTATTATATTTTATTAATATTTTTATTCCATGAACCCTTGTTTTTTAGTATCTAGTTAATGTACTAAACAATTTTGTCTATTCTAAAGTTTTAGTAATTTCTTATTGTGTTATTTCTTTATTTTAATTCTTCTACATTTTGTGTTCTTGTGTTTTTATTATTAGAATCTAATGTTAATTTTTATTAAAATATCATTTTAATTCTTTAATTTTGTGTTTTTATAGCATTACAAGGAACCTAAGCCAAGTCCATTTCCAGTAAGAGGCACAAAATGCGAAAATCAACAACAGTGAAAGTGACAATAATTGCTTGGAACAAAAACATGGAAATGGCGATAATGGTGCAGATCATAATTCTGATGATAATATAGATGATAATGACTTACCAAACATGGTGGTTATGGAGCATCCATATGATCCTCCACCTTTCATTAGTGTTTTAGATCCTCAAGCTTTATATGCACTGAGTTTTTAGAGTATGCAAATATGGCTAGTAATTATGCTCAAGATGTTGAATTGCATGTTGGAATGCAATTCAGCGACAAGGAAGCTATAGTACAAACAATGAAGAATTACATTATATCTAAATTAGTGGATTACAAAGTGTATAAGTCATAATCAATAGCCTATTATTCTAAATGCAAATACTTTGGCTCAAACTACAAATGGCTTGTTAAGGTCAGTTTCAGAAAGAGGATGGACATGTGGGAAATCAGTAAATACAATGGGCCACATACTTGCACTGCGAGGATGATTTCTCAAAACCACACAAGGCTAAAAGCTGACATGATTATGTGATATATAGTGTCTTTAGTAGGAATTGATCCATCTTTAAAAGTTAAACTTGTGATTACAGATATTTAATCTCGATTCAAATACACGATGACATATCAGAAAGCATGGATAGCGAAGCAAAAGGCAATTGAAAGTGTTTACGATATTTGGGAAGGCTTGTACGAACGTCTACCCAAATATATAACAACAATGTGTACTATTGTTCAAGGTTTAATTGTTGAGTTTGAAACTTTATTGGCCTACCATGGCATTAAGCAGGTGCCAAATGCTAGAATTGTAACATCTCGCCAAAAGAATACTTAATTAATTTAAAATAATTTAAGATTAGTTAGTCTAGATATATTAAAATGAAATATTCATGTCCCAACTACTCTCCTAATAACAATAATAAAATAATGAAAATAAAAATTCTAAATTTAAATATTTTTTATGATAAAAATAAAGGTAAAATTGTCCAACAAGTATATATTGGAACCAAGTCAATTAAAATTTAATATTTTGTTATTTTACTAAATAATACATAATAAAATCCTTTAAAAATTACTAATGGCAAAATTATAACTCCATTAAGATAAAAATATCTTTAACATGTAACCCCTGACTCTGGTTCAACTAAAACAATTGTGAAAAAATGTCTTTATCAGCTATCAGGTAGTTGACAGGTATGTTAGGTAATTAAAATTATGACAAAAATATTATAGTAAAATAAAATGTGGATATCACTTATAAAATTTACTAACGTAGTAGCCTGTTAAGGGTAAAAAGCATCTAAAAGCTTAGAAATAATTATAAATAACTTTGGAGAAATTATAATAAAAATTTTAATCAACTATTTGACTCAATTTAAATGCATAGATCTGAGTCATAATTTTTTTAGAATTAATCTGTGTAATTCGATAATTTATTAGAAACTTATATAATTAAGAATTTATTATTTAATTAAGAAAACATGAAAACTAATATTCTAAAAATATAAGACCAAGTGAGATATTATTTTTGGGTCACAAAATTTATTAGATTAAGTTCAAATAAGTTTCAGAAATCAAATTGGCCTTACATCCCAAAATTCTAGTAACAAGAAAATTTATTAGACTATACTAATTAAATCAATATATGTTAATTTATCTAGAATTAGATTAATATCACTTTACTATCATGAAATAAGAATTAATCTTAGCCTTTGATCTTGCCAAGTGGTGCCATCCTCGGTAACCTTGGGGACCAAGTAGTTTATTTTAGGATTTCATTTAAGGAAACTTAGCTAGTAAGGAGTTGTCATGTAGCTTCTCTACTTCTCTAAGTAACATTATAATAGAATTTAAAAATACATCATTGACTCTTCATAATAATAATAATAAGAATAAGAATAAGAATAAGAATAAAATTTGAAAAATGAAAATTTATTAGTGGTACAACACTAAAAGAATAAAGAAAAGACCAAAATGTCTGGACCACATGTATGACAAGTAATTGGATATCCACCATATTAATGACCAAAAATCTATTTTCACTCCCCTTGGTTTATGTCATGGCTGGATGGGAAGACAACAATTATATTTTAGTGTTGTTTTAAAATATCTAGGGACAACTTCTCATAGAAGTAGTCATTGTGGCTTTCATTAAATACACCTACTTCCCAAAGTGTGTATGTGTGTTACGATTTCACAAGCCAAAAAAGTTATAAAAAATAAAACACAAACTCCTTCACCCTTCAACTTTTATTAAGCCGTGAGATGCAAGAGAGAGTAAGGAGAGTTTTCACTTTCTTCTCTCCTTCTAACATCAAAGAAGGAAGAGTCTTGAGACAAACACTTAGTGACAATTCTTGTAAGCTTGTTCAAGCTTAATTCTTCCCTTGGAGCTGGCCACTTGCATCCTCTCATTCCTCAAGCTCATCATCTTCTTGATTGGTAGGTGGCTCTTCAAGGAATGGCACTAAGCACCACCATCTTCATCCCATCGCCACTACCAACATCATCATCTCCATCATCCTTTTTAATTTCAAACAAGTAGGAGTTCTTATATTTTCTACCTTTTGCTGAACTCTCCCATGGTGTTCTTTAATTTTGGTTGATGTTTGTGATTGTTGATGCTCATATGTTTATCCTTTAATCTATTGCTTTCTTATACTACTGGAATTTTCGCTGGGTTGCTGGACTGCTATTATTGCATGATTTTCTTACCCCTAGTAGATCTTATTATTTTGATATGGAAAATTTATATGTGGAAGATAACACATGGATGAGCCTGCCTATAAAATTTCATAATTTTTAGTGAAGGTTTGCTATTTTTAAAAATTCATGACAGATATGCCCTACTCTAGAACATGTGATGATTTTTTTGAAAACACTGAAATTGCCTATTTTTGTTAATATACTAATTCTACAAATTTCGACTTGAAATTTTTACAGCATGTAAATACACTTGAAAATATGACAGAATTTTTTTGGGATTTTTACAAATGTTTAACTATATGAAATAAACCTTTGAAACTGAACCTGCCTGGCTAAAAGTGTGAACCTGACCCATCTGGGTTGTAAAATTTTATTACCATATCTATTCTTAAGAAATTGACCCAAAATTTTTATAGAATACTCTTAACATCTCAAGGGACCAACTGATAAATTTTCATGAATTTTTTAGATTATTTACTATTTTATTTGTATTTATATTCTAGGCTGTTCTGTTGTGCATAATGCTATTTCTCTGCCCAAAAATGGAAAGTGATACATTTTTTGTTAACTTTGGCCCATAAAGTATTGTAAGCCCGTAAACAATATGCATGAAGTTTAAGTGGGTCATAAGACTTGGCCTAAATTGAATAATCCCATTTACTACTTCCCAAATGCTTGTTTATTTTGTATGTGCTTGCATGTGCATCATGAAATCCCCATGAACATTTATGACCATATGTGTGAATCTAAGTGTATGTGAACCAATTTCCACATGGTGTGTGAAGCATAAGTTATTGATGCATAAACTTGTATGCAAGACGTATCATAAAGAACCAAAGGCATAGGATGGTGAATATGTGAATCATGCATGAATGAATAAAGTCTTTATGAAATGTATGATGAATATCTTGGCCCCACCTTGAAGTGGACAAGTGAGATATTCACTGTTATTTTATGAAAATGTTATGGCGAATGTCTTGGCTCCACCTCGTAGTAGATCAGTGGGACATTCATCGCTCTATTTGGAGTGGATGGTTCTGCTTGGGCATGAGGTCAGTGTCCATGGTTTTGATTTGGGATCAGGAGACGCCCTGGTAGAGAGCTCTTGGTAAATTGTGGCAGGAGATGAGTAGAGGCCACTAGCTTCCCTTCGACTGAATAAAGGAAAATGAAAAAGGAAGGATCAGGAAAGAAAAGTAAAGTGCATTGGCATGCATTGCGATCCCGATGGATGTGGTTGCCACCTTGATGGACGCCTGTTCATCAGTTATGATGGTATATGGGCCCATCAATTTTGATGCTTGATGTCCATAAGCCCTAACAAGAGGATATGCCTCATATATTGCGATTTACTGTCGCATGCATTCTAAGTCAATGGTTTATGCACTCGTGCAATTATCTCACTTATATATATTGGACTATCTGATGTATTTATATGTCACTATTTTCTATATGCCTTCTAGGTGTTTTCCAAACTTCAATATGGGAATATGGTTGAATTGTGCTAATTGTGTTATTTGTGTATCATTATTATTAGTAAACATAACTGCCTGTCCTAAACCTGGGAGATTTTGGGTGCATGGCAAACTCCTAGAAACACCGCCCCTACTAAAATTAGTATCTCACCTCATTTTCTTGGAATTTCTAAGTACCTGATTAGATAGCGAGATTCGGATTCGTTGGGATGCTTGACCTCTATAGAATTGTATAGAAAATCCCCTGATGTATTTTGTTTAGTGGGCATGACCACAAAATTGTATTTATTTGTCTTAGATTAGAGATTGATTACATGACAATAACCATTCATTAGGAGGATTGTGATTATTTGTAATTTGTTTAATCAAAAAGTTTAAAGCAATGGATCTGGTAACTTCATAAAAAAAGAGGTAGAAAAACAAAAGGAAATAATTATTAAATTAGTAAATAAATAAATTTGGTAAAATAATAATCAATTACTAGAGTGTTACAAGAATATTCCACTAGGCGTGTTGGACTTTTGGTCCATGCATTAGTGCATTCAGACATTGTAAAGTCCAGGTTGATGAGATACATTTGTATGGAAAATAGAAAAGACTCTATTGATTGCAGTTGTACAAGATGACAATCGAAACATATTATCAATTGCTTTTGCAATTGTTGATAGTGAGACTACAGATGTGTGATAGTTTTTTCTGCATAATTTACACAGATATATTGTGACTCTAGATAGAGTTGGCATTATTTTTGATTGGCACAAGTCAATTAAAGTAGCAATAAGTTTGGGTCATAGTCAATGGGAGCATCCAAGGGTATACTATCTATACTACATCAAACATAGAATTGCCAACTTTTTTGCAGAGATTCAAGAAGCCCTACTTGCATCGACTTGTCTTGTGCATACGTAATTAACATTTTCTTTAATTTTATGGGTGCAATTTTTTTTAATAATATATCAACTACATTGTATTTTGCAGGGTATTTGAGTATCGAGCATGAATTTAACCATCACTCCAAGCATAAGTGCTGACATGGTGAGAAATATACAAATTGGCTTATGAAATTCAACTAGAAAAATGGATTCAAGCCTTTAATGGTGGATATTGGTATAGGCACATGACCATGAACCTAGTTGAGTGCGTGAATTCCATGTTAAAGGGGGGCTCGCAATGTTTCCATTGCAACCTTGGTTAGGACAACGTACTTTTGGCTGGTTGCGTTATTTGCTACAAAAGGTAGGAAGGCATATGCTTGAAAAGCTGTAGGAAATACTTTCTCCAAAGCCATCACAACACAATTGCAAGAAAACAAGAGAGCAATCAGACACATATGCATCAATACATTTGTAATAATACAACATGAGAGTTTCCATGTTCAAGAGGTAAGAGAAGAATTTAGAGTTGATATGAGGTGTAGGTACCATGATCGTGATGATTTTCAAATGGATCGATATCTATGTCGTTACGTAATTGCATGCTGCGCCAATCAAAACATCGATTGGCAAGTTTATGTCAATGATGTTTATAGGATAGACAATATATCCAGAGTATACAAACACGAATTTGATGTTATTGGGCACAAAGATACGTGGCCACTGTATACTAGATCGAGAATTCATCCTAACAACTAATTGATGAGAACAATAAAAGGTCGGCCCAAATCAAGTTATTTCTTAAATGATATGGACATGCATGAGATGCAAGAACCAAGACGTTGTGGTTTTTGTGGAAGTGAAGGACATAGCCAAAAATGATGTCCACACAGAGTTGGGTCAAGTTCATCGCAATGAGTGATGTAACTTGGACATTTATTTATTAATGTAATTTGGACATTTATTAGTTATCATAATGTAATTTGGACTTAGTTGTTCGTAGCTGTATTTCTTTCCTTTTGTTGTTTTTTGTCTTGTAAGCAGAAATTATTGTAATGTAATGCTGTTTTTCTTTTCCTACTTACTCTCGACTCTCTTTATTACATGCATAAGAATTAAAAATCTTGGATGCCAAGTCCAAACACACCCTTATCCAACGTTGGTTTCCAAAAAAAAAAAAAAACTAATTAAGTATGTATTTAAATTGAAGTAGTCAAGAGTTTAAAATAAATAATAATTAAAATTTTTATGAAGTCTTTATTTTATTTACCCATTTTTGTTAATTATTGACATATAATTGAACATAGCATAACTTTTCAATTATGTAATCCAATAATAAACTAATTGGTCGTCATACCTTAATTGGATTCTCCAAATATCAAAATATTAACTGAACTTTTAAATGAACTGATGGAGTAGTCCAATAATAAAATCAAATAAACTCCATTCCCTCTCGCCGGTCGCCAAATATTTTCCATTAGCCTCCCCTGCGCTCGATGACTGTAAGGCCTTGTCTCCTTACTTTATAATTATTAATATGATAATGTAATGTATGATTATGTAAAAGAAAGAGAAAGACAGTTCTTCCAGTGGTATAAAATTTCAATGATATATATATATATATATATGTCTAGCAATTAATTACGTTACATGTATAAAAAAATTAATTCGTTCAACACATTAATAAATTTTTCCTTTGTTTCGTTTCATTTATTAATTTATACTATTATGTTGAAAATTTTGTTCACTTTAACTATTTCTTAGTCACAATTTACTTTTAACTATACTCCTATTAATTATTTATATTTGCACTATAAACTATTCCACAATTTTCTTTTGCTAATCTATCTTTTCAAGCCAAATTTATTAACAAACATTAGTCATGACATGTATGCAACTGTAGCCATTATTCTATGTCTCCTTCAAATATTGCATGTTCAACTAAGCAAAAAATGAGTTTCACATGAAAAACAGAAAATTAAAGGTATGTTTGGTTTGAGAATAAAATTTTTTTGGGGGGGGGGGGGCGGAGTAAATTTTCATTGATTTTATTCATTTGTAAATCAAATAACTATATTTAAACAATAAAATTGAATTGTTGTGAGGTTATCTTAGTTGTAACAGTGTTTGAGAGTAGAAATATATTAAAAATTAAAAGAAAAATCTAAAAATAAAAGAATAAATTATAGAATAACAAATGACGAACTGCGGAAATATTTAAGTATTTACAAATAATAAAGTAATATTAATTTTAAAAATACAAATTAAGCTAGTATTAATAATGATAATAAAATCTCATATTGAAATATAGGCATAAATAAAAAAAATGGATCAAAATATGTGTAGAAAATCTATGTATAAGAATCATTTTCCAATTACGGAAGCTATTGCAAAAGGCAGGGGAATTTATATGTGATAGACAAAGATATAGGGGGCATGGTTGCTGCATTGTGCTTTCTCACTTGTCGTTCTCAAATGCCCCACAAACAAACAAAAATGATGATTGAATATCTCTGCACCTGCTTTACTTTCTTTCTCTTTTGTTTTTTTTTTTTGTTTTTTGAAATTATAGGTATTATCCTACCAGAGATTTCTATCTAAATACAAACAATTAATTAATATGTCACTATATTTTATATAATGGTTAATTCATATTTAATCAAATAATTAGTTTAAGTCCATTAAAATGGTCTAATAGTGGAGGACTTAAATAGTATATATATGAAATTAGGAGTTCATACTTCATTATCATTGATGTACAAAAGTTAAACAATTTTCTTTTGTTTTTAGAAAAGTTATTTCAACGAATTTTTTTTATACATATGCACTTATATGTTAAGAACTTTCTGATTAGTTATATAACACAATTCGGAAATGCTTGTGTTTTTTATGCACTTATGTATTAAGAACTTTCTGATTAGTTAGATAACACAATTCGGGAATTTTTTTTTTTTTTTGGTCTGATGGGGTATTTTCACATTTTTTTTCAACGTAAGATTACGGGTTCAAACACTTGACATTTCAAAGCTCTTCATTACTATATTCATGTTTGTTGATAACTATGTTTAAAAATGAGTTTACCAGCTCTCACTATATATAGTTTATTTTCTAGGGGAAAAAACACCACCTCTTGAATTATAGATCATATACATTTTAATCTTTATATTTTAAAAAAGTATAAATTAATCCTTCTGAACTTTTTTAATATATAAATTGATATTTTTGTTAATTTTTTATTAATTATTAACAAAAATAGTGTATAGTAAAAAAAATTAGAATATCAAATTACACATTTAAGAACATTCATGCGATTGATTTGCACGTGATTCAAAATTTAAGGGATTTAATATACTTATTTTAACTAAAATATATATTAAAAAAATTCAAGAAGTCAATTTATATATTTTTAAAATATACCGACTATAGTACATATAACGTATAGTTCAAGGATACAATATATTTTTTCCCATTTTTTAAGATCCCTTGTCATATGATAAAATGGCCACTTTCTTCTACCATTTTAATAACTCAGTGACATGCAATAGAGAATGAACAATTTTAATTTCCCCTTCGTGAGAGACAAATTTCTTATAAGTTAAAGCTTTCACTAGAAGAGTGAACGGAAAAAAAAAATTAAAAAAACAAAAAGCAAAAACCAAACGAATTAAAAATAAGGGCCGAGGCGCTGTCGAGCTACTCAGTTTCCCACATGGGTGCGGCTGTTTGTACTCATGATTTTCCAAATGCCGACCGCGCATAAAAGGATTCGCTTTTTCTCTATTTTAATTTTTTTCAAACCAATTTTGATGATGTCAATTAATAGGAATGGATTATAGTATACTATTAATATAGAGTTTTACATTAATATCTAATTCTATGTCGAATGATTATAAAAGTCAAATATTTTGTTGATATATCAATGTATAATTAGACGACTATAAAAAAATTATATATTAAAAGTGAATCAAAATTAAGCTCCAAATAGAGTCCACCCTAATTCTTTTTTTTCTCTTTTATTCGTTTCTTGGATCTCTCATTGTGTGAGTGTTGTTGAAAGAGGTTGCCATATTGCTTATTTGATAATAGTCCCACCATTTTCTTTCTTTTTTTGTTACTTAAGGTTTTGTGTTTTTTGTTTTGTTTTTATTGTCTTCTTTGCAAATATTTTTTGTTTGTCTCCTTTGTAGGGATCTTTTGTAATTATTGTCCCCTTTGTAGTTATTTTGGTTTTTTCTTACGGATATTTCTATTTTAAAGGTCTTATAGATGATAAAGGTATTTAGATCTATTTTGAAAAGAGACGTAATACATTCTTCAAGCTACGACATTTTTCATTTTAGTCTCTAATGTGAAAGTGATAACTCCTTATAGTGAGTTATTTTTATTTTATTTTATTTAGATCTAGGCTATAGTTACTTAAATTTATTTAATATTTTAGTTATTTTTAGTTGGTTATTTTGATTTAGGGTCTTTTTTTAATGTGATTCTCATTTTATCATATTTTTAGATACTTATTTATATTTTTGTCTAATTATCATTAGGTATAAGCATTCAAGTTAAAATTTGGAGTCAGGGGAGAGCTTATTTTGCATGAAATCAAGATTTTTAGTATTGAAAATTCAATATCTAGCCTTCAAAAAGTCGGATTATGATGATTCAAGACTCTTTAAAAAGAGGAAAAGAAGATCTCAAACTTTTTTGTTGGACACTTTTTCCAGTTCTTGAGTCTTTTAGGAGAAAAAGGCAAAACAAAATAAAGCTTTGTCTTATCTTTGATGCTGTCAAGTTTGACCTTTTATTACTATTTCACTAATGTCTTGAGGTACAGAACTTCGATTGAGGCGATCTTGTTGCATTGGAAAGCTTACTTAAAGATCTATAATTGTTATTTCTGTTCTAAGGGCAAATTCTAACTATTATGATCACTATGAAGCTTGGAATTGTGTAAAAGAGTTTAGCATTATTAGGTAAACGAGCTATAGTGTGATTTGCTGCACTATAGCGCAACCCCATTGTAGGCCAGGACACTTTTAGTTGCGCTGTAGTGCAACCACTTGTGCTATAGCGCAACATCGACAACACACACCTTTGTTTCAAGCATTTATTGCGTTATGATGCAACACTCGCGCTATAGCATGTCCCTAATTGCAGAAATTAATAGGCTCGGATCTAACTTTGAGAAGAGGGACTCATGGAATATAAAAGGCAAACACTTAGAGTCGAAAAACACTTTTTGACACATCTACACACATTCCAAAATAGAAAAGTGGCAACCCTAGAGGCTTGTGGCTAAGGATTCAAAGATTCTCAAAGAGCTTGGGAGAAGAAAGAGATATCACCTTCAACCTCAAAAGCTAAATCCTAGTTTCCTCATTAGTTTTCTATGGCTAATTTCTCTACTGTTATTTAATATTTCTTTGTTGTTGTTTATGATTCCATCATGAGCTAAATCCTTTTTCTACAGCATTGATGGATCCTACTTTATGATGAAACTACTTATGGATTGATGTTATTTATGTTTTTATTTCAAGGATTGAGTGTTTATATTTGTTCTTAATGCCTTTGCATGACTGGGCACTATTCAGTTGATTTGTTAGTTTGCAATAACTAAAGATAGGGTTTGTAAATAAAACTTCTTAACATAAGCACTGTGAAGTTGAGCAAAATCTAGAGATAGACAAATGTGGCTCAAATAGTCATATTAGGGATCCATAGAACTTTATCCTTTTCCTATGTTACTTTGTGCTAGGAGATTAGGCAATTAACTTAGACTAAAGAGAATTCCTTAACCTTGAGAAAGGTTAGAAATTATATTAGGGAACTCGACCATTAATCCATTAAGATGAAAACTAGATAATTGAAGTTCGTGGTAGTTGTGTGCAGAGTTAAGTGAAGTCAATAGCCGGAGTGTCCATCCCATTGAGTTACATCCTCTTATTTCCGCTCTCTTGATCTTTTCTTTTTATTATTTTTTCTATTTCTATAACCGTGCATTTATTTTTTTCTAAATAATTGCTCCTTTAGACTATCTGGTACTTGATCTATCCACATGGGAATAATATCTTTTTCATCACTTTATTACTTGTATGACTCGATATAGAAAGATGCTTGGATATCAATAGTTTTCAAGTAAGGAGTAGAGCATGGATCATTGGATAGTTTTGAATGTAGAATAAATTTGTTTCTTATAAAATTTAGATCTAATATATCTTTTCCAATTTGTAAGTTTTTTCTTGTAAGAAAACTTACGTTCTAACTAATATTAACTTTTTTTTAAAAAAAAAATTTCATTTTAAATATACAACTCTTATATTTAATTAGCACATTTAAGGAAAATAATTTCCTTAAATGATAGGTCAACATTTAAACTTAAATAATGAATGTGAGTATCTAACCTTTAAATGCAACTAATTTGATACATAAGAATCTTTTACTCCCTTAGGTTTACAATAGTTGTCAATTTGGCCATTTTCATAATGAATAAAAAGCTTAAAATCGATACATAATCATAATATAAGTTTACTAAAATACCCTTATTAAATTTCATTGTGTAGTGGAAAGTATGAATTCTTTATTGTGGTGGAAAGAAGCAACCTTTTTTGACTAATGAAAATGAAGGCTAAAATTGGAAAATCAACAATAAATAGTGTATTGATATATAAAAATGACAATTATTATGAACCGAAAGATTTTATCCAAATTGACAACTATTATAAACCAGAGAAAGTATTAATTAGAGGGTTCAAAACTGAATTCGATCGAACAAAAAAAAAAAAAAAAAAGAAATCAACTAAAAATTAAAATTAAAAAAACCAATGAAATCTTTTTTTTCTTTCCAAAAATCATTTATCTAGTCTTGTTTTTAGTTGAGAAATGCAAAACCAAATCAAACTGACATAACAAAAAAACCTGAGATAACCTTATAATATTACATATATAAATCTTTTTCGACCTTGACTTTTTCAGATTGGTTCTCTTTTATACCTTCTTTGAATCACTTGTCTCCCTCTCTTAGTATTGCTTTGTGCCACACTTGTACACACCCTAGCCAACAATAAGCCTCATTCCCTTGCGACTGGTGACCGTAGTGATTCTATCTGGCCGATCAAAACAAAAAAAAAAACGAAAAAATATATTTTTGTCACAAATTCTATCACAGTTGTGAAGGAAATTGTTGGGCCTTTTTTGGCTTATGTTTATATTGAGTTGAGTGTTAGGTATGCCAAATCTTGAAATCAACTAGCCTTAGGTTAGTCTTTTTTTTATTCAAAGTGTCAAATGATTATTCCAGTGAGAGAAATCTGCCCCTTGGATATAGGTTCTCAAGTTACTTAATTATAAACACTTGGCGAAGATGAGAAATGAGTAACCAAGACCAATTAGAATGAACAATGGAGTGCAATTGGTAGAAACTTTCATTTACTCTCGAATAAGTTACAATGAAGATCCTATAGGATCCAATTACAATCCCATTCGACATAATGATAGAGTAAAGGCTTAACAACTTAAAAGAGTAAAAATTAAAGACAAAGGCAAAGTAAATGCGATAAAAAAGATAAATATGTTGTATGTTGTATGTTGTTTGTTCGGAGATCCCTTGCAATTGGTGGGTCTTCTTCTATTTATAGGCAGAGTCTTCTCCAAAGTTGCTTTTGGTAATTGATCAAACTGCTATGGGCTTGACACTTAAGCCCTTAGATTGCCTCTTCCACTTAGGGCTCCTTATTGACATTGCCATGTGTCTTCGACTATGGCTCAAGCACTAAACCTCCCTTAATAGAACTAAAACCTAGAACCTCACTACTCAGTTATTAGCTATTATAACTTAGCTAAAGCCAAGGTCATGATTTAATCTATCCTCGGTCGGACAATTCCTCGGCTATTGAAACTTACCTAATTTTGGTGCCAACAGCAATTATTTTCATATTCTCTCACAAATTTGCAACAGAAAATATATCACAACTTCGATACATGATTTCAATCACAATATTGTGAGAAACATAGGAAATTTTGTCATGCCCAAATTGAGACAAACCAAATCATGGCAAATATTTTTGTCGCAAATTGTGACGAAATTTATATATAGTATACAATGAAAAATTTTGACACAAAATATGTTTTCTTTTGTAGTGACTTCATCACTATTCTCTGAATTTGTAGTGGATGGACTCTCTAATCTCTCAATCGATAGCTTCAAAAGACATAAGCCCTATTACTCTGTCAAAAAGTTATGGAATAGTCAGTGCCTCCTTAATCAATACTTTCTTGTCTCCAACATGATTAATCAATGGATAAATGTTGTTGCCCTTTATTATGGTAACTGTGTATTCATAATTTTGATTTTGATTTGGTCTATGAACTTTGTAGTTTTCTAATTTGGTTTTGTAATCAATGGTTTATGATTTTATTTGATTTAGTTTCAATGTATTGTTCTATTTTTTTAATTAAAAATTGAAAATTGAATCGAACTAAACTAACCATAATCAGGTCGATTCGATTTGATTGGACAAGAAAGGCAAAATTGATTGGATCATATTTGGCATAAATCGACTAATACAGAGTGGCTGGATTTTTCCTTAAAATCGAACCAAGCTATATAGTAAATGCCCTTAACATAAAAAATACATCATCTCCTTATCTTTTAACATGTGTTCATACTATTATTGGATCATATTTAAAAATAAAATAAGCCACTAAGGTTGATCTAATAGTAAGAGATTATGGTAGTTTATATGAGATTTTAGATTCAAAACTCATTGTCATCAATATACTAAAAAAATTTTAAAATAAAATATTATACTTTTTGATTTAAATATATTTTAATCTCTTTAAACATAATAATATTTTTCAATTTCTTCTTTTTTTAAAATGTATGAACAAGTCTTTAGAAAACAATTTTGTTTCCATGTGATCCTTCTATTTGATTGCCATTACCATTTGATAGAGTCATTATGTACATGGATATTATGGATGCCTAGGATTTAGGGTTTAGAGTTTAGAGTTTAAAGTCCATTAAGAAGGATGAACTTACATTATAGGCCTTTGCTCCTCTTTTCATTTTTCCCACTCTCTTGGTCAAGTAAACTTTTGCACTTGTGAGCAAATTCCTTCATGCTAATATTTTAATATATTATAGACAATTTTATTATATTTATATATCTTATAATCTATAAAGATTTGCTCTCCTACTTATCTTAATTTAATTATTTAGTGGTTAAATTCTTTAACATTATAGTAGTAAATGATTAAATAATAATATAACAATAATTTACACTAATTATGAATAACTCATTATTTCACATTATTTTATATGTAAATGTAAATATTTAACACAACCTTTTATGTATGATCTGATCTTATTTTTTGTCATCATGCTTCACCTATTTAAATTTTTTAGGTGTATATCACCAGATGTAAAGAAGTTAAGGACCAAAAACGTGTTTCAGTTATGGGAGGTTCTCTTGTCAACTTGAGATTAATATCTTTGTGCACAGAGCAATATCACTTATAGGGTCCTTTTTTGTGTTTATTCTAGGGACAAGTTACTATATTTTCAAAATTTTTTCAAAAAAAGTATTTTTAGTGTTTGTTTGTGCTAAGATAGAAGCAGAAAATAATAAGTTTTTATTTTTTTATTTTTGAGAAACAGATAGAGAATTGTTTTATTTAAAAGCAGAAGCAGTAGAAGAGAAAGCAAATAGTCTCAAATTTCGAATCAAGTACCTTTTTATACTATTTTACCATTCTATTCTTAACTTTTTCCTTGAAAATATAACTCCTTATCCACTAAATTGTAATTGTACATAGAAAAAGCAGTTTTATATTTATCACATCCAAACAATTTAAGAACTTTTAATTCTAATAAAAGTACTTCTACAACTATATCTAAATGTAAAATAATTTTCTACTTCTGCTATTGCTTCTGCTTATGAAAAAGTACTTCTCCTAAAATCTTAATCAAATACGCCCAATTTTGGGTGAATTTATTTGTATTTCTAGCTCCAAAAAAAGTACCTTATTTTTCAAAAAAATTGCTTATAAAATTTTTAATGTTATTTGTTTGTATTTCTAAAAAAAAAAGAAGTAAAAAATAATCAATTTTTGTTTTTTAAAAGAAGATATAGAGATGCTTCTCCCAAAAGAAGAAGCAATAGAAGAGGGCGAATTTTGTTATTTAAATTTAAGAATCACTACATTTTCGCTCTATTATAATTTTATTTTTAAATTTTTTAAAATATACCACTCTTGTTCTCATTCTCTCTCTCTCTTTCTCACTCTTTCTCTCTCTCTTTCTATATATAAATGCTCTTAGTTATAATTTTATCAGAAAAAATACTTCTATATTTATCATATTCAAACAATTTAACAATTTCTAATTCTGATAAAAGTACTTGTATAATTATATATTAAAATACAAAATATGACATACTAATGCTTAAGCAAAATTTGAGTAGAAATAATTTTTCTTTTTGGTTTGCGAAAACTACAAAACTTTTTTCTTTGTTCAGTTGGTTTTATTTATGATTTTACCCATTACATATTAAATCCATTAATCAACTCTAAGTATAAATTAAATAGTTACTTTGTAATACATACTACAAGTAGCTTAAGCTTTAAACAATTGACCACTATAAATGTGTAGTATTCTGATACATTTCCAGAATTACACTGGGGACACTTGAGTTACAAGCCAAAGGATAAATACCTATAATTTCTTATGAAGCTAGTGCATTTCAGAATATAACTTAGTTGCATAATCTAATTCCTTCTAAGAACATGGTCTTGTACCACTTTTATCTCTACTATCAGGGTGATTGCTACTATATGGAAATACCAAGAAAAATAAGGTAAGAGAAGCAATAGAGTAGTGTTTTCGGGGGAGTCCCGCGGCTTACCAAAAATCCCTAATGAAGAAAATGGAAATGAAAGCAAGATGTTGCACACTTATGACACATAATATTTAGCAGGAAAATGTGAAATAACAAAATTCTAGACATTAATAAAAATTCAAATCACAATAAATTTTAATTCCTAGCTATTTCATAAAGGCAGCGATATATCAAGTAAGCTATTAGCATATAATTTAATAATAAATGAGACAAAGAAAGCAACACCATGGATATTATCGAAAATAGCATAATTACAATTTAATTAAATAAGTGTACTGTTATATTTTTGAGCTGTGGCCTTTTATTCCATTTGGATGGCTGAAGTTTGCAGGGTTTGCATCATATATTTGGATCTGTGAGAGTCTCATTGCTAAGGCATCCTTTAGTTAAATTAGTAGTTGCTAAGTCCTTATCCGCTAGTATAGTGAGGCCCAAGGACTTACTTAGCGAAATATATGGCTTGTTCACTATATAGTGGGGTCCGCACACTTACTTATTCATTTAATCCACATAGTAGCCATATATATCTCATATTCAATCACATCGTGCATATACATTTCATTTCCATCACGTAGTGCCCAAATATTTCATATCCATGACATAGTGCACGAGTATTTCATAACTATCATATAGTTCACAAATATTTCATAATAATTACGAGAATGCGTAATTCATGCCATAGGATCTCATACTCAACATATAGTGCACAACATTAAATATCATATGCCATGGAATTTCACATGCTTGAATAAAGGTGCACATGCGATACTCAAAGCTTTAACCACCCAACAAACATACTCAAAGTGCACGGAACATAATTCAAGTCTTTGAACTTCACTTTCAATGCCATAAGATAAACTTATCATTGCTCATATACTTTCAATGTAAAGTGCACATAAATACTATCATGTAATCATACTCAAAGTGCACGTAACTCAAATAATTTCATATGATACCCATAATAAGTCAAGTACAATATAATTCCACAAATTCTCATGACAAGAATATTTCCAAGTATATATATATATATGTGTGTGTGTGTGTGTGTGTGTAAGTGATTCCTAACATAAGTCCATGTATCTATACATCATGCGAATTATACATACTTCAAATAAAGAACACTTAGACCAAACAAGGTTGCAAACATTGATCAAACAAAAGGTTTTAAACTATTCCAAAGTGAGAGCTTAGGGAAAACCATTAATTTAAACTAAAGCTTTAGAAAGAATCACTTTAAGGAAGGAACTAATTAGTTTACATGAAATTTCTAATGGGACCTTAATTTAAATCTTTGTAATGAAAGTTTATTAGTGTGGTTAGAAGTGTATTAAGTCCAAGTGTAATACCCCAACGTGAGATTCCTATTGTAACGCCCGAAAAAATTTTAATCATTTTTAACCGAGTTGTTCAGTTTTTGTCAAATAATTGAGATTAATTAGAATTTGATTAAACATTTAATTAAAGTAAATTAAGTGCAATTTAGAAGTGATTAGGTTTGATGGAATTAGATTAGGAACATAGGAAACTTTACAGAATTTTTCTGAAACCAGTGTATCGATTTAAGAGAAATCGGTAAGATTTCGGCATCTTAAATTGTCGGAATCGAACCAATAAAATTTATGTTATGAATGCCCTAGGATGAATGACTAGGATTTAGCCAAATTACCCCCTCATGTGGTGCCACTTCCAGCCATAGATAGCAGCCCAAAAAATCAAATTGAAATAGGAAGCAAGAATCACCAATCAACTTCAACTTGCATAAGAAGTTTTCCTTCTTTTCCTTTTCTGCCCTCACAAATTCGGTCCTTTATGTATGCTGACCCCTCTCCATTCTTCTCTTCTTCATCTCATCTTATCTCACCTCATCTCCCATAAACCTTCAAGCCATAACAAGATTTCTTTAACTCAAGCTTAAATCTAGCAAGAAATCACACCTACAAAAGGTAGGAATCCAACCTCTCTTCTTGTTTGTATTGAATTGGGCTGTGTGGGAATCTTGTTATCCTCATGATATTTATGTGATATGGAGTGATGATGATGGTTTATGATTAAATTTGCATGTGTGTTGTGATTAGAATTAGAATTGGTATGAAAGAAATTGAAGAAAAGAGAAAACTCAAGAAGCGGTTAGGGTTCTTCCTCGGCAGTCTGTACGGTGGAGTATACGGCTCTGCCTACAGCCGTTTAAAGTTGATGAAACTATTTTTATATAAAACTAGACATTCAAGGCTTTCCAGACATATATAATATAAGGCCATTGAATCAGTATAGAGATAGTTATGAATTTTTCAAGTTTGACCTAGAAATAAGGACCTTCATCCAGGTAGTATGAGTTGAGAAAGTGTAACTCACCCTACACAACTCCAAATTAAGTGAATCCAATGCTGTTTGAAAGCTAACATATGAAGAAACATTTCATAAAAGTTTCAGATTCAGATTCATTGCCATCTTTCCCCAGTACAACAATAAATTTACCTTAAGTTTAACCCAGGCTAGAATAGGGTAGTCTAGTAGGGTCAAGTTTTAGGGCTTATATCTCGAGTTATACTCACTCAAATGATATGTAGCTTATTTCATTTGAAAGCTTGCTCTGTTAGCTTTACATTGATATAAATTTTGTATAATTTCACCCAGATTTCCATTTTTGGTGAATTTTCTCTTACAAGAGTGTAATTTTGGCCAGGAATAGAACTAGATCTGGTATACTTGAGTTGAACTCGGAACTTAGCAAATGTAGAGCTAGATCGAGTATACTTAAAGTTGAATTCGGGAGAGTATACTTAAGGTTGAACTCGGGAGAGTATACTTAGGGTTGAACTCGGAAGGGTATATTTAAAGTTAAGCTTGTAAGGGTATACTTAGGGTAGAATTCGGAAGGATACACTTAAGGTTGAATTCGGAAACTTAGAAGACAGAGAGCTAGATTGGATATACTTAATGTTGAATTCGGAAGCTTAGTGAATGGTAAATTAGATCGGTTATAGTTAATGTCAGAACTCGAAATTTATGAAACACCCTCATAAAAGTCTTGGGAGACCAAATGTAAACTAAGGTCGGAGATCGGGATCAATCCAGAATCAATTTAGGAGATCGAACATAACCCCAGAAGTCGGAAATTATATAATCTCGGAGATCGAACATAACCCTGGAAGTCGGAACTTAGGTAATATTGAAACTCGGGCACAACTTCAAACTCGGAAGTCGAACTCGGGAATAGAAGTTCAAAGTTTGCAAGATAAATTAAGACATAAGGTTTTAAAGCTTGCACCTATTGATATTGTTATATTCTTGCTATGACTATAATGTCATATATTGAGTTTGTTGTTTGATTACAGTTTCTTGATTTCCTGGTACTATTCACGGGGAAGCGGACTCGATCCATCGTGCTGCCGAAATTTCGGCAAAGCCTATATCTAGGTTATGCAATACACTTTGATACATATGCATTCATGATTATGATTAAAGCTATAATGAAGATGCTATGATGAGAGATATGATGATGAATCCATATTCCTAAGGAACATGACATGGCAATCACGCTCTGATGGGGTATGACATGGCAATCATACTTTAGAATATGGCATGATAGTCCCACCCCTTAAGGGATGTGACATGGCGATCGCACCCTGATAGAGTATGATATGGGGATCATACTTTGGGATGTGGCAGGATTCATATATTCCTAAGGAGTGTGACATGGTTATCGCACCCCGATAGAGTATGACATGGCGATCATACTCGGGAATATGTAGGACAAAGCAAGGAAGACAAAGAAAGAAAAGAAAGTGTTATGTATCTACATTAAATGCAAGTACTAGTAAAGGTATATGCAGATGTTATGTTTCTAGTATATTGGTATTATTATATCTTAATACGTTGCAGTTAGTATCCCTAGTATGTTTTATGATTTTATTTGGTATTGGCTCTCCCAAATGACTAGTATATGAATAAAATGGACTCTGCTTCGAACAATATATTTTCGAACTATAAAATTAAATAGCTTATATAATATGTCCACTTTTTTCATAATAAATCGAAGCAATTGGAGATAATAACGATTATACGGTATGATATTTCTTAGTGAATCCTACTAAGAATTTAAAATTCTCACTTCTGTTTTCGTATTATCTCCAGATAGTTCGAGAAGTTTTAAAGATGGCTGAAGTTGCTGTCAAATAAGGTCCGCTCAGGTAATAGTAACAATTCCAAAGTGTGGTACTGTGACTTAAGCATAGTACTATACCAAGGAGGACGTCACGCCTATTGTCTGTTAATATCGATCATGAAAATTCTGAGTCTAAACCCTATACCTCCTTAGAGGGCTATAGGATTGAGGCATTTTCTTAAGATCAAAAGTCCTGGTAATGGTTCCCTAGGCATCAATGAGTTGAAAAGGGATTTTTAACGAATTTTAGGGAAATGATAACTCCTTCGTCTTCAACCTCAAGTTTATAAAAACGCAAGTTTTCGGAGAATTATACTAAAACCCAAAAGTTGGATTTTGATTCCTAAGAATTTTGAATTTTTGGATATTTTATTGAATCTAAATGAGGGGTATTCCTTTATTTACATTTATATTTTAAAGTTAATGGAGTACTCTCTATTAACTTAAAAAATTAAGAAATGTAAATAAATATGTGTAATATCCTAAAACTGGGAAAGGATTGCAGAAGGAGGGAGCCAAGTTTTTGAGGTTGGTAATCGATTACAGAGGACCTGTAATCGATTATAGTCCTCTCTATATGCCTATGAGTAAATTTTTTCGTGTGGTAATCGATTACCAATGGTAATCGGTAATCGATTACCAACTCTTTGTCTATGGTAATTGATTACCAGCATTGGTAATCGATTACCAGTTCTTCGTGGTAATCAATTACCAGTTTTGGTAATCGATTACCACAGGCCAATATATAAGCCGAGATGTGTCTCTTCCCCCTCATTTCGGCATTTTTCACTCTCTCTCTACCCTCAAACTCTCTGCCTTCTCTCTAAAACACTTACCTCTTCATTCCTCACTTAAATCCTTGAACTTTTCCTTCCAAACTTCATCAAATTACATTCCTTTCACTCTTATAACCATAATTTTACCTTTAATCTTCATTCTCCTTCCAATCCTCAACCACAACCTTGGTGGATCTTGGAGCTTGGAGCTTGGAGCAGATGTTATTAAGATTCCTAAATCTCTCCTCTTCATTTTTCTATCTTCAAAGGTACTTACCAACACTTTCCCTTTTTCTTGTCTGAAGATTATGGATTATTTTCCCCAATAGTGAGTTCATAGAGAACCGTAGGTTAGATTCGAGATTTTCATATCAGAGAACAAATTAGATTACTTCTTAGTTTCAATGACCGATATTGAATTAGATTATTATAATTGTGATGATAGATTTCACTGGAGGCTCAATTCTTAGTTCTAGAATGTCGTGGGATTAGGACTCTGCCATTGGATTTAAGTCTGTGAGTAGATAGTTGTCCCTATCTTGTTTTCTAATATGTTGATTTAAGTTATATATATTTGCGAAGGAATTGGTATATCCGAAATTATGATTTAGATTTTGGTGGTATGTTTTGTGTGGATAATTATTTCTCTTATGCATGTTTTATTCAAAATTCTCACATGAGACAATGAAGGGATTTTTGGTGAATTCATGTATGTATATATATATATATATATATATATATATATATATATATATATATATATATATATTAGATAGCTATGAAATTATATAAACTTTTGAAAACATGATTCCCTTAAAGCTTTTGACTTTCTTTAACAATATGATTTAGGTTTTATATCTAAGATTATGTTTGGTCTTATGAGACTTTGAATATCACTTTTATAAGAAAAGAAACGATTGGATTTTGTGAAACTTTTGATGATTGATTATGTGTTAAAATGGTATAACTGAATGATTGAGTATATGTCATGACAACCATTATAATAAATGTTATGCGAGATGGTAAAGGAAAAGACTTAGGAAAGTCTACGTCAGGATCTGTAGGCTAACGGCAGTGGATGTTAGCCTTGGGTGCACCTAGGATGAGGTAGTATATAGCCACTCAAGGGAGTGGTGCGTGACGGATATTATACAGCCATACACATAGTGTGGTGTGTGATGGAAATTACACAACCACAGAAAACATGGTGCGAAATGGAGTATAGGGTAACACGAAGGAGGGCCACCTAAATGTGATTCCTGACGGAATATCCTGTATTAGACGGTTCATGTATTTGGGAAGAATTTGAATAACATTTTAAAATATGATTTCTATTTAATTATATATATATATATATATATATATATATATATATATTAATTTGATAGTTACGATTTGTATATTGTTTTATGTGGGTTAGGGGCATTCTATCTCTCATTGAGTTTTATAAACTCACCCAGTTGTTTCTTTCCTTTTTTTTAGATACAGGTATTCCAGTAGAATCTAATCCTTCAGCCTTCGTGACTAAATTCCAAATTTTGTGGATGAGCCCTTTTCTATTCAAGGTATTTTGTAAATGTACATGTTTTGAGAAACTCTTAGATAGTGGTAGCTCCATAGTACTACAGGCAGGGTCCGACCCTTGTTAGTGTATTAATGTGATTGTTGGACATTGATGTATGTTAGATTGAATTGATTATTATATGTTTGATTCTAGTTGAATATTAAAATGTTCTGTAACTTTCTATATTGGTTTATAAATATATATGATGAGATTGATGTGCTTGGTGAATAATTTTGTTGTATGCTAAGGGGCGCATTCTGAGAATGCTTGGATCCTCGATGGAAGAGTATATTTGTTAACTTGCAGGATGAGTACTCACATTTGGGAAATATCCTAAATGCAAAGGAAACTCTATCCAATTTTCGTGAAATCTTGTATGAAAGGCTTGCTAGGGAGCGTGCTCCCTAAGCACCGGTCACAGCCTAGGTTGAGTCGTGACACCAAGGGTCCATAGTCCACACACATAGTATAGATATTGTAACACCCTAGTAGTCTCATTTTATGCTTAAGTCATATTATGGAATTATTAGTTGTTACTTTTGCTCGCAGAATTAACATTATCATTTGAAAGTACTTTGTAATGAAAAATAGGGGTAATTTTTTTTTAAACAATAACAAATGAATCGTTTTGAAAACCAAGAGCCATGAGCGCATCGTGAAGATATAATACAAACATCGCTGTCTCATACATATCGTGCGAATAAAATAAAAATAAGCAACAAGAATAACAATAGCTTAGATAAAAATAACATCCATTCCATGACCATCATAGTTAAGATAATAATAGTGATACCAAAAGTCATATATAAAGATAATGATGAATTTAATACCTACTGTCCACTCTACAAAAGAAACCTACCAAATACATCATAATTGAAAATACATAGGAGATCTCTACTGCCCAAGCATGTCATACAATAAAATGATAACCCTATAACTACAATTAGAAAGGGTTATCCTGATGCTTGGCTCCGTATGCAATCATCACATCACTGATCAAGTGGAAGAAAACCGTTCCTGAATCCATTGGGAGTAACATCACCAAGTCCTCTTCCTTGAGCATGGCCACAGCACGGATATAGACGAACTCGCGACCGCGAACCGGGGGTGGAGTGTGATGAACAGCTACTGAAGAAGAAGACGAATCAGACGTCAGGTGTATCACAGACGGGTAGGAGGGCTCAGATGAGTCAGTCTCCACATGATAGCTTGGATGGGATTTCGAAGGATCAGAATCCAATGAAGCGGTCAGAGTTATACTGGTATCCGAGTCGGTCTCATCGTCAGTGGGGTATCTCGGCAGCTGAAAGTAGGGACGAATGTCATCCAGGGAAACCTCGCGCGTATGGGTGATGTGATCAAAAAAAGGGGCTCGTGACTGGAACCTGAAACGGACAGTCGTGGAAGATGTAGACCCTCATCACTGCACTTACAAACATCATCGAGGCATTCAGCACTGGGTTGAAGCACTGATGCCATACTAGAAACGCAATGAAGATCATCACCGTACCCGACATTGACAATCTCTGAAGACAACACAGAAACATAGGAGTGAGAAACACTAGATTTCTCAGCAGGATCGCGACTAAACAAACACTATGTCATTGTCATCGTCCCAGCTACTTCGAGTTTAATTATGAAAATAGTGGACATGTATAGGTTCAATTTTAATAATTTTGAAAACTTAAGTCCCGAAGCAGGTTGCTTTTAAGCTTAGCATCATAACTATAACATTATAAGTAAACATACATGCGAAAGCATAGAATAAACATTCATAATGCATATGGGCGGTACTAGTACATGCATTGACATGCAACCTCATAGACTTAACCATGGTTTTACTTTAACTTTACTTTCATTCTTAGCACATACTTAACTTTCTTTACTTTTCCTTTGAAATAGACTGCTCTTGGACATGAGCTCATTCCGTGACCATCATCATGCAGTACTAATCAAATTAAACTAAGCCGATATTGGTTACCTCTAAGTTGGAGGGTCCTCCATGTCACCTTTGCCTCCTCCATAGAGGTTCCTTGAGTCTTTGTGGATCATCGTCTCTCACTTCCCTAAAGTGATAGGGGGTCATATCCCATTCTTTCTTTTCTTATCATTATACTTTACATGTATAGTACTTCTTTGACTACACATATGCAATGATATGACTAAGTCCTTAATTTTGACGGAAATCCGGCATCATAATGGCTAGACCGGAGCTCCCCCAAAATGCCAATCATAAAACTTTCAACCAACAGTTCATATTATATCATCACACTAATCATTCAATCATGAGACAGAGCTCAATCAAACTTATCATTCATCATGCCAAATGACATCATATATTATACCCTAAAGGGGTTTATAGTTTTATTATTCTTTGTGAGAAGTCTTATGAGTTATCATACGATTTCCCATGGTTACCTATGAGAAAATCACATAGTAAAAATGAATGTGTGTGAAATTTTTTAGTTACTTTATTCTTATAGGAATTTACTTTTTACTTGGGTACATATTTTATGGAACACTTGTTCAAATTAACTAAGTTAGGTAATTATTTCCTTTCTTTGAGATAGTACACTTAGTGATTCTTAGGTTCATGGTATGTTCAGAGGCTCTAATCATACTTTTGTTCCCAAGGAGTTTGAGATCCCTCCGATTCTTGGGTCATAACAACGCATAACCACATTCATGAACCCAATAACATCGTATTCACTAATCACCAAGGGTGATTTTTAACTTATCTAAGTTGCAAATTTCAAACTTTTATTATTAACATGGCAATATCTTACCTTAAAGATTATCGAAGTTATCATTCTTTATAAAGTAATTATAAAGTTTTATTCTTTAAAAAAGCATATGTCGCTAGGATTAAGCTTTTGCCTTAAAGATTCATTCTTTGTGAAATAATGATGCAAGATATCAACTTTAGAACTAAAAAGTCTTATTTTTTATGAAAGTGGACATTTTAGTTATTCTAAGACCATGAAGGTCTCAACTTTATGATTTAAAATTGTCTTAAAGTCTAAAAGATTCCTACTTTATGAACTAATGATATAAAACATTAACTTAAAGTTAGAAAATTTTGATCTTTATAAAAGTTAACACTTTTATGACTTAAAAGTGATATTTTTGCTTAAAGTTTAAAACTTTACTCAAAATATTCATCTCATGGTTCAACCTTTACAAGACTAAAGTGCAAGCTTATGACTTTATGACTTAAAATTACCTTCTTGATTAAAGTTTAAAACTTTTTTATGAAAAGATTTGCATTCAAGAATCAATCTTTAAAATATAAAGCGACAAGATATCATTTTTATAACTTAAAAAGGCTTCATATTCCAAAAAGCTTAGACTTTTACATATATTCTTATCTTCAAGACAAGACAAAATAAAACTTTAAGGAAGCACAAAACTTGCATCACTTTTAAGGTTGCAAGTAAAAACCTTTTTGAAATTTCATGCATCAAGAATGTGTTTAGTCTTGTCAAATCAAGAGAAAATGATAAATGTGACAACTTTTCCAATCATAAGCATTATCATAAGAAGATAGACAACTTCCAACTCAAATAGCACTAAAAACATCAAGATCACATGCATCAAGAAAGGAAAATAAAAACTTTAAAGCACTTAAAGAAAGGAACTTTTCGAAAAAATCAAGAACACTCATGAACAAGAACATGAACATATTTTACTAAAAATAGAAACTTTTGCTCATGAAGAGCATGAAAGATTTTCTCAAGCTTTCACTTGAAGATCTTGATCATGAGAGGAACTAAGCTTCAAGCTTTCTTGAGTAAATAAAATAAAAGAGTGAGGATCACTACCTAGAGTCAAAAGTGGCATCTTTTGCAAGAGGAGAAGAAGAAGATGAAGACTCCTCCTTGATGATGATGGTGGCGGTTTTGGATGAACAAAGAGAAAGCTCTTGAGTTCCCTTGAAAATGAAGCTTGTAGTGTTTAGATCTTGTCTCCAGAGACCAAAAGATGTGGTCTTTGAAGGGCTTAATGAGAGTTTTGGTTATGGTGGTGGTGGAGAAAGGAAGAAGAAGATGAAGAAGAAGAAGAAGAGTGTAGAGAAAAGTTGGAGGATTTGAGAGTTAGAGAGAGAATAAGAGTGTGAAAATGAAAAGTGAAGGTGTATGCATGTGTGCATAGTGGCCATAAGGTATAAGGGGTGGGGGTGCGATATTTTTGTGTTAATTAAGGTTTAGGGAGACAAATTAGATGATGCGGGAATAAATCAAGTACTTACTCTTACATAAAGCATTCTTGTCTAATGTTTTATGCTTTCATAACATCATTCTTTACTTTATTGTCTAGTTGATTAAATTTGAATTTAATCATGTGATTAAGTGCTCTTGCAACTTAATTAACATGATTAATGTAACATCCACTATTTTTCGCCTGATTATTCGGTTTTATCGAATAATTGAGAATAATTAAAATTCGGTTAAACAATTATTTAGACTCAATTGATTAGCAATTACTTGAGTTTAGATATGAGAGAATTAAGTTAGAAGTATAAGAGATTTTATAAAATTTTATTGAAAACCGATTTATCGATTTAAAGAAAATCGATAAAATTACGGTATTTTAAACTATCGGAACCGAACTAATAGAATTTCAATTCTTTTACCCTACCTTGAGTGACCGATAACTCAGGCACTTAGCACCAAATGTGGTGCCACTTTGGCCACAACTTATGGGGAGACTTGGCTGAATTTCAGCCTTGCAAATTCAACCAATCACAAGCCAAGAAGCCACCTATATATATTCCTTCAATCAGATTTTTCCATCCCTCCTTCACCCATTCAGACTGTGCCCTTTCTCTCCTCTCATTCGGTTCTCTTCTTCTTCTTCTTCTTCGCTCACATAAGTCCAGCCAACCATCAAGCCTAATCAAGCTTTGCTCATCCAAGCCTTCAAAAATCCAGAAAAATCACTTATAACAAAGGTAGAGGTTTAATTCTTGCATCAATCTTGTGGTCTTGGCTGGCTGAGGTTGGATTATTTTCACAATATTTGATGTGTTAAATGAATGATTATGATGATATGTGATTGGTTTTGGGCTGTTCGTTTGATTAAAATCGAACTGAAAGCAAGAAAGAATGAAAATAGGAAGACCTAATGGGCTGGAGAACCAAAAACCTTCGGCAGTCCGTACGACGGAGTGTACGGCTCCGCCTATAGACAATTAAATTAGATGAAACCATTTTTATATGAAACTAGACATCTAGGGTTTTCCAACATATATCATATAAGGCTTTTGGATTAGTATTGAGAGAGATATGAATTTTTGAATTTTGACCTAGGGTTTTGACTCTGGTTCTGGGCAGACTGGGTTGTTCAGGGCAGAACTCACCCTATACTAGTTGAAAATGAGTGAAACAAACTTTTTTAGAAAGCTTGCACATAGAAGAATGTCCCATAAGAATTTCAGAATTATAAAAGTCCTAGTTGCTCCCAGTGATCCAAGAAAGTTGCCTTATGTCCAAACCGGGCTAGAATAGGACAGTTTAGGAAGGTTAGAATTCGGGGCTTGTAACTCGAGCCCTACTAAGCAAATGGAGTGGGACTTTTTGTAAATGAAACTTTACCCTGTTAGCTTTAATATGAGTCCAATTTCGTGTAATTTGAATCAGTTTTCGATTTTTAGTGGATTTTTACTTTTAGTTGTTTGATTTTGGCTAGCCACTGGACAGGCCAGGATAAAACCTAAATATCTTGAGCTATAGATATCAAAATGAGATGGGACTAAAGAGGTTAGAAAATAGGCACATAGCACTTTAACATACTCAAAATTGAGGTATAAATGAGTTAAATAGAAATTATGGCTTGATTTAGAAGAACTAGGTTGGCTGACTATGCTGAGGCAGAAACTTTGCCTTAATGAAATTATTGTTATTATGAGTTTCATGTTGGACTATATATGTAATGTTGTGACCTTTGTAACAAAATGATATTCTGGTGTGCTGGCACTATTCATGGAGAAGCGGACACATTCCGTTATGCTACCAAAATTTTGGTAGAATCCATGCATAAGTTATGAATTACATGTTAATGCATGTGCATTTCAAGAAAGCTAAGAAGGTTATGATAAGAATTATGTTACTATGAAAGTTCCATGCTACTTGGGCCAGCCCCGGATAAGAAGTTAAAGGGAATAAATCAGTGGGAAGGTCGAGGAAAGTAAACTCAGCATTCCTGTACAAGAACGAGCTCAATCCTGAAAAGCAGACTATTACCCAGGAGTCTAAATGGCCAAGAACTCTCAGGGGACCAAGAGATGGAAAATGATGAAAAGTAATGGAAAAAACTTATGAAGGAAGAATCAAGAATGAACATGCATGATTACATGAATGCATGATTACATGAAATGGTTATGTTAAGATGTTTACAGTTATTTATTATGTTTATTTACTGCTATTTGTTCATTTATATTGTTTATTATCCTGTAAATTATTATCAATAATCTGTTCTATTTCTTATACCAACTAAAGTAAAACTAAACCTTACCTCAGATCAGACTTTTCCTTAAACTCATTAAAACGGATAGCCTAGTTCACACACATGCTTTTATAATTAAATAAAAACCGAGGCAACTGAGAATGAATGTGACATCAGATGAACGCCATACATGAACTCTACTAAGAATTTCTTTAAATTCTCACCTCGTGTTGTATTTCCGCATCATTCTCAAACGCTGGCGAAGGACTCAACGGCCACTCTTTTCATTGAGATCCTAGTCCTGCAGCTTCACCATGACTTCGAGTTGGACTCATTGAACACAGCCTACTCCTGCTATTCTGCCTCTATTGTTTTTTTTTGGCAATAGGAATTTCGCTGATCCTTTGTTTCATCTGCTGTTAATATGGTTATATATATATGTATAGACTGAAGCGTTAACTTCCGACCCACATATGTACATGTACAGTTGATAATATATCACCTATTCGTATCTTTTCTGTTATGTTATATTAAACTTTATTACGTATTACAATGCTATTCACGTTTATTATATAACAGCGAGCCGTTTCATCTATTTTGTGATTCTAATCATGAAAGGTAGGCAGAGTATTAATACCGTAACACAACATACTTAATTTCATACTATGACTTAAGCATAACATTAAATTAGTAGGGCATTACAATTAAGCAAGGATTAATGATTAACACACAAGAATATGATTAATTAAAAATTAATCTTGTGATTAAACTTAATTATCCTTAATTAAACTCAATTAAGCTGATTAAGGGTGATTAGTGCTTAATTAAGCTATTAAGGCTCTGGCTTGCTTAATTAGAGATTGTCTAATCTCGATTAAGCATTCTCTTAACTTTTCTCATCAGGGTTGACTCATAAACACTTCGTTAATCCCTTAATTAAGTCTTAATATCATAGTTTCTCATTAAGTGCCTAATTACTCAGGGTTATTGAGGTAATTTAGCATGACAAAAAATTAAGGATGTTACAGATACTCCATAGCAAAGTTATGATCATAAATGATGTCAAATAGGTCCAAGTGAATCTCAAAGATTTATAATAGTCCAAATATAGTCGATACAAAGTCCATAAGCATAGGTATATGTCCAGAAGGTCATGAACTCCATAGCAAAGGTCATAGTTAATTTTATTAACTTTTATGTATGTTTTAAAAGCTTATTAAGTCTTAATAGTCCCAAAAGAAACTATCACGTAAACAAAGTTAATTGAAACATGCTCAAAGATTTGAAAACATATCACCATAGTAAATCAATAGAGTAAATTTTCATGCTTCAAAAGGATACATGGCTGAAGCATCTGTATAGCCATAACTTGATCATTTTACTTCAAAACTTCACAATCTTTAACAAAAGGCTTAATCACTTAAAAATACATTATGTGATGCATCAAATCAAGCTCATAAATCATTTAAATAAGTGAAATAAATGTGAATAAGCTACTGCCCAAAACAGGGTAGTTTTAAAAATAAACTTTTATCATATGGTTAAAGTGGTCAAATCAAAGAAATAAGCATGTATCTTTAAAGTACAAGTCCTGAAACTTCATCAAGTGAGAGTTCATCATTCAGGACATTAAAACAACACTTTAAATGCATTAAACAAGTGAAACAGAATTAGATGAGTTGCTGTCCAAAACAACGTAGACCATAAATGCAAATTTAAACACATGATTATTGAACCAAAAGCAAGTAAAACTATCATACAAACACATAGCATCAATATATAGGTTTTATAACTTCAAAATAACATTTTTACACACTTTAATCACATGAAAAACATGCTGGAATAAGAACAACAAAACAAGGCAGCACACAAGTTTTTAAAGAAAGTAAAGCTTTGGGTTATAAACTTCATCTTTTTTTGTAAACGCTTTTGTGTAGATTCTTTAAAAACCATTTGAAAATATCAAAATCATAAACATTATTTCAGAGAGACTTGATTAAGGATCAGTTAGACATTTTATCAAACCCTTGATATGCAATCCCATGGTTTTTGCTGTAAAGCAGTCATCAACTTCATAAAACATCACCAAAATCATGTATTTTCAAGCTTTTGTACTTCACAAACAAAGGGATATATATCTATATGGATCAAAGACTTAAATTTCATCAAGACACAACCCAAAATATCACAAAACATGACTTATAGTTGTTGCCTTGCACATGGCCAAGATTGAGTTTTTAGTGTAAATTTTAGTTATATTGCTTCCAAACTTCAAAATAAAGCACACATAGCTTCATCACATGAAAATACATCATCTAAGGTATCAAATCAAAGTTTTTAGAGTCATTAAATGGTTGAATAAAGATAGGTACAACTGTTGTCCAAATAGGGCAATAATTTCAAGAGAAGATATTAAGAGTTATAATTCACAAAAATAAGCAAAACTTAGGAATCAAGCACATAAACCGCAAAACCACAACTATGGCATGCAAGCATGATTAAAAGCCACCATTTAAACATCCAAACTCATCATTAAAGTCCTAGACTTGATGCAGGTCATGAGCTTCAAGAGGAAAGTCTGAAAGTTTTAGCTCCCAAAAACACACAAAATCAAGACATATATAATTAACAAGTGGAGGCTTGAAAATCCTTCAAAGTAAATAAAAACTCCATACTCTTCAAGAGTTATAGAAAACTTTAAAAACTTTCAAAGGAGAACATGGAATCTGGAGTTAAAGTTTAAAAGCTTCAGAGAATCCAAACAACCACACAAATCATGTACATGGAACCTAAAGGTTTAGAAAGAAAACCCTACTTGTTTAAGGAGTTTGAAACTTGATACTTGAGAGATGGGCAGCAGCTTCTTCAAGCTTTTTAACTCCCTTTTGAGGCTTAAACTTGAGCTACTATGGTGGAGATTAAATGTTTGGAGTGGTGGTGGAAGAAAGTGAAGGAGTTTTGGTACTTTTGTGAAGTTTTCAAGATGATATGGTGTAGGAAGCTCTCCTTCTCCTCCTCTCATGGGGGTTCTCTAAATTATGTGAAGGTGTGTCTTGAGTTTTCTATTTATAGAGAAAAGATTAGGGTTAGTTAGAGTCAATTACTTGATTAATCTATACTTAATTAGTTAGTTAATTTGGTTATTTATCAAGATTTTAGTTAATTAACTTAGAAGCTTTATAAATATTATATAGAGGCTCATTAGAATGATCATTACATGATTCATAATAAATTAGGAGAGTATCATACGATTTACCCATTAATTAGTGCAAACATGATAATTTAATCTTAACTAGTTGTTAAGCTTGTTTATGGTTAATTACCTCAAATAATCAGTGAATGATAAAATTTCTCTAATCTATCATCAATACTATGTTTATATATGTGAAATATGTTATCATATAATTTTCAAAATTTATTTTACAATTTATAGAATTTTTAGAGCATTTTTACCCTAATTAGGCTTATTTTCAGTCATTAATTAAATTAATTACATAATCATAGTTTTAGAAATTAAAAAGATTAAGATTAAGTTACTTTCATTGACCAAAGTTTGACTCTCATGAACTTTCTTAAATTTTCTTCAATTATTTTCTAATTAGGATGGTGAAAAGGGTTGAATTCATGCATAGCAGCTGCAGCCCATGTCTTGACATTTTTGTTGGATTTTTGTTATGTTTTTGGTTGAATTCCTAAGCCTTTTTTGTGATATTTAAGTCCAAAATTATTACAAAAAGCCCAATCAATTTTCAACGGCCAGCAAGGCCCAATTTTGTGGTCCTCCAAGCTTAGAATCAAAATTCCACTAAAACATTTTCTTATGATAAGTTAGAGTAGTTTTATAAGGTTCTTGGGGCTTGCTATGCACCCCGGTAAGATTATTTTTATGTAATTATATAAATATTTTTTAAATTCAATAAAAATTGATATTTATCTTCAAAATTATTTTAAAAATATATTTGTAATTTTTCTAGATTTTTTGAGGTATTTCGGGTGGTTATTCGCTTTTCGTAAGCCCTTTAGTGTTTTTTATTACAAATTTTTCTATATTTTTTTTTGTAACTAATAGTATTTTTATAATTATTGGTAAGTCTAGGGGCATTATATATCATTTCATACTTGGATACCTGCATGGTTCAATCGGCAAAGATTTGGGTTTCTACAATTTCGCTGTCACTCGGTTCCATTAAAGCACCTTTTCCACTATTTTTAATAGTGTTGGGATCTACATGTAATTTTTTAAAAGCTTAAGGACCTAATTGTAATTGAAATGTGGGTTCTAAATATAATTACCAAAAATATTGGGACGTTTATATAATTATTAAAAGTCCTCGCAGCTAGAGACATTTTCATCATTTGACATTAAAAGTATATGGTAATACCATATTTTCAATGATAGTGTCACATTATCTTATAGTTTTCAGTGTGAGAATTATCATGACATATCACAACTTGAGAAATTCTCATATTGTCTAAGATAAATAAATTGAAATTCCTACCATGCTATACTATGAAAAGCGGGGATGTCAAACAAAATATTTTTCTGTTTCTGCATTTACTTCTTGTTTTGAAGTACTTCTTTTAAAATCCAAACAAACGAGCTCATAGCCTATTCCATATCTAAGACTCAAAACATTTATTCTTTCCTAAGAGCTTAATTTGTCCTTAGGAAATCAATCAATAATTGTTTCAAGTAGTTTAATAGTTTTTTTGCTAAATAAAATTTTGTGTTCAAGTTTTATGAATAGAAAATAATTAGCATTAAGAGAGTTTTACTCCTTATAGTTGGTGAATCTAATTTGAATTAAATTAATAAGAGTTCAATGAATTTTAGGCACTTATAATTTAGAGAAAAAAAAGTTTGTTGGTGGACGATTTTATGCCATTGGTGGGTTAAAATTAACCATTTTGCTTTGTTTCTTCTCCCTTTTTTTCCCTATTTAAATAATATCTTGTCAGTGAGCTTGGCCATAAAAGAGATGGTTTTTGTTGGAGCGGCACACAAGCAATTATGGATGGGGAACTGTTGCGACAATTATTTAAAGGGGGTTTGTTTATCGTGCACCTTTCAAAAAAAGAGTTTTGTACTAATCCCTTAATACTTTTTTTTTTTTAATGTGATCCTTTAATATTTTAACATTGGATTAAAAAAAATATAATTAACATTAATTTTTTCGCAATCCACAGGAAGAAAATAGAAGGACGAGTACTGAATCTTTTCTGAAAGGTCCGAGATAAACAGACCCATTTAATGGTCATTAATTTATTTATTTTTTGGTCAGAAATTTATTTATTTATTTTTTGGGTCTGAAGAAATTTATTTTCTACGTTACACTTTTTAACTAAAAAGACATTAGCCATTGAGGCTCTGGTCTCCTTCGCAGATGAAGTTAGATTGAATCAACAATTTGCTAACCCTTCTACACTTGACGTGCAATGGGCCCACAATTTACCTAGCATGTTTGAATCCCTGGTTGAAAGGGAAATTGAAAACTTGATTTCCTTTCTTCCTTGGTTGCTTTCTTCATAAATTTATGCTAATAATTCATGTGCCTCAATATATTATGTTCTTCTATGCTTTTAAAATTAAAAATTAATTGAATATTAATTAATATTTAATATTTTCATCATTGTATTGACAATATAGTTAAATTAGAGGCAATAAAAATTTACAAAATTAAAGTATAAAACATTGAATAATATAAAATAATAATTTTTGTCACTCTAAAAGTTTATTATCTGTGTACAAC
Organism: Pterocarpus santalinus; assembly: GCA_031439595.1. Taxonomy (NCBI): domain Eukaryota; kingdom Viridiplantae; phylum Streptophyta; class Magnoliopsida; order Fabales; family Fabaceae; genus Pterocarpus; species Pterocarpus santalinus. The sequence continues at coordinate 17,461,096 of CM062528.1, forward strand.
ATTTGGGGGGTCCTTCTATGTTTTCTCCCTTTTGCATTGTTTATTTTAGTCTTGATGTTTCCCTTTCTAAATCGCTAGTTTTCTTCAACTATCTCCGTCTTCAATACGGAAAAATTTCCAATATTATATTTACCACTTAACCTGAACCATAGATTGATTCATAAGAACATGGTTTACATTAAACAAAAGTGATGTTTGTTATCGTGTGGTCTTATTTTGATAATCTGGAAGAATTATCAGCAGGCCAACACCAAAATTGTATCTGCGCTGAAAGAACTATATCGACAATATTCAACATTTGCAATCACTTGTAAGACATTCGGTAACAACATAGTTTTAAAAAAATATGTTCCTTTTGGTGTTCAGTTAAACGGGTGAATTTGATTAATTTTTTTTAATTGCTTTTATGATTAACTGTTTAATTTTTTTTCGTTAGAAATAGCTATTTTGACTATACAAAAAATAATGAAAATATTTAGTTTAAATATATTTTTAATCCTTATAAAATTAGTAAATTTTGATTTTAGTTCTTAATATTTTCTTTTGGTTTTAATCTAAACATTTTGAAAGCTTTTATTTTAATTCCTACTGTTAGTTTGTTTTTATTAAGTGATAATATGGATGACAGATAGTTACATCACCTTCCCCGATTTAAGTAGAAACTAAAATTAAAATTTTTGAAAATATTTGGATCAAAACCAAAAAAAAAAAAAAAATTAGGGACTAAAATTAAAATTTTTAAAAATATTTGAATCAAGACCAAAAAAATAATTTCTTAGGGACTAAAATCAAAATTTACTAATTTTATAGTGACCAAAAACATATTTAAGTCGAAATATTTTTTAGATTTTAAATTTTATTTAAAAAATTATCTAATCATTTTAAAAATGTAAAAATATGTTTTAATTAAGATTAACTTTTTTTCTTAAATAAAATGCAAACAAATAAGCCCCATAAATTGTGTACTAAATTGTCAACGAGCTTGTATATCAATTGAGACCAATCAAAAAGTCTGATTATAGGTGTGTTTATTTAAATTTTTAAAAAATATAATTTTAAAACTTAAATTTTATATATAATCGAAAAGGCAGAATTTTTTTTAAATTATTCTTTTTAGTTTCTACAAAAAGATGAAAATATTTTTTTTTGACATTTTAAAAATTATCCAAATAGTATAAAAATTAATTTTTTTTTTTGTAAAAAATGTAATTATTTACCAAAATAATCCCAAATAAAGGTATTTTATATACGGTTGCGAAAGGCACCTTCATTGTAACATAAACGAGTACGTAGTTCAACTCATTGCCATGTCCATGTTAGAATCTAAACAAAAGAGAAATTAGCGAAACAAGTAGTATTGTCTCTATCATGGATGGCACTTTTCAGTTCATTGGTAAAATTCTCATCAGAAGTATCTGAATGAATGACTTATTTCTTATGAACTTTATAGTCCTGCACTTGCCTCTGACATTACGTTACAAATTTGAAGGATCCCATTAGAATCTTCAACTCTTATATCATAGCAGCACACTAAACTTCTTTTATTGTCAAGTTCGTAGTTTTGCATTTTACATGGATTTCTAGACATGCATATAAAATCTGATGGATACAAAAAAGAGAGAACAAATGTCCACCTAATTAGTAAAGAGTCTAAAAATCAAAACAGCATCAGATGAATAATAATGCTTCATCAACAGAGCAGTTGGAATGAAGGCACAATTTACCTAGTAGTACTACATAGAAGTGGTGAAATCACAGGGAGAAATCTTTCCAATGTCCTTAATAAAGTAGATGAAGACACATGTAAGAGAACAAAAGAACCTGCATCTACCAGAATATATACATATTTGCAGATTGTGGCATTGATTCAGTTTTCAGGTCACGGATTTATTTATTTTTAATTTTTAATTTTATTATTTTTTGGGTTCTACAGCGCAGCTCGTGTATCTGCTATAGTACTGACTACTAGCAATTAAAAGCTAATGTCTAGTTTAACAAGAGTCCACCTAACGGGAAAAAGGCTTCGTTATCGCTTTTATCTAATTTAACAGCTCCAATAAGTTTCCCATGGAAAACAGTTGCCTTTAACTAGCCCAGATAACAGAATTATTGATAGAAAATGAAGTACTGCAGAGAAGATGAACCAACAGAAATAGCAACTTAGTCAAAATAACAATGTCACTTCCAATGTGGTGCTTGGAAATAGGCAATGGTAAAATTCCTTAAGTAAGTAGAAAGAGCTTTTCACCAAACCAAACATTTTATTTCTCTTTTCTCTGGATATATTTTAGAGAGCCAAAAGGATTACCGAAATGTGGCATAGCAAAAGCTATAATGATAGTGGCGTTGGTGGAGCAAAGACACAGCTAGCTCTTTTATCTAGAATTAATCATTCACCACTAAACTAAAAATATAGCTCACAAGCAGGAACAAGTTTTTTTTTTTCTTTTTTCATATTTAAATGGACCAATCCAATTCAAATTAGCACATTTCGGTTTGACTTTGACTCGTAAGTCTCACCAAGGCAAAATGCAGACCCCTAGCCTACAATCCCTTACCCACAACGCCGCCCCGTAGTTCTGTGCCATTTTGGAGTTGAATGGACATTGATATCACTTATTGGCTCAAGTATTTACCAGTATTGTTTTTTCATTCAGCATTTATGATTCGATCTAACTAAAGAAACATTTCTAAACAGAGCTACAACACACGCTATAAGGAGTAACAATAACCCCTAATGTAGCCTGAAATTGACAAACACTTTACTCTTACCATTTCTTCTTAGGGAAGTGCATCTTGAAGTGAACAAAATGCTTTAATCACACAAGTTAATCTTTGTGGCAATTATATGTATATGCCCAAGCTGTTAGAATTGTCTAATAAATTTTGTGGGCTAGAATCAATTGAGACATTTTGATTTTGATAAAAATGGGCTAATATATGACCCATGTTGGAATGTAGTCTTGAAGACCAATTATTGATTTGAGTAATCTGTTTGTTTTGGATTTGGATATCTATAACTGATTAGTGTAGGTAACAGTGTAGGCCTCAATCTCATGGGCTTTTAATGGGAAGGCTTATTAGGTTATATTTATATATAGGCTAGATCATCTCTACACTCTCTAATCCTAACTATTGCTACTCTATGGCTCGCCCTGTTGATTATCATTATGAGAAAGAGTGAGAGTTACAGAGTAAAGCTTAGCCTTTCAACCCTGCAAAGGACTACGAGATACATACAGTTATAGCCCAAGAGGTACATAGTTTATTATTTTTAATATATCTATGGTGTTCTAAATTCTTAGTATTGATCCTTTCAAAATTTCTTACATTTGGTATCAGCAAAATTCAGTTTAGAACTACAATGAATCATGGTTCAAGTTAAACATTGGTAAGCAAGAAATTTCAAATAACATATATCAATTCTAATATATATATTCGAACTCCAAACCGAGAAATTTGATTCCAGAATACATATTCGAATATGTCAAATTCTAAATATTAAAATATGTGAAATAAGATGAGAAGTATTCAGACGCAAAACACAAAGTATATTAACATTTATCATTTATATATCATGCCATATATATATATAGTCATTCAATCACATTCTCTTATTTGCATGGCTTTCGGAGTAGTAAAGGTTAGAGTCATGCATGTTTGCTTATATAATGATATATAATTTGGATAATGATGTAAAACTTTTTGACATTTGTCGATATACAAATTGAATATATATATATATATATATATATATATATATATATATATATATATATATATATATCTGTGTGTGTGTGTGTGTGTGTGTGTGTGTGTGTGTGTGTGTGTGTGTGTGTAACGTAAAACACATGTATAGCTTAATGTTCTTCGAGCTAGATCCTCAATTCAAAAGAATATATATTACGGAACACCCATCACGCAAATTTTCCAAATAGTAACATGAATGTGCATATCTCTCTAGTGCATCAAAAAAAGCATGAATGTGCACATGTTGCCCGTGCGGTGCTATACGTATGTATTTGATACCGAATGCCCCTATAGAATTTCTTGGTGCACATTTGAAACACAGCGCATATTCATCAACTGTAAAATCGCGTTTTCCCTTTGAACCAAACCTCTCAAGAGGATAGTATGTTCTGGTTTCCGGAGAAGCGTGATAATTTTTCAGTGAAGAGTGCATATAAATTGGCATGGAGGCATCATATCTGCTCTCGGATCCAAAAGCAACATCCGGGGTATAATCAATTTAATATTCTCCAGCAGAATGCAGAGGGGTGGAGAAGATTATGGAAGCTGGATATAATGCCGAGGATTAAGGTGTTTGCTTGGAGAGTCTGCAGAAAAGCCTTGCCAACTGAAGAGAGACTAGCCTCTAAAGGTATTGCCACTGGTAAATGTTGCTACCCTTGCGGAGAAAGAAGTGAAACTCTGTGCCATTTATTCTTCCAGTGTCCATATCTGTTGAATGCAGCTTATCAAGCAATGCCCAGTTGTGTCCTCCCGAATGTTCAAGAGGAAAACTGGCTTGAGGTCTTCTTTCATTGGTCCAAGAACTGCAATTTCAATCAACTGGGTTTGCTAATAGTTGTCTGGAACCAAGTTTGGACAACGAGAAATGCAGCTTGGTTGGGCAAAAGAGTTCCTTTTTCAGTTGAAGCAGGGAAGAATGCAGTCCAATTATATAATGCTTTCTAACAGGAAGATACACCAATGGTGGCCGCTCCTCGAGTGCAGAGAAATTTAAATTGGCAACCTCCACCAGAAAATTGGTATAAAGTATACTGGTTTGGGTGTGGTTGTTAGAAATTCAACTGGCATGTTTATGGCAGCTAGAGCTATGAAAATCGAAGGATGCTTTGGTCCTTATCGTGCTGAATTGTTGGCAGCTAGAGAAGGACTTATATTTGCCTGGGATGCAGGTTTTAGACAAATCATTTTGGAGGGTGGTGCTAAGAACGTCTACAGCAGTATGGAAATTTCAGAGGAAGACTTATCATACAATGGATCCATCATTAGAAATATTACAATGTTTGCTTCATGGTTTTATGCTTTCAAATGTTCTGCTATTCCTAGAAATTATAATAGATGTGCTGATTTTGTAGCTAAAAAGGCTATTGGGGGGGGGGGGGGGGGATATTGGTATATGGCTTGAGGACCCCTGAAGATCTTTCGAATGTATTGCTTAGTGATATGAGTTCTTAATAAAATCGGCACTTCTATCAAAAAAAAAAAAAAAAAAGAAAAAAAAAAAAAAACTTGAAAGCTGATTGATGGAATTCTCAATCTACATAGTTAAGTAGACGGGATAAATTGCTCCGATATAAACCCAGCGTGGCAGACTGCACATCGAGTAAAACAAAAGCAATTCCCTTTTATAATCAGCACGTCGATAGGAACATACATACATATGCTTAATTATCTCAAAGTTTCTTAGACAAACATAATGATGTCGAGCCACATGCAGAAACTTATTTCCAATTTTTTTTTTTCTCTCTCTCCCCAAAACATGGAAAATTATATCATCAGATTCCCAATCAGGAGGAGGAGTTAAAGAAATTGCTACTCCTGAAGGTGAAAAAGCAGTAAGAAAGATCCATCTCATTATGATGCAGGTGTAGTTTCACATACATCTCTTTCATGCTAATCATCCTATATCACTGAAAAAGGGAGAGGAGCACAATTCTGAGTACAGAATCAGCTTTGAATTGTGCCAGTTAAGCTTTACACACAAATGGCTTGTATGGATGAACAAAAGGCAACATATTGCTGTAGATGACATGCTTTTAGCGGGCGCATTGATACCACTTCCAGGCGAAAGCTATTAGTTTCTTTATCATGGCAAAGTTGGCTCACACAACTTTGTTTATTTAAATGCAAAACTCTTTCCACATGATGTTATATTGTACAAATTTCAAAACTACTCTGCCTGTGTATGTATACAGATCCTATAGAAATTGAACTTTGCTGGGTCAAGTTATGAGTTATATATACCTAATCATACCTCACCACCACAAGTATAACAAGGTGAAACTAACAAACAATAGTAATTGGAAAGAAACTCACTGAAGATATTTGTCTGTCTAAATTACCCATCTTGAGACGCAGACAACATGAAATTATCCAGTGCGTCCACAGTTTGTCCATCTGTATTTGTCACGTTATTTGCATCTACTCGACAATCAACAATTTCAGGTTGGCAGTTTCGTTCCCATGGGATCACGGATTTTCCAAATGCACAAGCATTGACCATGGATGATGATCCTGCATGTTGATGGAAGCATGGAAGATTGTTCTGACATTGAAGACCGATTGTCTGACCAGAAGGCAGCAAACCGGTATTCCCTTCTTTGAAAATAGCAGAAGAGGGGTTGTACTGCTTCTTCTGAAAAGGGAAAGCACCCAATTCATTGTCTATTTTCCCCTTAAGGTGTGCCAAAATGCTCTTCAACCTCGACAACTCTGCTTCGAGAAGTGTCTGACGCTGAAGTTTCCTGACTAGTTGCTGATTCACGTGGCGCAATTTCTTAACTTCATCCTCCAAGTAAGCAGTGTGTGCCTTCTTCTTCTCTCTATACTTTCGAACCGCTTCTCTGTTGCCAGAAGGCCTTTTCGGTTTCGAGTTGGTATGGTCCCTATCATCATCTCCAGATGCAAAAACTTGGGTGTGTGTGTGATAGCATGTGTGTGTGTGAGCTGCAACAGGGCCAGGTGGATTGCAAGTGTGAGTGTGAGTGCATGTTCGGGTGCTTCTCGGCAATTCGGTAACAGTATTCACAGATGTGGAAGCCTGAAAATTGCTGGATGACTCTGGATTTGAAAACAGAACATTATCTGAAAGCTTATCAGAAAGCTCAGCATTTCCATCATCCATAGTTTCTTTCTACACCTCGAATGAAAGTTAGTGGCAGTCTATAAATAGAAAAGCATATCAATAAAATCCATTCGAAATTAACAGTCACTATGGAATGAAAATGACAGAAAACCAATTTTGACAAACAGATGCAAAGAGAACATATATGTTTCACATATAAGCACAAACCTATTGTAGTCTTTAGGCTACATAATTCACGAATATATGCAAAGAAGCACAGAGCTCGAACAAAAACTGTCACCAAATTCCTTTGAGTAGTCCTCACCAAGGAATATATGTGACAAAACAATTGCCTAAGAAGTGGAGTCAAATAAATTCTATGCTCAAAACTTGTAAAGATTCCCAATTTCCCAAAGAATCTCAATTGAAACAAACTAAGGATTACCCAGTTGGATTCTCTCCACAATAATAAAGAATTGAGCATAAAGGCAAAACTTCTTTTTTTCCTTGTTATGTTGAAATATAATAAGATGATGGTAGAGAATCCAACCTGAAGTGGAGTTAAGACGACAGAGCATAAAAGCAGCCAAAAAATTCATGACGAATCAGAGAAAAGAGCCAATAAAAGAATAATAGGAGCGGGCTTTCATCCGGTTTGTGCTTAATTTAATTCATTTACCTGGCCTTTGGTGCAACCAGAAACATGATAGTTTTAGAGTATCAGCTGGCTTTTAGCCCATGGAAGTAAATCATCGCAAAACTCCGTATGTCGGCAAATGGCAAATGGCAAATGGTCTGTTCTTCGGCCTTGATTTCTTCGGCACACGGGGAGAGTCAGAGCCTCAAAGGATGCAAAAATGTCAACTGCTCTTTCAATGAAATAAAAAACATGAGTGAGAGTGGGCCAACTTAACGCATTTCCTCTTTTTGACTACTAATAATATTAATATAGTCTCAAGTTTATAATGAATTTGGTATACGGTAATATATCACCCAATAATTTTTATAATATCTGTATACTATAATTGTAAATTATATTTTAAATAATTAAAATTTTGCTATATATAGAATTTACGGTGAATCTGAACTATACTAATATTACTCTTTACACTATAGATCCGCTGCAAATACACAATGACTGAAAAAAAAAAAAAAACGGTTAGTGAGTGTTTAAAAACGAAAAAGTGTTGGGTTCACCAATTTGTGTCTTTCTCTCATCATGTGTTTATAATAAATACAAAAAATGAGTAGAAAATGCTAGTTTGGCGAGACTGTTTTTCTCTTTTTTCAATTTTGATCTTTTAATTGAAAACTGTAAGAAATTCTTAAACAAAAAGTTACACATTAGAAGTTGGGTATTATACTTGTTAAGAATACAACAGAAGCCTTTGTCTCTTTAATTGAGTTGATTATTCGAATAATAGCCCGTTTGATTTAGCTTTTCTTACTTTCATTTTTTAAAAAAGTAATTTTATAAATTTTTAAAAGCGTTTGGATATAACTTTTAAAAAAAGTCCTTATAATAACAAAAGATCAATTTATCATTTTTTTTGTTAGGAATATCCAACTTAAAAAAAAAATAGAAGCAGAAGTAGGTTTTAATAAAATTAATTTTCAAAAATATCTTTTATCTTTATTCAAAATTATGATATATATTCTTATCTTTTTATCCCTTATCAAATCTTAATTTTTTTTCCTAGTTTTGAATTTCCTTTTTTTTTTTGTAATTTAGCTATAAAAAATATACTTTTATTCTTTTATATCCAAACAAATTTATAAGTACTTTTAATAATTAAAAATACTTATCAAATAATCTATCCAAATATAAAATAACTTTTTCTAAAAAATAAAACTCTACTAAAAAAATTTAGAGAAAAATTCATTTTTTTAATGTCAATTAAAATCGGATCTAAGAAAGACTCACGTAAAATTTAAATCCACAAAAAGAAAAAATCAATGTCTTTTTATTATTTCATAAACAGTCAATATTTAAAATTTATTAACTTCTAACTAATTTAATTTGTGTTAGATCAATTTTACAAACATAAAGTTCTCCCAATATGTTTTTCAATCGTTAGATTGTCCTTAATATGATTAAACTTTATTTTTACTGGAGCTGTTATTTGTCTTCTTCTAGCATGATTAAAAACTATTCTAAGGGAGACTGATATCTTTTTATTGTATTTCGTTTTGTAAGAATAATAGCTTTTTTAAAGTAATAGAAATTTTTAAACATTTAATACTTTTTTAAAACAATTTTTATTTTATAAATCACCATACAATCGTTTATACTTTTTTTTGTTTTGATAAAAATCTTATAAGTGAAAGGAAGTTGATTCTCACATATTGATTGAGGTATTAACTCAATTATGCTTTTCCTATAAGGAAAGAAGAGTGTTGTATTTCATTGGCATAAGTTATATGGTAAAGAGGGGAGGGTTTTTTTTCTTTTTTTCCCTGATTTTGGGGAGGGGGTGGGGGGTTTAAAAAGCAATTATTCTCCCTTACACTTTAGTTGCACTTCCCGCTTGCATGTATTAAGTGTGTGTTTGGGAAAACTGTGAGATTAAAATTATTTTAACAATTGCTTATTTGTATAATCATTTTTTTGTATAATCTCTTATATGAGAATTAATTTATGTTTGGATATTTTAACTAAAAAGTAGTTTTAAGATAATTTATTTTATTTGGATAGTATGAAAAAAAATTACTTTTATATAGTAAAATTACTAATAAAGGTATAAAATGATTGTTTATATTTTATAATATTTTTTATTTAAGGTCAATTTAGTAAAAATATAGCAATTATAAAATAATCAGCTTTTACTTATAATTATAAGTTCCAAAAAATTACTTATATTTATAAGCTATTTTAAAAAAAGCTATTTTTACAAGGTACCCAACACATGCTGTAAATTAAGCATATTAAACATTCATTTAACATAATTTATTGTAACATTTTCTTTACATCCACTTTTGCAGTTAATTTTAACATATTCAAATGCACATACTGTAGATATGACTTCTGACTGCAAATATACATATATATTGATAATTCAATCACAATGGCTCAAGCTCTTCATGAAATGAAGAGGAGCAACAATTCTAAGTGCAAAACGGTAAGAGACAAACCAGCAATAATGCTAACAGAACAAAATCAGAAAACAACATATAAAACTCTAGTATAATCCCTGTGTAAAGACACACCATAATGTAGATTGAGTGAACTCCCATCAAAGCTTTGAGAAACTTGATCCTTTGAGATAGCTAATGTTGCCCCACATTTTGTAATCCACCTGATGCCTGATTTACTTCTGCAATGAAAGCGTATAGTATCTTGTGAAATCTCCCTTAAAAGATAATCTATTCTATTCAATACTTCCTTCAAAAAATGTTCATGCTTTGCAATTTTGTCACACTAGACCAACGTGCTACTACTGACCAAATTCTCGCAGCAGCAAACTTAAGGGACTGGCCATCATTTTATTAGCCATGAATTTGCATGTCTGATAGGATCCCTTAAAGGTTGGAATAGGTAGTATCCAACCCTTTATCCATGACTCCCCTCGTTTGTATCAATTGACATATGAATGCCTCCTAACTAACATTATGTTGTTGGAAGATGACTTTGTTCCGTAACTCAGATATAGACCATGTAACAACATAAAACCAAGCAATCCAGTGCTCTCTTTGGGAATTCCTTCATTAGACTCCTAGCCATGATTCAAATGCCACCTGCGGGCAATTATGCAACAACCAGGACATGTCCCACCAGTTAAGGCATGCACACCAAACTTTCCATGTAAATGGGCAAAAAAAGAATACATGATTGATGCTTTCCTCACCTCTAGAGCATAAGACACATCTGAGATCAATTCTGTAACATCCAACCTAATCATGTGTATAATTAACATTGTGAAGGATCAATTAACACTAAATTCATAAATAGAGAGGAGAATGCAGAATAATGAAAGTGATAATGTAATATAGTTAAAAAATTTGTCAGCACTGAAATTTTTAACCGTACTATGAAATTTTTTTGAGTAGTTTCTTAACACACAAGAAATTGATCTGGTTGGAATTTAAAATACAATAGAATCCAATTAGTATGAGATAACACACATTATATGTGGTTAGTCATAAAATTTGGGTCAATTTTGACCACAAGAAAAGTCAAAATTCACTTTTTTATTTTGTTAAATTATTAAAAAATAAAAAAAATACAAAGATGACAACCCACATGAAAGCTCATCTTCTTCTCTCTCATCCTCACTTGACTAAAACCCTTTGATCCCACTCTACCACCATTCAAAATCCAAGCTTTTCAACCATAACCTAACTCACAAGAGAAGCAACTGAGTAGTTCTTTCTAGCCTTTCCAAGCTAACAATAAGTAATATTTTATCTTAGTCTCTCCAAGCTCACAAAGACCACTATTGGGTCAAATTACAATTATAAGATTGAATGGTTTGTGTTTGGATTAACACTCACACTAAATCACTCAAATGTGTATAAACCACTTAAGTATAATATGTAATGACTTCTCAATACTCTAAATAAGAAGATATTGGCTAATACAAAGCATGTGGGAAGATTTTCTTATCTAGAAGTTATAATAAGTAACTTTCTAGATGTTCAAAAGGTTGAGAAAGATGAAAGCTTGATAGATATTCAAATGTACAGAGTTCTTAACTCGCTAACTCCTTCTTGATCATCTTCCAGGTTTATATAGGCTTCGAAAATTTAGCTATTAAGACTTTAGACCTTGAGCTTAGAGTTTTTTGATCCACTAGTCTAAGATTGGAGAGAGAAGTAGGTTGCTTTTGTTCTCACCAAGTAGGAACATTACCAAAGAAGAAAACTAGCTATTGTGTCCACAAACTTTTCAGACTTGTCAGCGCTTCTTTTGGATCTTGTCTTGTCGAGTTTGACCTTTGGAACTATACATGAAATGTGCAGAAGAAGCTTTGACGTTGAGGTATTTCATGTAAATCAACTTTCTGGAGGTCACCTTTTTGGATAGTTCATCCTTCTAAAGTGCTTGTGATCCTTCTGATGGCTTAGTATCCTTCTGATGACATAATTACATCCTTTTGAACCTTTTGATACGCTTCTTGAGAAAGAGAGATCATAGATTCTCTTGACAAAAAGTTCTTTCCTATGGTAATGTACAAAACACATATAAGAGCTTTTAACTTTGCATTATCTAATTTTCATTCTTCTACATATTGCATGATTTAGTGCAAATGGAAATAAATGCTTAAACAAACTATTAGTTCCACACAAGAGCTTTTATTAAGAATTGATTTGTTGCTTATCAAAACCCTTAGCTTGATAAAGCTTAGACCAACAAGTGGCTTCTAAAGGACATTGGAGCTTACACTTTAGGCTTGTTGCGGGGCCTACCATGTCTTCCTAATGTCATTAGTTCCTAATACACAAAATAAGAGACATTGAGTTGATTAGGCTCAACATTTATGTTGAGTGAACCAACTACATTTAGAATGGGCAATCATGCATTTCTAATCCTTACGTCCCATCACACGGACGAGACATAGAGCATGACTTAACTAATGCATGCACTTAGAAGCATAGTTAGACCATTCCCAGGCTTAATAAGCATGACCTGCTCTAATACCAAAATGTAACACTTTAACAATCCCATACTACACTTAAGTTGTATTACGGAAATTACTAGCTGTTACTTTTGCTTACGTTAACTTAACTTATTTTTTAAAATTACTTTATAATGAAAATAGAGGTAATTTTTTCTTTTATCAATAACGGAAATAAACTTTTTGAAAATGTGAGGCATGAGCACGTCGTGAACATATATAATCGAGCATCTAGTACATACATACTCGCACTGTGATAAATAAAAGGAATATAAGTAAACATTCAACTCAATAGTAACTATAATTATCATCCATATATATATATATATATATACAAAGGTAGCAAAAGGACCAATAACTACATTCAGCCCATCAAAACACCCATAACTAAAAGAAGTTCAAAAATCAAATGAAAGGAAGTACAAAAGTAGCCTCCACAAACCATACATGCCATAAAATGATAGCTCTAAAACTATAAATAAAAAGAGCTATGCTCACATCTAAGCTTCACATGTGCTATCTTGCACCATCCTCCAACTTCAGAACAGAACAAAGCCGTTCCCGAATCCTTTTAGTGCATCATCACGCCCTCCTCCATGGGCTCATCTATGTCCTTGGGGTATTGCTTGAGTGCAGATGAAACCACGTCTATGCCTCCAGGGTGGGGCTCGGCTCATAGTAGAAGAGGAAGAGTTCGAAGTCAGGCGGATCACAGAGGGATATGTTGGCTCTAAAGGATCAGACTTAATCGAGTACATTAGGGTTAGGCAGGTATCAGAATCAAACTCTCCATCAGTAGGGTGCATCCGGTGGATGAAAGGGAGGTCGCACATCATACGAGGTAATATCCTCGTACATCTCATGTGGGTGAAAGAACAGACACATACCTGGCGAATGGAATTAATGGCCATGAAACACGTAGACCTTTATCGTAGAGCATGCAGTCAGTATGGAGGCATTTAGCATTAGGTCGAAGTGCCAATTCAAAATAGGGAACTCAACATAAATGGTCACGCTACTAGACGCCATCCTCTGAAGACGACACAGAAATACAAGAGTAAGAAATACAAAATTTCTTAGTGGAATTTTTACTAGACAATTAATATGTCATCATTGTCGTCTCAACCACTTCGGGTTTAGTTATAAAAAGGTGAACATGCATAAATTCAATTTTAAACGAGTTTGAAAAACATAAGTCTCCGAAGCAGATCTCTTTTAATCTTACTCTTATAATCATAACTTATGACATAACAATATCATAGGGCATACATGTACATGTGGGAGCATAGCATAAAGCATTCATAACCAATAAAGAAGAAATAAAGATGCATGCACATTTATGCAATTTCATTAACTTTGGCTTTCCTTTGACTTGGCTTACTTAACTTTGACTTGACCAAAGTCCTTCTTTGACTTCACTTTCATATTTAACACGTACTCAACATTCTTTTCTTTATATGCCCTTGGATCGATTATTCTAGGATATCAGCTCATTCCGTGACTATTATCACATAGTACTAATCTACATTAGACTTAGCTAACCAGGGAATCTAAATGTCTCTAAATTGCAGGGATCTAGTTTGGCCACGTGTCTCCAAAATAGAGGGATCTCAAGGACCTTGTGGATCACCTTCCTTTACCAAAGGATCATGTCCAGTTATCTCTTTTATTTTCTTATGATAATACTTGATATTAAGTCTTATGTCTTAAATGCATTATGTTAAAAAACAAGACACATATAGGCATGTAATAGATATTTCTATGTCCATAATTTTGACAAAAATCTGGCAGCGTAATGGTTAGAGATTAGAGTTTCCCCAAAAATTGCCAAGCATAAAAGTTCAACCAACAACCAATAATATTCATTTCATGTCATCATGTCATATACTAATAGCCATTCAATTATGTGTCGATAACTAAGGAACCATGTAACATCCATGGGATTATTTTTATAAATAATTGAATTTAATTAAAATTCAACTAAAATAGGCACGAGTTCCAACCTCAGAATTTGTTTCCCTTTATACACGATTTTTGATCTCCGAATTCATTTCCAAGAGTTATGTTCCTAGGTTTGAGCTTATGACCAACTTTCGATATTGAAGAGATCCGAGGTTATATAAGTTTCGACTTCCCCGAACATAAGGTTTAATGTCTGGATTTCCTGACTCCCGGGGTTGTGAGTCGATCTTCGATGATTGATTCTGGCCCGAGTTTGTGTAATGAGTTTTAAAGCGTCTAGTTCTCGACTTCCGAGATGCTTGTATAAGGTTTTATGTTCTGGAACTAACTCCCAAGTTTGTGTTAAAGATCCTCGACTTTTGAGTTTAAGTATTTTAGATTTCATATTCTTGTCCTTCACTTTCGATTTTAAAGGTGTGTTGGTTGTGGCGTGATTTTCGATCTCCGACTTAAAGCCACAATTAATCTTCCAAAACTTTTGTGTTTCCTAAGTTTCGAGTTCCACGTTAGGTATAGAATGAACATGGGTTCTGATATCTGAAATCTTCAAGTTGGACATTAGTTCCGACTTCATCTTCAAGTCTCCATGATTTCTAACTTTTGACTTCATCTTCCAGTTTCAAATAAAATGGACATTTCTTCCGATTTCATCTTCGAGTTTCACATAAAATGGACATTATTTTTGACTTCTGACTTCATCTTCACGTTTCCCATAAAAAGGACGTGATTCCTAATATCCAACTTTATTTCCAAGTTACATGATTTTCTGATATCCGACTTTACTTCCAAGTTTCAAATACAATGGAAATGAATCCGATCTCCGACTGATTTCCTATCTCCGACTTCATGTTTCAAAAGGATACGAGTTCCGATCTCATAATTTATATCTAAGTTTCAAATAAGATGGACGCGGGTTTCGAGCTCCGAATTGATCTCCAAGTTCAAATAAAATGTACACGATTTCCGACTTAAAGTAGAATGGAGACGAGTTTCGATTTTAGATAGAATGGAAGCGAGTTCGAGAATAACTTGGCTACAAAGAGAGGGAGACATGGCCGAAAATTGGCCACCAAGTATCATCCAATCAAAGCCCCCGACTCCAACTACTTCCTCAAAGTCTTAATAACGTATTCCTTTCCTATTTCTTTCCGTTGATTGCGCCTCCCTGTCCCTCTTATTTCAGCTTTCCTCTTCTCTTCTCCTCTCAACCTACTCTATCAAATTCTCAAGCTTTGTCAAGGTTCCATCAATCCAAACTCAAATTCAGCAAGATCACACCTAAAGGAGGTAGGATTCAATTTCTGTTCTTAATTTCTATGAACTGTGGCTGCATGAAATTTCACTCTTCTTCATGTATTTGATGATATATTGGATGTATATGATGGATTAATATGAAATCTTGAGTTGGAATTAATGTTAGAAGAAGAAAACTAGGAGAAGTAAAGAATTAGGATGCTGTCTAAGTGAGAAGCCCCACAGCAGCCCATACAGTGGAGTATATGGCTCCGCCTACAGCAGTTTAAAATCGATGAAACTATTTTTAAATGAAAGTAGACATTTAGGGCTTTCCATACATATATCATATAAGGCCATTGGATTAGTATTGAGAGATATATGAATTTTGGAAGTTTGACTTAGATTTTTGAGGTTGATTCTGGGCAGATTGGGTTGTTCAGGGCAAAACTTGCTTTACACAACTTGGATTTGGATGAAACCAACTTTGTTAGAAAGCTTACAATAGAAGAATATCCAATAAAAATTCCCAAGTTAGATATGCTTTCGTTTGATCCCAGTATTTCGAAGAAGTTGCCCTATATCCAATCTGAGCCAAAACAGGACAGTTCAGGAAAGTTAAATTTTGGGGCTTATAACTCGAGATCTACTAAAGCAAATGAATTAGAACTTTTGCAAATGAAAGCTTGTCCTGTTAGATTTAATATGATACCTCTTTCGTGTGATTTGAGCTAGCTTTCGATTTTTAGCGAATTTTTACTTTTAAGTGTATGATTCTGGTTAGCTACAGGGCAGGCCGGGATAAAACTTGATTATCTTGAGTTATACAAATCAAAATTAGATGGGACCAAAGAGGTTAGAAAATAGACACATAACACTCTAACATATCCAAAATCTAGGTCCAGATGAGTTATATAGAAATTATGGCCTAATTTACAAAAATCGGGCTGAGTGAAAATGCTAAGACAGCAACTATGCTTTAAATGCAACTAATGTTCCTATGAAATTGATGTTAAATTGTGAATGAAGTATTGTGAATTTTCTGTAAAATTGATTGCCTGAGTACTAGCACTATTCATGGGGAAGTGGACACATTTCATTATGCTACCGAATTTTCGGTAGAATTGTAAGAAAGTTATGAGCATTTATGTGTTAAGAATACGAATGTGGTACTCATGTATGCAATCATATATGCAAGGATATATGAAAGTCAATGATGAAGTATATGTATGAGTGCACTTAGCATGGCTATGCATGATTATGTATGAGAATGAAAGGATATGAATATATTAAATGTGGGTCCCTTCACCTAGAGGCAGTTGTGAGATCCCTCATTGTGAAGGCAGCTAAATAAGATAAGATTGGGTCCCTTCACTTGGAGGCAGTTGCACATTGAATCCCTCCCTGTAAAGGCAGTATAAAACTATGAGATCTCTCTACCTTGGAGGCACATGGTCAGATGAGATCCCTCTACATTGAAGGTAAGTGGTCTGCTAAGATCCTTCTATTCTTGAGGCACGTGACCAGAAGAGATCCCTTCAATTTAAAGGCACGTGACCAAAATAAGATCCCTCCAAGACTAGAGGCATGTGGGTCCCCTTGTGGGATAGTTTATGTGACGACGGTCACGAGTTGAACTGACGAGCTCACTCCTAGATCAGACTACGGAAGGGCAGTAAAGACTAAAGATTAAGATAGATGCAAGTACCCTAGGGACGGCAATACGTAATGCCTAGGTGTGCCAAGAAAAGAAAGCAAAGAAAGTTAAGAAAGATACCAGTGCATTTGCATGGATTCAAGTATGAGTATTTTCATAATTATATCCCATGTTTTAATGGTGCTGTACTTATGCGGTGATTATTATTCTAAATAGGAAATATTGCCAATGTGACTTAAGTACATGAAATAAAATGAATTCTGCTTCGGACTAAATGTTTTCAAACTATAAAACAGAACAGTTCGTATAATGTATTCACTTTTTATAATAAACCGAAGCAGCTAGAGATAATAACAATGACACGATATGAAGTTTTTTTAATGAATCCTACTGAGAATTTATAATTCTCACTCCTATTTTTGTGTTATCTCCAGATAGCCCGAAAGGTCTCGAAGATGGCTGAGGCTACTGTAAAATAAGGTCCGCTCAGGTAACAATAACAACTCTTGAGTGTGATACTATGACTTAAGCATAGTACTATACTTGGGAGGATGTTACAAACCACATCCCAAACAATTCATGATATGTGACATACATAAGAGTATCGTATAATTACACAAAACCCTTGAATAAAAGCAAGAATTGTTCTAAGTTCTAAACCTTGACAGAAATTTGGCAGCATAACGGCTATACCGGAGCTTTCCTAGAATTTACTAGACAAACATAACAGTTAATGCATAGTTCAATGAAAGTAACACAAGACTTCATATGCATACATAAGTCACATTAAATTCAAATTGGCCATGTGACCCAAGTGGCCACTTCACATCAGACTACACATAAGTATAGACATCATCATTTATAGATTCATTCATGTACTAACCATAGATGGTTACATCCACGTAACCAAACTTATGAGCATAGCTTTGTTAATTAGATGCAAGTTTTTAACTTAAGTTTATCCTTAAATCTTAGTTTGTCTTAAGAGTTTTCGTGGTTGATTTTTGTCAGGTAAATATGTAAATTTTCTTAGTTAGTGTAATATGGGATCTTAATTTAATTTATATGGGAATTGAGAGTGTTATCCTTTTCTTTTTATTTATTTAAGCCATGGCCTAGTTTTAAAGTTTTCACTTGTCTTTTTTGTTTGTTTTCCTCTTAGTGAGTTACCAACTTCATCTAATTAAATGTTTAAGAGTGTTGTTTCATAACCATTACAAAATTAAAGATTTTTCCCTTCTTTTACATAGTATGGTTGAAGCCATAATGTGGTCTTCTTAACTCATTTTTCTTGATTTTTCTCCTAATAGCTTATCTAGTTCACTTAGTTATGTACTATAAGAATATTATTCTTCATCTTTACAAATGAAAAACCTTCCTTTTCTTTTTAGTTTATTGAGGCCGCAAATACATGAAATTCTTAACCAAGTTTTAATTTTTATTTCTCTTATTCGTAAATCATCTAGAATTTTATGAGGAATCCAAATCTAATCACTAAAAATTTAAACTCATTTTCCCTTTGTAATAACTATGCATGGCCAAAAACAGGCTTACTACCATGACCAATTTTCTTTTTATTTCTTTTCATTGCAAGATCTCTAATTTAGTGTTTTAGGGACTTTTAATTGATTAAAGACATTATGGGATGAATTCAACCAATTAAATTTCTTAAAAGCATAAAGAAAATTTTTTAATCGATTAAACTTCTTAAAAACACCAAAGAAAAGTTTTAGGTCAATTAGATCACTTGAGAACATGTAGAGAATAATTTTAACCAATTAAAATTTGTTTAAAGACATGGACATAAGGATTTAAACCATAAATAGACTTTTGACATTTCTTAGCCATGGAAGGACTAGAGTTTTCTACACTTGTGTCATGAAAACACTAAAAGATGACGAAAAGAAGAATCCTATGTTAGAGAGTGTAACTCTAACTATAGTCTTTGAGCTTTGAGTGTTGAAGAATTCTCCCCCAACAAAGAGTTGAGGCCACGAGTACAAGAGAGAGAAATGTGTTTTTGCTTTGAAAGTGTTTGGGAAATGAGTGAAAATGAGAAAATGAAAGTGAATGAGTGAGAGGGAAGGGGGTAGGCTGTAGCAATGCTCTAGGCTTTAGGGGGTTTGAGTTGTTTTTCCTTGATTTGATCACTTTGCATTCATTTCAATTATGAATCTTCCTATGTTGTCTCAATCGCCATCGATTTGTAACTTATTCGAAGATTGCGCATAGGGGCTATTACATTAGAGATTTTAGTGACGAGTTACATTTGCAATTAAGTGTGATTAAGTGTCATAAATGTTTTTCATGATTAAAATGTTGATCATTTAAATTTTGCATGTTCCTTCCCATAGCTCAGCCGTGGGTATCTCTATGGTTCTATCATCATATTTTTAATTTTTTAATATGTAATTTAGCAAGCTTATTTAGTGATTAAAATTATCTTATTGCCCCTCACTTTACTATATTGACTTTTTTGTTGACTTATCCTAATTACCAAGCTTTTTCTCCTTTAATTAGTAAATTAATCCTTAATTAATTTACTAATTACTTTAATTACTTATTAATAGTGAGAAAATTAGCTTAGGAGAAATTGGGGATGTTATAAATAATGCATCTACATTCATTCAGTAGTCTATCCTCTAAGAGATTGAAGTAAATAGGTTTCAATGTTTCACCTATTATGCTCCTCTCCACCCACTGCACATTATTTTCCTTCACCTCACCTTCCACCACTATCGTTTTTATCCTTTCCTCACCACCATTACCTTCCTTCTCTAACTGTTCTTTTCTAGCTCTCGTGTTGTTGTTATTGTTGATTATCCATGGGTTCAATTTATGCCCTCCTTCCTTCTCTGGAACCTTACCATGCACCACTTCCTTGAAAGATCTCTTGTTTAGCCAACTTCCCTGGTTATGATGTGGCTCTATTTGTTTCATTTATTGTATTGGCACTGCTTTATTCATGCCTTCTCCATAACTCCTTTTGTATTTTGTTTCACTAATTTCAATCCTATGTCCCTATATTATCATGCCATTTACATTCTTGATTGCCTTCATAGCCCCCTCTTATTGTATAAATCTTATGAAGGCAAACAGAGTGCGGTTCATCTTTCACTTTTTTCATGAGATAAATGTAACACTCTCCCAAATATAGTATTATGCTCAAGTGATAATATTATATTAGGAGTGGTTACAGTTAACTAAATGGACCTTAATTTATTATTTGTTGTATTTTTTTTCCACGTATATAATACAATATTCTTTTACATTGCATGAATATGGGCATATAAGAAAAATTTGCAATTTACATGAATAACACTACTAAGAGTTTTAACTAGGGAAATAGCAATCAAATGATAACACACACACACACACACACACACACACACACACACACACATACATACACATAAACATATATACATTTGTTATTTAACTTCAATGAGCATTCCAACCTTGGCTATCTCCCCTTGGGTTGGTCCTCTTTAAGATCTTCTAATCTATCTAGAGATGACACGGAAACACATATAGGAATGAGAATTTTACATTCTCAGTAGGTTCCCCAGAATACCTGACTAACTCATGTCATCGTTGCCATCTCAACTACTTCGGTTTATTTAGAAAACGTGATCTCATGGATAGGGATGAAGATTCACTTATTAAGTTTAGAAAATGTTCCCTTCCAAAGTTGATTAATTTTTACTCATATACTTAGGATATAGCATGGCAATAAGTATACCTACACTAAGTGTACATTTTTCGACAAGTCATATTACCAAATGCAAAACATATTCTGCATGCCTGTGTAACTTGATGCACCTTTTTACTTTCTTCCTTAGTTTACATATACCTTTAATCTTTACTGCCCTTAGGTAGCCTGATCAGGTAGTGAGCTCAACTCGTGAATGTTGTCACATAGAACTATCCTATAAAGGGACCCATGTACCTCAAAATTTGGAGGGACTCAGCTGGCTAACTATCTCCAAAATAGAATAATCAAATAGTTTTAACTGCCTTCACAAGTAGGGACTCAATAACTGCCTCTAGATGAAGGGACCCACATCTTATCCATTTAACTGCTTTCACAAGAACGGACATAATAACTGCTTCCAAGTGAAGGGACCTCATACTTTACACTTGATCATTCTTATAGGCATGAATCTTGTGTACACAACATATAAATAATCATAACATCCATAATACTCTTGCTGAAAATTCAGCGATATAATGACTTAAAATAAGCTTCCCCAAAATGCAATGGAGGCATTTCTGGCTAGCCAATCAAGACACCAGAATTAGCATAATCATATATCAACATTACAACAATTTAATGGGGAATTTCATCAACACATATTAATCCTTAGCCATTCATGGTCTAGGAGTTCCTAACTACTTGAAATTGACACTTGCACGTTAAATTCTTAATTCTGTCTTGTTTTATAAATTGTGCTAAAATTTCATTTTAACTCATTTAAATATGAAAATATAATGTTGTGGCATTATTTGTCTATTTTTAGTTTTCTTTGGTCCCATTAAGTTTTGATGAGTATAGATTGAATTATTGAAATTTTACCCAAGGCTGCCCTGTTGTTAGATAGATTTGAGCACTTAAATGAAAAAATTTACCAAAAATACATTTTTATTAATTTTATCCGAAATTTAATCTAAATGAAGCTTATTGAACCATCTTTTATTGCCCACAAGTTTTGCTTAAATTGAGTAAGTAGAACTCAGGATATAAGCTCTCTAATTAGGCTATAGAAGATTGCCCTGTTTCACCCAGACAAAGCATTAGGTCAAATTTAAAGAATTACTAGGGCAACACAATTTAAATTTAGGTTTGAGATTTTTATGCCATCACACTCTATGTGTTGGTTTCCTAATAAAATTTATTGCACTCAATTTGAACTTATATAGGGCAAATTATGTCCTTCACAACCTATACTGGTCAGAACAATGGACAGAATTGAAAGGTTTATTTCAAAAATTCATAACTTTCTTATTTCAAGCCCAATGGGCTTATGATTTATATGGTTGGAAAGCTCTGAATGTCTAGTTTTGAAAATAGTTTCATAAATTTTTGACCTTTATAGGTCAAAATGTACTGTACATTGTACGGGCAGGTCTTAGGGTTTCAAGTTCCAGTAGATCCTGTTGAGTTCTTCCTTGAGTTTTTGATAAATTTTCCAACCCAAACCAAAAATTCCCATGTTCAATCAATTGAAATAAGTCATATCATTATCATACAATATCATATTAAATAGAAACAAGAAAACCCTAACTAGCCATATGAACCTTAATAACCAACAAAGTTTAGGGATCCTACCTCAAAGTTTAAGTTGTAACTACAAGAAGCTAGTTTGGAGTAAAGTTTGAAAATAGGATGAAAGATTAAGGTTGAGGAAATGAGATGAGGAAGAAAAATGAGAGAATGGTCTGATTTTGGTGCGGGCCAAAATTGAGAAGGAGAAGATAGGAATTTGTTGGTTTTTAGTAACAAAGAGGAAGGATAACTCATAGACGGCTATTGGTGGATTTCTCACAATTTTTGAATACCATTTAGCTTCCTTTTTGTGTAGTTGAGAGGGCACCATCCCAAAGGGGTGTATGGCTAAATTTTGGCCACTCAAATTAGGGTTTTAAACTAGTACTTAGGTCATCTTATAGTATAGATTACTACCGATTCAGTTCTTGTGCTATAAAACACCGAAATTCAACCGATTTCTCTTAAACTAACAAAACTTTGCTAATTGTACATAAAATCTTTCTACAAAGAACTCAATTTTGTCGAACCCTAATAGAGGTATTTCGATATTGGCTATTTGTAATACCCAAGTGTGAGTTGCAGTTGTCTATCAATATCGGATTTTGAAAATTCTAAAACTGAACCCTATGTCTCCTTGGAGGGCTATAGGATTAAGGCATTTTCTTAAGATTAAAAGCCCCGGTAATGGGTCCCGGATATCCATGAGTGGAAGAGGTATTTTTAATGAATTTTAGAGAATGAGGGACTCCTTCATTTTTAATGCAAAAGTTTATAAAAAAGCAAATTTTTGAAAAATTGTACTAAAATCCAAAAGTTAGATTCTAATTCCTAAGGATTTTGAATTTTTGGATATTTTTATTGAATCCAAATTGGAAGGTATTCTCTTATTTACATTTATGTTTTAAAGTTAATAGAGAATAAAGTTAAAGAGGACATTAACTTGAAATTAAGAAATTTCTTAAAGTTAATGGAGAATAAAGTTAAAGAAGACATTAACTTGAAATTAAGAAATTAAGAAATGTAAATAAGTATGTGCAATATGCTGGACCTAGCAAAGGACTGCAGAAGGAGGGAACTAAATTTTTGAAGTTGGTAATCAATTACATAGGACTTGTAATCAATTACAAGTCTCTCTGTATGCCTTCATACTAAGTTTTTTCCCATTGTAATTGATTATGTAACATCCCCGATTTTGTCTAAGCTAATTAGCTCAGTGATCCTGGATAATTAAAGAGGTTAACGATTAACTGAAGACTAATTAGCTAATCTTAATGAGCAAGAGTTTAGTAAATTGAGTCAAGTCAATAATTGAATTGTATAAAATGTTTTAATTAAAACTTAATTATTCAAATCTCATTAATTCGTAACTCAGAAATATAATTAAGCTAATCCAATCTTATTAATTAAATACAAGACAATTGTTTTACCTTAATCAATTGAGATAGATTAATTCTTACACCCTAATTACATAATTCATAAGATCAATTCTTTTGGAGGAAAAACATCTTAAAAGTGTAATTAATCGAAATCGGTTAAAGAGAAATTTAACTAATCAAATTGATTAACAACTTAGGTAATTCTAATAGCTTTGAAAATTTTAAAATTTCTCCTAATTGATACACTAAATTTTGGTCAAGGACAAGAGCAAAATCCAACCATCCATTTGCTTTCTCATCATGCACTCTTAGATCAAGGGTCTATGGTAGTAGTACCTTTTTAGTCAAGACAAGAGAAGTACTTTCTTCCATTAGGATTATGCCATATGGAGTGATCTTATTCAATCAAGTCAATCCCAAGAGGGGTCCTTGCCTTTAACCACTTGAGAAAACACAAAATAGTCCATAGCATATGCACTAAGACTTGAAGAAAACACAAACCCACCCTTTTACCCCAAGGTTCCTAGCTTTTTTACTTGAAAAAGAAGCTAAACTCACCTACTTCCTCTTGCTTGTTGGAGAAACAAAACCAATCAGCCCATTCCCCTATTTTTGCGGCCCAAAACAGCCCCCACTCCCTCATTTGTGATTTTCACCCTCTCACTACAAGCCTAAACTCTCACTTCTCTCTAAGCCTCATTCTAACTCTTCTACTCTTCCAATTCATCTTGTTCTTTTTCCCATTTTCATACCCCATCCAACCTTTTTCCGTTTCACACCCTCACAAGGCCTTCAACAACCACCCTTTTTGGTTCTTGAGAAAGCAAAACAAACACTCACTTAGCCCCATTATCAAGCTCAAGAAGAAGGAGGCCATCTTCAACACCTTTCTTTCTCTTCAAACTTTCAAGAAACCCATTTAGTAGTGACTCTAACCTCTCTTTCTTCTATGTTTTTCAAGCTCTAGAACTCCTAAGCTCTCCATAGCTAGGTGGTTAGAACTTGCTCTAAAGGCCTCATGGTCATCTTTCACTATAAGAAGTTGTTTGTGATTTTTTGCTCTTTTCTTGGAAATGACTTGTTGTGCATTTATTTTTATTTTGAACCAAACTTTTTAGAACTCAATATATTGAATTTTCCTCAAGATCTTTAAGCATAAAAATGGTTTAGAAGATAAAAGTGGTCACTTGAAGAAAAGACTTAATGATTTTACAAGAAAACTCATTGGAACCAAAACTGTTGAAGTTGGAAATTCCCGCAGTCTATATTACGAGGCTCATAACTCATCCAATACAACTCCAAATGCAACTAAACTAATGTTAAATGAAAATAGACTTATAGAGCTTTTTATACATATAAAATACGTAAGCTTTGACCTCAAAAAGAGAGAGATATGAATTTTCAAAGTGTGCTATCCCTAGATGTGTTTCTATTCAGGCAGTATGTAATAAAATCTTAATAACTCAAGTTATACAGAACATTTTTGAGTGAGACTAGGTTTGTTAGAAATTTAAGACATAGAGGAATATCTCATAAAATAGTTTTATCAGATTCCTTGTGAGAAACTCCCAGTAAAGTTTAAAAGTCACCATACCGAGAATAAACTTAAAAACTGAATAGTCAGAACAAAATGTGTATATCTCAAGTTACAAAATGAATTTTTGAGTGGGGTTTATTTTTTAAAAAATAGACTAAGAGAAGTGTAATCGTACAAAAATTTAGGCCAAAAGAGTAAAAGATGAAATTATGGTGAATTTTTAAAGTTACTGCCCCACCATAAAAGTAAAAATTGGTTATGGTTAAGTTTAAAGGTTAATGAGAAATAAGCTTAAAGACATTAAGATCCCCAAATTAAGATATTGGAAAACTTTCATAATTCAACTTAAAAAGATTCAAAAAGAATAATAGATGAAATTGACCCTATGCCTAATAAAAGAATTGACACAAGAGGCTAATTTAATTAAAAGCTTGCATCAAATTTACTAAGTTAAGCTCAGAAGACTTGGTGTGATATGTATGCCTCTATGTGTCAATATGATGACAACGATATGATGATGATGATGATGATGATGATATGATATGATGATAATGATATAAATATGATATGTTGATGATATGATGCTTAATGATATGTGATATTGGAATTCTCTATTTGGTAAAATTTTGGGAAGCTTCAGTTTAGCTGTTGTGCTACCGAAAT
Source organism: Pterocarpus santalinus (assembly GCA_031439595.1). Lineage (NCBI taxonomy): Eukaryota > Viridiplantae > Streptophyta > Magnoliopsida > Fabales > Fabaceae > Pterocarpus > Pterocarpus santalinus. The sequence continues at coordinate 17,487,222 of CM062528.1, forward strand.
TCTGCAAAAATTGTGGACTTAGAATAATTTTGCATCATAAGTCTTAATAAGAAGAGATTGAACTAAGGGTATGATCTTTCAAAAGGTAAGGTGACTCGTAATAAGAAGCTCCCCTCACCCATGACTCACATGAGGCATGGTATCGACCCAGTTAGTATGAGTATAGGGGATGGGGCTTACATGAGGCATGGCATGACCCAGCTAGTGTAAGTGCTAAAAAGTTATGGTGGCAACGACCACGATATGAACTTATTACCACTTATGTTTAGTGGGTGAAAGACTTAAGAGAAAGTCAAGTTAAGAAAAGAAAGGGACTTCGATTCGACCCAAGTAAAGAATGAAACTCTTAAGATGTTCATGTATGGTACGAATTGTCATATAAGCTCTTATGTATGCCATGATGTTGTTTTTATAATGAGAATACGTACTTAAAATTGAACCTGCTTTGGACACTTATGTTTTCGAAAATCTAAGAATTGAACCTTATGTGTGCTCACTGTTTTCATTTGTAAAATCGAAGTGGCTGGGACGATGACGATGACACTTTAGTGTCAGGTTCGAGTCCTATTGAGAAATCTTATTTCTCATTCTAGTTATTTTTTTGTATCATCACCAGATCCCGATGGCATACCTTGTGGAGTGGAGCATAGATCCGCACCATCATGAGTGGACTTTCGATGAGGATGCTCAGGCCATCGTGGCCACGACCACCACGGTGGTATGCACCTACTTTTACCTGGCCGTATACATGAGGATGTAGGGCCTGATGTTCTACCTGCACCAGCTGACATTCTTGCCACCTACCTTGGATAGCCGTTGGGTCCTTGAGATTTTCCGCCCGAGCTGTTACCGGATATAAAGATAGAGCCGATGTCTCTGGAGCTACCCGTAGCCAAGCTTCTACCACAGCCGATGATCCCTATGATAGACTTGAGCTCCTCGGCCACCCCTAGGGCCGTAGCTGTCTCACCACTGTATCCAAAGCATTATCCGGACACATCCGAGGAAGATCTTTCCGAGGTGCGGTCCTTCACAGCCAGCTGTGACCTGAACCAGGCCGAACCGAGTTGTCGCGCTCGTCGTATTGAGGTGATCAGATTGCACCTCCACATCCTCCACACACTTTTTGTTCCCCGAGGTCGAGGAGCGAAGGGAACTAGGCACTCGAGGGCTTGACTCCATTTGATTGAGATGCGCGGCCGGAGTACGAATGTTAGAATTTATTTGTTGGGCTTGCCATTTTTGATGCTTCAGATCTCATGTATTTCATTTTGAGACGAACTCTGTCTTTGTAGTTTGTATTAGATATTTAATACTTGGGCCGTGGCACGATTATGAGCCTCCTTCTATGTATTTCCTTATTATTATGAACCTATATGTATGGGAATGTAAGAATTTCTATGTATTATATATCTTGTATTGTTTTTATTCCACTTAAGATTCGGACTCTCGTACGTCACGATCGTTTATATCTATCTTCTCGCTCAAGGCTTTACTTTTCAAAAAGCTGCAAAGCGATGACGTATTTCAAAAAAAAAATCTTATCGTCTTTTTTGCGTAAGTTAATTTCAAAGTGAAGTTTAGTTTTTCCATGAGCATAAGTAACAACTAATAAAATGCCGTAATATGACTTAAGTGTGGTATGGATTTATTAAGGTGTTACAGATTACATGGAGTGGTAATCGATTACAACAATCTGAGTTTGTGGTAATCAATTACCAGACTGTGTAATCGATTGCCAAGGGTCCATATAAGGCTCGGACGCGTTCTCTCCTTCATTTTTACGCGACTCTACTCTATCTCTACCTTCAAATTCTCTCCCTTCTCTCTAAAACTCCTTCTTTTCATTCTTTCACTTAATCCTTCAAATCTTTCTATCAAAATATACTCTTTTCACTCACATAACCTCATATTCTTCCGTTAATTCCCATTCTTTTCTCCTTCGAACATCAATCTTATTGGGTTTTGGAGTTTGGAGGAGGCAACATCAAGGCTCCCAATCCTTCCTTCTCTCCTTTTCTTTTCCAAAGATAATCTTTGAACTCCTTTTCTCTTCCTTTCCTATGAATTATGGATTATTTCTCCAATAGTAAGTTCTTGGAGAACCCTAGGTTAGAAGAATTGGGAATTTTGTTATCTGTGAATAAATTGGGTTAATCTTTAGTCTTAATCATTAATATTGAATTAGATTGTCTTAATTATGGTGATATATCCCGTTAGAGGCCCAGTTCTTGGCTCCGTGTCCCATGGCTTTAAAGATTCCACAATTGGGGTTAAGTCTGTGAGTAGATAGAACATCCTTAACTTATTTTCTCTTTCAATTATTTTGTTATATTGAATTTCAGTAAATATTGGGTGTTTAAGCATTTTCATTAATATTATTGTTTTCAAAAATCTTACACATGAGTCAATGACTTGTATAATGAGAATTTATATAAATGTTTTGAAATTGTTATGATGTTTCAAATTGATGTCATGAACTTCAACAATCAGAGATTATAGATGTTGATACAGTAAGTTTATAAAATTGTTTTGAATTTGACATTATTGCCATGACTGAAAAGATTGGAATTAGTATTTTAGATTTTGAAATTGAGATGCATGATAGTTAAGGAAAAGATTTAAGAATGTCTATGATAGGATCTGCCTACTAATGGCAGTAGGTGTTAGCCTTAATGCACATTGGATTATCATTTTACATAGCCACTCAAGGGAGTGATGCATGACGGATTTACACAGCCACTCTAAGAGTAGTGCGTGATGGATTACGAGATTCACATGAAGGAGCGGCCACCTAAGTGTAAATCCTAATGGACTATCCTATATTAGATAGTTCCTATGAAATCTTAAGAAGTTAAATTTTATTTTCTATTGAGAATTATTTAATATTTTTGCACATTGTCTCATGTGAATTAGGGATACTTTATCTTGCACTAAGTTGTAAAACTCACTCTGTTGCTTCTCTCTCTTTTTTCAAATACAGGTATCGATTTAGGATCCAATTCCCCTATTTCTTGTAACTAGTCGTGTTTCTTTGGTGAGCTTTCATGATCAAGGGCATTTTGAAAATTCTAAGTTTGGTTTGATGTATTCCCTAGACTAGTATAGTTCCATGGTACTACAGACAGGGTTTGACCTTTACTAAATCATGTATATGTTTAAGTAGTGGTTACGTGTATTAGAATGATTGAATTTTGAAATGAAGGAAAATTTGTATTTGGATTAAATGGCTTGAAATGATATATGCTTGTGTTCATATAGGTTTGGAGATATTCTAAAAATTTATTATGTTGCATGCTGAGTGGTGTATTTTGAGAATGCCTAGATCCTTGATGGATAAGTGTGATTGTTTGAATGTGTAGGATGAGGATCCGTATTTAGGAATTATTCTAAATACAAAGGGGACTTTGTTCAATTTTTGTGAAAAATTGTGTAATGAAAGGCTTGCTAGGGGACTTGTCCGTTATGCACCAGTCACGACTAGGGATGGGTCATGACAAAGTTGGTATTGGAGCCTAGGTTTCCCTATGTACTATGGAGCAAGTGTCTTTTAGTGGGATCGCAACTGTGCAAATGAAAGCACGCCCATTTTCACAGATTGTGGCACGACAAGAGGCCTTTAGGAATCTCATCCTTCTCTCTATTCTATTAAATGTTGTCTGTTCTTATTTTGGTCATATTCTTGTCTTCCCTTTCATTCGAAATGTTCATTCTGCTAGGTGAACATGTTTCTTTTGTACATGTGGAAGTTAAAAGATGTAGGGCTTCCAATGTGCGATCTAAAATGTGATATCCTTTCTTGAGGCAAGAGAATTCGAGATGAAATTAGGATGAATGTTATGGCATAGTGGGTTAAGCATGCTAAAAGGCAATTTGGGCAGAGGGCATGGATCGGGTATCCAAAACCCAATGTGTGGATGATGACAATATAGAAAGAAACAAGAGGATCTGCTAAGTTATTACATGGTGGGTAGTTTGACGCCATAAGATTTGATGGAATATGAGAGCAAGGAAATCCCCAGGTGAAAGGTTGTTACCATAATTGGTAGAGAGGATACTAGAAATCTTAAGATGAGACAACTTAGCAGTGATTAGGATGCACAAAGACTTTGTGCTTGGTTTCTTCAAGAATGCAAGTTACAAGCTTAGGACCAATGGTAAAATTCATATTAATCATAAAACCAGTGCCCTTTTTGCAAGTGGGACATAGAGAAGCTTTCTATGCAAAGCTCTCGAACATTAACTAAATGTGCTGGCTTTAAGAAAGGAGATTACCCTACTTACAATAATAAGCGAGGCGATGTTTATAGATACGATGAATCCTTTCCACTTAGCCATGGTAGCACTTTCAAGTTTATTCATAATCTTAGAGCAATGGGAAGATACAAGATGTAGGGAAGCGATTACCAACAACTTCAACTGATCTCGACTTTTATCCTCAATTATCTAATGTTTCAAAATTGACTGAAATAGTGAAATCACTATCTAGCTTGTCAAGTGGACATACTCCAATCAGTTATGGCTACTTGAACAAAGTGGACTTACACAACAGTTGCTCTTTGTGTTGGCTACTCTGATCTAGGTATGATTCCAGGCTCTCAGAGATTGTTACAGCCTTTGCTCCTAATGGAGTCATTGAATTTGTCCCAATTGTGGCTGACGACAACTTATGTAGGTATTCTGAAGCAGATCATGTTAGAACAATGGATATTGTTCCCATACGATGCGGAGCTAGAAATAAAGGCTAGCAGGTCTTTAGTGGCAACTCAAATTTTATGCAAGAAGCACTTGGTGGAATGTTACAGAGCGCAAGTTATTCTTGTGAAGCGCATTGGAGAGTTTTGAATGGTGACAGCTAAACTCATTCCCAAATAAGTAGCTTGATAAGAGGTAGAAGGTTAATAGATTAGAGGTAATAGTTGTTAAGAGATGTTAAGGCTTGGAATACCAACTAACCCAAGATCCGAGGGTTGTAAATTTGAGGCTTATAGATTGCAACAAAAAGAGGAGTAGTATTACATTCAGTAGCTAAGTTAGAATCCCTAAGGATCTGATAACGGTTCCATTAGGAATAGATTGGCTGGTAGTGCAGGGAAAGGGAAACTAAGGGAGATGGCCAATTGGATTATATGACTTTGTGGGGCTGAGGCAAGAGCAAGTCATTCTAAATTGAATCATATGGGGATAAATGGGGGAAAAATCCTAAGAGGACTAATTTACAAATAGTAGGATCTTTAATAAGAAAGGAGAACAATATCAACTAAGATAAGCAATTCTTGTAGTCTAACCTTGGAGACTGCCATTGGTCATGGGCTTTGGTGTGGTGTTGTTGAGTTCAAGATGGTATAAGTTACATGAAGACAAGAATACATGTGAGGAATACTGATGAAAAGCCAGAATATCAAGAGTTTGAGTAGGAAATTTCAGCTTCAAGTAAGGAAAGGAATTTTGAATCAACCAGAGTTTGTTAGGATGGAAGTGTCAGAAGTCTAAAGCATGATGGTAATAATGGATACTTTGACTAGAAAATGGGACAAATGCGGCACATGATAGGCTCTAAGATTAAAAGGAAGGCAGTGAAAGTTCTCCAAATTTGTGTGTAGAATTAATATGGTGCAAAGCAATAATGTGCATGTTAAGTTCTTTATGGAAAAGAACACTAGAATGACTACATTTGGATATATAATAAAATCGGATAAATACACTAGAATGACTACATTGGGATATATAATAAAATCGGATAAGTATTTTACCAAAAGTTGATGCTAAGGTTAGTAGGCTAGATCTTGATTCACATATTAAATTCTTTTCTTCTAACCTTGTTGGCCTCGAGTGCCACGATCATTCTTGGGATGGATACATTCCTTGATATACCGATTCAGTCTGGAATCCATTCAATTGTTGAAATGGTGGGCTCTAAGTAGTGGCTATTGATATCTAATTATGGAGTCTTTGCCTACACCATGTTTCTTAAGGTTCAAACGTGTGATAGGTTATTTAAGTTGTATCGGACAAGTGGGTGAAAGTATCATGAAGTAATGGCTCTAAGCAACTCGGAGGAGATAGAGGGCTTATGCCAATCTTAATGATCAGGACTGGAATACTTCACGGATCACCATGTGTATTTTAAGAACTCAGCCAAAGTTATTTTGGCCTTTTTGAGGTCATAGATGGGTGAAGAAGCTTGATTTGAAGGAAGTAGCCTCCACAAAACTGATATCAAAGAAACATTCGAGAAAGGAAGCAACTCAAGAAGCTGAGAAAGTCATGCAAGGCAAGTATCTACATTTATCCAAGTCTTATGGCTTGGGTACTCTTTCATTTGTTTAGAATTCGGGGATGAATTCTTTTGAGGGGGGAATAATCTAATACCCAAGCATGAGTTGTAGTTGTCTATCAATATTGGATCCTGAAAATTCTAAGTCTAAACCCTATGCCTCCTCGTCGGTATAGAGGATTGATGCATTTTTTTAAGATTAAAAGTCCCAGTAATGGTTCCCTAGATATCCATGAGTGAAAGGGGAATTCTTAACGAATTTTAGAGAATGAGAAACTCTTTCGTTTTGAATGCAAAAGTTTATAAAAACACGAGTTGTTAAAAAATTGTACTAAAATCCAAAAGTTGGATTCTGATTCCTAAGGATTTTGAATTTTTGGCTATTTTTATTGAATCCAAATAGGGGGTATTCCCTTATTTACATTTAATCGAGAGTAAAATTAAGAGGATATTAACTTGAAATTAAGAAATATAAATAAGTATGTGCAATATTCTGAACCTGGGAAAGGACTGCAGAAGGAGGGAACCAAGTTTTTGAAGTTGATAATCGATTACATAGGACTTGTAATCGATTACAAGTCTCTCTGTATGCCTTCATGCTAAGTTTTTCCCTGTTGTAATCGATTACATGGAGTGGTAATCGATTACAACAATATGGGTTTGTGGTAATCGATTACCAGACTATGTAATTGATTACCATCTATATAAGGTCCGGACTTGTTCTCTCCTTCATTTTTGCACGACTTCGCTCACTCTCTCTCTACCCTTCAAACTCTTCCCCTTTTCTCTAAAACTCCTTCCCCTTCATTCTTTAACTCAATCCTTCAAATCTTTCTATCAAATTATGCTCAGATAACCTCAAATTCTTTCATTAATTTCCATTGTTTTCTCTTTCCAACATCAATCTTGTTAGGTTATGGAGCTTGGAGGAGGCGACACGAAGACTCCCAATCCTTCCTTCTCTCCTTTTCTTTTCCAAAGGTAATCTTTAAACTCCTTTCCTCTTCCTTTCCTATGAATTATGGATTATTTCTCCAATAGTAAGTTCCTGGAGAACCCTAGGTGAGAAAAATTGGGAATTTTGTTACCTGAGAATAAATTGGGTTAATCTTTGGTCTTAATCATTGATATTGAATTAGATTATCTTAATTGTGGTGATATATCCTGTTGGAGGTCCAGTTCTTGGCCCCGTGTCCCATGGCTTTAAAGATTCCGCAATTGGGGTTAAGTCTGTGAGTAGATAGAACATCATTAACTTATTTTCCCTTTCAATTATCTTGATATACTGAATTTCAGTAAATATTGGGTGTTTAAGCATTTTTATTAATAGTATTGTTTTCAAAAATCTTACATGTGAGTCAATGAATTGTATAATGAGAATTTATATAAATGTTTTGAAACTATTATAATGTTTCGAATTAATATCATGAACTCTGACAATCAGAGATTACAGATGTTGATACAGTAAGTTTTGGAGTTGATTTCCATAAAATTGTTTTGAGTTTGACATTATTGCCATGACTGAAAAGATTGGAATTGGTGTCTTAGATTCTGAAATTTAGATGCATGATAGTTAACGAAAAGATTTAGGAATGTCTATGACAGGATCTACCTGCTAATGTCAGTAAACGTTAGCCCTGGTACATCTTAGATTATCATTTTACATAGCCACTTAGGGGAGTAATGCGTGACAGATTTACACAGCCACTTTAAGAGTGGTGCATGACGGATTACAGGATTCACACGAAGGAGCAGCCACCTAAGTGTGAATCCTGATGGATTATCCTATATTAGATAGTTCCTACAAATTTTTAAGAAGTTAAATTTTATTTTCTGTTGAGAATTATTTAATATTTTTGCACATTGTCTCATGTGGATTAGGGATGCTTTATCTCTCATTGAGTTGTAAAACTCACTCTATTGCTTCTCTCTCTTTTTCAGATATAGGCATCGATTTGGGATCTAATTCCCCTGTTTCTTATAACTGGTTGTGCTTCTTCAGTGAGCCCTCATGATCAATGGCATTTTGAAAATTCTAAGTTTGGTTTGATGTATTTTGTAATGTCTGAAAAATTTTATCATTTTTAATCGAGTTATTCGGTTTTACGGAATAAGTGAGACTAATTAGAAATTGATTAAGTATTTATTTAAGGCCAATTAAGTATCATTTAGAGGGATTAGATTTGAGAGAATTAGATTAGAAGCATAGAAGACCTCATAGAATTTTTCCAAAATTGTTTTGCCGATTTAAAGAAAATCGATAAGATTTCGGTACTTTAAACTGTCGGAACCGAAACAATAAAATTTCACAAATCAAAACCTAAATTGAGAGGCAGAAAATTCAGACACCTTACCTTTAATTGTGGCGCCACTTGCTAGGAGAGTGAGTGGAGAGACTTGTTTTTTAACCACCACAAATTCAATCCACCAATCACCTTTCAAACTTCCTCTAATAAAACACCAAAATTCCTTCTCACTCCTTGAAATTTCGGCCCTAAATCTGCAGCCCCCACTTCCCATTTTCTTTCCTTTTCATCCCATCTTCACTCCATCTTCATCATACCTTCAAGCTCCAACCAATTTCTTCAACCCAAGACCTAAATCTAACAAGTTCTACACCTAGAAAAGGTAGGATTCCAATTCTATTCTTGTTTCTTATGGATTGTAGTTGTATAGGATTTCATCTTTCTTCATTTCTTTGATGCTATATTAGGTGTAGATGATGGTTTATGGTTGGTTTAACTTGGGTCTTTGAGTTAGAATTGAAGTTGGAGGGAGAGAATTAGGAAATAAGAAGAAGCAGAATGCTGTTTGGGGTGAAAACCCTACGGCATCCGTATGTTCATCTTGTATGGACCAAAATCTAACTATAAAAACTTGATGAACTTATTTTTATATGAAACTAGACATTTAGGACTTTCCAAGCATAACAATATAAGGCCATTGGATTAGTATTGAGTGAGTTACCAATTTTTAAAGTTTACTTAAGAATTTTGTGTTCTCTACTAAGTAGTATAGGTTGTGAGGAATGTACTCACCTTACATAACTCTAATTGAGTGCAACAAACTTTGTTAGAAAGCTTACACATAGGGAAACATCTCATATAAATTTTAGATTTAGATTTGGTCCCAATTGATCCCAGTAATTCAATGAAATCGCCCTAAGTCCAACCCAGGCTAGAATAGGGTAACCTAGATTTGTCAACTTCAAGAGCTTATGACTCAAGCTCTACTTATTCAAATAAGATGAAACTTGTTAGAAATAAAACTTGTCCTGTTAGATTTAATTTGGTATAAGTTTTGTATGATTTCACCTAGGTTCCTATTTTTTGTGAATTTTTAATTTTTAGGGTGCATTTCTAGCTAGTTGTAGGGCAGACCGAGGTAAATTTCAATTAACTTAAGCTACATATATCAAAATGAGATGGGACTAAAAGGGTTGAAAACTAGACAAATAGAAATATAATGTATCCAAAATTTAGGTCTAAATAAATTAAATAGAAATTATGGTGGAATTTACAAAATCAGGTAGAATTGAGTAGAGGTAGTAGAAAAACCAATTTATGTTGGAATATCATATTGTTGGCATAAATGTAAAAGGCTTGAGGCTTTATATTAGTATTGTTGCCGAATTGATCTTTTTGGTAGCTTGGCACTATTGATGGGGAAGTGGACTCGATCCATTATACTGCCAAAACTCTGGTAGAAATTTCACATAATATGCGAAATATTTATATGTGCATGTGATATTCAAGGTAAATTAGTTGTGCATGTAATTTATGAGGATTATAAATGATTCCATATTATTTGAACCAGCCACTGAATAAGTTTAAGGGGAATAGATCAATGGAAAAGTTAGGGAAAATAAACTCGACAATCCTATATAGGAGCGAGCTCGGTCTTGAGAAGCAAACTATTACCCAGGAGTATATGGCCAAAAACTCCTAGGGGACCAAGTGTGGAAAAATATAAGTCATATCAGTTGAAATATCTCTAAAGCTAAGTGCATTTCCATTTCTGCATATATACGCTCTGTTTGCTAAATCCTAAGCTAATTGCGTGTTTATCTCACTCTACTGTGTATTGCCGTATCATTCTCAGATCATGGAGCACGCGGTGACGGGCATTCTTTTCCTTGAGTTCCCCGATCTACACTTTCACCTCAACCCTATTCTAGAATCTGTATATATTGCTGGTAGTTGTTGTTTCCATTTTTATTTCTTCTTACATAGAGACTTCGTTGTCCCACTCACTCACCCACTATTTGATCCTATCGCACCTTACGTCGCTGTTCTGATATATATGGCACACCCTTTGCCACCTCCAGTAGCAGTAGCAGTAGCAGCTTCAGCTGCACCACCGGCGGCATCACCCCAGGAGGTCCCTTCTATTTCCCTCGATGACGAGGATGACCTATCAGAGGCTACAAGTTCATCTTCTTCATCCTCTGCACCAAGCAACAGTTATGCTTCGGCGGATGCCAGCATGGCGAATGGGTTCCTTTCTTCGGAATCCATTTAGAGGAGTATCTAGCCAGCAGGTGGTGGTATATAGTGTGACCCTCTTTTGGCACTTTTGCGCCATAGGCTTAGTTTTGTTAGTACATGGAATGTCCCGTGGGGACCAGCTAGGGTTATGCTTTGTAGAGACAGGTCGATTTATTTTGTTTTGGCGACCTCATCTTTATACCCTGTACTATTTTATGTGTTATTTTTTTTTTTAGCTAACTCTGACAATGGATATCTACATGTATATATACGAAGTAGTTTTCTATAGTTCTGTCTGTTCGCGGATTTTTCTATTATGACATTAAATTCATTTGTTCATTCTACGACCAAAATAAATAAATAAATGAACAACTAATTCTTCTATGGGTAAATAACATTGGATTAGAATGAAATTAATTAGACACCCATGTGTGATAACTTATCAAGTAATATATTATATTTAAGCATTGTATTTTGCCCGGTAAGTTATTACATATTTCCTAAAGTAATATAGTTCCATGGTACTATAGGTAGGGTCTGATCCTTGCTAGATCATGTATATGTTTATGTAGTGGTTACATGTATTAGAATGATTGAATTTCTAAATGAAGGAAAATTTGTATTTGGGTTAAATGGCTTGAAATGATGTATGCTTGCATTTATATAGGTTTGGATATATTCTGAAAATTTATTATATTGTATGCTGAGGGGTGCATTTTGAGAATGCTTGGATCCTTGATGGATAAGTGTGATTGTTTGAATGTGCAGGATGAAGATCCGTATTTAGGAATTATCCTAAATATAAAGGGGACTCTGCTCGATTTCTGTGAAAAATTGTGTGATGAAAGGTTGGCTAGGGGACTTGTCCTTTATGTACCAGTCATAACCCAGGATGGGTTGTGACACTATTCGTATATTGATAATGTATTCAAATAAATTAGTTAATGTATTAGTCAAGCGCATTGGTCTTAAGGATGTTACAATAAACACATCCAAAATTCTTCGTTCAAACTCAAAAACTTGTCATAGCCACTCCATTGTCATCAAGTCTGGTAAGTTGTCAACAAAAACTGTAAAACATGTTTCCTCTAATCTCCTAAGGTCCTGCTGAAAATGATCTCTCCTTGCTCACCACCTTCTCTACCAGATCTCTTTTCTCCTTGCTGCCATACTTCCAACATCCTCCTATTCTACGTCATCTTTAGTATGCATATTTTCTTCTCTATTTCTTGAGATTTATACTTACTTTCCAAATTTAGATTCTTAAGTTCATAAAATGATTGACCGTAACTCTCATGCCTCATGTAAATAGGTAAATTTTTTAAATAGGCAATACATAATTTACTTTTTTAATAAAAAGAAGAATTTGAAAAAGAGCATTTAGAACCCTTGAGCTTTCACTTATATTCAAATAGCACCCTAAATTTTTAAATCTTCCAATTAAATCCTTAAATTGCAATGATTCTTAAAAAATTAATCTTTCTATTCAATTTACCTAAGTTTGTTGACGTGACAAAATCTATGTGCCACATGTCAAAATCTCTGTCATTCTTTTTCAAAAGAAAATTCTTTTATTATCTTATTTAGTATTACTTAAAATACATATTAATATATGGAAAAAAAATTTACTCTACTAAAAATGAAATAAAAAAAATAAAAAGTATTTTTAGATCATCTCATTATCCTATATTGCAATCCCCTATATATATTTAATCTATCCATTATTTAGATGTAGTCGTTGGAAGAGGCTCTTAATCACGACAGTACTTAAGAATTTATTCTTACTAAAAAACTTTTAGAGATATCCATAGACCAAAAAATATCTATTTATTTTCCACCCCCACCTATATAACACAATCTTTGATATTTCGGAGGTAAATAAGAAAGAGGAGCATAGTTATGAATACTCGAAACATTCAATATAAGAAGTGAAACTTCACAGTTACATGTGAGCCTTGTTCCATTGTTCCACGATGCACGTGGATTCAGGACCATGGAACCAATCTCCACCTCGTTCAAAAAAGACAAATTCTTCTGCGCCATCTATGTGAGTGGCAACCAGGACACTATATATGCTTCAGAAAGAAAACAACTTCACAAGCCGGAGTATATCAGCGCTCCAGAACACAACCTAGTTCAACATCGATGCTGACAAGAGCCAAAGCAAGACTTGTTTTCATCAAAATATTTTTCAAAAAATATTTTTGGCAACACAAGAAAAATTATTTTTAAACAAAGAATAACAGAGATGTTGACATGTGGCACTCACATATTTCACCACAATATTAAGGAGCTTAGATAAGTTGAATAGAAAGACAAATTTTGAGATTTGTTGTAGTTTAAGGTTTTCAATTAGAAGCTTTACATAAGGATTTAGTTCAATTGCTAAATCAGCAGCCGTTACATCCACATAAAATCTGGTGGTTGCTCCAGCGAAGGTATAAATAAAAGAACCGCATCTGACCCGTCCTTATCCTCAATTTTTGTGGTTCTACATTTTTTCTTCCTCGTTGTAGCCCTTCTATGAAAGAATTTTGTGCTCAAGTCACCATCTTTGAGCCAAGCCAGCGAAGCTACCGGAGACCTTTGTGCCACATAATTTCTTCTCTTTGAAGGAGCTCATTTAATTCAGATTTGACGGAAAGATGTGTAAAGGAACAAAAATGTGCAAACAATAACCAACATAAAGCGAGAGAACCAGTGGTCAAGAATTAGGAAATGAGTTATATGTAAAGCAATGAAAACTTGTGAATAACATTACTAGAATTAAACAAAAAAAAAAAAAAAGATGTGACGAAGAGAAATATTATTTATATATAGAAAATAAATATAGTAAAAACATATAAAGAGAGAAAAAGGTACAAAATTGATGGATATTAAAAAGAAAAGATAATAAGTCCATCATTATTGTATCTTTCTTTCTTTTTATATGTCTAAATTATATCTACTTTTTATATATAAATAATATTTTTCTATAAAATAACATTCCTCGAGCAAAATACGAAAATAGAGTCGGAGAGAAAGCTTGAGACCCACAAGTAATTGGACCCATATTGTGTACCCCAAATACCTTCTGCAGTGACAAAAACATTGCTGAGAACCGCAAATAATTGGATGATTCGTCGGTGGCCCAGATATCTTTTTTTTGGGTCAACGATACGTCAAATTTCTGTCCCCATATAAACAGAGGAACAAGTGAGCCAGACAATACAACAGACAATACAAAACAGCATGGATTTCATAAATCAATCAGGAGTAAAGCAACAGTATCTACCATTACAGAATGTAACAGAGGAGAAGATCTGCAAACTCTCGGCCCAACATTTGGAAATTTGACTTCCTACAGCCACTTACAAGTCAATATGATGTGAGACATTATTACAAATGACCCTGCACATCATTTTTTGCTTCTTTTATTGTTGCATGCATGTTCATTTTATTTCAGAGTGTGTGTTATCCGCATCAAATAAAAATATTATTTTAATCATGAACTCGCCTTTCACGCACAACTCAGCATGATGTGAGACATTATTACATATGATCCTGCACACACTTTTTGCTTCTTTTAGTGTTACATACATGTCCATTTTGTTTCAGAGTGTATTATCCGCATCAAATAGAAATATTATTTTAATCATGAACTTTCCACTTTTAATATATATCCCAACATTTTTATGCGAGATCAATACAGTGTAGATTTTTTTTGAGTAATCACCTTAAATATTATTCTTGATTGTATATTTTAAAATAATTTTTTTCAGTTTTATTTTAATGCAGTATAATTTTAAATTGTGGTTGCGATTGTATTGCGATTATTGTGATTACATAAAAATTGTAAGAAGATACAGCTGATGCTACGATAATTGTTACTACCACACTGTTTCTGAGGGCATCTTAATAGCAATATTGTGGCTCTGATTACAGTTGCGACCATAATTTAAAATTATGACACCTAGTAAGATGTGAATAGCACATCTCTCCACAATCATTTGAGCTACACTCTGCATCCACTCAGTGGCCATTGGTCACTGATCGACGTTACATTGCAATGTTATTGCAACCGTACAATTGCCGCTCTGATCTTGAATTGAATGCTAAAATCTTTTACTTGTTTCGAGCAATATCAAGAAGATCAAGTTAATTAGATGAAGTTCGCAGAATGATTTTCATCCATTTATAGTCAGTACTTAATTTTATAATACAGAGAGAAGAATTTGGCATAAAGTTGGGGAGGCAGGTGAATAAAGTAAAGGAACTTTTCGATCAAGAGATGGGTGTTCTGCAGAAGTTGGAGTTGGTCGACTGTATCAATAAACTAGGCCTTGCCAACCACTTTCAGAAAGAAATCAACGACTCTCTCGAAAATGCACTAGTTTCTGTTAAGAAGAGCAATAGTCAAAGTTTAGATGAGAATCTGTATGTATCTGCATTGTGCTTGAGGCTTCTCAGGCAGCACGGGGGTAACGTTTTACCTGGTAATTAATAATTCTTTGTTTCATTATATAGTTGAACTTGAAAATTACGTCTTTATCCTGTAAACTAACATTTATTGTGTAATTCTGAAACTCAGATATACCTATCGTTGGAAGGAGAAAGTATCTTGGAAGAGGCCAAATATTTTGCTATCAATTCTCATAAAGATCTTGTCGGATCCAACATCATGCATAAGACCTTGTTGAACAAGTGATATATGCATTGGAACTCCCCTCTCATTGGAGAGTGATGTGGCTTGAGGTCAAATGGCATATCAAGCTATATGAAAAAGAGAAGTCTATGAAGCCCGATGTTTTACTTGAATTGGCTAAATTGAATTTCAACATGATTCAGGCCAGTCTTCAAAAGGAAATCAGGGAACTCTCCAGGTAATTTTGTACCAGATATATTAATTAATCTAAACTATAACTGCTGTATATATCAAAAATAATTTTAGTAATTTCTCTTTTTGTTATTTAGGTGGTGGAAGGATCTTGGCATCGAAAAAGACTTGAAATTCGCAAGAAATAGATTGGTTGAAAGCTTCATGTGTGCCGCAGGAGTTGCTTTTGAACCTAAGTACAAAACCTTTAGGAAATGGCTCACTAAAGTAGTTAGTTTGGTGTTAGATCGATGACGTTTGTGATATATATGCCTCATTTAAGAATTGCAGCAGTTCACAAATGCAATAGATTCGTTTGTATTTTCAAAATAAAATAATCGGAATGAGTATCCAACCAGAAAAGAGAGATAACCTAGGATTGGTTTGTTTTCTTCCGTTATTTTTAGATAAAATATTATTATTAATAGTTATATAAATGCTACTTTTTTTATTTTTTTTCCCAGCTTTTGAACCTTTGTAATTTCTTTACGTTTTACTTTAAAAAGTTTAAAAGTAGGAAACAAAATAAAAATTATGTGATATTTATATAATTATTAATTCAAACTTATTATCAACTAAAAATTAAAGGAAAAAGACTAATACCTCCTTAACTTTTTCATATAAGTTTCAAAACAAGGTAAGCGTTTCATTGTGTTATTTACAGGTGGGATGACAAAGAACTCGAACAACTTCCAGCGTACATGAGGATTTGCTTTCGAGCACTCAATGACGCCACCCACGAAATCGCCCACGAAATTGCGGGAGAAACGAACATTGACATAATTTTACCATACCTGAAGAAAGTGGTATTGGCCTAACCAATCAGAAATGCACAGAAAGGATCGAACCTATCATTAATTTTGCTAATTCTGCCCCTTTAATTTTGTAGTGGATTGACTTTTGCAAAGCACTTTATGTGGAAGCAAAGTGGTACAAAGGGGGATATATACCATCGTTGCAAGAATATCTAAGCAATGCTTGGATTTCATCTTCGGGGCCAGTGATTCTACTCCATGCATATTTTGCCACGGTGCATGAAACAGCCGATAACATAGATGACTTTCTGAACACAAATCAAGATTTTATCTACAATGTATCCCTTATAATTCGACTATGCAATGATTTAGGCACTGCTGTGGTAATTTTTTCTCACATAAGACATTGGGATATAATGCATGAGACAGTCATAATATTATAAGTGGGAATAATAAATAGAAATATATGAGGCAAATCTTTCCATCAAGATTAATGCTTATCCAGCATCAAAGTTGATGGGCCCATACACCATCAGAACTAATGAATAGACGTCTATTAGGGTGGCAATCACATCCATCCTGCGATATGTAAGCTCTAATATCTTTTGGAAGCTATTAAATGGTCTAAGATATACTTAGCTAAGGGTTTTAATGGATAACAAATCAATCCTTAAAAAAATATTTTGTGAAGACTAATGGTTTATTTAAGTGTTTGTTCCTATTAGCACAAGATCACGCTAAATGCTTGTTGAAGAGAATTAGATTATACAATATTTCATCTTTAAACAAATTCTCTAAAGTTTCTTATATATTTTGAATATAATCCTAAGAAAAGAACATTTCTACAAGAAAATCTATAGTCTAAAAAAATCCTCTTATAAAAAGTGTCTCAGAAGGATATAAAGTCATCAAAAAGGTCACAAGTACATCAGAAGAATGATCTATCCAGAAGGTTTGACTAGAAGGGTGATCTTCAAAAAGTTAATTTGCGTGAAGAAGACTCACTCTCAAAGCTTATCCTGCATGATTCATAGATCTTTTCTAAAGGTAAAACTTGACAAGAAAGAAATAAAAATAGAGCACTGGCACTTTGAAAAGCTAGTGGATTCAAACGCCTAGTTTTCCTTTTTGATGATTTATTTACTTGCTGAGAAAGAAAGAAAACAACTAAGTTTTCTTTCCAGCCTAAGACTAGTGGATCAAAAAAGCTCTGGGCTCAAAGTCTGAAGTCTCAACAGTTAAATTTTAAAGTTTATATAAATCTTGAAAGTGAAGAAGAAGTAGCTGGAATTTTGCTAATCGAAATTTCCAAAAGAGCCTTCATCTTTCTCAACTTTTAGAATAACCAGAAAGTTACTTTCTGAAGCTTCTTAGAAAAAAAAACACCTTCTCATTGATTTATAATAGCTAATACTCTCATAGTGAGATTCGTGAGAAGTCACTCCAATTGTACCAAATTGATCGATACACTTTGAATGATCTAGTGTGAGTATTCATCAAAACCAAACCCAAACTTTTCTATTGTAACCTAACCCAATAGTGGTCGTTGTTAGTTTGAAGAGGCTAGGATAATGCTACTTAAACTTGTTGAGTTTGGAGAGGCTAGGACAATACTACTCAAACTTGTTTAGCTTGGAGAGACTAGGAAAAGATTACTCTATTGTAAGCTTGGAGAAGCTTGTACAAGAATACTCGTTGATAAAAAATTCTCAACTAGTTTGTTGAAGACTAGATGTAGGCAAGTGGATTAGCTGAACTAGTATAAATCTTCTTGAGTGATTTCTTATCTTTATCTCTCGTTTATTTATTGACCTCATTCTTTTATTTCAAAGTTCTATGTGCTTAATCTTTTCATTACCTAACAAAGTTATTGTGAATATAATAACTTCTATCACTAATATTCAAATGCTTCTGCAATCTAAGTCCAAAGACTTGAGAAAGTTTGCTAAGTTTTTCAAGTTCAAAAAGTTTTTTTTTTCATAAGTACGATTCAACTCGCCCTTCTCGTGCTACTTCCACCTTTAATTGGCATCAAAGCTTGGCCTCTGGGGTTGAGCAACCTAATGGTTGCAAGGTAAAAAATCCTGAGAGATGACACAATAAATCAATCACATTGCTAAAGGATACTTTATCAATCGCCCTCCATATTTAAATAGAGAAGATTACCCCTACTAGAAAGATAGAATAAAAATTTTCATTAAATGTACAAGCCTAGACATGTGGGAGATCATTGAGAATAAAGACTATGTTCTAACCATTGAGCAACCTGTTCCTCATGTGGTTACTGATCCAGATCAGTCCCCAACAGCCATAGATGGAGTGATTCCTAGAAACTAATGGATTGATCAGCACAAAGTTAAGATTCAAATGAATGCCAAAGCTAAATGTCTTCTCACTTGTGCTCTGAGCAAAAGTGGGTATGATATAATCATCTTGTGTGACTCAGCTAAAGAGATATAGGACATATTTCAAACTCCCTATGAAGGAACTGATCAAGTCAAAGAAGCTAAGATTAGTGTGTTGATGCATCAATATGAAATGTTCAATATGCTGGAACACGAAAATATTGATGATATGACAACTAGATTTATGCACATCATAAATTAATTGAAAGCATTGGGAAAAAGAAATTCCAATGCTAAAATAGTAAGGAAGATCTTAAGAAGCCTCTCTAAGGCTTGGCACCCAAAAATGGCAGCCATTCGTAAGAACAAGGACTTAAAATGTGCTCAATCTAGATGTTTTTATTGGGTCTTTAAAGACTTATGAAATTGAGCTGAATGAAGCTTCTGAGAAGAGTAATAGAAAAGGCAAATCCATTGCCCTAAAGTCCACCTAAAGAAGATCTAGTTCTTCTAAAGCTATGAAAGCTTCAAAAGAAATAGATGAAGAAGAAGAACCTTCTGATGATGAAGATGATGAAGAGAAAGATGAGATCACTCATCTAATAGAGAAGATCTCAAATGCATGGATTAGAAGGAAGAAAAAGAAAGGCTTTGTTCCCAAAAAAGGATAAGTAGGGAAAAGCCAAGCAAAATGAGATCACTTGCTATGACTACAAGTAGCTTGGACATTTAAGATAAGAATATTGAAAACTGAAAAGGAATCTCAAAAAGAAAGCACGAAAGAAAAAGGCGATAATAGTCACATGGGAAGACCTTGACAAAGAACAAGAAGGTGTAGAATCTAAAGAAGAAGAGGAGATAGTTGCAAATCTCTGCTTCATGGCAGATATAGCCTCTGATAAAGAGACTGAGCTAATAGATTCTAAACTAGAACTTTCCTATAATGATCTTCAAAAAGCTTATGATGAGCTTCTAGATGATTCTCAAACGTTTTCTTTTCATTATGTTTCCTTAAAGGAAAGTTATCAGAAATTGTCCCTTGAATTTGAAAATCTTAAGTCTGAAAAAGGGACGATAAGGCATGAAAAAGATGAGCTTTTTAAAGAAAATAACCTTCTATAGAAGAATGTAAGTGCCTTGAAAGCTAAGTTTATGAATATACTTAGAACGCATCTTCCGATATTTCTGAACTATAGAAAATAGTTAAGCTTCTCAAATTTGACCTTGAGAAGATGGTGAATGGCTTTAAGAATCTTGACTTGATGCTTGGTAATCAAAGACCATATTTTGAAAAATCAAGGACTTAGGTATGAGAAGGAAAAGAATGACAAACTATCCAAGAGTTCTTAAGGCAAAGTTCCTACTTATATTTTATTGCTTTAAAAAGGGACACTCTGAGAAATGCTTTTCAAGAAGAAAAGCAAAGAAATAGGAACTAAAACCCTTGTGGGTACCTAAGGTGAAGGTTATTTCTGATGCAGATGTATCTTAAATCACATCATCAAAAGAAAATGAAATGGTATCTAGATAGTGGTTATTCCTAAAATATGACTTGAAATAGATCTTGGTTCAAAAACACTACAACATTTTAGGTCAAACATAACACTTTACAAGCGTTGCCTAAAAATTTGAAAACCATTGCCTTTAATCAAAGACCATGCTTTCAAACCTAAAGGAAAACTTTTTGGGGGTGGCCTAAAGAACTGTTACCTTTTCTTGAAGGCAACATCTTTTAAAGGAAAAGACAATGCTATACATGGCAACACTTTACAAGCATTGCCTATCTATGACAAAAGGCAATGCTTCTTACCAGACTCTATGACACTGCTGTTCAAGCACTGCCTATTCTCTTAATATAGGTAACACTAGACAAGCATTGCCTTTGCTTCTAATAAAAGTAATGTATTATAAGCATTGCCTTTTCTTTTAATTAAAGCAACATATTATAAGTGTCATATTTTCTCCTAATAAAAGCAACATACTATAAGCATTGTCTTTTTTCTGATTGCAACAACAAACTCCCAGCATTGCATCTTTTGAATGTGTTGAGATAGTGTAACATCCACCGAAATTGTCTTATCGTTTTTCGCCTAATTATTCGATTTTTATCAAATAATTGAAATTAATTAAAATTTGACTAAATATTTATTTTGGATCAATTAATTAGCAATTAATTAAGTTTAGATATGAGGGAATTAGGTTAGAAGTATAAGAGATTTCATAGCAATTTTCTTAAAACTGATTTACCGATTCAAAAGAAATCGGTAAGATTACGGTATTTTAAACTATTGGAACCGAATCAATAGAATTATGTGCCCAAAACCCTATGATCCAAGGCTGAATACTCAGCCATTCAAGTCCCTATAGGTGGCACCACCAAGGTCACAAAGGGAAGGATGCATGGCTGAAGATAGACCACAAAATTTTAGCTAATCAAAACTCACAACTCCAACTACCCTCTTTATGTTTAAATTAGATTTTTTCTCTCTTCCTTCTCATGTTGATTGTGCCACTTTCTCTCCTTGCTTCAGCCTTCTTCTCCTCTTCTCCTCTCAACCAACTCCATCAAAACTCCAAGCTTGATAAGATTCCATCACTCCAAACTCCAAAATCTAGCCAAAATCACATACAAGAAGGTAGAGATTCAATCTTGCTCTTGATATTCTGGTTATGGGTGGCTGATTGTGGTTTTATTTTCTCATTTATTGATGTGATGATTGATTGAATGTGATGATCTTTGGCTGATTTGTTAGTTGTTTTTGATGTTAAAATCGATTAAGAAGTAAGAAAGGGTGAAAATAGGAAGATGTGAGAGGCTGGAAAACCAAAACTCTTAGGCAGTCCATACGGCGGAGTGTATGACTTTGTCTACAGCCATTTAAAATTGATGAAACTATTTTTAATTGAAAGTAGACATTCAGGGATTTCCATACATATATTATATAAGCCATTGAATTAGTATTGAGAGAGATATGAATTTTGGAAGTTTGACCTAGGTTTTTGAGTTTGATTCTGGGCAGACTAAGTTGTTCAAGACAAAACTTGCCCTATACAACTTGGAATTGAGTGAATCGAACATTGTTGGAAAGCTTACACATAGGAGAACATCCCATAAAAATTTTAAAGTTAGATTCAGTCCTCTTTGCTCCCAGTGGTTCGAAAAATTTGCCCTATATCCAAACCAGGTCAAAATAGGGTAGTTCAGGAAGGTCAAGTTTCGGAGCTTATATTTCGAGTTATACTTATTCAAATGATATGCAACTTTTTCATTTGAAAGCTTGTTCAGTTAGCTTTACATTGATATGAAATTTGCATGATTTTACCTAGATTTCTATTTTTGGTGAATTTTCTCTTATAAGAATGCAATTCTAGCTAAATATAGAGTAGTCTGGAATAAAACACAAACAACTTAAGTTAATACCGGAACTTGGAACTTGGAATTTGGCAAACAATGAGCTAGGTCGGGATACTTAATGTTGAATTCGGAACTTAGTGAATAGAAAACTAGATCGCGTATAGTTAATGTCGGAAATCGGAATTTCACAGTACATAAAACAATCTCGGAAGTCGAGAACTAGGATGCTTTAACATTTTTATGCTCGTAATTCCTAAACTCGGTATCTCAGTAAGCCACAATCAATATCGGAGATTGAACATAACCCCGGAGGTTGTGACTTATATAATCTCGAAACTCGAAACAAATGTAATCTCGGAAGTCGATCATAAGCTCGAACTCGGGAACATCCATAAAAGTTAAAAGCTTGCAAGGTAGATTAAGACTTAAGATTTTAAAGCTTGCATCTAACTACCTAAGCTTTGCTCATTAGACTTTGTTGTGCATAACAACTAATGGAGATATGATGTTCTATATTGAGTTTGCTGTATAATTAAAATTTCCTAGTTGTCTAGCACTATTCATGGGGAAGCGGACACGTTCCATTATGCTGCCCAAATTTCGATAAATCTTATGCATGAGTTATAATATATATTGAGATCCATGTGCATTTTCTAGAAGTCCATAAAGGTTATGTTATGAGTTCATAAAGATTATGTTATGATGAAAGTTCCATAATACATGGGCCAGCCCCGGATTAAAGTTAAGGGGAATAGATCGGTAGGAAAGTCGGGGAAAGTAAACCCGGCATTCCTATATAGGAACGAACTCGATCCTAAAAAGCAAACTATTACCTAGGAGTCTAAATGGCCAAGAATTTCCAGGGGACCAAGTAATGGAAAAAGTTTACGAGGATAAGTTCAAGAATGAGTTTTGCATGATTACATTAAATAGTCATTATAAGTTGCTTACAGTTTGACTGTTATGTTACTTACTATTGTATGTTCGTTTATTCTGCTCATTGTTCTATATATCATTATTTAATAGTCATTCTATTTCTCTTACTGTCCTAAGTAAAATTGAACCTTGCCTCGGACCAAACATTTCTTTAAACTTATTAAATATGAATAGTTCAATTTAATCCCATGTCTTTACAATTAAATAAAAACTGAGGCAACTGAGAATGAGTGTGACCCCAGTTTAGTATCGTACTTAAATCCTACTGAGAATTTCTTTAAATTCTCACCTTGTTTTATATTTCCACATCATTCTCAGACCCTGGTGATGGACTCGACTGCCACCCTATTTATTGAGATTCCCGACCTGCAGCTCCACCATGATCCCATAGTGGATTCGCTGTATATAGCTAGCTACTGTAATTTTCGTCTCTACCTTTTCAGCAATAGGAATTTTGTTGTTCCTCTATTTCGTCCTGCTTTTGACCTTGCCACACCATATATTGCGGTCCCATTGCACATGGCACGCCCTCCTCCAGCACCTGCAACCCCTGCAGCACCTGCAGCTCCTGCTAGCCCTCCACTAGAGTCACCTCCGTAGGTGGTTCCAGACATTTTGCTCAGTTATGAGAGCAACCCCTCCAAGGCTACAAGCTCATCATCCTCCTTCTCGAGACCTAGTATGGACTACTCCCCAGCCGAGTCTAGTTTGGCCAGCGGCTATCTGACCTAGTGAGTCCCGACTGAGAGTTCTATTGTACAGCATGGCCCTCTTTTGGCAGTGTGCAACATTTGGGTCATAGACTTAGCTGCATATATATCGATTAGTTTGAAATGTCCTCTGAGGACCCCATAGGATCAATTTGACTAACACGGGCCTTCTTTTTGGTATACCGGCCCCACTTATGTATATATATATATATATATATTGTGTATGTGTGTGTATGTGTGTGCAGTTGATGATGTATTGCCTGCTTGTATCTTTTCTGTTGTGCTTTATTAAACTTTGTTACATTCTGCGATGTTAAGCACGTTCATTATATCCAACACGCCGTTTCGCCTATTTACAAAAAAAAAAAAAAGAAAGAAGAGAGATATGATATGATAAATAAATAGTAAGCAAAGTATTAACACGGCAATATAACCTACTTAATTTCATGCTATGACTTAAGTATACCATTAAATTGGTAGGGTGTTATAGATAGCCCATACACTTCCAAAGGCGTTTGCTAATTTAAGCATTGTCTTATTAAAGTTGTCACCTTTTATTAACTATAAAACACACTTTCTAAAAATAAATCAACATTATTTATATGCAAATTTATTTTTTTATTTTTGATTTTATATTTAATCAGCTTAATTTCATAAATAAAATAAAATAAATTACTATTAATCAATTAAGTAAAAAAGTCATCTCAAGTATATAATGATTAATATGCTTAGTTCCAAATACATATACTACCAAGCATCATACCAAAAAAAATGTACATAACTAAACAAAAGACTATTAGCTCTAATGTCCTTCAGAAACTGTTCTATGTTTGTAAACCAAAAATGAGCATTAAGGTTTTGGTGAATACCAAATTAGAGTTTAAGCTAATCTTGCCATATATGAACGAATCATTTCTAGAAGTGTTATCTTTCTTAACCACGTGCATTATATGATTAAAAGTCAACAAAGCTATGTTATCCGTTGGTATTTTAAATTTGAATATACTTGAATGGAATATATGCTTTGTATACTTCCTAAGTTATCATGGAAAAAATAGGAAAGAAGGTTCAGAAGGATGAAACTACAACATCAGAAGGGAAAACGGTGCCTTAGGAGCAAACATTGCTCATCCAGAAAGATGACTTAGTCCAAAAAGAAAAATCTCCAGAGACATACTTCTCATGAAGTATTACACCTTCAAAGCTTCCCATGCACGCTTCAATAGACAAATTCAAAAAGTCAAAAAGATGATTTGACAAGATGTAGAAGAGGTGCTGACTATAACATCCCCCATTTTCTTAAGTGGAGTAAAAACTTTAAATTATTTCTCTTAGGCAGTGTGGGAATTTCTCAGGCAGTGGTATACCCCGAAAATCCTCATGCTCAGAAATATAAGGTAGCATAACACTTTCATTAAAAATATGGCACTGCCATATGCTAAAAATCAAGAAATGACAAAAGTGTCCTCGTCAACTTTTGTTAACTGCAATCTTGCCCAAAAGTTTTAGATATTGCACTTTAACCCCAAGTGGATATTTTCACAATAATCTTAGAACTTTTCATAAAATAACATTTATGTCCACACATCGGTAGAATTAGCAGAATGGGATTTTAAACGAAGCAGAATCATGTAGTGAAATCGTAAAAGTTTAAATCTTTATCGATTGGGCCATAGAACCAGTCTGGTGTGAAATGACGTGGGGTGCCCCTAGACTTACTCAAATTACAGATATGCCATTAGCCACGGAAAATAGAAAATAGAAAAGCTCTAAATTTGCAAGAACGATTATTTCATGTTAATAAGCAATTTATTCGATTTTATTGATTAAGTAGGGTGAATTAGATGTTAATTAGAGGGATTAGGCTAAGGAACAATTAAAATAGAGATATAGAAATTCTCTCAGAGTCATTAGTAAAGTTTGGCCGATTTGAAGAAAATTGGCGAAGATTCGATATTTTAAACTACTAGGAACAAACCAGTAGAATTTTCTATTGGAAACCCTCATTTAAGTGGCTGAAATTCAGCCATCCCTACCACATATGAGTGGTGCCAAGTATTGCTCAAGATAGTGGAGAAACTTGGCCTCACCTCCACTGGATTTTTATCGTTTTTCGCCTAGTTGTTTGATTTTCATCGAATAATTAGGATTAATTAGGATTCGATTAAGCATTCACTTAAAGCCAATTAAATATGATTTAAAAAGATTAGACTTGATGGAATTAGATTAGAACCATAGGAAATCTCATAGGACTTTTCTAAAACCGTTTTACCGATTTGAAGGAAATCGGTAGAATTTCGGTATTTTAAACTGTTAGAACCAGACCAATAGAAATTATACTATGAGAACCTTAGGATGGAGGGCCAAGATTTAGCCAAAACATCCCTACAAGTGGCACCTCAACCAGCTATAAAAGAGGGAAGCCAAGCCAAGTTTGAATGACGATTGAAGTCCACCAATCAAAAGCCAACTTCCTTTATAAGTTTTCATTTTTTTCTTCCTTCCCCCTTTATATTTTCGGCCCCCCCATAAGAGGTGCAGACCAGCCCTCATTTTCCCACTTTCCTTCATCTTCTTCCACTTCCTCTCATCTCCAAGCTCAAGCCCCAACCATCAACTTCACTCTAAGATCAAGTTTCATTAAGATTTCATACCACCAAGGTAGGAATTTCAACTTTCTCCTTTTTTTCTTTGATTTGGGGCTGCCTAGGGTCCCTTGTTCATCTATGAGTATGATGTTATCTTGAGTGATGATGATGAATTAAGGTTGGTTTAAGGTGTATATGTGATTTTGAATTGAAGATTGGATGGAGAGATTTAAGCAAAACATGAATTCAAGAAGAATCCAAGAAGCTGGTAGAGTTTCCCCCTCGATGGTCCGTACAATGGAGTGTACGGCTCAGCCTACAGCCATTTAAATTTTATGAATCCATTTTTATATGAAACTAGACATTCAAGGCTTTCCATGCATATAAAATATAAGGCCATTGGATTAGTATAGAATTAGTTATGAATTTTTGAAGTTTGACCTAGAAATTTAGATTCTCATCTGGGCAGTATGAGTTGGGAAGGCTGTGACTCACCCTATACAACTCTAAATTGAGTGAACGCAATGTTTTTTGAAAGCTAACATATGAGGGAACATCCCATTAAAATTTCAAAGTCAGATTCATTGGCAATTATTACCAGTACATCAATGAATTCACCTTAAGCTCAAACCAAACTAAAACAGGGTAGTCCAGTGGGGTCAAGTTATAGGGCTCATATCTCAAAATATGCACATGCAAATGATATACAACTTATTTCATCTGAAATGTTGTCCTTTTATCTTTAATATGATACCAATTTCATATGATTTGGACTAGTTTTCGATTTTTGCTGAATTTTTACTTTTAAATGTGCAATTCTGGCTAGCTACAGGGTAGACCAAGGTAAAACTTAAATAACTTGAGTTATACAAATCAAAATGAAATAGGACTAAAAAGGTTGGAAACTAGACACATAGAGCTATGACATATCCAAATTCAGATCTAAATGAGTTGAATAGGAGTAAAGGTGGACTTTACAAACTTCAGGCAGAAGAGGACAGAGTGAGTAGAAAACTCTGTTGATATTTCTATTGATTTTGACATACCATATGATCAGTAATGTTGCTGTAACTTGCTATTTTACATTGAATTGCATACTTAATTGATTTTATTGGTAGCCTGACACTATTCACAGGAAAGCTGACTTGATCCGTTATGCTGTCGAATTTTTGGTAGGAATTTATGAGAACTTATGCTATAGGTGATTATGCCTTGAATATATCTATATTTATATGTCATGTTTATGTATGTCATGCATGCAAGCATAATTAGAATATGATATGAGAAATAAGGTAAGAGACATATCCATGAATGCTCAAAGCATCCGCATGCATGATAAGAGATGGAAAGAAAAGGATAATAAGAACTTGCAAGAGGGACGTACCAAGCTACCACATGAGGTATGGCATAGACTCAGCTAGCGTGGGCCAGAGTGGTACTATCTAAGACTTGGGCCGGCCCTCGACCAGATTTAAGGGGAATAGACCGGTATGAGGGTCTAGGAAAGTAAACTCATCACTCATGTATAAGTACGAGCTCGGATCTGAAAAGCAGGCTATTTCCCAGGGGTGAGAGAGACCATTCACCTCCGGGGAACCAAGTACAGAAAAGAGCAAGATCAAGTTGCAAGTTAAAGAAAGATACGAATTAAGCCAAGTGCACTTGCATATAGACAAGTACAAGCATCTTTATATGCATCTTCAATTATCCCATTAAGTCATAATATTATTAAGATTCTTATTGAAGCATATTGCACTATTCGTATTTCTATGTTTGTCATATAATATGGCAAGTGGTTGTTAAAACATAACCTGCTTTGAAGAAGATGTTTTCCACTTAAAATTAAACCATTGTTTGCATATATGTGCTCATATTTTCATAATAGACCGAAGCGGCTGGAATGTTTATAATGGCACTGTATGAGAATAGTTCATGTTTACCTACTAAGAACCTTAGGTTCTCACTGCTTACTTGTATGTTTTTCTTTTCCATAAACATTCCAGCACCTAAGTTGGAAATCAAGTGCGAGACAGAGTACTAGGACATTTTTTGAGCAAGACTCGGGCGCAAACTAGACCAAGCGACTATTGGAGCTAGCTAGCGACTAGTCGAAAGCAAGTTCTGTGTATTATGTTAGTCACAATTTCTTTTAAATTGTGGGTATTTTATCTCTATGTATCAAAGACGACGAAAACTTATGAACTATTAGCTAGTAATAAAGTGTGCAGTTAAAGGGCCATGTATTATATTTTCTACATTTTAAAGCTTTCTTAACATAGTGACAACCTTTTAATATAACTCCATGACTCGAGCATGGCTTATATAATAAACGGTGTTACATTTGTTGGTATCAAAGCAATTCATCCTATATAGGCCCATGGATGGACTGATTATGCTTCTGATGCATACTTTGACGATCTAGATAAACCATACTTTAGGTCCTCGCATGAAGAGGACAGAAATATTATGCATGGTAGCCTTGTTATGAGTGTTGTGGACTACCTGTTACACTTGACTGAATGTTGAGCTTGATCACCTCAATATAAAGTTTTGCGTAAGCAGAGACCTATGATACCCTGCAGGCTTATTAGGAATCTTCTAAATATAAATATTAAGGACGAGACTCCCAGGAAGTAGTAATGGCAATAGGAGGCAGACGACTGAGCAAGTCAAAGGGTGCAGAGAATTGGGGCTCCGCTCAAGAAAATCATGTTGGACGGTTTGGCATTGACCTAGTAAATCTGGTCATAGCCAAGAAGGATCGTCTCCCAAGTGCTACTGGGCAGCCGAAAATTTAAGTCATCAAAGGTAGGATCTCAGTTGGTAATGAGTGGAGCAAAAATCTTTTTCACTCTAACAAGGCTTATTCTAAGCTTCATTTGCAACCACTTGATCCAGGCTATCTTCTCTAGATTGAATCTAGGAATTTTCTTGCCTGATGTAGTAGACCTGATTCTCGACAAGAGTAAGTCATCTCAAGTGGTGCTGATGGTACTCTTATTTTCTTCGTAAGTAAGATTCCCTCGAAAGTACTTCACTAGCAAATTCAGTCAATGGTTTTTAATCTAGATTATGGTAATGCCATATCAGAAATACCTGATACTTCATTACGAAGTTTGAAGTGTGGATAGATGAAGCAAATTTTTAGAAAAGGGAATTAAGGTTAGGAGCCTCAGTTAGGTATAAGGGAAAACCTTTTCAAGACTCTATTTAGAGGTTAAAATGGTTTTCGTTTTTGAGCGCTTGTAAAACTAAGGAGAATTAAGCAGGATCTCAGCCTCAAGGGAAAACTTTAACAAATTTTGAAGAAATTCATCTAATTATACGTTATATCAGAGTAAAGGCGGGGTTATTCATGGTACGAAAATGAAGTAAAGCTACACGAATAACCCGAAAGCATCCTTTAAAGCAAGGGCAGGATATTTTCTGCTAACCAGAAGTAGGGACACTTTTAGACTAGGGCGGCACATGAAGTAAGCTTGGTATTTCTTATCCGTTAAGGGTAAAGGAGGTATCGGGAGATTAGGTTACACTGGAACTCTATCAATCTTAGTCATCATAAGCACCACATGATGCAACTATTTTCAACATTAGTAAAGAGATGCAGTTATCTAGAGAAGAAATGCGAGATATAAAGGTCATCATTGGACATCATTACGAATGCTATCAGTAGGGAAACTCGAGAAGGAATGTATTCAAATTCAAGTGAGAATAACAAGGAGTTAGAGTGTGCAACGGATCCTGATAGGACGAGATAGCAGTAGTATAGGACGCCATAACAAGCTAAGACCAAGATAAGCTTCTGCACAAATAATAGGACATTACAAGAAGAGAGAAAGAGGTAGTCTTGATTTTCGAGTGGCCTATTACCCAGTATGAAATTATGGTACAAACGAGAGTTTGTACTAGGTAACGAATTAGGCGGTCTTTTCACCAGTAAAGAGCGCAACCAATCTAATGCACCCTAGACAGGATTGGGGGATGCACCAATATGAAATTAAAAGATTTGGAAATATGTCCTATGTTGGTTAAGGTTACAATACAAGATCGGAGGAAGTCTGTTAAGTCTTCATACTCAAAGCTAGATTAGGTACGCGCATAGCAGCGCTAATGTACCGAATCCCGTTAGTACCCTAAGGCTATGTATGCTTGGACAAGAGTAATACTGAGATAGGTGACCTTCTGGGAAGTCTCAGTGTTGTAACCCTAATAGGGAGACAAGACTATTAATTCTTTCTCTCACATTGGGTAGTCGCACCTGGGTACAAGATGATGTGGTAAATAGTAAAAAGGTTCAGTAATGAAAGTGATATGAAATTTGACCACTAAGACTGATATGCATTGTATGGAGGCTAATCATCAATGAGGACGATAACTTTGGGAACCACAAGACTTCTTAAGTTAGCATTAAAAGACCCAGAGGGATAGATATCAACACATCAAATGAGGGACCTTCGTGTTATTAAGATGAAGAGGATAGGCAAGGTAGGATCCTTGCAAATCAATAAGGAGGCAAAGTTGCTATCTCCTT
Source organism: Pterocarpus santalinus (assembly GCA_031439595.1). Lineage (NCBI taxonomy): Eukaryota > Viridiplantae > Streptophyta > Magnoliopsida > Fabales > Fabaceae > Pterocarpus > Pterocarpus santalinus. The sequence goes on from CM062528.1 coordinate 17,518,061, forward strand.
TTTCTCCTAATGAGTTCATCTTGTTTTGAGAAAATAAACTCATGAGGAGCATTAAGAGTTTTCGTAGAAAAGACAATCTGAGACCTTTCTAACACGCATTGAGACACGAAATAAAGCTTATAAAGAAGAAGAAATTCTAAGGCGAAGCTCCAACCTATAATTCCAAAGGAAAACTTTTTAAGCTTTCATAAGGGTCGTGCATTTGAACTAGTAGTATAGTCGATCGAGAATGCCAAGAATAGTTGGATTCATGGAATCATACTATGATAATTCTAACTAATGAAACAAGAGGGAATGTCCCAACTACCCCATGTATAGAGACACCTATGCTATAGACCCAATATAAATGCAGCATACTTCTTGATGATTAGTACAAGATTTTCTTAAAAGTCGAGTAATAAAGGACACTCATCCTTAGACAAGTTGGACTCTACTTATGGCCTTTGGCATCTGATAACTCAGGCTAAGCTGCAATTTTAAATAGATTTCACATGGAAATTTCCGAGCATAACCTCAGACTTGTTAGCCATATGTTAACCACAGTAGAGCAAGGAAGCATGCCCCAAGTCATTTGGGAGTTATTAGACAGAAGTAGGCAACCATGCTAAACAACATGATTAGAGAGTTGTTGCGAAGGATAATTATAGGTCAAGATCACCATTCAAGATCTAAGGAAGAGTGTGACCCTACAAGTGGTATTTAACAGAAAGAGCTTCTACATATGATCAAAGGTGATCACATAAGTAGAAATTCTTAACATAGCAAAACCAGCTTCCCAGCACCGAATATAGCTACTATGACTACTACATATTGAAGTTAACTATTGCTATAAGTGATAACAGTAGAACTTATAAGGCTGCCCGAAGTGATAAAAGAGGCAAGTACCTTTTTGAGGAACTCAGAATTGGGTCAGAGTGTTATATATAGGGTGTTATTGAGGTAAATACTTTAATATTGTCGTTGTAATCATGACATGCTGACGTCGAACATGGTGACAGCTGGTAGCCTTTAAAATCGTGAATCTTCATGAATCGATATTTGGAGTCTTGAGTATGCACAACAAAAAGTTTAATGGCTACTACTAAGCAAAGTAGTTGGGCACAAAAATAAAGAAGATGAGAAAAGTCTCCAATAAATTGGATGCTGGTTCAGGGCATCATAAAAACTAGACAAACCCGTGCACCAGCATACTTCTTATGGATCCTTTGTACTTATTAAGATAGTACATCGTAGCTATCAGTAAGCAACACCGTGAGAAGGAGTGCCTCTGTAGGATAAGAGATTTTTCCTTAACCATTCTTAGCCACAGAATTTTGGGGACAAAATTCTTTTAAGGAAGGTAAAATGTAACATCCCCCATTTTCTTAAGTGGAGTATAATAAAAACTTTGAATTATTTCTCTTAGGCAGTGTGGGAATTTCTTAGGCAGTGGTATACCCCGAAAATCCTCATGCTCAAAATATAGAGTAACATAACATTGCCGTTAAAAATATGGCACTGTCATATGCTAAAAACTAGGAAACGACAAAAGTGTCCCTGTCAACTTTTTTTAACTGCAATCTTGCTCAAAAGTTTTAGAAATTGTACTTTAATCCTAAGTGGATATTTTCACAGTAACCCTAGAACTTTTCATAAAATGACCTTTATATATCCACATCGGTAGAATTAGCAGAATGGGATTTTAAACGAAGCAGAATCATGTGGTGAAACTGTAAAAGTTTAAATCTCTACCAATTGAGCCATGGAGGCAGTCTGGTGTGAAATTACGTGGAGTGCCCCTAGACTTGCTCAAAATTACGAATATGCCATTAGCCACGGAAAATAGAAAATAGAAAAGCTCTAAATTTGCAAGAACGATTATTTCACATTAACAAGCAATTTATTCGATCTTATTGACTAAGTAGGGTTAATTAGAAGTTAATTAAATGTTAATTAGAGGGATTAGGCTTAGGAACAATTAGAATAGAGATATAGAAATTCTCTCAGAGTCATTAGTAAAGTTTTGCCGATTTGAAGAAAATCGGCGAAGATTTGGTATTTTAAACCACCATAACCAAACCAATAGAATTTTCTACTGAAAACTCTCATTTAAGTGGCTGAAATTCAGCCACCTCTACCACATATGAGTGGCACCAAGTATTGCTCAAGAGAGTGGAGAAACTTGGCCCCACCTCCATTGGATTTTTATCATTTTTCGCCTAGTTATTCGATTTTCATCGAATAATTGGGATTAATTAGTATTCGATTAAGCATTCACTTAAAGCCAATTAAATATGATCTAGAAAGATTAGACTTGATGGAATTGGATTAGAACCATAGGAAATCTTATAGGACTTTTCTAAAACCGTTTTATCGATTTGAATGAAAACGGTAGAATTTCGGTATTTTAAACTGTTGGAACCGGACCAATAGAGATTATACTATGAGAACCCTATTGTAACATCCCGATTTCCGAGTTCGGCTTCCCCCTCAGGATTGATCAATTCCAATTTCCGACTTCATCTTTGGATTTCAATAGGATGACCATTTTCCGAGTTCCGAGTTCATTTTGGGCAATTTCCGACTTCACGTGATGGTTACGAATTGAATGAGATGCTTCCGATTTCCAATATACGACTCCATGTAAACGATTTCCGGCATTAGGCTCGAGTATGTGACATCCGAGTTCCGACATAGGGTGATTCAAAATGGACATGAAAGGCGACTTACGAGTTTTAGCTAAATTGGATTCTGAGTTCATCACCAAGGTCTTTTATCCACTTTCCCGAGTTCCGAAATCAAGTTGAAGTGCCAATTACTACAAATTACGAGTTCCGACTTCATGAACGTAATTCCATGAGATCCGACATCGTGCCTCAAGGGAAGTATATCCGGTTTCCGATGTCACCAACCATACAGTATATGAATCCCGACTTCCGTGTTTAAGTACTTGGGTTTGGAAACGTGACTCGAATTTCCGAGTTCCGACCTTAATGTTGAACTCAATTGGAGCAAACACGAGTTCGGACCCTTGAGCCAATTTCCAGTCACACGAGTTCCGGTATCCGATGTCACATCCAGCATTGGCATTCCCGAGTTCATTCCGAGATTATAGGATTGCCAGTTTCATGAGTTCCGACATACGACCTTGATTCGAGATTTCCCTAAGTCACAACGATATGGTATGAGTTCCGACATAAGGCTTCGGCTTCAAGCAGTATATAAGGTCCCGAGTTACGATTTCAACTAGTATGGGGACGAGTTCCGATTTCAGGTAGAACAAAAGCGTATCCCAGTTTTGGGACGACGTGGAGAGCAATTTGGCCACAAAAGTGAGAGACATGGCCGAACTTCAATCACAAAACTTCAACCAATCAACACCCACAATTCCAACTACCCCCATCTATTTAAGTCAGACTTCTCTCTTCATTTCCAGCTGATTTACGTCTCCCTCTCCTCCTTGCTCCAGCCTTCGTCTTCCTTTCCTCTCTCAAATCCAACTCCATCAAATCTTCAGGCTTTGGCAAGTTCCATTAATCCAAAACATAGGTTCAGCAAGATCATACTCCAAATAGGTAGGATTCTACTTCTACTCTTAAATTCCTTGCCCTATGATTGCTTGAGATGGAATTCTTCTTTGTGTATGTGATAAATTATTGGATGTATTATGATGAATTATGATTAAATTCATAGTAGATTTTGAATTAGACTCATGATTAGAAGGAGAAAATTAGAAGAAATGGATGGGTTGGGATGCTGCCTGAGTGAGAATTCCACGGCAGTCCGTACGACGGAGTGTACGGCGCCGCCTAAAATCGGTCAAATCCAATGAAACCATTTTTAGATGAAATTAGATATCCAGGGCTTTCCATAGATATATCATATAAGGTTATTGGATTAGTATTGAGGGAGATACAAATTTTTGAAGTTTGACCTAGGGTTCAGGACTTTCATCCGAGCAGGGTGACATGAGGAGCGTATAACTCACCCTATACAACTCCAAATCGAGTGAAACCAATTTTGTTAGAAAGCTTACACACAGGGGAACACCCCAATATAAGATTCTGAGTTTGTTATGGTCCCAATTGTTCCCAGTGATTCGAGGAAGTTGTCCTATGTCCAATCTAGGCCAAAACAGAGTAGTTCAGAAAGGTAGAATTTCGGGACTTACAACTCGAGGTATACTTAAGTAAATGGAGTGAAACTTGTGGCAAATGAAAGTTTGTCCTGTTAGCTTCAATATGAGACCAATTTCGCATGATTTGAGCTTAGTTTCGATTTTTAGTGAATTTATACTTCCAGGAGTGTAACTCGGGTCAGTGACTGAACGAGTTGAGGTAAGATTTAAATATCTTGAGTTATATGGATCAAAATGATATGGGACCAAAGAGGTTAGAAAGTAGACATATAGAGCTATGATATATCCAAATTTCAGATTTAAATGATTTGAATAGAAATAAAAGTGGATCATATGAAATTCGGGCAGAACCGAATAGAATTGGCAGAATGGCCAAGATGATAATTTCACAAGTGTTAGTGAAACATATAAAGTTTGAATGGAGGATTGCTAGCTTGACATTGTTATATGTGTGTTAAGTTGATTATGTTGCTATAACTGATTTGTCCGTGAGATGCTGGCACTATTCATGGGGAAACGGACCTGATCCGTTATACTGCCGAATTTACGGCAAAAGTCTAAGAAGTTATGAATGTTTAAATGTGAGGATAAATTGAAATATAAAGGGGTATATAGAAACCCTATATTTAAGAATGACATAATTATGTTATGAGGTATGTGAGGGTAAGTGATGTAGCATATGCATGAGTACCGGTAAATTGGTAAGGAGGCTGCGGGCCTTTATATGTAATGAACATGAATGTGAAAATCATGTGTGCAATGATACATGAAAATAAATGAAGTATATGTATGAGTACACTCAGTATGACTATGCTTGAATATGCATGAGAATGAAAGAATGTAAATATATTGAATGTGGGTCCCTTCACTCGGAGGCAGTTAATTGAGGTCCCTCCCTGTGAAGGCAGTTAAATGATAAAGACATGGGTCCCTTCACCTGGAGGCAGTTGCACATTGGGTCCCTCCTTGTGAAGGCAGCTAAAGACTTGGGTCCCTCTATGTTGGAGGCAGTTGCACATTGGGTCCCTCCAACCTAGAGGCAGTGGGTCCCCTTGTGGGTGAGTCGGTGTGATGATGGTCACGGGTGAAGCTGACGAGCTCACTCCAAGGCCGGACTACCCAAGGGCAGTAAATGCACCCTAGGGACGGCGATACGGCTAGGTGTGCCAAGTAAAAGACTAAAGACTAAAGATATAATGATGAGTCTATATTCCTAAGGAACGTGACATGGCGATCACGCTCCGACGGGGTATGACATGGCGATCATACTCTGGAATATAGCATGAGGATCCCATCTTCCTAAGGAACGTGACATGGCGGTCACGCTCTGATGGGGTATGACATGGCGATCATTCTCTGGAATATGGTATGATGCTGCACTTGAGGGAGGACGGTGATACGTAACACTCAAGTGTAGACAGATCCAAGCACCCTCGGGACGGTGATATGGCTAGGTGTGCCAAGTGAAAGAAAAGTAAAATTTTATGAATATGTATGAATTCCAGAGCAAGTTAAGTGAGGTACAGATGTGATGTCCCCATTAGATTAATGCTATGTGCGTTTTATATGTGGAAGTTATTATCCATGGTATTATTCATGAATTAATCTTGTGTACACTTTCCCAAGGACCAGTATGTGAGTAAAAATGAACTTTGCTTCGGATAAGACATTTTTCGAAATGTAAAATTAAACCGTTTGTGCAGCATGTTCACCTTTTTCAAAGTAAACCGAAGCAAACTGGAGACGACCATGATGACACTATGTATGAAAATTAGAGAATCCTACTGAGAATTTTATAATTCTCACTCCTATTTCCATGTTGTCTCCAGATAATTGTAGAAGTTTCCGAAGACGGCTGAAGTTGCTGTCAGATGAGGTCCACTCAGGTAAGATACTGACTCAGGGTGTGGTACTATGACTTAAGTATAGTACTGTGCTTGGGAGGGTGTTACACCTATGATGGAGGGCCAAGATTTAGCCAAAACATCCCTACAAGTGGCACCTCAATCAGCCATAAAAGAGGAAAGCCAAGCCAATTTGAATGAGAATTGAAGTCCACCAATCAAAAGCCAACTTCCTTCATAAGTTTTCATTTTTTTCTTCCTTCCCCCTTTATATTTTCGGCCTCCCCATAAGATGTGTAGACCAACCCTCATTTTCCCACTTTCCTTCATCTTCTTCCACTTCCTCTCATCCCCAAGCTCAAGCTCTAACCATCAACATCACTTGAAGATCAAGTTCCATCAAGATTTCACACCACCAAGGTAGGAATTTCAACTTTCTCCTTCTTTTCTTTGATTTGGGGCTGCCTAGGGTCCCTTGTTCATCTATGATTCTAATGTTATCTTGAGTGATGATAATGAATTAAGGTTGGTTTAAGGTGTATATGTGAGTTTGAATTGAAGATTGGATGGAGAGATTTAAGGAAAACATGAATTCAAGAAGAATTCAGGAAGCTGGTAGAGTTTTCCCCTCGATGGTCCATACGGCAGAGTGTACGGCTCAGCCCATAGTAGCTTAAATTTGATGAATCCATTTTTATACGAAACTAGACATTCAGAGCTTTCCATGCATATAAAATATAAGGCCATTGGATTTGTATAGAATTAGATGTGAATTTTTGAAATTTGACTTAGAAATCTGGATTCTCATTTAGGCAGTATGAGTTGGGAAGGCTGTAACTCACCCTATACAACTCTAAATTGAGTGAACCCAATGTTGTTTGAAAGCTAACATATGAAGGAATATTCCATAAAAATTTCAAAGTCAGATTCGTTGTTAATTATTCCTAGTACATCAATGAATTTACCTTAAGCTCAAACCTAGCGAGAATAGGGCAGTCAAGTAGGGTCAAGTTACAGGGCTCATATCTCAAAATATACACGTGAAAATTATATGCAACTTATTTCATATGAAAGCTTGTCCTTTTAGCTTCAATATGATACCAATTTTGCATGAATCAGACTAGTTTTCAATTTTTAGTGAATTTTTACTTTTAAGTGTGTAATTCTAGCCAGCTACAAGGCAGGCTGAGGTAAAACTTAAATAACTTAAGTTATACAATCAAAATGAGATGGGACTAAAAAGGTTGGAAACTAGACACACATAGAGCTATGACATATCCAAAATTCAGGTCTAAATGAGTTAAATAGGAGTAAGGGTAGACTTTACAAAATTCGGGCAAAAGAGGATAGAGTGAGCGGAAAACTCTGTTGATATTTCTATTGATTTTGACATACCATATGATCGATAAAGTTGCTGTAACTTGCTATTTTACATTGAATTGCATACTTAATTGATTTTATTGGTAGCCTGGCACTATTCATGGGGAAGCGGACTTGATCCGTTATACTGTCGAATTTTCGGCGAGAATTTATGAGAATTTATGCTATAGGTTATTATGCCTTGAATATATTTATATTTATATGTCATGTTCATGTACGTCATGCATGCAAGCATAATTAGAGTATGATATGAGAAGTAAGGTAAGAGATATATCCATGAATGCTCAAAGCATCCGCATGCATGATAAGAGATGGAAAGAAAAGGATAATAAGAACTTGCAAGAAGGACGTACCAAGCTACCACATGAGGCATAATGTAGACCCAACTAGCGTGGGTCAGAATGGTACTATCTAAGACTTGGGCCAGCCCTTGACCAGATTTAAGGGGAATAAACCGGTGTAAAGGTCGGGGAAAGTAAACCCGTCACTCATGTATAGGTACGAGCTCGGACCTGAAAAGCAGGCTATTATCCAGGGGTGAGAAAGGCCATTCACCTCCGGGAGACCAAGTATAGAAAATAGCAAGATCAAGTTATAAGTTAAAGAAAGATACGAATTAAGTCAAGTGCACTTGCATACAGACAAGTACAAGCATCTTTATGTGCATCTTCAATCATCCCATTAAGTCATAATGTTATTAAGATTCTTGTTGAAGCATATTGCATTATTCGTATTTCTATGTTTATCATATAATATGGCAAGTGGTTGTTAAAACATAACCCACTTCGAGGAAGATGTTTTCCACTTAAAATTGAACCACTGTTTGCGTATATGTGGTCAGATTTCATAATAAACCGAAGCGGCTGGAATGTTTATGATGGCAGTGTATGAGAATAGTTCATGTTTACCTACTGAGTACCTTAGGTTCTCACTGCTTGCTTGTATATTTTTCATTTCTGTAAATATTCCAGCACCTAAGTTGGAAATCAAGTGCGAGATAGAATACTGGGACATTTTCTGAGCAAGACTCGAGCGCAAACCAGACCAAGTGACTATTGGAGCTAGCTAGCGACTAGTCAAAAGCAAGTTCTGTGTGTTATATTAGTCACAATTTCTTTTAAATTATAGGTATTTTATCATCTATGTATCAAAGACGACGAAAATTATGAACTATTAGTTAGCAATAAAGTGTGCAGTTAAAGGGTCATATATTATATTTTCCATATTTTAAAGCTTTCTTAACACAATGACAACCTTTTAATATAACTCCATGACTCGAGCATGGCTTATATAATAAAGGGTATTACACTGACAAGTCTAAATAATTGGCACACTAACAAATGACTACTTTTCCACTTCTATGTAAGTTTTGAAGAACAGGAAAAAGGAAGGTGAAATACCCCAACATGAGTTGTAGTTACCTATCGATACCAGAACTTGAAAAATTTTGAGTATGAACCCTACGTCTTCTCAGAGAGCTATAGAATTGAGACATTTTCTTAAGATCAAAAATCCCCGTAATAGTTCCCTAGATATTAATGAGTGGAAGAAGAATTTTTAATGAATTTTAGGGAATGGGTAACCCCTTTGTTTTCAACCTACAAGTTTATAAAAATATGAGTTTTTGGAAAATTAACCCAAAAGTTAGATTCTAATTCCTAAGGATTTGAAATTTTAAATTTTTGGATATTTTTATTGAATCCAAATAGTAGTTTTCTATTATTTACATTTATGTTTTAAAGTTAATGGGAAGTTAAGTTAAAAAGGACATTAACTTTAAATTAAGAAATATAAATAAGCGTATGATACTCCTGTCCCCATGTTGTAAGTTTGCTCTGAGTTGTCCTGTTGTTGCATTTTTCATAATTGTAATCGATTACAATAGAATTGTAACCGATTACAATTGTCCGAAACAGGTTCCAACCATTCTGGTAATCAATTACACATAATTGTAATCGATTACAAGTATTTGGACCTGAGGTAATCGATTACATAGAATTGTAATCGATTACCAAATGCCTATATAATGACTGGACATGTTCTATCTCTTCATTTCACGTGAAACCTTCTCTCCCTTCACTCGAAAAACACCTCTTTCTCTCTCTCTCTCTCTCTCTCTCTCTCTCTCTCTCTCTCTATATATATATAGGCATTTGGTAATCGATTACATAAAAGGAATTGATATTAGGTCATGGGATAGAGAAGAGAGGGATATATATATATATATATATATATATATATATATATATATATGTATCCCTCTCTTCTTTACCCCATGACCTAATATCAATTCCTTTTACTTAAATCACTTCCAAACACTTCTTAAACACCCAAAATCATCATCAATCCATCACTCTCTCTCTCTCTCTCTCTCTCTCTCTCTCTCTCTCTCTACATTTCCTCCATTGGTGACCTTGGAGCTTGAAGGAGGAAGAACTTGAAATCCACCACCATTCTTACTCTCATTGGCTTCCCAAAGGTAAATCCTAACAGCTTTCCTCCTTCCTTTTATGAGAAATTCGAATCTCTACTTGGATTGAAGTTGCTCTTGAACCCTAGGTTTGGATTTTGGGGAATTCTTGAGTTTGGGGCAGACAGTGTAATCTCTCACGATATATAGCTAATGTGTAGTCATATTGTTGTGGTTGTGGTGCTAGATTGTCCCCGGGAGTACTCTCCTAACTTGTGGCTCCAAGAAATTGACATTTCCCTTTGGACATATGTACTGTGAGTAGATAGTTTATCCCTATCTTAGTTTCTAATGTATTTAGTGTGTGTATATATATGTGTATGTGTGTGTGTGCAAATGATTTGGTATATCCTAGAAATAAGATTTAAACTTTGATAGCCTATTTATTCCCACTTGATCACATGAGACAATGATCTGATTTCCAGAAAAGTATGATGAATGTTTATTATATTGGTTTTTTATTAATTTTTGGAAATTATTCTTATTTGAAAGGAAAGAAAGTTATTTCTTGAGGATTTTATATGAGACTGGAGTGAAAGGATTTGATATATTTAATGGTATATAATTTTGTATGAATTTCTCCGCACCTGAGTTATGAATAACTATGTAAGAGCTTAAATGAAAAGTTTTCTGGAGAAAGCTATGAACTTTTGTAAATTTTCGAAGTATTAAATCTATGTTGGTATATTTTATGAGAATTCTCATTAAATGTTATGTACAATGGAAAAGAAAGACTTGGGAAAGTCTAGGCCAGCATCTATAAGCTAACGATTGTAGACATTAGCCTTGGGCGCACCTAGGATGAGATATTAAACAGCCACTCAAAGGAGTGGTACATGATAGATATTATACAACCACACACATAGTGTGGTGCGTGATGGATATTGCACGGCCACAGAGAAAGTTGGTGCATGATGGATTATAGGGTCACATGAAGAAATGGTCACCTAAGTGTGATTCTTGACAGATTGTCCTGGAATAGATAGTCTCTATAGTTTTTGAAAAATTTTTGATAATGTCTGGCTAAGATTTCTATTTAGTTTTTAATATATATATATATATATATATATATATATATATATATATATATCTATAAGTTTGCACATTTTCTCATGTGGGTTAGGGACTCTCTATCACTAACTGAGTTTTATAAACTCACCATGTTGTTTCTTATCTTTTTCAATTTCAGGCGTTTAATTAGCAATTGACCATTTTGTTTCTCTGAGGTGAATATCGAATTCCATGGGTGAGCCCTTCTCTATTCAAGGGCATTTTGTCAATTGTACAAGTTTGGGAAAGTCTTAGACTGTTGTTGCTCCATGGTACTACGGATAGGGTCCGGCCTTATCTAGATTATGTTGTTGTTGATGTATAACAATTATAGATATTAATATTGTTGTATTTTCTAAAGGATTGAAACTCAGTGTTTGGATTACAATTTTCTTTTTTAAAAGAATTGGTTTTCTAAGAAGTTAAAAATATGTATCTTGGATGAATTGATGTAGTTATGTATTTTACCTTTATACTGTGTGTTGTGGGGTGCGTTTTGAGAATGTTTGGATCCCAATGGATTATGTGTTGGTGTTTTCTGTGCAGGGAGAGGATCATAATTGGGAATAGTCCTGAATACTATTTGATTATTTCCTATGTAAAAAGAGCTTTCTTCTTTCATCCTTGTCAACTTTGTAAAGCACCAGAAAGTTATTCATCGTAACTTTAGTCTATAAGAAAATCTTCTCTATTATTCTATAATAGATAATATTCTCTCTTTGAGAATTTAGAGAAATCTCACACGAAGTACTTCATAGTCCATATTCTGTTGAGAAAGTTAGTGTGAGTGTTCAAATAAAATACATTATTCACATCATTTGTATCTAGACCCATTAGCGTTCAGTGAAAAGCTGGGAGAGGTTAGGAAAATAGTACTTGAGTGTAAAGTTTGGAGAGGTTTGGAAAAAGAATACTTGCGTTTCAAAAGCTTGGAGAAAGAATGCTCTTGGTATAAAATCTCAACAAAGAGTTGGGGACTAGAAATAGGCAAGTGTTTTGGCCAAACTAATATAAAAATCTCCTATGTGATTATTTCTATCTCTGATCTTATTATTTGATTTTACTACATAGGTTCAACTCTATTTATACTTTATCTGAAACAAAAGTTTATTTCAATTTTATATAGAGCTGAATTATTTAACAAACTAACACAATCACTTCTACAATCCAAGTTTTGAACTTGAGCTAAAATTTTCAGATATTAAGATCTCTTAAATGCATGATTCAACCCCCTTCACGTGCTATCCTATCCAACAATTGGCATTATAGCCTAACTCTGGGGTTGAGTTTCCTAACGGTTGCAAGGTCACAGATCCTATCAGATGACTCAATAGATAAATCCATTACAGAAGGTCACTTTATAAATCATCCTTCGTACTTCAATGGTGAAGATTATCTTTATTAGAAGGATAAAATGAGACTCTTCATAGAGTCCATGAGTCTAGATATGTAAGAGATTATAGAAAATGGTGACTATATACCCATGGTTGAGCAACTAGCACCTTAAGTTGTTGCTGATCTAGAACAACTTCCACCTATTGTAGTCAGAAACATCCTTAGAAATGAATGGACTGATCAACACAAAACCAAGGTTCAAATATGTGCCAAGGCAAAGTATCTTTTCACATATGCCTTGAGCAAAAGTGAATATTACAAGATCATATCTTGTGACTCAGTTAAGGAAATCTAGGATAGGCTTCAAGTGCTGCATGAAAGAACAGACTAGGTCAAAGAACCAAGATCAGCATGTTGGTTCATCAATATGAAATGCTCAAAATGCTAAAGCATAAGAATATTGATGAAATGACAACTAGATTTATGCATATCATAATCAGCTAAAGGCCTTGGGCAAAAGGTACACCAATGCAGAGTGGTAAGAAAGATTCTAAGAAGTCTTTCAAAGGCTTGGCGTCCAAAAGTCACGGCTATTCAAGAAGCTAAGGACTTGAATGTGCTTAGCTTAGATGCTCTCGTTGGGTCATTAAAGACTCATGATATTGAGCTAAATGAAGTCCTGATGAGACTGTCAAAAAGGGAAAATCCATTGCCTTAAAGTCCACCCAGAAAAGGACTTAATCTCCCAAAGCCTTGAAAGCCTCAGAAGAGGACTCCTCTAATGACGATGATGATAGTTGCTTACTTAGAAGGAAGATTTCAAGAGCATGGATCAAAAGAAAGAAGAAGAACCTTATTCCCAAAAAAGACAAAAAGCATAAGGTCAAGCAAGATGAGATCATCTGCTTTGAGTAGGAACCTAGACATGTCAGATCTGAATGTCCTAGACTAAAGAAAGCCTCAAAAAACAAGACTACAAAGAAAAAAGCTATGATAGCAACTTAGGAGGATTTGGATGAAGAACAAGAAAATGTAGAATCACAAAGTGAAGAAGAAATTGCAATAAATCTCTGTTTCATGGCTAACGTTGTTTCAAATGAAAAAATTGAGGTACATGACTTTGAACCTGAAATCACTTTTGAGAGTCTTCAAAAAGTTTATGATGAACTCTTAGATGATTCCGTTGCTTCTTATTATGCCTCTTTGAAAAAGGATTTTTGAAAATTATGTTTGGAGTTTAAAAAACTCAAGATTGAAAAAGAGAAGGTTGGGCACGAAAAAGAAATATTGCAAACTAGCTATATCCTTCTTTAGAAGGATGTAACAACCCTAAAAACTGAAGTTTCTGAAACTTGCTCTATGTCATCTTTTAATGTTTCTAAGCTTCAGAAAACTGTAAAACTTCTAAAATCAGATCTTGAGAAAATGGTTAATGGTTCCAAAAATCTGGATTTGATGCTTGGTGGCTAAAAGCCGTATTTGGACAAAATTAGTCTAGGCCTTGAGAAGGAACATGACAAAAAATCATTTAAAAATTCCTCATATCAGATTCCTGCTTGCATATATTGTTTTAAAAAGTGACATTCTTTTGAAAGATACTTCTCCAAAAAGAAAGCCAACTAGAAAGTGAAAAAGTCCAAAAACTCTAATAAAACAAAATGACCCAAGAAGATATGGGTGCCTAAAGTTAAAATTTCGTTCGATGCAAGTGTGCCTTAAATCAGTACATCAAAGAGAAAAGAAGCAATATCTGGAATGTGGATGCTCCGGACACATGATTGAAAATAAATCCTGATTCAGAAACCTCAGACCCAAAGATGGTGGAATAGTTAAGTTTGCCAACAGAATCAAATCCAAAGTCATTGGTATAGTTAATGTTGGTAAGAGCAATTCCAATCTAATAACTAATGTTATGTTAGTAGAAGAATTAACTCACAACCTATTAAGCATTAGTCAATTCTGTGACCAATGCTACATAGTTGTGTTTGAACCTTTACAGTGCATATTTAAAGATTCCACTATGAATAAAATATTCTTACTACTAGAAGGCATAATAATACTTATGTGTTATATTTAGATGATCTTCTTGATCAAAATGTAAAATGCTTAGCTTCCTTTGTGGACGAAAAGTGGCTATGACATAGAAAGTTTAGTCATGCTCGTATGAAACTAATTTCTGAAATTTCTCGAAAAAAGCTAGTAAAAGGTTTGCCTAAAATCAATTTTGAAAATGATTTTTTTTGTGAGTTCTATCTTGGAGGCAAATAGACCAAAAATACTTTTCATAGTAAAAATGTAGTTTCAACTACCAGATCACTTAAACTTTTACATGTTGATCTTTTTAGGCCTACCATCTTGGCAGTATGAAATATAGTTTAGTCATTGTGAATGATTTTTCTAGATTCACATGTGTTATATTCCTGATCTATAAGAATAAAGCTTGTGAGGCCTTCAAATCTTTCTCAAAAGAATTCAAAATGAAAAAAGTTTTTGCATCACTTCCATCAGATTTGATCACGGTAGAGAATTTGAAAATCATTCTTTTGAAAACTTTTATAATGAAAATGGCATTTCTCATAATTTCTCTTCTCCTAGAACTCCTCAACAAAATAGAGTAGTGGAAAGGAAGAACAGGTCATTATAAGAAATGGCCAGAATTATGCTTCTTGAAAGTAGTTTATCAAAAAGTTTTTGGACAGAAGCAGTTAATACTGCCTGCTATATTCAAAATTGGATTTTCTTGAAGCCTATTCTCAAGAAAACTCGATTTGAATTTTGGAAGGGAAGAAAACCAAACATTTCTTATTTTCGTGTCTTTGGATCAGAATGCTTTATACTTAACACTAAGGAGAAACTTTTAAAGTTTGATCCAAAATTTGATCTTGGAATTTTCCTAGGATATTCTTCAATTTCAAAAGCTTACACGGTTTCGATAAGAAGACTCAAGCTATGAAATAAACCATTCATATAAGCTTTATGGAAAAGAAGAATGACCTTAATCAGAAGATTGCAGATCTAAAAGAAGAAATGGAAAATATGTCATTAAATGACACTTCCTAGAATTAGCAAAACCTTCAAATTGTCAGTGGAAATAATGAGGATGATATTTCTAAACTTCCTTCTCATCAACATGTTTCTGATGATATTTCTAAAGAACCAAAAGGTACACCTGAAGCAAAGATACACTGTATAAGAGACTTGAGGGCTGTCTCTCAAAACCAAGTTGTTGATGAAGCCTCTCAAGGAATCAAAACAAGATCTTCACTTAAAAGCAATCAAATCTTGCTCTTATCTCTGAAATTCAACCAGAAAGTATTAATGAAGCCCTAATGAATCAAAATTGGATTGAAGCAATAAAAGAGGAGTTATCTTGATTTGAGAAGAGCGAAGTTTGGACCATGGTCCCTCTACCAAAAGGACAATTTGCTATTGAGTCTAAATGGATATTCAGAAACAAGCTTGATGAAAACGGAAAAGTTATCAGAACCGAAGCAAGATTGGTGGCACAAGGTTATAATCAGCAAGAAGGCATTGATTATGATGAAATATTTGCCCTGTAGCAAGATTGGAAGCAATCAGAATGCTACTTGCTTATGCCTCACATAAAGGTTTTATATTATTTCAAATGGATGTAAGATTTGCGTTTTTAAATTGTTTTATATATGAGGAAGTTTATGTAAATCAACCTCTTGGTTTTGAAAATGAAAATTTTCCACACCATGTCTTTAAGCTTTCAAAAACCTTATATGGTTTAAAGAAAGCTCTGAGAGCTTGGTATGATAAAATCAGCTTTTTTCTAACAAAAAGTGGTTTTGTAAGAGGAAAAGTTGATACTATTTTATTTATTCTTCATAACAAAAATGATTTTCTGATTATTCAGATTTATGTTGATGATATGATTTTTCATGTAACTAATCAAAATTTGTGTAAGAATTTCTCTGAGCTTATGTAGGGAGAATTTGAGATGAGTTTGATGGGAGAACTTAAATTCTTTCTTGGACTCCAAATCAAACAACAGAAGGATGAAATTCTGATTCATCAAGAAAAATATGCTAAAGACTTGCTCAGAAAGTTTGACATGGACAAGACTAAGAGCATTAGCACGCCCATCCATAGAAGCTGATGAAGATGGTGAGAATCTTTCTAAAGCTCTTTATAGGGGTATGATTGAATCTCTACAATATCTTACTACTAGTCGACCAGACTTGCAATTAAGTGAGGAAATTTGTGCTAGATTTTAGTCTAATCCCAAATAATCACACTTGAGTGCTGTCAAAAGAATTCTGAGACATTTAGTTGATACTGCTAATCTTGGTCTTTGGTGTGAGAATGGTACTGTTTGCTTTGTTACAGGCTACTGTGATGCTGATTTTGCTGGAGACAGAGTTGAAAGAAAAAGTACTAGTAGCTGCTATTGCTTTCTTGAAAAGTCAATGATAACATGGTCAAGTAAGAAGTAGAACACTATTTCTTTTTTTAACTATAGAGGCTGAATACGTGTCTACTATGAATTGCAGAACTCAAATTATGTGGATTGTTAAGCAACAACTAGAAGATTTCAATGTGAGGTATACTAAAATCCCTAACCTACGTGACAATACTAATGCAATTAACCTCATGAAGAATCGCATTCAGCATTTAGCATTCTAGATCTAAGAATATTGACATCAAGCATCATTTCATAAGATATGTTCAGAAAAGAGATATTGAAAAACACTGAAAGTCAGATTGCTGACATCTTCATGAAACCCTTAGTTGAAGATCGTTTCTATCATATAAGGAACCTTTTGAACATGATTAGCTTTTAATCATTCATATTCATTGCATCTAGTACTCCCTTTCTCTTGACCAAAAAGAAAATGTTGAGATTGCTGTATCCAATTGGAATTGCTTTTTGGAGAAAGTTCTTCAACTCAAAATGTGTGGCTTAGAAAGATCACATCGAGAAAGGATTTAAACAACTAGCTCAAAATATTTCCTCGCCTGGTTCAGAAAATAAACTTAGAACTAGTGATCTACCTAGTTGAGAAAGAATGAAGTCAAGTTCAAGTTGAGATCAAAAATACTTCAGAAAGATTACTTTAGAACAAAGTGAAGATCAGATTGAGAAAAATAGTTTCAGAATGATTTATTCAAGACATTGGTCTTCTTAATGGGCACAAATTGACATATCTCTCTAGAAAAATGATAAGAGGTTCTCATTAATGTCTAGTTTCTGGAGAAATAAAATTGTATTGAGATGTACATCATTTTGGTTACCTCGTCGATTACATGTTAGTCACAATCTCTAGAAGTAGGAAAACCAAAAGACTTAGTTAACCCAAAATGATAGCATTTCATTTGAAACATTTCACATACTTTAACCATCAGTTTCTCTCAAAATAATCCTCATCTATTACATCAACCTTTTACTTCCCAAGTCACTGAGAAAACTTCTCACTATTCTTCTTCGCCATTTACAAACTTTTCTACCTTCGCTCTTCACCCTCTACACCTAGCCCAAACACTTTCCCTCTTTCACTTTCAAACCGTTAAAAGAGAGATTATAGTGTCCCCGACATGTTCAATGACGATGAAATGCAAACAAGATTTCACAGGCATTTCTTCATCAAGCCTATTGTAATTTAGAAGAAGTTTTGTGATGGAAAACTTCTTATCACTTCCTCAAATTATAGAAGTATTTGAGTTCCAAGGATGGAACAATTTTCTGAGAACTTCAAAAGATGTATACCCTAGAGTAGTTGCTACATTCTATAGTACTCTTGTCTTAATTGATAAAGATAACACATCTGTCAGGAGCATCATCGGAAGCTTCGAGATTCCAGTGCTTCCTTCTGATCTCGCTCATATCACCAACACTCAAAATGAAGGTGTTCTGTGTCGAGGTGGTACAAAATGGTGAGAACAACTCAAAGTCTCTGAAGAGGAGGTCTCTAAAGTTCTTACTGGCAGATAAGACATGCAAGTAAGAAATATTCGCATTACCTTTCTTCTCTCAAATGTTAAGGTTGTTTATTCTGTTGACCAATACATGGTGTTTCCCAGAATGGGTAACACTGACATCATGACTAAAGTGGACTATATGGGTATGTTCTATCTCATGACTAGAAGAAGGATAAACCTGATAAGGTTGATTCTAGACTATATGCTCACTACCATTGATGATTCAAGAAGTCATACTACTTTACCCTATAGGATACTCCTTACACGCATCTTTGCAAGAGCACAACTTCTTGTAGATGGTCACAAGAAGGATGAAAAATGCCCTATAACCACCAAGAAAACATTCTCTACCATGGGGTTAAAATTTCAAGACCCTGACACAAAAGGAGAGAAAGAAAAAGAAGACGGAAGAGGAAGTGAAGAAGCAAAAGAAAAAAGAAGAGAAGAAGAAGTCAAAGAAAAGACAAGCTCTTCTTCAAAAGGCAAAATCCAAACCTTCTGAAGAACCCAGAACAAAAACAAGGCATGAGAGGAATCATTCACCTATCTCTGAGGAATGGAAAGTTAATAAGAGGATATTACTGAAACTTGCTGAAGAGTCCTCCTTCTCTAGTGCAAAAGAAGACACTTGTGCCATTGCTGCACAGCCTATGAATGTTGCTGCACCTGCAAAACCTGCACGAAGATCCTCCAAACTAAAAGAAAAAGGAACTATGATCAGGGAACAACTTCCTTGTGAGCAACTAAAGCAACCTGAAGCTAAAGCTTAAGATAAAGCTTAAGATAAAGAAAAGGACCCTAAAATCAAAAGGAATAGGAAGAAGCCCTTGAAGAAAGCCCCTGCATAACCTTTTGGTGAATCTCCTTTCTCTCCTGCAACAAGAGCTTTGCTTGAAGTAGCTCAAGATAGGTTGAGAATAGAGGCATGGCTACAGAGGAAAAAGGACAAAGCTACTAGATTTGGTGGCTTAGCTAGAGGTACAAGAAGCTCTTCTGCTTCTTTGGAGGTAGAACAAGATTTTATTGTCATTGAAGATGTCAATCCACCCTTTGAAATGAGAAAGGTTGTTTTGCCTTCAAAGGAGTCTGCAAGAAGATTAACACAGCGTGTGATCCAACCTTCAAGCCTACCCTTGATTCCCTTGAATCAAGAAGAATCATTGGTTCAACTAGTTGAACCTGCACAAAAAGGACACCTAAGCAGAACCAAAAACTGTATCTGCTATTGCTAAATCTGATATTGCACCTCGGAGCACTCCAATGCCCTAACCTACCACTTGCACAACCTTTTAAGAATTTCTTGCTACTCGTGCCAGTACACAAACATTGCTGCTGCTAACCTTTACACCTATATATGACATAACAGCTATCCTTGCTATTTCTAAGCCCTAACAATCCTCAGCTAATCATAGCCAGCAAACCAAAAAGATGCCTATTAGAGAAGCTTCATCTGCTGAAGTTCTTCTAAATGCTACTAAAGTCCAGATAAATCTACTCTTGATTAATCAGCATACTATCCCAACCAACCAGGTTGAACTTCAAGCTCATCAAGGAAGGCTCGATATAAAAATGGATAAGATTGAGCAACTCCTATTACAGATTCTGAAGACTCTTCAAAAAGGAAAAGGCAATTAGTGATATTCTGAAGTTGCCTATACTTGAGCGTTACATATTGCTATCCTCAAATGTAGCCTTGCATGTCTTCCTTTACTTGTCATATATATTCCAGAGTACGATCACCATGTCATACTCCATCGGGGTGTGATTACCATCTCACACTCCTTAGGAATATATTCATCCTGCCATGTCCCAGAGTATGATCGCCATGTCATACTCCATTGGGATGTGATTGCCATACTATATTCCTTAGGATGTGGGATCATTATGCTATATTTCGGAGTATGATTGCCCTGCCATATCCCATCAAAGCGTGATCGCCATTTCACATTCCTTAGGAATATGGACTCATCATCATATCGTCATTAGTTGTCACACACAACAAAGTCTTATGAGCAAAGCTTAGGTAGTTAGGTGCAAGTTTTAAAATCTTAAGTCTTAATCTATCTTGCAAGCTTTTAACTTCTATTGATGTTCCCGAGTTCGACTTCCAAGATTTGATTGGGTCCAAGTTCCGAGATTATATAAGTTCTGACTTCCGGGTTTAATGTTTTGATTCTCGACTTCCAGGGTTATGTTTAGAATCAATCTCTGAGATAGATTCTGGACCGAGTTTCGAGATTTTATAGTTAATGAGATACCAAGTTTTGGAATTACGTGTATAAGAGTTATAAAGCATCCTAGTTTCTCGACTTCCAGGATTCAGGTATAAGGTTTCATATTCTGGTACCAACTTCCAAGTTTATATCGACTTCCGGGTTTAAGTGTTTTAGGTTTTATATTATTGTCCTTGACTTTGGATTTCAAAGTGTTTTATATGCTTATGATTCCAATTTCTGACATTAATCCCTAATTGGTCTTCCAAGACTTTTATGATTGTGTTCCCTAAGTTCCAAGTTTCTAACATTAACTATACCCGATTTAGTTTTCTATTCACTAAGTTCCAAGCTCAACATTAAGTATACCTGATCTAGCTCTCTGTTTGCTAAGTTTCGAGTTCCAATATTAACTCAAGTTATTTGTGTTTTATTCCAGATTGCCCTATTTCTAGCCAAAACTGCACCCTCATAAGAGAAAATTCATCAAAAATAGAAATCTGGGTGAAATCATATGAAATTCATATCAATTTAAAGCTAACAGAATAAACTTTCAAATGAAAGAAGTTGCATCTCATTTCAATGATTATAATTCAAGATATAAGCCCCGAAACTTGACCCTAATAGACGACCCTATTCCAGCCCGGTTTGAACTTAAGTCAACTTCATTGATGTGCTAGGAATAATTGACAACAAGTCTGACTCTGAAATTTTTATGGGATTTTCCCTTCAAACCACATTGGGTCCACTCAATTTGGAGTTGTGTAGTGTGAGTTACACCCTTCTCAACTCATACTGCCCAGATAAGGATTCAGATTTCTAAGTCAAACTTCAAAAATTCATAACTAATTCTATACTAATACAATAGCCTTATATTTTATATGTATA
Source organism: Pterocarpus santalinus (assembly GCA_031439595.1). Lineage (NCBI taxonomy): Eukaryota > Viridiplantae > Streptophyta > Magnoliopsida > Fabales > Fabaceae > Pterocarpus > Pterocarpus santalinus. The sequence continues at coordinate 17,539,301 of CM062528.1, forward strand.
GAAATCCCTAAATATCTAGTTTCATATAAAAATGGATTCATCAAATTTAAACGGTTGTAGACAGAGCCGTACACTCCGCCGTACAGACCACCGAGGAAAAACCCTAACAACTTCTTGAAATTTCTTTACTCTTCAAGTTCCTTCATAGCAATTCCAATTCTATTCATAACATACATGTATAACCAACTATAATTCATCATCATCACTTCAAATCTCATCAGTGTCACAAGATACAGAAGACCCCCATACAACCCCAAACCAAGGAAAATAAGAAGAGAAGTAGGATTCCTACCTTGTATAGGTGTGATTTCTTGCTAGATCTAAGCTTGAGTTGGAGAAATCTTGTTGTGGCTTGAAAGTTTGTGGGAGATGAGGTGAGATAAGATGAGATGAAGGAGAGAAGAATGGAGAGGGGTCAGCATATAGGGGCCAAAATTTGCAAGGGTAGAAAAGGAAAAATTTAAAAACTTCTAAAGCAAGTTACATGTGATTGGTGGATTTGAGTAGGTTATTCAACTTAGTTTGGCAGCCCATATGGAGGGCTAAGATGACGCAACTTGCATGGGTAAGTTGGCTAAATCTTGGCCATCCATCCCAGGGTTCTCATAGTATAATTTCTATTGATCCAGTTCCGACAGTTTAAATTACCGAAATCTTATCAATTTCTCTTAAATCGGTACACCGGTTTCAGAAAAATTCTGTGAGGTTTCCTATGTTCCTAATCTAATTCTATCAAGCCTAATCACTTCTAAATCACACTTAATTGGCTTTAATTAAATGCTTAATCGAATTCCGATTAAACCCACTTATTCGATAAAAATCGAACAACTCGGTTATTAACGACAAAATTTTTCAGACGTTACAATTTCTCTGTCACTTATGCTTTCGTGTCTCGTGATCAATTTTTACTACAACTATGTTATGTGTGAGCTATTATACGATCTAATATGTTATTTATTAAATGCTCTAATAGTTTCTCTGATATCTAAACTGATTGGGATGATGATTGCTTAATTACTTTGAGATTATTCTGTTAAAAGATTATGGAATCTATATGGATATAATTTCTTGCTACATAATCTTTCTAATTATCTGAATCTGATTTGAACCATCTGAATTGTTGCTCTGATAAGATTAGAAATGTCATTATGCTTCAGTGATAATTTTATATGACATAAGAATTCCATGCACTTTTACTTAGAATGTAATCAAAACCATCTGTTTTTGAAAAAGGATTCAATCTTTTTGATATTATGTGTATTACTGAATTTCAGAAAATTGTTTTCTCTAAACAATAATTCATGCTTTCTTAAGACCTTTTCTTAAACACTAATTTGCCATCATCACAAAGGGGGAGATTGTTAGCTCCAATGCCCTTCAGAAACCATTCTATGGTTGCAAACCAGAAGTGAGCATTAAGATTTTGATGAATAGCAAATTAGAGTTTAAGCTTATCTTGCCATATATGAACAAATTGTTTCTAGAAGTGTTATCTTCCTTAACCATGTGCATTATATGATTGAAAGTCAACAAAGCTGTGTTATCCATTGATATTTTAAATTTGAATATACTTGAATGGAATATATGCTTTGTATACTTATTGAGTTATCATGGAAGAAACAAGAAAGAAGATTCAGAAGGATGAAACTACAACATTAGAAGGTAAAATAGTGCCTCAAGAGCAAACACTGTTCATCCAGAACGATGACTTAGTCAAGAAGGGAAAATCTTTAGAGACATGCTTCTCATGAAGTATTACACATTCAAAGCTTTCTCTGCACACTTCAATAGATAAATTCAAAAAGTCAAAAAGGTGATTTGACGAAATGCAAAAGAAGTGTTGACAAATCTGAATAGTTGGCACATTAACAAATGGCTACTTTTCCATTTCTGTGTAAGTTTTGAAGAACGAGAAAAAGAAAGGCTATTTCTTCTCTATCCAGTCGTAGACTAGCTGATAAAAAGAATTACAAGAATCAAGGCCTACAAGCTTTAACAGTCATATTTCAAAATCTATATAAGGCTGAAAATCGAAGAAAGAATAGTTAGACCGTTTGAATATTTCTTATGTAAAAAAAGATTCCTTCTTTTATCTTTTTCAATTGTGTAAAGCACTAGAAAGTTACTCATCGTAACTTTAGCCAATAAAAAATTCTTCTCTGCTGGTCTGTAATAGTTAATATTCTTTCTTTGAGAAGTTATAGAAGTCTCACATAAAGTACTTCATAGTCCATACTCTATTGAGACAATTAGTGAGGGTGTTCAAACGAAACACATTATTCACATCATTTGTAGCTGGACCCAATAGTGGTAAGTGAAAAGCTTGGAAAGGCTTGGAAAAAGACTACTCACGTGTAAGATGTACCAGCCCCAATTTTGTCAAAGCTAATTAGCTCAGTGTCCTGGCTAATTAGAAGGGTTAGCGATTAATTTAGGATTAATTGGCTAATCTCGATGAACAAAAGCTTAGTGAATCAAGTCAAGTCAACAATTGAATCATAACACACTAAACATTTTAATTAAAGTATAATTATTCAAATCTCATTAATCCGTAATTTAGAAATATAATTAAGTTAAGATAATATAATTAATTAAGTGCATAACATATGTTTTACCTTAATCAATTAAGATAAATTAATTCTTACACCCTAAAATTCATAAGAACAATTCTTTTAGAGGGAAAAACGTCTTAAAAGTGTAATTAACCGCAATTGACTAAGGAGCAATTAAACTAATCAAATTAATTAACAACTTAAATGATTCTACTAGCTTTAAAAATTCAAAAATTTCTCCTAATTATTGCATGAAAATTTTGGCCAAGAAAGAGCCAAATCCAACCCTCCATTTGTCTCCTAAATCTTGCACCCTTGGATCTAGGCTTATGTTAGTAGCATCACTTTAAGTAAGATCAAGAGAAAGGCTATCCATGACATGGGTCATGCCATATGGGTAAATCATACCCCCATCAAGTAAATCCCAAGAGTAGTGCCTTCCTTTAACCCCTTAAAAAAACACAAATTGGTCCTTGCTATATACCAAGACTCAAAGGAAACACAACCACCCCTTTTATCCCAAGATTCTTAACCCTCTTGCTTATTGAAGGAGCAAAAGTCACCTCATACCTATCCCCTTAGAAGGTGCCAATCAGTCCCTTCTCTCTCCTCATTTGCAAGTTTTCATCCTCTCACTACAAGCCCAAGCTCTTACCTCTCTTTAAACTTCATACTAGCTCTTTTGTTCTTCCAACCTTTCTTGTTTTTCTTCTCTCTTTTTCACTAGATTCAACCCTCTTTCCTTTCACCACCATCACAAACCCTTCAAGGACCACCTTCTTTGGTCTTTCGAGAAGCAAAGTAAACACACATTAGCCACATTCTTCCAAACTCTAAAGAGGGAGGCCATCTTCAACCACTTCCACCCTTCAAGCTTCCAAGAAAATCTTTATAGTAGTGACTCCAACCCTTTCTTTCTATATGTTTTCAAGCTCTAGAACTCCTAAGCTCTCTATAACTAGGTGGTTCTTGAACTTGCTCTACGGCTTCATAGCCATACTCCTTGATATGAATTATTTTCTTGTGATATGGCTCTTTTCTTGTAAATTGTTTCTAGTTATGTGCATGTGTTACTTGAACTCAACTTTTTAGAACTCAAAATATTGACTTATCATCAAGATGTCAAAGTATAAAAGTGGTTTGAAAAAGAAAAGTGGTCACTTGAGGAAAAAACTTAATGTTTTTACAAAAAAACTCATTGAAACCAAAACTGTTGAAGCTATAAATTTGGGCAATCTATATGGCATGACTAATAACTCATTCCATACAACTCCAAATTTAATGAAATAATTTTACATGAAAATCGACTCATAGATCTTTTTATGCATATAAAATACATAAATTTTGGCCTTGAAACAAGGGAGATATGAATTTTCAAAATGGATTGTCCCCAGATGTGTTTCTGTTCGGGCAGTCTATACTAAGATCTTAATAACTCAAGCTATACAAAACATTTTTGAGTAAAACTAAGTTTTTTAGAAATCTAAGACATAGAGAAACACCCCCATAAAACAATTTTGACAGATTCCTTGTGAGGAGCTCCCAGTAAAGTTTACAACTCACTATTCTGGAATGAATACAAAAGACTGAGCAATTAGATTAAAACATGCATATCTCAAGTTGCAAAATGAATTTTTGAGTGGGGTTTATTCTGTTTAAAAAAGACTCAGAGAAGTATAATCATGCCAAAATTTAGGTCAAAATTATGAAAGATCAAATTATGGCAAATTTTTGAAGTTACTACCCTACTATAAAAGTAAAACTGGTGATGGTTAAGTTTAAAGATTAATGAAAAACAAGCTTGAAGACATTAAAATCCCCAAATAAAGATATTGGAAAACTTCATAGTTCAACTTAAAAGTTTCAAAAGGATAATAGACAAAATTAGCCATACGCCTAAGAATCGTCACAAGAAGCAATTCGATTAAAAGCTTGCACCAAATTTACTAAGTTTAGCTCGTAAGACTTTGTGTGTTATATATGTTTCTATGTGCCAATATGATGATGATAATATGATGATGATGATGATGTTGATATGATCATGACAATGATGCTTAATGATATGTGGGATTTAAGCTCTCTATTTAGCAATTTTGGAGAAACTCCAGTCTAACCGTCATGCTGCTATAATTCTCCAAAATTTATGGACTTAGAATAATTTTTGTATCATAAGCCTTTATAAGAAGAGATTGAACTAAGACTATGGTCTTTCAAAAAGGAAGGTGGCCTGTAATAAGAAATCGGCTCCATCCATGACTCGCATGAGGTATGGTATAAACCCAGCTAATGTGAGTATAAGGGATAAGGCTTACATAAGGCATGGCATTGACCCAGCTAGTGTAAGTACCGAAAATTTATGGTGACGACGGACACGGTATGAGCTCGTTACCACCTATATTTAGTGGATAAAAAATACTTAAAATAGAGTCTAGTCGAATGAAAGAAAGGGACTTCGGTTTGACCTAAGTAAAGAATGAAACTCTCAATATATTCATGCATGATACAAATTGTCATATAAACTCTTATGTACACCATGATGTTATTGTTACAAAGAGAATATGTACTTAAAATTGAATTTGCTTCAAATATTCATGCTTTGAAAAACCTAATAATTGGACCTTATGAATGCTCACTACTTTCATTAATAAAACCGAAGTGGCTGAGATGATGATGATGACACTTCTGCGTCGGGTTTGAGTCCTACTGAGAAATATCATTTATCACCCTAATTATTTTCCATATCGTCGCTAGATTCCGATGGCACATCTGATGGAGTAGAGCATGGATCCCCCACACTGCAAGCGGACATATGATGAGGGGGGCCAGACTATGCTATTTTTGGACTTGTAGTTACTGTTGCTCTGCACCTTCACACATTCCTTTTTGCGATGAACTATGTCATTTTAGTTTGTATTTTAGTATTTGGGCTGTGGCATGACCATGAGCCTCCTTCCATGTATTCATTGGCATTATGAACCTACATGGGTGAAATGATTAGCTATGTATGCGATGTATTTGTGAATTACTATTTATTTATCTTTCTCATGTTTTATGATATTATGGTATAATTTGTATACAGCATGCTCTCTCTATATCTATATTCTCGCTCAAAGCTTTACTTTCCAAAATGCTGCAAAGCGACAACTTATTTAAAAAAAAAATTTACCGTATTTTCCATGTAACTTAATTTATAAACAAAGTTTAGATTTTCGCAAGCATAAATAACAACTAAGAAGACGCCGTAATACGACTTAAGCATAATATGGGTGTATTAGGGTGTTACATAAGAAGTTTGGAGAAGTTTGGACAAAGAATACTCTTGGTATATAAAATCTCAATAAAGAGTTGGGAACTAGAAGTAGGCAAGTGGTGTGATTATCTCTATCTCTGATCTTATTATTTGATTTTACTACATAGGTTCAATTATGTTTAAACTTTATCTAAAACAAAAGTTTATTTTGATTTTATATAGACCTGAATTATTTTATAAACTAACACAATCGCTTCCATAATCCAAGTTTTGAACTTAAGATAGATCATTTTACTAAATTTTCAGATATTAAAATCTTTTGAAAGCACAATTCAACCCCCTTTCTCATGCTATCCTATCCAATAAACACATTTAGTATGAACTTAAAAAAAAATAAATACATTTAGTCATGAAGATAAACAAAATACATCTAACCCAAGTTCTATCCTATATATTCCTTTTCATAGCCTTCTTGAGTTGCCCATGCAATATTAGCTCAATCTGCAACATAATATATATATAGTAATGAGATAAATGTAAGCACAGTTAAAGTAAGCAAATTGTATATGTACTTTTATGAATTTACATGATTGTTAAAAATAACTATCGAATAACATATTAAAATCTCCTTTTTTCCTGATAGATTTGTTGATGATAAGTCTCAAAACTTTTAAGAGAATAGCTAGCTTACAAAGTCTAAAAATAGAAGTAATACAAAAAATACTAGCATTGAAACTACAATCATGATGCTATCTAGTTCCTGCATAATGTCTATTTGACATATTAGCATCAAAACTAAAGCATCTGCATAATCAAAATTTTCAAGAATTATTGTACTCAATCATATTCCACCAACTTTCCAATAGTAAACAAAAAAACAACGAAGAGCTTTTAATATCTAAGACCAGAAAATAACAAAAAAGCTATAGATCATATCACTTAAATAGACTTCACCAAAAGCCAAAAACATCACCATAAAAAATATATATGTAATCAATTATTAGCCAAAGGAATTCTTATATCCAAATAAAGAACAAAATAAAAGTGCAGTGGCAGAAACATTACCCCAAAAAGGTGCCCATAGTCAATAAGAGCTTCTCCCTTATCTCCATAATTTGCACAAAAGCTATAAAAGATTAACAAAGTTTACACAGCAGCTGATAAGTAGCATCCATAACTTGCAAACAAACAAGCAAGAAGAAAACCATTGACAATGAGATATACATTTTCCTTATAAACTGAAATTGATAGCTAATTGAAACAAGAGCCGATAGATAATTACAATATATTTGATGACCGAAAAGATAATTATGATATCATGGAGTTGCACATTATATATTATATTTTATTTCCCCAATTTGCAAGAAAATCAGTGTTTTCACTCGTGTAATGGATATTTTTGGTATCATCCACTTGAGATGTCAATATTAATAAGAAAAGCATTATATGGAACATTTCTCTTGTAATATGAGAATCATTGTCTTTAATAAGATTTAAGATGAAATTATAGCATAAGTAATAAATATCTCATAAGATTCTTCTTCTGCTTCTTGAAACCATTAAATCCATGGTTTTTTTAACAAAATAAAAAGGTAAATATTTTCTCATTAGAGTTAAAAAAATTATTTATTCTAAGATAAAAAACATGTATAAACCTAATATATTCATTTAAATTTAATATAAATTTATAACAATTTATAAGGCAGATAAATCATTGCCTACGTAATGTACTTGTTTTTGTATCAATCATGCAATGCATACATTTGGTATCATTTGTTTGAGAAAACAATATTAGTAAGAAAGCTATTCCATAGCTAATTTCTTTTTGTCATGTAAGTATTAATTGTTAAATAAAATTTTAATATGAATTTATAATCAAAATTGTAAAGAGCTTATAAAATTCATCATCCCCACTTCTTTGAGCCATTAATCCATTGTATTTGTATTAATTAAAAAGTAAATAATACTTTTTCCTATTAAAACTTAAATATCTGATCTTGTACATAGAGTTACAATATATAGATCTACAATTGCGGTGTTGTAAGATTAAAGTATCTAATCTAATAGATAGAATTGTAAGAACTTATAAAATTGGAGTATAATGAGATTCAAAAATTTATTAATAATAAATTAAATTATTTATATTTTCTTAGCAAAGTTAAAAAAAAATCTATTTATTATAAGATTGAAAATATATAAACATAATTTATTAATTTATAGTTATTATAAATTGATACTAACCATAAACTAGTTATTGCATGCTTATATTTTCTTAGTGAAAACATTCCTATTATTGGGTACACACAATTTGACTATCTCCAAAATAATCATGGGTATAAGCTCTGACTTTCAAATGTTTGAACATTACATTGAGTAAATTATAAGAAGATTCAATAAAATTGTCTTCTGAAATCTCAATTTAAAAAGTCAAAACAATAGCACCAGAAAGCATACTTGACTCATTAGGATCAAGTAATGTGAGAAAGCCATTATCCCATTTAACCGTGATAGCATCTCTTTTGAACAAAATATTCAATTGATACATTGCAAAAGCTTAACCCACAAATAGTAAGGAGCAAGTAGAGTCCTAAAAGCAAAACAAAGAAACCAAAAAAAGGTTAGAACATGCACTAAAAAGGAGTAGAAATATCAACTGAACTCCTATATATCAGTTACTGAACTAAACTCCTTGAGCTTGTCACTAAACTTGTAATTTTGAGCATGCATGGTAGAGAATCGAGGTCATTTCGACAATTCCCTACCTAGTCACTTATTATGCAGTAGCTCCATCATTGTAGAGAATAGAAATTAACAAAATTAGCATTGCTTCTGTAAAATAATAAGAAAATATATACTTGCAAGGTATCACAGCAGAACAACAGAAGTCCAATCAGTATCACAGCAAATCATAGCAAGAAGGAAAACAAAATGTGAAACCTATTATAGGATTATATAGATCGATTCCAAAAATCTTCAAGATCACAGTGCATACTGAACCTAGTCATTCTAGTTAATCACTGAGCTATTGGTCTGCAAAATTAAGTATGGTACTCGCAATCCATTGTTGGAACCCATTTGTTAAAGCATTTAAAAATCTAAATAGTACAGTATATGACTCCATTTGTAAATTGCAAATATTAAATATTCAAATCAAGTATGAGATAACTAAAATATATTAGATAACTAAATATTAATTATATGAGTAAAAATTGTTGCATTAGTTAGACAAAGGCAT